>CM060452.1:78244741-79470712 GCA_030545235.1 Helianthus tuberosus | reverse complement strand
AAGTGGTGTTTAGCTAGCGTTTTAAGAAGAGCAGAAAAGTTCAAACAGATCACCGGAAGAGATGATCTTCGTGAAGCTGCTACATCTCAGCTAGGTTTTGATAAATCGAAGGTTACTTGTTTTGGTTGCCGAGAAAAAGGGCATTTTAAACGAGAATGTACAAACAGAGAAGCAACCGGAAGACAAGATCCTTTTGGAAACAACGATTATCATCGAAAAGCAATTTATCATCAGGTTGCCCAACCACCATATCAACAACAATCTTCACACTCAAATACTATTCCGATTGAAGATGGAAAGAAGAGAGCTTGTTTTGGTTTGTTAGATCAAGAAGATGAAAGGATTCCGAAAGATTTCAATTGGGATGATTATGATCCTTCTAGACCTTCAGTTTCTAAAGCATTTGTTGCTCGAATGTTTGAATAAAAATCAGTCAAATCTAAGAACAGTCCGAGAAGACAACCGATTTTTAAGTCATTGGGAAGTGATGCAGACACTGATGATGAGGAAGAGTATATTAATAAAGCTAGAAAAAAATTGGATTCTTATAGTTTTAATTTGTTTTTTGCAGATAAAATCGAGACGTTGAAAGAGAAAAAGGTCGCTAGACTGAAGAGAGAAATGGAAGCAAGAAGGGTTGTTGAAGAACTGACTAAAGTTCAGATGGAAGCTGGTAAGACAAAAGTTGAAGAAAAATCAACAGAGAAGGTCGAGGTTGAAGAGAATGAAGTGAAGATGGAAGTTGAGAAAGAATCAATTGCGATTGAAAAGGAGGTGGAGAAAATAGTTGAAAAAATCATCGAAGTTGAAAATATTGTTGAAGTGGAAAAGATTGTAGAGGTTGAAAAACCTTGTGCTAAGTGTTTAGTACCTTGCAAAAAGTGTGCTGAAAAAGACATGAAGTATGCTGAATTGGAAAAGCTCAAAGAAAATTTGCTGCATAATGTGAGAAGCATAAAGGAGTCATATGATCTCCTAAGCAGCAAAGTGAATTTGTACAAAGGAGCTTGTGATGAGGATATTTAGATGAAGAATCTTTTGAAAGCAACAGTTGTTCAAAAGCAAACTGCAATCAACAAATATATCGAGATTATTGCTGGGCTGAAACAAGAATTGGCTGCTATGACGATTGAAACAGAAAGAGTGAATAATTTACTTCGAAGTTATCAAAGTTCAGATTATGTTATTGATCACATCTATCCTACCGTGGCGGCTCATAAGTTTGCAGATGATGAAGAAAATTCTGGTAAGAAAACTGGTTTGAAGTATAAAAGAGTACCGAATCCAATGTGGGATGGCTATACCCCCCGAGACTTTGAAAAGGTGGCTGAAGCACTCAATCTGAATCTGAAATCCGAGTCTATCGATGGATTGCCAGATGATATTGATGTCACCTTCATAGCTTCTGACACTGATCATGAGTCCGAGTTAATTAAGAAAGTGGTCGATCAGGTGTTGGAGAAAGATGAAGAGTCAAAGTCAGAGTCTAAATCTGAAAATTCGAGTTCATCAGACAAAAGCTAGAATTCACCGGTCAAAAGGGTTTACAATAAAGATTTTCTGATGTTACAAAATAATTTGAATGATGAAACATTCAAAGTAGCATATACTTTGAATGATTCTGACAAATTATATTCTGATGAAGAATTTCCAATAAGAAGTGTTAAAACTGAAATGATTAACAAGGTTTTCAAATTAACAGAAATTAATATTTCTGAAATAAAAGATGTAAATCTTAATGAAAAATCTAAAAAGTACACTTCAAGAGTTCAACAAAGATTGAACAAGAAAAAGGGTTACAGTTCTGGTTCGGGTTATGGAAAGAAACCAAACCGTAACAGTAATTTCAAAAAGAAAGGATTAGGCTTTATTCCACCAGAAAATCATAAAAATGAGAAAACTTATAAACCAAAAACTAAATTTGTTTCAGGAGCAAGTTCTGAAGAGGAGAAGGAGAAACCGTTCTGGAAACAGTCAAACAAGGAGTTTCTCGCCGAATAGCAAAAGAATATGTTGAATGAATCTGAATCGAGAGTTGAAATAAGAACCTGTTTCAACTGTCAAGAGGTTGGCCATATTGCTTGGAATTGCCCAAAGGTCACCAACACAAAACATGGAGTTTCTTCTAACTCTAAATTAAAAGAAAAATGTGTTGATAAAAAGAAACAACCAACAGAAAAATTTAAAGAGTTCAAAAATTCGACTTTCGAAGTTGGTGAAAGTTCGAAACATTTTTACAAAAGAAGAGCAAATTTAAACAAACAAAAATGGGTTGTTAAGAGTTCAGAGGTTGTTTCTGGCAATGAATCTGATTCGTCAAAGTCAGAGGAGCCATCTGTTGTGCTAAATGATGAGAATTCCGTTCCAACAATGGATGATGAAAATTTTCCACCATTGTCAAACGGAAACTTGAAATCAAAAATTGGTAAGATTGAGATTTCAGATCAATTCTTCTCTGATAAGAAAGAATTTGATGCTGAAAAGGCGTTTAATGGTAAAGTGTTACATATTTTTGGTAAAATGGCAGATGGTAAGGTGAAGGGAGTAAAAGAATTTTATGAATCGAAAATTGTTAAACCAAATGATGATGTCATCCATGATTGATCAGGCATGGGTGAGATTCTTTAAAAAATAAAATCCTAACTTGCCGGAGCTCCCAAGTTGGTAATCGTGGAGCATGAATCGGCAACATTCTTGAAAAATGTTTTGCAATAAACCTACAAGTGTTAAATTTTACAAGTGGTTGATAGAACAATGTGATGAAACCCCATGATGTGTGAAATCAACAAAACTAATTTTCTGGAAAAACCATTTTGATTAAAACAAACTTAAGTGTTTTGAAATCATAATAGGAAAAAATAGTTTGTTGCCAGGGGGAGTTCTAATTGTTTATGCCAAGTGGATGGCGAATTGAAGCAATTCACATCAGTTTGTCAGTTTATTGTTTTTAGTTTCAATTTTTCCCGGAAAATCAAAAATTGAAACATATTTTTTATTTTAGGGGGAGTAAAAAATTTAGAAATTTTGAAAATTTGAAAAATCAAAAAACATGATAAAATCAAAAACATCGAAAAATCAAAATGAGTTTTGTTGTGAAAAAGAGGAAATGATAGTACATCAGTATATAATCACAGTACGCTAAAGAATTGGAAAGTTAATATGTGATAAACGGTCTCACTGATGATATGCCAGTAGATTTTTACACGCTTAGTAGATTGTTTTCGAGATATAAACCTAAATATCAAATACTTACTTATTTCGTGGGGAACATCTCTCGGATATATAGGTAACCCCTGAAATCTTGTTTGAAGGGCTTTCTATTTCTGACATACTAGGTCTTTGTGCGTGATGATATCTGGGGTATTATACCAGGACTTCTGATTTTGCGGGAGCAATAGCCTAGTCCTCGTATAATACTTTGCACTTCTTTAATCATAAAGCCCACCCTCAGCATAAAAAATGATGAAATATTGAAAAATGCTAATCATGTGCTGTTGAAAAGAAGATCCCCAAAGGGGACACACCTAAAGTCGAGCCATCATCTCTCTGATTGAACGGAAGTTCTAGCCTGAGCTCTCATGGTCTCGCAATTACCCATTTACAGATATCATTAGTGTACATTCACCTGTAAGACTGAATATAGGAGTCTGGATACAGGAGTATATTCTGACGTGGGACACGCGAATAAGTTTAAGTTCTTAAAACACTAAATCTCGTATCTCGAAACAATTGAACTTTGTGTGAAAATTTAAGTGGATCAGTATACTGAAAATCTAAGTGAATCGTTTAGAACTTAAAGTGTTTAAAGCTCAACGGTGCTAGTGATTTGTCAAAAACTGATATGATCCTCTTACACAAACTCACAAAAATATTGTCTGTAAATATGTCTTTACTGCTTTTCATTAGTGTGTTTTAGTATAAAATTTTGAAAAATAAAAAAAAAATTATTTCATCTTATTTTCGACAACTGATGTTGAAAAGCTGATTTTCAAAATTCCAAGTGCTAAACATGATGAACAACAGTGGGTTGGGAGAGTTTGTTTGAAATTAAAAATGAAGTTAAAACTTATTTTCAAGTTGGTTATTCAAGGTCATTAATTTGAACTTGATATAACTATTATTGATGTTGAATAATATCTACTAGTGGTTTCTAAATTTGTTACATTTTAACAATTGAGAAATTTACTTTTGGGTAGAGTTTTATGCAGATCCCCGTGTCTAAGCTTGAGCAGAGTTTGAGCCAGGATACGATCTTAGAACGAGTGCTATGTCAGCTTGCGATCCCGGAACAACTTAAGGGGGAGTCTGTTAGCAAAGGGGAGTTTGAAGTTTAAAAGAGCCAGACTCAGCTGCTGATGTTGATAAGCAAGAAGAAGATAGAGATTGAAGGATGCTTACAGAGAAAGATACTTTGGAAAGAGCGAGAAGACCGATCAAGACTGAAGACTCAATACACTGAAGACTTGTCAACATCCAAGGGGGAGTCTGTTGGTGCATATGTCTGTTGACTTCGTCTTGTATCGAGTCTTGTAATAGAATATATAGACCAGGACTCGTTTTATGAGATAATCGGGAAACAGGTCTGAACCAGCCACCTCGCACGAAGTGGATTGGCCACTTCGCACGAAGTGACAGTTTGGTGCGACCTGGCCAGGTCGTGCGACCTGGACCAGGTCGTGTGGACTGGCTGGTGCGACCTGGGCTTCCCTATATATAGAGGGTCTTGGGTCTTCATTTGTAACATTCTGATTCCGGAGACGAAGTGCTGCCAAAGTGTCGAATGATCTGTAATCAGTTTCATATCAATCTAAATGACAGTTAAAGTGATACTTAGTGTTAAACAAGCTGCAAACATGTCCAAATCATTGAATTTCGCCTCTGGTTTGGATTAGAACTCTTCTGATCGACTCATTAGGTCGAACCTTCGATCCTACATTCTATTTTTACAAGTTTCAACCACCAATGTTGAAAGAAGGAATGTGTATCATCTTCCTGCTTATGCTACTCCAAATATTAGTAGTAATTTGTTTCACTCATCTACACAAGTAAAAGGTATACTTACAGCAGATATTTTTTGGTAATTTCAAATAATTTTCACAATACTTTCAAAGTTCTTTTCTCGAGTTGTCAACAATTTTTTTCATTCAAGTATTTTAAAATATGGATACAGATGACACAATTTCAAGTAAGTATGAAGTTGACCTTCAAGCAATTCAACGTCAAATGTGTGCTGAAGAAAGAGAAAAAAAGAAGTATGTTCTTCCACAAAAGAGAAACAACAGAGGTTGTCATTCTGCATCAACATCTGATTCTGTTGAAATGATTCCATTTTCAAATACTTCAAGTGGTATGTGTTATAGTTTTGCAAATAAAATTTAAAAGAAATATGTATGTATATGTTATGTTTTTGGAATCCTTACATATTTTCTATTTTACAAGCTTCAACCAACAATGTTGAAAGAAGGAATGTCCATCAAACTCCTTTTGGAAGTACTAAGCAAAAATCCAATTTTGTTGAGAGGACTCCATTATCAAATATTACAAATTGTATGTTTTAAATTTTACGAAACAAAATATTTGTTTAATTTTATGTTTTATGAATTGTTATATATATCTTATTTTACAAGCTTCAATATAGGTGGAATATCTAAAATTGAATTATAAATGAGTGATGAGATGTTATCAGATTCTGTGGTTATGAAGATTCATGGAATTTCTAAAGGTATAAGATACGAATGTAAATTCCTGTTAAGTTTTCAATATGTAGAAAACTTATGTTGACTTATAAATTTGCTAAGTCTGTAGATTATATTGATCATGGAGATGCCATCTTTGTGTGTTCTAAATGTGATGCAATGTTATGGGAAGATGAAATGCTTAGGGGAAATCAAAAACGTAAAAAAACGTCATATTCTCTTTGTTGTTCAAATGGAGACGTTGAGCTACCACGACCGCCTACACCTCCTCCTTTGTGTTGATTCTAAAGGATATCTTGTCTATCGTCGTCGGCAAACAAGTAATACAGTAGTAAAGAATGGTGTGACACTTGATAAAAGATTTGTAGTTCCTTACAATGCTCTCCTGCTCAGAAAGTATCAGTGCCACGTTAACGTTGAATGGTGCAACCAGTCAGGTTCTATCAAATATTTGTTTAAATATATTAATAAGGGGCCTGATAGAGTTACTGCTTCTGTTTTTCAAGCCAATAGCAACAAGAATGATACGGAACAGAATGTAGCTGTAGATGAGATAAAAGCATACCCTGATTATAGATATATCTCTGCTTGTGAAGCTGCTTGGAGAATATTCATGTATGATATACATTATAGACATCCAGCTGTTGAAGTATTACCTTTTCATTGTGAAGATGGTCAGAGTATTGTGTATAACGATCATGATAATTTGTGTGATATTGTTACTGATCCAAATGTGAAAATGACAATGTTTACAGAGTGGATGAATTGTAATAAAGTCTATGAATTTTCCAGGACATTGAGGTATGTTCAGTTTCCAGGATATTATGTATGGAATTCTAAAAATCGCAAATGGAATCGAAGAAAGCATCCGTATGGATCACTTGGGAGGATACATTATGTCCCACCATCACTTGGTGATTGTTATTACCTAAGGATTTTACTGAATCATATTAACAGACCAACCTATTTTGAAGATATAAAAACAGTTGATGGGCAGGTTTTTCAAACATTTAAAGATGCATGTTTTGCACGGGGGCTGTTGGATGATGATAAAGAATATGTTAATGCTGTCAAAGAAGCTAGCACATGGTCAACCGGAGATTTCTTGAGGACCTTTTTTGTAATGTTGTTGCTGTCAAATTCGATATCTCATCCTGGTGTTTTTTGGACGGAAACGAAGTCCCTGTTATGTGAAGATATTCTGTATCAGCAACGAAAGATAACTGGTATTGCAGGTAATGTTATTATTTTATTAAAGTTATATACAACTACATTAAAATATGCAATAGCTCTGTTATTGGGAAAAAACTAATACTTTTTTCAACATTTGTTTTAGATTTGGATCTTCAACAAGAAGAACTTGAAATTATCTGTCTATCTGAAATTGAAAAGTTGCTACTTACCAATGGAAGTACAGTGAGAAATTTTGATGATATGCCAAGTGTTCCGGACAATTATATTTCATCGTCGAACAATCGATTGATAATGAAAGAATTATCGTATGACGGACTAGCTCTTCAAAGGGAACATGATGCTTATGTAAAGTGTTTAACTGCCGAACAAGAAAGGATATATAAAATTGTTATGGAAGCGATTGAAAAAGGTAATGGAGGTGTTTTTTTGTATATGGTTATGGTGGAACTGGAAAGACGTTTCTTTGGAAGACATTCTCAGTTGCATTACGATCAAAAGGTGAAGTTGTATTGAATGTTGCATCCAGTGGAATTGCTTCACTTTTGCTGTATGGTGGTAGAACTGCTCATTCAAGGTTTGTAATTCCAATCAACATTAATGAGAATTCAATATGTTCGATAGAGCCTAATACTGAGTTAGGTGATTTAATTAAAAGAGCAACATTGATTATTTGGGATGAAGCACCTATGACTCACAAGCATTGTTTCAAGGCTCTTGATAGAACAATGAGAGACATATCACGTTCCAGTCAATCAAACATGCAATCCAAGCCATTTGGGGGAAAGGTCTTTCTATTGGGTGGTGATTTTAGACAAATTCTTCCGGTCATCCCTAAAGGTACCAGAACAATGATAGTCAATGCTTCTTTGAATTCTTTTTATATATGGCGGCACTATCAAGTACTAAAGCTAACTGAGAATATGAGATTAAGAGTTGGTTGTCAGGAAGCAGATTTGAAAGAAATAAAGGAATTTGGAGAATGGATTTTAAAGCTTGGTGAAGAAAATGATGGTGAGATTGATATTGAAATACCAGATGATTTACTTATTCATGACCAAGTCAATCCTATTTCTTCTCTCATTTCATTTATATATCCGGACATGAATAAGTTTTTGTGGGATTTAACGTATTTCCAACAAAGAGCGATTCTTGCTCCAACTAATGAAGTAGTTGATTCAATAAATAAAGAGTTGTTAGAGAGTCTGCCCGGTGAAGAAAAGGTTTATTTTAGTTCAGATAGTTTATGCCAATCGGAGGAAGAATCAGAGCTTAATATGGAATTGTTTCCTCCTGATGTGTTAAACAATCTTCGTTGTAGGACCAGTTTTGACTCCGAAACGATTGCGAAACGAACGTGTGACGTGCGGAAACCGTACACGAACGTGACCTAACACACAAGATGTAATATAAACGTGACTCTATTAGAAATATGACAAGTACAAGCACCTTGAATCACTTTCTCTCTCTAGAATCTCTCTCTAGATCTAGAGCTCTCTAAATGTCAAATGAGCATAAAGTCCCTAATCTATGACATAACATCCCTATATATAGTCCAAGGCTTTAATGAAACTTCTCTTTAATTACAAGATTGTCGCCTTTCCTTTTGACTAGATATAACACTATAAACTTGTTATCTTCAGTTTCTCGCTACGGCTCGGATTGACGAAGGCGATAGACATAAATGCACTAACATTCGTTTATCTGGTTTACCTAACCATAAATTAGTCTGAAACTTGGTGCTCCGGTGACGTTACTCGGAAACATTGATCAGGCAAATGGATTGTGTAATGGTACACGTTTACAATTCACGAAGCTCGGAAAAGTTGTGATTGAAGTAAAAATTATCACAGGGACTAATATAGGTAATCATACTTTGATTTCAAGACTGAAGATGACACCTTCAGATAAAAGAATACCAGTGAAGATTTCTCGAAGACAATTCCCACTTTCACTGTGTTTTGCTATGACAATAAATAAAAGTCAAGGACAATCATTGGAGCGTGTTGGTTTATATCTTCCACGTCCAGTGTTTTGTCATGGCCAGCTCTATGTTGCTGTATCTAGAGTAAAAAGTAGGAAGGGGTTGAAAATTTTGATTTGTGATAAAGAGAAACGAGTCTGTACAACCACTACTAATGTGGTTTACAAAGAAGTTTTACAAAATCTATGATTATACTAAACATCTGTCAATCTGGTAACGTCTGTTGGGTATAATGGAGGAACTGTTGTTAGGAAATGTTTGTTGGAAAGCAATACAACTTTTTGAAAGCATCTGATACTTGCTCTGCATTAAGCTTATCCTGAGAACACATGTTGTTAATAATTATTCTCTTAACATCTGTTTACTAACCTTTGTAATTTCTGTTGACTGACCTTTTTAACATGGGTTGATGAACATCAGATAGTTACTATCTATCCATCTGGCAAGCTCTGTTGGAGATAATGGATGACAGTTTTTAGTAAAGTCTGTTGGAAAGCAACAGAAGTTTTTAACAGTTAATAGAAAACAATGGTTTCCTATCAACATAATGGAATTGCTGTTGAATAAACCTATTGATCATTAATTTATATCAATTTTGTAAGTCTGCAGTAATTATTTTTTTACTCTCTGTCAAAATGTGTTATGCATGGTTTTCTAAGAAACGACCCCTGTTTGCACACGCGTCTTACCGCTAGTACTATATAATAAAAGAAACCACTTTGGGGACACTTGTCATCATATTAGGGCATCTCTTATAAATAATTATTATTTTAATTTAATATTTTCTAATTAATTATAGATAACCCTTCTACTAAATATTATTTAGTTTAGAGTTAATTACTGTTTTCGTCCCTGTGGTTTGTCAAAAATCACTATTTCAGTCCATTAGTTTAAAAATTGTGATTTCAGTCCCTGTGGTTTCACTTTCGTAACCATTTCAGTCCCTGTGGTTTCACTTTCGTAACCATTTCAATCAATTTATTATGTTAGTACAGGGACTGAAATGGTTACGAAAGTGAAACCACAGGGACTGAAATCACAATTTTTAAACTAATGGACTGAAATAGTGATTTTTGACAAACCACAGGGACGAAAACAGTAATTAACTCTTTAGTTTAATATCTTATGGATAATTATTATTTAGTTTAATCTTCTACTCATTTATAATATTAATTGGAGTAAATTATAAATTCAATAGTTTAAAACTAAATATGATCGAACAATATAACCATGTTGTTATAATTTAAAACACAAGTAAGAAAAATACTATTTTTATAATTAAATCATGGCTTTTCTAAACAAAAATAAAAACGAAGATAGAAAATCAATTTCTTTTTCTTTTTTTTTAAACAAAAGCAATTGGGATAACTACTCTATATACACACACTTAAATACACACTTAAATATATGTATGTATGTATGTATCATAGTTACCTAAATCGTTAGGGTAGCCACGATCCACGTATTGGATCGTGGTGTACCCACTAACCCCATCCATTAAATGTTATTTTTAACATCTGAGTTCCCAACGTCTTCTTTTCTAACCCTTTTGGCCCTAACACTAACCCCATCCATTAAATGTTAAGGGCCAAAAGGGTCAGAAAAAAGACGTTAGGGGCCAAAAAAGGTTAGAAAAAAAGACGTTGGGGGCTTAAATATTAAAAAATTCTTTTTTGGGCTAAAAGGGTAAAAGTGATATAACGACGGGGGCCAAAATCGTAATTTACTATATTACTTATTTGAATTAATTATTACTTCTATATTTATCTATTTACTTCAAATTCAAACTTAATTATCTAATTTGATCTTAACTATATATTTGAACATTTTGTTTAGTTTGGTATCAAACAGGTTTTACGAAACTTAACATAAAATTAACTAATATTATTTATCATTTATATATTTACGGAGTTTTAAATAAAGGGTTAAATTTATTGAGACTTCGTTAACAAATTTTGCAACAACAGAATAATCTATTTTTATCACGAAAACCAAACATTGTGTTAATATATTAAATATTTTTATTTTCACCATACAAAATTACATTTACTCGACCCATGTAATACATGAGGTTTTTTAAGATATAACTTTTTATTATTTGATGTATAAAATTAGATTTATTCAATTCGTACAATACACGGATTTTTTAAGGATATATATTTTTTATTATTTAGTACAGAAAATTACATTTATTCAAACCGTATAATACGCGTATTTTTAAAGATGTAATTTTTTATTATTTGGTATATAAAATGACATTTATTCAACCCGTGTAATAAATGAGGTTTTTTAAAGATGTATTATTTTATTATTTGGTAAACAATATTACATTTATTCAACTCATGTAATACACGTGTTTTTAAAGATATAACTTTTTTATTCGTTATATAAAATTACATTTATTCAACCCGTACAATATTTTTCTTATAGATAAAACTTTTTATTATTTAATAAATAAAATTATATTTATTCAACCCGTGCAATAAAGAAAGTTTTTAAAGATATATTATTTTATTATTTAGTATATAAAATTTATTTATTCAACCCGTGTAATACACGGAATTATAACCTAGTTTGGATATATTAAAATGCTAAGTTTTAGAAATTAGAAAATACTAAATAAAACCAAATCTAATCGTTAATTACAATTATATAAAAAAAACGAAAATACTTTTCGTTGTACGTAAGATATTGTGAGAAAAAATTTGATTTATAACCCAGGTTAAGCTCTTTTTAAAAATAAAATAAAAATTTCCCTACTCATTCAACTTTATCTAAAAAGTACAATGCTTTATAAAAAGAAAATAGTTCTCTATAATTAATCATCACTCGACAAAAGAACTTGCACTTTAAGGGGAGGGGGTAGTCACGAGTGACCATTTTTTCATCACTCACAATATCCAATCATGTTCCGCCATGTCAGCAACCATTTTCCCATCACTCACAACCTTTTTAGTGGGGGTGGTCATCACTCACCACCACACCCAACAATTTCCCCCCAACCAACAATTACACTCACAATTAAACACCATCGCGCATTAAAAAAATAACGAAAATTGCTTTCCGTGATAAAATAACGCGTTATACTTTTTAGTGGGGGTAGGATTTTTAATGTTCCACGCGTTATAATCAATGTTCCACGCGTTATTCTTTATCCACTCCGCCTGGCCTAATAAAAACGGCTCTATGCAACAATGCAACTACTAAACAAATACGAAGGAAACAAAACAAAATATTGATAATTACTTTACAAGATTAAAGTTAGAGTTAATTACATAGTTAGTCCATGTGGTTTGCATAAAATAACATATTTAGGTACTAATAGTTTAAAATCACCTTCAAGAGTATTAACTTTTCATTTTGTAACGTTTTGAGGTATTAACTTATAAGGTAATAACATAGTTAGTCCCTGTGGTTTGCACAAAATAACATACTTAGGTACTAATAGAATGTGATTTTAAACCTACAAATAACGTTAATACCTTCAAATGTTACAAAATGAAAAGTTAATACCCTAGAATGTGATTTTAAACTATTAGTACCTAAGTTTGTTATTTTGTGCAAACCATAGGGACTAACTACGTAATTAACTCTTAAAATTAAGAGTAAACTGCAATTTTAACCCCTGAGGTTAAGGCCAATTGGCACTCTAACCCCCTCTAACGAAATAATTGCAATTTTACCCCCCAACGTTGATGTTCTGTCGCACTTTTACCCCCTGCCGTCAGTCAACAGTTATTTGACTGTTATAGGTAGGGGTATTTTGGTAATCTTACCCCATATTTATTATTATTATTATTATCTTCCAAACACACTTAACCCACACAGTCTCCGTTCACCCCTTTCTTCTCCAGACCTAAAATCTGAAACCCTAACCCTAACTCTACCGAAACGCCAAATTATCATCCGATTTCGGTTCCCAAATCTCCACAACCAGATCGTTGTTCATCACACACAATCAACAATGGTGTTGGCAGAGTTAGGTGGGAGCATATCACGTGCTCTCCAGCAGATGAGCAATGCAACTGTGACAACCCAAACTTTCAAGGTCAGTGCCTCTCAGTTACGTGATATGATTCTGTTTCTATTAAATTGACAAACACTCGGGTCTATAATGTACTTGCTAAATGTATGACGGGTTTGAGTATGTGGACGTGTGTTTGGTTGATGAACTACAAGAAACCATTAAACGTTATTATGTGTTATAACTAAACAAGAGAACTAAACTAATTGGGCCGCGTACTTGCTTAAAACACGCACCTTCACTTGGGCCGAAGGCCACACCCTTTTCCCTCGGCCCACTTTACATACCCAAATTCATTAGACTTATTGTTGGGTCGGATATTGTGAGTCTCCTTATAACACATGTACACGTAAATATTAGAGATGGGGATCTCATAATTAAACACTCATAAGTTTGTTGCAAACCCCTTGCCCACGAATTGAACACCCTATACATTGGACTATGATTGGGCTTGGTAGAGCCCAAGTGCATGATTGTTGACGGCCGGTTATGGATTCTTGTATTCTGCGGATTCTAGTATATAGATAGGAGATAGAATATCACGTATCATAACAACACACATATACAAACCCTAGATTTCTATGAGCGCATACGGTAGTGGTAGAACCCCCCTCCTCCTGTTCGAGATAGCATCTTGACCAGTCAAGTTTCTGGTTAGTGGTTCGGACTTGTTGACTTTCATATTTGTGTGATATTGTTTATGTGTGATAGTGAATGATTGATGCTTATGATAATCTCTATTTAATGATCTTGTTTATACGTAATCTTGACTTAGCGAATTATGCATGTATGTTGATGTTGTGTCCTGGTATGATTAGAACGATGCTAGGTGATGTATGATCATTGATTAGCATGAGTAATTTTATTTGACCTTAAATCTTACTATTTTCTTAACACAATCAACTCACACACAATGTCTGAGAAGAATATATTGATATCTAACTTACAACAATAAATGTTCTCAAACCCAATGAATCCGACCTGAATGAAGTGAGGTATTCACGTGAATGTCTACACCTTTTAACAAATGCACATGATGATTTGAATGAAACTTAACTTTGATTGGACCAAAAACTTATTGAATGTTATCAAAACTATGAGTTATCTTCAATCACATGCAACAATAATAAATTCACATGCAAGTTTATCAATGGCCGACAATTTTTGATTCTCAATGTAATCCTATTGAACCGTTTATTTAGTAGACTGACACTATGTTCACGTGATGTGGTTAATAATGCAATCGATATATGTTAACAGCAAAATTGACTTTAATGTATTGATTGAGTGAGGCGAAAGTTAGATGATGACATACTATCTGTCTTGGGCTTTTGGGGCGAATTGGGTCATGCAACTTGTTGGGCCGTTTAATCTATATGTAAGCAGCTGGGCTGCGTGACTTCGGGTCACCAGCTGAGTCCAAACTTTGTGTGTATTTAGTTGTTACTTGGGCCAATCAGTCACACACACACTTATATCGGAATAGTTACATTGGGCCGCACACCTTTACGATGCATACGATATATATATATATATATATATTGTAAGTGTAATTGGGGTTAGGACATGTGAAGTAAAATTGTATGTGATACAAAAATCTGTTGTGTGGATAAACGGTGTTAACTTGGATAATGCATGGCATAGCTAACTGTTATAACATGTATAGTTATGTGTATTTCATAAGTGCAATTTGTGCAATTCGTGACAAAATACGTGGATGATGTGCAACTGAGATTAATTGTGGTCGGTAATTATGTTAGGACGTTTGTGATCAACTATTAAACAAGTAACTAGTCATACCGAGCAAACCAAGGTGAGTTCACACTTTCCACAAGGCATGGGATTCCCAAGGATTGGGAATGGGTAAAGGATTTAAACTGAAACTGCGTGATATCCTGGTTTGGAACACGTACACACCCTCTTTATTGAAGGGTGACAACACGTACTAAGAACTTAATCGAAACCTGCGTAATCTCCTGGTTTGGGGATTACGTACACACCCTCTTTATTGAAGGGTGACAACACGGATACTAGACCAAAACTCTATCATTAAGTCCCTCATTTTGTATCGACTTAATCGCCGAGGCCAATGGCGAGCGGGTCATTAGTTAAATAGCGCTATTAGGTTTGACAAGCCTCACACCGTGCCGCAGAGGACGGGCGTGGACTAATGGACTATGGCACGTCAATGATGATAGACATTGACTAGGGCACCAACTTACTTTCGTCAGTAGTCGATATGGTAAACGGGTCTAGTGGTTCACATGGGGAAGCCCCCACTAATTATGGATATGGATTGCGAAATAAAGATACTGGTTAACTCGTGGTTTACGAAACAACTTATGGTTTTCATAACAAACTTGTAAAACTAAACAACCAACTGTGAACTCGCTCAACTTTGTTGTTGACTCGTTGTTACATGCCTTGCAGGCCTTTAGGTGCATATTGTTGGAACTTGCTGTCTGGGATGCTGGAGTGGTCATGGGTCGATATATATGGAAACGCGAGACGAACCTAATGGCTTTCACACACTTGGTTTACGAATTTCTTAATTAATGTAGTATGCTTCCGCTGAACGTTAAATAATGTTTTGTAACACTTCTATCAATAATAAATGAAAGTTGTATTTGGAATAATTGTTTCGTGGGGAACATCTCTCGGATATATAGGTAACCCCTGAAATCTTGTTTGAAGGGCTTTCTATTTCTGACATACTAGGTCTTTGTGCGTGATGATATCTGGGGTATTATACCAGGACTTCTGATTTTGCGGGAGCAATAGCCTAGTCCTCGTATAATACTTTGCACTTCTTTAATCATAAAGCCCACCCTCAGCATAAAAAATGATGAAACATTGAAAAATGCTAATCATGTGCTGTTGAAAAGAAGATCCCCAAAGGGGACACACTTAAAGTCGAGCCATCATCTCTCTGATTGAACGGAAGTTCTAGCCTGAGCTCTCATGGTCTCGCAATTACCCATTTACAGATATCATTAGTGTACATTCACCTGTAAGACTGAATATAGGAGTCTAGATACAGGAGTATATTCTGAGGTGGGACACGCGAATAAGTTTAAGTTCTTAAAACACTAAATCTCGTATCTCGAAACAATTGAACTTTGTGTGAAAATTTAAGTGGATCAGTATACTGACAATCTAAGTGAATCATTTAGAACTTAAAGTGTTTAAAGCTCAACGGTGCTAGTGATTTGTCAAAAACTGATATGATCCTCTTACACAAACTCACAAAAATATTGTCTGTAAATATGTCTTTACTGCTTTTCATTAGTGTGTTTTAGAATAAAATTTTGAAAAATAAAAAAAAATTATTTCATCTTATTTTCGACAACTGATGTTGAAAAGCTGATTTTCAAAATTCCAAGTGCTAAACATGATGAACAACAGTGGGTTGGGAGAGTTTGTTTGAAATTAAAAATGAAGTTAAAGCTTATTTTCAAGTTGGTTATTCAAGGTCATTAATTTGAACTTGATATAACTATTATTGATGTTGAATAATATCTACTAGTGGTTTCTAAATTTGTTACATTTTAACAATTGAGAAATTTACTTTTGGGTAGAGTTTTATGCAGATCCCCGTGTCTAAGCTTGAGCAGAGTTTGAGCCAGGATACGATCTTAGAACGAGTGCTATGTCAGCTTGCGATCCCGGAACAACTTAAGGGGGAGTCTGTTAGCAAAGGGGAGTTTGAAGTTTAAAAGAGCCAGACTCAGCTGCTGATGTTGATAAGCAAGAAGAAGATAGAGATTGAAGGATGCTTACAGAGAAAGATACTTTGGAAAGAGCGAGAAGACCGATCAAGACTGAAGACTCAATACACTGAAGACTTGTCAACATCCAAGGGGGAGTCTGTTGGTGCATATGTCTGTTGACTTCGTCTCGTATCGAGTCTTGTAATAGAATAGATAGACCAGGACTCGTTTTACGAGATAATCGGGAAACAGGTCTGAACCAGCCACCTCGCACGAAGTGGATTGGCCACTTCGCACGAAGTGACAGTTTGGTGCGACCTGGCCAGGTCGTGCGACCTGGACCAGGTCGTGTGGATTGGCTGGTGCGACCTGGGCTTCCCTATATATAGAGGGTCTTGGGTCTTCATTTGTAACATTCTGATTCCGGAGACGAAGTGCTGCCAAAGTGTCGAACGATCTGTAATCAATTTCATATCAATCTAAATGACAGTTAAAGTGATACTTAGTGTTAAACAAGCTGCAAACATGTCCAAATCATTGAATTCCGCCTCTGGTTTGGATTAGAACTCTTCTGATCGACTCATTAGGTCGAACCTTCGATCCTACATTCTATTTTTACAAGTTTCAACCACCAATGTTGAAAGAAGGAATGTGTATCATCTTCCTGCTTATGCTACTCCAAATATTAGTAGTAATTTGTTTCACTCATCTACACAAGTAAAAGGTATACTTACTGCATATATTTTTTGGTAATTTCAAATAATTTTCACAATACTTTCAAAGTTCTTTTCTCGAGTTGTCAACAATTTTTTTCATTCAAGTATTTTAAAATATGGATACAGATAACACAATTTCAAGTAAGTATGAAGTTGACCTTCAAGCAATTCAACGTCAAATGTGTGCTGAAGAAAGAGAAAAAAAGAAGTATGTTCTTCCACAAAAGAGAAACAACAGAGGTTGTCATTCTGCATCAACATCTGATTCTGTTGAAATGATTCCGTTTTCAAATACTTCAAGTGGTATGTGTTATAGTTTTGCAAATAAAATTTAAAAGAAATATGTATGTATATGTTATGTTTTTGGAATCCTTACATATTTTCTATTTTACAAGCTTCAACCAACAATGTAGAAAGAAGGAATGTCCATCAAACTCCTTTTGGAAGTACTAAGCAAAAATCCAATTTTGTTGAGAGGACTCCATTATCAAATATTACAAATTGTATGTTTTAAATTTTACGAAACAAAATATTTGTTTAATTTTATGTTTTATGAATTGTTATATATATCTTATTTTACAAGCTTCAATATAGGTGGAATATCTAAAATTGAATTATAAATGAGTGATGAGAGGTTATCAGATTCTGTGGTTAAGAAGATTCATGGAATTTCTAAAGGTATAAGATACGAATGTAAATTCCTGTTAAGTTTTCAATATGTAGAAAACTTATGTTGACTTATAAATTTGCTAAGTCTGTAGATTATATTGATCATCGAGATGCCATCTTTGTTTGTTCTAAATGTGATGCAATGTTATGGGAAGATGAAATGCTTAGGGGAAATCAAAAACGTAAAAAAACGTCATATTCTCTTTGTTGTTCAAATGGAGACATTGAGCTACCACGACCGCCTACACCTCCTCCTTTACTACGTCATTTATATAAAACTCATACCTCACAGTCTCGCAATTTCATGGATAATATTCGAGCATATAACATGATGTTTTCTTTCACATCTCTTGGTGGGAAGGTTGACAAAAGTTATCAGAGAGGTAAAGGTCCTTATGTATTTAGACTACAAGGTCAGAATTATCATCGAATGGGTAGTCTACTTCCAGACGATGGGGAAGAACCCAAATTCTCCCAGCTTTACATATATGATTCACAAAACGAAGTTGTAAATCGTCAAAAAGCAGCAAGGTAATTTCTTTATGATAATTGTGGCATTTATGAATATATATTTTGCTTTTTAGTATATTTACATTCATCATCATTTGAAATGAATGTAAATTTTAACATTTTATATTTCTGGCAGTTCTTAGATAGAATGCAAAACTACAAGAAACAACCAGCTTGATAGTACAACCATAGAGGGTCTTAAAGATATGTTGGATTCTTGCAATCCTCTTGTCCAGTCGTTCAGAATGGTAAGAGATTGTTTTCAAGAAAATGAGTTTCAAGATGTAAGCTTGAAGCTTATTGGAAGAAGGGATAAGGATGGAAGAGTTCACAATTTGCCAACAGCATCAGAAATTGCTGCGTTAATACATGGTGATTTTGATGGAGCATTTGATAAACGGGACATTGTTGTCAGAAAGAAGTCTGATGGTCTTCAAAGAATTAATGAGCTTCATCCCTCTTACCTTGCTTTGCAATATCCACTTATTTTCCCATATGCGGAAGATGGTTATAGAGTTGGTATTAAACATAGAGGGATTGCGATTGATAATGAGGTACTTAGAACCAATCTTACAATTAGAGAATTCTTTTGTTACAAAATTCAAGATAGACAGAATCAGTTTTCATTGTTAGTTAATGCGAAAAAACTATTTCAGCAGTTTTTGGTTGATGGATACACGATGATAGAATCTGCCAGGTTGAATTATATAAGGACACAACAACCTAAACTTAGAGTGCAAAATCTTAAGAACTTGAATGCTACTGTTGAAAGTGGAGAGAATAATGCGTCAAGTTGTGGTAAACCTATACTTTTACCTTCATCATTTACTAGTGGTTCTAGATATATGATGCAAAAGTACTTAGATGCTATGGCAATTTGCAAGTCTGTTGGATATCCTGATTTATTCATAACGGTGACTTGTAATCCAAACTGGCTTGAGATTTACAGGTGTTTGCACGATAAAGCTCTTAATGCTGAAGACAGACCGGATATTATCTCTAGATTATTCAAGTGTAAATTGGATCATCTTATAAAAGATTTCAAGAAACATAAATTCTTTGGTGCAAGAAACATAAATTCTTTGGTGATATACAAGCAGGTACCCTTTAGTTATATTTTTTACTTTAAACATCTAATTATATTTATCTAACAACTCATTGTTCAAAAATTTCAGTTATGTATACAATGGAATTTCAGAAGCGTGGACTCCCACATGCTCACCTGTGTTTGTTCTTGGGTGCTGAAAGCAAATTTCCAAATGCATCTGATATTGATTGTGTTATTAGTGCTGAGATACCAGATAAAGAAAGAGATACTGAATTATATGAGCTTGTCAAGCAATTTATGATTCATGGACCATGTGGTACAGACAACCCACTTTGTCCATGTATGGTTCAACAAAAATGTTCTAAAAAGTTTCCCAAAAAATATGTAGATGAGACTTGTGTTGATTCTGAAGGATATCTTGTCTATCGCCGCCGTCAAACAAGTAATACAGTAGTAAAGAATGGTGTGACACTTGATAATAGATTTGTAGTTCCTTACAATGCTCTCCAGCTCAGAAAGTATCAGTGCCACGTTAACGTTGAATGGTGCAACCAGTCAGGTTCTATCAAATATTTGTTTAAATATATTAATAAGGGGCCTGATAGAGTTACTGCTTCTGTTTTTCAAGCCAATAGCAACAAGAATGATACGGAACAGAATGTAGCAGTAGATGAGATAAAAGCATACCCTGATTGTAGATATATCTCTGCTTCTGAAGCTGCTTGGAGAATATTCATGTATGATATACATTATAGACATCCAGCTGTTGAAGTATTACCTTTTCATTGTGAAGATGGTCAGAGTTTTGTGTATAACGATCATGATAATTTGTGTGATATTGTTACTGATCCAAATGTGAAAATGACAATGTTTACAGAGTGGATGAATTGTAATAAAGTCGATGAATTTGCCAGGACATTGAGGTATGTTTAGTTTCCGGGATATTATGTATGGAATGCTAAAAATCGCAAATGGAATCGAAGAAAGCATCCGTATGGATCACTTGGGAGGATACATTATGTCCCACCATCACTTGGTGATTGTTATTACCTAAGGATTTTACTGAATCATATTAACAGACCAACCTATTTTGAAGATATAAAAACAGTTGATGGGCAGGTTTTTCAAACATTTAAAGATGCATGTTTTGCACGGGGGCTGTTGGATGATGATAAAGAATATGTTAATGCTGTCAAAGAAGCTAGCACATGGTCAACCGGAGATTTCTTGAGGACCTTTTTTGTAATGTTGTTGCTGTCAAATTCGATATCTCATCCTGGTGTTTTTTGGACGGAAACGAAGTCCCTGTTATGTGAAGACATTCTGTATCAGCAACGAAAGATAACTGGTATTGCAGGTAATGTTATTATTTTATTAAAGTTATATACAATTACATTAAAATTATGCAATAGCTCTGTTATTGGGAAAAAAACTAATACTTTTTTCAACATTTGTTTTAGATTTGGATCTTCAACAAGAAGAACTTGAAATTATCTGTCTATCTGAAATTGAAAAGTTGCTACTTACCAATGGAAGTACAGTGAGAAATTTTGATGATATGCCAAGTGTTCCGGACAATTATATTTCATCGTCGAGCAATCGATTGATAATGAAAGAATTATCGTATGACAGACTAGCTCTTCAAAGGGAACATGATGCTTATGTAAAGTGTTTAACTGCCGAACAAGAAAGGATATATAAAATTGTTATGGAAGCGATTGAAAAAGGTGATGGAGGTGTTTTTTTTGTATATGGTTATGGTGGAACTGGAAAGACGTTTCTTTGGAAGACATTCTCAGCTGCATTACGATAAAAAGGTGAAGTTGTATTGAATGTTGCATCCAGTGGAATTGCTTCACTTTTGCCGGATGGTGGTAGAACTGCTCATTCAAGGTTTGTAATTCCAATCAACATTAATGAGAATTCAATATGTTCGATAGAGCCTAATACTGAGTTAGGTGATTTAATTAAAAGAGCAACATTGATTATTTGGGATAGAGCCTAATACTGAGTTAGGTGAATTCAATATGTTCGATAGAGCCTAATACTTATAAGGTATTAACATAGTTAGTCTCTGTGGTTTGCACAAAATAACATACTTAGGTACTAATAGAATGTGATTTTAAACCTACAAATAACGTTAATACCTTCAAATGTTACAAAATGAAAAGTTAATACCCTAGAATGTGATTTTAAACTATTAGTACCTAAGTTTGTTATTTTGTGCAAACCATAGGGACTAACTACGTAATTAACTCTTAAAATTAAGAGTAAACTGCAATTTTACCCCCTGGGGTTTAGGCCAACTGGCACTCTAACCCCCTCTAACGAAATAATTGCAATTTTACCCCCCAACGTTGATGTTCTGTCTCACTTTTACCCCCTGCCGTCAGTCAACAGTTATTTGACTGTTATAGGTAGGGGTATTTTGGTAATCTTACCCCATATTTATTATTATTATTATCTTCCAAACACACTTAACCCACACAGTCTCCGTTCACCCCTTTCTTCTCCAGACCTAAAATCTGAAACCCTAACCCTAACTCTACCGAAACGCCAAATTATCATCCGATTTCGGTTCCCAAATCTCCACAACCAGATCGTTGTTCATCACACACAATCAACAATGGTGTTGGCAGAGTTAGGTGGGAGCATATCACGTGCTCTCCAGCAGAAGAACAATGCAACTGTGACAACCCAAACTTTCAAGGTCAGTGCCTCTCAGTTACGTGATATGATTCTGTTTCTATTAAATTGACAAACACTCGGGTCTATAATGTACTTGCTAAATGTATGACGGGTTTGAGTATGTGGACGTGTGTTTGGTTGATGAACTACAAGAAACCCTTAAACGTTATTATGTGTTATAACTAAACAAGAGAACTAACTAATTGGGCCGCGTACTTGCTTAAAACACGCACCTTCACTTGGTCCGAAGGCCACACCCTTTTCCCTCGGCCCACTTTGCATACCCAAATTCATTAGACTTATTGTTTGGCCGGATATTGTGAGTCTCCTTATAACACATGTACACGTAAATATTAGAGATGGGGATCTCATAATTAAACACTCATAAGTTTGTTGCAAACCCCTTGCCCACGAATTGAACACCCTATACATGGGACTATGATTGGGCTTGGTAGAGCCCAAGTGCATGATTGTTGACGGCCGGTTATGGATTCCTGTATTCTGCGGATTCTAGTATATAGATAGGAGATAGGATATCACGTATCATAACAACACACATATACAAACCCTAGATTTCTATGAGCGCATACGGTAGTGGTAGAACCCCCCTCCTCCTGTTCGAGATAGCATCTTGACCAGTCAAGTTTCTGGTTAGTGGTTCGGACTTGTTGACTTTCATATTTGTGTGATATTGTTTATGTGTGATAGTGAATGATTGATGCTTATGATAATCTCTATTTAATGATGTTGTTTATACGTAATCTTGACTTAGCGAATTATGCATGTATGTTGATGTTGTGTCCTGGTATGATTAGAACGATGCTAGGTGATGTATGATCATTGATTAGCATGAGTAATTTTATTTGACCTTAAATCTTACTATTTTCTTAACACAATCAACTCACACACAATGTCTGAGAAGAATATATTGATATCTAACTTACAACAATAAATGTTCTCAAACCCAATGAATCCGACCTGAATGAACTGAGGTATTCACGTGAATGTCTACACCTTTTAACAAATGCACATGATGATTTGAATGAAACTTAACTTTGATTGGACCAAAAACTTATTGAATGTTATCAAAACTATGAGTTATCTTCAATCACATGCAACAATAATAAATTCACATGCAAGTTTATCAATGGGCGACAATTTTTGATTCTCAATGTAATCCTATTGAACCGTTTATTTAGTAGACTGACACTATGTTCACGTGATGTGGTTAACAATGCAATCGATATATGTTAACAGCACAATTGACTTTAATGTATTGATTGAGTGAGGCGAAAGTTAGATGATGACATACAATCTGTCTTGGGCTTTTGGGGCGAATTGGGTCATGCAACTTGTTGGGCCGTTTAATCTATATGTAAGCAGCTGGGCTGCGTGACTTCGGGTCACCAGCTGAGTCCAAACTTTGTGTGTATTTAGTTGTTACTTGGGCCAATCAGTCACACACACACTTATATCGGAATAGTTACATTGGGCCGCACACCTTTACGATGCATACGATATATATATATATTGTAAGTGTAATTGGGGTTAGGACATGTGAAGTAAAATTGTATGTGATACAAAAATCTGTTGTGTGGATAAACGGTGTTAACTTGGATAATGCATGGCATAGCTAACTGTTATAACATGTATAGTTATGTGTATTTCATAAGTGCAATTTGTGCATTTCGTGACAAAATACGTGGATGATGTGCAACTGAGATTAATTGTTGTCGGTAATTATGTTAGGACGTTTGTGATCAACAATTAAACAAGTAACTAGTCATACCGAGCAAACCAAGGTGAGTTCACACTTTCCACAAGGCATGGGATTCCCAAGGATTGGGAATGGGTAAAGGATTTAAACTGAAACTGCGTGATATCCTGGTTTGGAACACGTACACACCCTCTTTATTGAAGGGTGACAACACGTACTAAGAACTTAATCGGAACCTGCGTAATCTCCTGGTTTGGGGATTACGTACACACCCTCTTTATTGAAGGGTGACAACACGGATACTAGACCAAAACTCTATCATTAAGTCCCTTATTTTGTATCGACTTAATCGCTGAGGCCAATGGCGAGCGGGTTATTAGTTAAATAGCGCTATTAGGTTTGACAAGCCTCACACCGTGCCGCAGAGGACGGGCGTGGACTAATGGACTATGGCACGTCAATGATGATAGACATTTACTAGGGCACCAACTTACTTTCGTCAGTAGTCGATATGGTAAACGGGCCTAGTGGTTCACATGGGGAAGCCCCCACTGATTATGGATATGGATTTGGAAATAAAGATACTGGTTAACTCGTGGTTTACGAAACAACTTATGGTTTTTGAAACAAACTTGTAAAACTAAACAACCAACTGTGAACTCGCTCAACTTTGTTGTTGACTCGTTGTTACATGCCTTGCAGGCCTTTAGGTGCATATTGTTGGAACTTGCTGTCTGGGATGCTGGAGTGGTCATGGGTCGATATATATGGAAACGCGAGACGAACCTGATGGCTTTCACACACTTGGTTTACGAATTTCTTAATTAATGTATTATGCTTCCGCTGAACGTTAAATAATGTTTTGTAACACTTCTATCAATAATAAATGAAAGTTATATTTGGAATAATTGTTATGAGTTCAACATGATTGGTGGCTTGGATCCTGGAACGTCACATGCCTAACAGGGACATTCCCTAGGTGGTATTTTGGGGGTGTGACAGATTGGTATCAGAGCCATTGGTTATAGTGAACTTGGTTTTATTAAAAAAAAGGGAAAAATGTTTTTGTAAAACCAGACTATAACCGAACAGTTTTGAAGACGTAAATACGACCATGACACTCAGCTCCAGATTGCAAGGTTCGTCTCTCGTATACTCATTGTACTGCATAACTAGTGAACACCTACATATGATATTGCATGTGATTGCACGTTTAGCACAACAGTATGAATTCATGTATACTTGCATGTGTTATGTGACTGATAGGGTGGTATTTCCCTAAACCTTCATGACTTACGCTTGGTGATACTCTTTGTTTGCTACTAGAGTTCGAGGAACCATTTAACATGAGTTAAGAGGAGCTCAGATGAGCATGCAAATCACAATATTATTGTGGGTGCACACATAATAATAATGTGGGGTGCATGTGAGTCCCAGTGAGGCTTAACAAGTGGAAAAGGGGTGCCGTTCCGTTATATAATCGACGTGAAAACATAACAAACCTATAAGGGTCATAGCAGTAATTTTCCCCTACTCGAACGTGAACTTTTCATTCATCTTTGGATCCCTTTGAATCTCGATGCTATCGAGTGTTACCTGAACACCCAGCTGAGCTCAGCGAACCGTGTAGAATGTTAGGTGCTTATACGAACGCCCCTAAGTTGAATGCCGCAACGTTGAATGATTGATCGATACCTTTCTTACTCCTTTTCGTTGATGTCTTAGATCCCGAAGTGTGATCACTTCTGCAATACTCCCGTAACCTACTGTGTATTACTCAAACAACTTGCAACATCGATGGACAGGAGGATGAGCGTAGTACTTTACCAACCTCAGTACTTTGATGACCCTGATTACTGGCAACGAGCACCAGCGAATTGGCTTCAATCGAATCCTTAACCCCAGCCAGCGACTCATGGGAGTCAACTTTCACGAATTAATCAAGACATAAACGGTGAAAATCGCCATTGTATGGAACGTGTAACTGCCCGCACCAGGAGTAGTGCCTTAGGACGTGGCACGAAATGTGAAAGGATGGACCCTAATGGCGAAAGGCCGCAGGACTCTGTTTCGAGCAACGACATTAGAAGCAACAGTCGCGATGACATCAAGGTACTCGCAAATCATGTCTTTCGGTATGGAAATAATGGTGGCTTCAACAAGGACTGGCCGATGTTAAGTAAGGACGCCAACAACCCATGGAACAATGGCAGTTTTGGGAATCCTAGTAGCAGTAGCAACAACACTGGAAGTGGTACTCGTGGAAGGACATAGGGGATTGGCGTGGGCGACGTCGGGATTATAACAACATGGTGGCCTAAGTGTTCTTGGTGACTAATCACTCCGCCACTGTTTTGTTTAACCCTGATGCCTCTTGAAACTGAACCTGTTATGGAATCGGCTGACGGCAAGAAAATGGAAACCTCATATGATCATTGGGATGCAAACTAGACCTTGTGGGACAAGTGTTCGACATCGACCTTTCTTCTGTTGTTCTTATTAGATGTACCCTGTGAAGAGAAGATTCTACGTATCCCCCTCCTAGTGGAGGATTATTATCTATTCTAACGCATCAGAGTAGTGCAGAGGTTAACATCAATTCAGCAGTAAAGGCCAGAAGTGTCCACGAAAGGATTAATCCGCTATGATAGCACTCGTTACTGATGTCAAGGCTAAGGAAAAGAGGATCGAGGATCCACCAATAGATCGTGATTCCACTCAGCATGCTACACGAGGAACTATCAGGTTTACTTCCACAACTAGTAGACAGACTCTCAGTTCGATCTCACGCCAGAGGCAGCCCTGAACCTTCGTACCTCTTACCGTCTTGCACCAGGAGGGTTGCGAGAGTTGTCAAATCAACACCAGGGATTGTTGGACAGGAGCTTGGTTGGACCTAGTTTTTGCTTTGGGGAGCCCTAGTTATATCCAGGAATAATGGTTGTATCGTTGGATATGTGTACTTATTATCGAGAACTCAACAAGGTGACAGTCAAGAACCGTTCGCTTCGACCATGTAGTAACACCCTGTTAACCAGTTGCGAGGAACGAGCTTCCATTCGAGGATTGGCTAGTGAATGAACTATCATTAGATGGAACTCCAAGAGGAGAATGCTCTTAGAACAGCATGCCGAACGCAATGCAGCCATTCCAACTTTGTACACCAAGATCATTGAGTTGATCAACACACCAGCAGCTTCAGGGATCACATGAACCGATCATATTTGTTGATGACGTTCTGAATCATGACCAGGAGAAAGTAACACGATGGGTGGCATATGTTAAATGTCACATCTAGATTCGAGAAATGCATTTTGATCATGTAACCAACGGAGTGGGAATACACGGGGATATCGCTAGGATGCATCTTGTTAGGAACTGATCGACACCAAAGATTCCTTCGGGGATGCAACAATCCCTTGGGTTCGCTGGATACTATCGCAGATTCATCATTGGATCTTCGAAGATTGTGCAACATCAACCTCCTTAGCACGGCGGGGAGCTGTGAATTCATGGGAAATAAAACAGGAGGACGTCTTTTCAGCTTTCGAATCCCAACTCTGTAATGCACTGAGCATCGTTTTTACCCGAGGGTGCGGGTGATTCAGTGGCATATCCTTATGGCCCGAATCAGAGTCCCAGCTGCACATCGACGCAACACGAGAGAGTGATGACATACGTGATGGAGTTACAAAGAGGAACCGCGCGACACACACGACTGGCGGTGGAAACCGTGGTCTTTGGATTTACTTGGAGGCATTACTTGGACGGTACCAGATGTGTTATTTAGACCGATCGCAAGGGCCTCCCGTGTACCTTGGCTTCGACAAAACTAAATCAGCTAATGGCATCGCTGGAGGGAACTTTTGGATGATTGCAACTATGAAACCTGAATGTGCGTGAGCTTTGCAGCTCACTATCGACTCTAACTTACCTGATCCGACTCGCTCTGTTCAAACTGGAGAACTGAAGGAGAGGATTTCGAAGTTGAACCCATGTGGGGCATGGAGAAGCAACCGGCATCTGTAGGGAACTGTAGGGAACTCGTGTTGAGCAAGGCACATCGGCTTCGATATTTTTAGTCGTCTGGGTTTTGATGAGAGGCATTAGGACTTATAAACTGGGTACTCGTAATCGGGCATGAATGCCCACCTAGCTAGGTATGCGAATGATGTTTGACTTGTGGGAAAGTCAAGACGAAGTGTTAGCAACCAGAAACATCTATATGGAAAGTGAAAACAGACTGCCATGGATTTGGTCACTAGTCTACTTACAACTCGAAGCGGAAACGATATCACCTGGATGATCGTTGATTGTCTCATGTAACCAGCACACTACCTAGTCATCAAGGAAATGGATAAGTTTTCTACACTTGCAGTCATCTACCTGAAAGAAGTGGTTGCTAGGCACGAGGTGCCAACCTCCATTATCTCTAATCGCGATTTGCATCTGATTTGTGGCAAGCGATGCACAAATCATTTGGCTCACGTCTAGACCTGAGCACAGCATGTCATCCACGGATGGATGGGCAGACTGAACGCAACATCCAAACCCCTTGAAGACATGCTTCGAGCATGTGTAATCGACTCTGGTAACGGCCAGGAGCGGCACCTACTTTTGGTGGAATTTTCGTATGACAACAGTTACCACACCAGCATTCAGGCTGCTCCGTTCGAGGCATTGTACGGATGGAAGTGCCAATCATCTCTTTGTTGGGCAGAAGTCGGAAACGGCCAAATCACTGGCCCAGAACTCCTCATAGACACAGTAGAGAAGATTACTCAGATGCGACAACGAATGGCGACAGTTCGTGACCGTCAGAAAAGCTACGCTGATAAGCGCAAGAAACTACTCGAGTTCCAAGTTGGGGATCGAGTACTACCTAAAGTCTCACCTTGGGAAGGTGTACTTCGTTTTGGTATACGAGACAAAACTCAAACCGCGATATGTTGAACCTTTCGAAATCACGGAGAGAATTGGCAAGGTGGCCTACAGATTGAATCTACCTGAAGAACTCGGTGGAGTTCACAACGTATTCCGTGGGTCGAATCTGAAGAAGTGTCTGTCAGATGAAACCCTCACAGTTCCTTTCAAGGAGCTCACCATCGACGATCTATTGCGATTTGTCGAAGAACCAGTGGAAGTCTTGGACCGGGAGGTCAAGATTCTCAAACGCACCAGGATACCTATTGTTCGAGTTCGTTGGAACTCCCGTCGTGGCCCAGGGTTCACCTGGGAACGAGAAGACCAAATGAAACACAAATATCCCAGTTGTTCGAGAACAATGAAACCACTACTGAGGCTGAAGCTACTGTGGAATTTCGGGACGAAATTCCAAATCAACTGGGGGATGATGTGACACTTAGGAAAACCAGGAAAACCACGCAACCAAACTAGCTTACTCAGTAACTACGTGCCAAATTTCGGGACGAAATTTCTTTCAGGTTGGGGATGATGTGACAACCCAAACTTTCAAGGTCAGTGCCTCTCAGTTACGTTATATGATTCTGTTTCTATTAAATTGACAAACACTCGGGTCTATAATGTACTTGCTAAATGTATGACGGGTTTGAGTATGTGGACGTGTGTTTGGTTGATGAACTACAAGAAACCATTAAACGTTATTATGTGTTATAACTAAACAAGAGAACTAAACTAATTGGGCCGCGTACTTGCTTAAAACACGCACCTTCACTTGGGCCGAAGGCCACACCCTTTTCCCTCGGCCCACTTTGCATACCCAAATTCATTAGACGTATTATTGGGCCGGATATTGTGAGTCTCCTTATAACACATGTACACGTAAATATTAGAGATGGGGATCTCATAATTAAACACTCATAAGTTTGTTGCAAACCCCTTGCCCACGAATTGAACACCCTATACATGGGACTATGATTGGGCTTGGTAGAGCCCAAGTGCATGATTGTTGGCGGCCGGTTATGGATTCTTGTATTCTGCGGATTCTAGTATATAGATAGGAGATAGGATATCACGTATCATAACAACACACATATACAAACCCAAGATTTCTATGAGCGCATACGGTAGTGGTAGAACCCCCCTCCTCCTGTTCGAGATAGCATCTTGACCAGTCAAGTTTCTGGTTGACTTTCATATTTGTGTGATATTGTTTATGTGTGATAGTGAATGATTGATGCTTATGATAATCTCTATTTAATGATCTTGTTTATACGTAATCTTGACTTAACGAATTATGCATGTTTGTTGATGTTGTGTCCTGGTATGATTAGAACGATGCTAGGTGATGTTATGATCATTGATTAGAATGAGTAATTTTATTTGACCTTAAATCTTACTAGTTTCTTAACACAATTAACTCACACACAATGTCTGAGAAGAATATATTGATATCTAACTTACAACAATAAATGTTCTCAAACCCAATGAATCTGACCTGAATGAACTGAGGTATTCACGTGAATGTCTACACCTTTTAACAAATGCACATGATGATTTGAATGAAACTTAACTTTGATTGGACCAAAAACTTATTGAATGTTATCAAAACTATGAGTTATCTTCAATCACATGCAACAATAATAAATTCACATGCAAGTTTATCAATGGCCGACAATATTTGATTCTCAATGTAATCCTATTGAACCGTTTATTTAGTAGACGGACACTATGTTCACGTGATGTGGTTAATAATGCAATCGATATATGTTGACAGCACAATTGACTTTAATGTATTGATTGAGTGAGGCGAAAGTTAGATGATGACATACAATTTGTCTTGGGCTTTTGGGGCGAATTGGGTCATGCAACTTGTTGGGCCGTTTAATCTATATGTAAGCAGCTGGGCTGCGTGACTTCGGGTCACCAGCTGAGTCCAAACTTTGTGTGTATTTAGTTGTTACTTGGGCCAATCAGTCACACACACACTTATATCGAAATAGTTACATTGGGCCGCACACCTTTACGATGCATACGATATATATATATATATATATATATATATATATATATATATATATATATATATATATATATATATATGGGGTTAGGACATGTGAAGTAAAATTGTATGTGATACAAAAATCTGTTGTGTGGATAAACGGTGTTAACTTGGATAATGCATGGCATAGCTAACTGTTATAACATGTATAGTTATGTGTATTTCATAAGTGCAATTTGTGCATTTCGTGACAAAATACGTGGATGATGTGCAACTGAGATTAATTGTTGTCGGTAATTATGTTAGGACGTTTGTGATCAACTATTAAACAAGTAACTAGTCATACCGAGCAAACCAAGGTGAGTTCACACTTTCCACAACGCATGGGATTCCCAAGGGTTGGGAATGGGTAAAGGATTTGAACTGAAACTGCGTGATATCCTGGTTTGGAACACGTACACACCCTCTTTATTGAAGGGTGACAACACGTACTAAGAACTTAATCGGAACCTGCGTAATCTCCTGGTTTGGGGATTACGTACACACCCTCTTTATTGAAGGGTGACAACACGGATACTAGACCAAAACTCTATCATTAAGTCCCTCATTTTGTATCGACTTAATCGCCGAGGCCAATGGCGAGCGGGTCATTAGTTAAATAGCGCTATTAGGTTTGACAAGCCTCACACCGTGCCGCAGAGGACGGGCGTGGACTAATGGACTATGGCACGTCAATGATGATAGACATTTACTAGGGCACCAACTTACTTTCGTCAGTAGTCGATATGGTAAACGGGTCTAGTGGTTCACATGGGGAAGCCCCCACTGATTATGGATATGGATTGGGAAATAAAGATACTGGTTAACTCGTGGTTTACGAAACAACTTATGGTTTTCGAAACAAACTTGTAAAACTAAACAACCAACTGTGAACTCGCTCAACTTTGTTGTTGAGTCGTTGTTACATGCCTTCCAGGCCTTTAGGTGCATATTGTTGGAACTTGCTGTCTGGGATGCTGGAGTGGTCATGGGTCGATATATATGGAAACGCGAGACGAACCTAATGGCTTTCACACACTTGGTTTACGAATTTCTTAATTAATGTATTATGCTTCCGCTGAACGTTAAATAATGTTTTGTAACACTTCTATCAATAATAAATGAAAGTTGTATTTGGAATAATTGTTATGAGTTCCGCATGATTGGTGGCTTGGATCCTGGAACGTCACATGCCTAACAGGGACATTCCCTAGGTGGTATTTTGGGGGTGTGACAGCAACGAATCATCCAATAGGTATAAGAAGGAAGTGAAGGTTCCAAAATTGGAGAAACTGCCACCGGTTAAACCGTATGTAGCTTCAACTAGCTCGCCGGAGCGGTTTTTAACCAAGCCGTTACTCAAAACCCTAACTGACTGTGCTCGAATCGCCGATACTGAACCTGAAAAAGCGGTTACGCCGCTTAACCGTCTCCGGGAGTCACTGTCCGGCGAGCACGGAGATCCGACGGAGAGAGTAGCGTTTTACTTCGCCGAAGCTTTACACAACCGCGTCACTCACAAACCACGTTCAATCTCTGACGTGACGTCAGCAATGGAGTTCACTCTCGATGATCTCGCTGCTGGTCATAACAAGCGCAAAATCATCCAACAGGTATAAGAAATTGATCGAATTGTTGTATTTAAACTTAATTGATTCGGATTGTTATAAGAATTTGAGACTGATGAATACAGTTAATTAGTTGAAGATGTAATTAACTGTGTTCAAGAACTGGAAGAGAGTGTGGTGGTTGTGGTGGTGAATGGCGGTGGCAGTGGTGGTTGTGGTGGTGAATGGCGGTTTGTGGATTTAGGTTTCGTAGTCTAAGTGGAAGAGTTAATAATTTGGTTAGTAATTTGAGATTCCTTGTTATAACTATGGGGTTGTGAATCGGTGGGGTTGGTGGTGGTTGTGGTGGTGAATGGCGATGGCAGTGGTGGTACCCGGTGGTGATTATTGTGGTGGATGAGAGAGAGACAGGAGAGAGATGGTTGTTTGAGTTTTTGATGAACCAGGGGGTAATAAAACATAGGGGGTAATATGAAAGGGCATTATAGTCATTTCACATTCCAGTTAACAAATCAGTTAACTTATATGACGGCAGGGGGTAAAATTGCGACAGAACATCAACGTTGGGGGGTAAAATTGCAATTATTTCGTTAGAGAGGGTCAGAGTACCAATTGGCCTAAACCCCAGGGGGTAAAATTGCAGTTTACTCTAAAATTAATCTACAAGAACATTTTACAAAATTACCCTACAAGATCAAAATTACCTTATAAGATTATTTGCAGGGTAATTTTGATAATCACACTATGAGTAAACAATTACGTAAAGGTCACCGCGTTTTTTTTACCTTTTCATCATAATCGTACGTTTTGTATTTGATCTTTTGTCATAAGAATATATAGTTAATTCTTTTGCTCAGTTTGATTAATGTGTACCCATAATTGCTTATGAATCTGACTTATACGCGTTATTTTAGTTTATTTCTATATGAATATTCTTAAAATTAATATAGTACATTCCTGGAAAAGATATTGGGGCCAATCCATGTGAGGCGCTATATGCAAGATAAGGTGCTAGTATAAATATAACCCTCAATCCAACTCAAAGTAGTGCAAGTCTTTTTCCCTATCCAAAGTAGTATTCCTTAACGACCTTTTATTCACACTTTTTTTTTCTCACTCAAGTATGGGTATTATGAGGTTATGTTCTTCTTTGATGTCTATTGTAAAAGGTTACAAAAAAATGAGCTCGTATCACAGCAAAAACCATTATTCGGACGTGCCAAAAGGTCATCTTGCAGTGTACGTTGGTGAAGAGAAGAAGAGGAGGTTTGTTGTCCCAATATCATACTTGAAAAATCCGTTGTTCCAAAACTTGTTACGTGAGTCAGAAGAAGAATTTGGGTTTGATCATCCGATGGGAGGCCTAACTCTTGCATGCCAAGAGGATGTGTTTTTTCAGCTCACAACCATATTACATTCTTTATGATTTATCGTAGAGTACGGGCTGATAAACTAAAGAACTACGACAATTGACATCGTATTTTTTTATGTATTATACAACATATGGTACACTTTTTTTATTTGTTATACATGTATTTGAGACTCTAGTGAAACCACCCAAATTTTTGAAGTGTGATTTTTAGTGTTTGTAGAGCAACGATGAGCCAACATTTTTCACAGACGAGTTGACGCTACCCGCGCGTTGCGGCGGGATGTTTATTATTACTATGTCAGATAGAAGCGGAAATTCTTTGATTTTGTTCTCTAAGCAAGATGGTCTTTGAAGACGATGCCATATGTGGTTTAGATTAGAGTTGCGACTTTCATTCTAAATAGTCGCGAATCATGTTAGTCGATTGCCAAAAAAAAAAAAAAAAAGACAAAAAATGTGACGCACCGTTTGAAGAAAGTGTTGGTGAATTAATTATCATATACATCATTTGTTATGCATGTCGGTTGCAAAAAAAAATATAACAATAAGTGATGCACCATTTAACGAAAGTGTTGGTAATTTAATTTCCATATACATTCTTTCATTCTAAATATGTCGGTTGCAAAAAAAAGTTATGCACCGTCTGAAGAAAGTATTATTACATCATTTGTTGTGCATGTCGGTTGAAAAAAAAATTCGCAGCTTTTGATTAAATTGATGCATCAATAAAAATAAGAATTTGGTGTATTAAATTATTTATTTGATATACAATTGCACTGTAGTTATAATATATGTATCATATTTAATTAAAATTTAGAGTAAATTACTTGGTGCACCGTAATTTATATATACATAGTCGCTCATTTCGTAGGAAATTTTATTGCATTTTTGTGTGTGAGTGTATACATATATATGAAGGATTGAGACTATTGTAAGGGACGTGATATATTTAAAAGTAGATTAAACGTATGCGATTTTTTGAAGGGGTGTGATATATTTAAGAGTTGTGTCATTTAAAATTAATTTGAAGTGTTGTGACTTTTCCTATGTATATATAAGAGGGTTTTTTTTATTGTAAGGGACATGATATATTTAAAAGTAGTTTAAAGGGGTGTGACTTTTTGAAAGGGTGTGATATATTTAAAAGTTCTGACTTTTTGTAACGGGTGTGATATATTTAAAAGTAGTATAAAGGTTATGACTTTTTTTAAAGGGGTGTGGTATATTTAAAACCTTTCATCCAAACCATTGTGTTTATATCCAAACCATTAGGTATATGTGTGGTTTTTTAAAAGTCGTAACTTTTTATTTTAAAGAGAAAACCCAAATTGCTTTTTTGTAGGGTTATATAATTTCACCTCATAGAGGGATATACATATATATATTTCAAAGTTGAAAATTGTGTTTCAAGCTATTAAAAACAACGTTGATGAATCAATTTCTTAAATTTATTTGTGGGATGAAAACCCAAGTCATCACAGGGACATGATCGATTCCGAAGTCACTTTATAAGACCGCGGGATGTGGAGGTTTGGGTTAGAGACATTGATCGACACGTGACGGATGTGGGGTCTATAAGATAATTCTTCAAAAGAAGGGGTGTGGGGTGGCGTGGCCAGCCATGTGGATTTAATATATATATATATATTTTTTGTTTTAACTTTTTAAAATTTCATTTAATTAAAAAAACTACATAAAATAAAAAAAAGATTAAAAACGGCTAGTCCAAACGGTCATTTCTCACCAGCCAATCCAAGCCAGTCACCTCACCTCTCCCCCGCTACATGCCAGGCTTCAAACCCAAGCCAGCAGGGCAATGCCGTGGCCAACGTTGACCCGGTGTTGTTTAGCCAGCGTTACTTGGCAACCCCCGCCCCAACCAACGCCCCACACCCCGTAGCCTAAACAAGATAATCAAAATTAAAAACTGTGACCTAAAGTAACGAGGAAAAGAAACAATTGCAATATTCAGATTGCAAATTCGGTTGCAGGTTCTCACATAAGAATATCGTAATGGTCGTAATTTTGATCACAAATGATCCCGGACTCAGGTTGCGGATCGTGAATAATATGTCACGAGCTTAAATTTTGAGATGAGAATTTCAGTCGCTAATTACAAATGATTGCTTTTTAGTATTAAAATTTTAGTTAAAATGTCCTTCACAAGTGCTCTCGGTCAATATTTCTTTGGCAAATGTTCCAGGATTCCAATCACCAATCCGGCAAATAATCCAGGGTCCAGTCACTATGGGAATATAAATCTCTAAAGTTGGTTGCAAAGATAATTTGCAACGAGACGGTTGAACATATTTGTAGTATTGAAATCTTAATTTGGTTGCAAAGATCAGTTGCAAGGCGGTTACAAATAATGGTTTTTTTAGCAATGAAATTTTTCCAAACAGTTTCCCTAAAACTCATTTTAGTAATATGAAAGTATCATTTTTGTGTGGCGGCGGGCCAGACACTAAAACTTATTTTAGTATTACGAAAGTATCATTTTTTTTATTATATATAAGGCATGTTTTATTTTTTCGAACAACAAATTTCTTTTAATTGTTGTAGAACTTAAATTTAAAACCTTTCTCTCCTAAGATTAGGTGTTTAAAGGCTTTACCTATATCAATATATAGACTACCACCTCTTTAGTTACACATGTTATTTCTTTTCAAATGTTAACTTAAGAAAACACTATTTTCTTACGTACTTATTCTTATGTACGTATTGGTATAAATTCAAGATAGTTTATGTTTCGACGTAAATATTTTTCAAAAATGACTCAGGTCAAAGATAATACATTTTCATATTTATTTTTATGTACTTTTTTAGTTGATATATGTTTTGAGGGTTTTTTTTTTTTTTTTTTTTTTTTTCTGAAAATGACTCATGTCAAAATTAATACATTTTCATACTTATTTTTATAGACATTTCTAGTTGATCTACGTTTTAATCAATAAGCAATTACAAACGAGAAATAATTACACACAAATCACGTTAAAAAAAAATCACCCCACAACGCGGGGAATAAATTCTAGTTAATATAAATTTCTATGTTTAATTTAATTGATTTGTTTTGTAAAATAAATTTTTAATTAAAAAAAAAAAACCCTAAAACGCAACCTTTTCCACGCCCCCTTCCACCTCTCGTTTTTTGGGACTTGAAGGGGAAATCCCCTTTTCTGACGTGGTAGCCACGTATTGCTTCATGCACTCCCTTCAAGCCTCTCCACTCCGCGTAGTCAATGTTTTAAAATCCGGTTTTTATACCGTACCGGATTGGGCTCATATAAACCGTTTAACCGGGTGTATCAGGCGGTTAAACCGGGTGTACCAAACAGTTCAACCAGTACTACCGGCCGGAACCGTTTTTAAAACATTGCGTGTAGTCTTTAACACCTATTTAATCCAATAAATTACTTTGTACTATTACTTATGTTCATCAATCTGTGTTAAATGCATTCTCATTGTAGTGTATTTGTATCTTGAAACAAAAAATCACCGGCAAATTAATAATAGGCCCATACGTTTTGACCAGGTTTAAATGCATAATCTTAGCTTCATGGGACACAATGGGGCATGCTTCGGCATACCAACTCTATTGTTTTTTTTAAAACATTTTGTCAAACATTTTATGATACTTAGGGTGGACGGTGTCAATGAAGGAGGGAGCGGCCGGGGTGATGTGGGACATGCGGGAACACTGACCCAATCCTTTCGGTACCGTAAGATCACACAACGATCAGGGTTTTCTTCCTGAAACATCTCTTTTGTCCGTTGTATGTAGCCAACGCTTGGATCGACAATGTAGAAGAAGAGAGGTGGTAGCCAACGCTTGGGTCGACAATGTAGAATACTCAACAATTGGGAATCAACAACAATCAGATTCAAACGATCGTGAGTGGGCATATGATCAGCTAGAACTAACGATTTGAAGTAAAATTTAAATTTGTGCCACGATTTAAATACAACCCATTAATTATTTTTTTCTCAACGTAATTAATTTTTCAACTAAAACCAATGGCATGTGTTTGTAGAGTTCTATGATCAGCTAATATGTTGATCATTTGAGTTAAGGACAACTATTTATCGATTCGTACTGCTTGATTATTCGTATACAGTTTTTTTTAGAAGATAAATAGTTATCCTTACCTCAAATGTTTTTGTTAGTGTACTAATTGTATTGATGTATAAAAAAGAAATAATTAGTATCAATAAACTAGTAGAAAAAAAAGTTGATTTTTTTGCTGACTTGGGTTGAGGTGTACCCATAATTGCTTATGCATCTGACTTATGCGCGTTCACATAGTTTATTTCTATATAGAAATTATAAAAAAATAATAGGGTACATTCCTGGAAAAGATATTAATATGGTACATCTGACTCATGTCGTTGGAGGCTCTATTATCCAAGATTATAAGGTGTTAAGGACTCTATAAATATAAACTTCAAAGCCATCCTCAAAGTAGTGCAAGTCTTCTTTCCTATCCCATCTCAAGTACATATTTTCAGAATAATATTCTTTCACTCACATATGGGTATTATGAGGTTATTTTCTTCTTTGATATCTATTGTAAAAGGTTTTAGCAGATTGAGCTCGTGTCACAACATAAATTATCATTGGGATGTGCCAAAAGGTCATCTAGCAGTGTATGTTGGTGAAGAGAAGAAGAGGCGGTTTGTTGTTCCCATATCATACTTGGAACAACCGTTGTTCCAAAACTTGTTACATGAGTCGGAAGAAGAATTCGGGTTTGATCATCCAATGGGAGGCCTAACTCTTACATGCCAAGAGGATGTGTTTAACAAGCTCACATCCATATTACATTCTTTATGATATGTATTGTGTTATACACTATTTGATACGCCAAGTGTCACCGTAATTTTTTATTGTGTTATACACTATTTGATACGCGTTTTGTGTGCTATATATGTATTTGATACTCTAGTGAAATCACCCAAATTTTTTAAGGGTGATTCCCACTCTTTACCAATGAAGAGCCTTCACTCTTCACAATTGTTTATTTTTGTTAAATAACCCTTTTGAGGGATATACATAGAAGTATTTCAAAGTTGAAGTGTGTATTTTAAGTTATTGCAAACAACGTTAAACTCACACACTCTTAAAACATGCATGTGAGGATGTAACTGGGGTTTCCCGCTTGTGGGCGTAGGGGGTACTGCTTTTACAGTGGGTTAGGGCCGTTAGGCTGCTTTAAAGGCTTCTTTGGGCAAAGTGACCAAATACGAGAAAGAGTGCCTTGACAACCAGCACGTGTTTATCACAGTTGTTTTGATACTTTTGGTTTCCTGGCTTCAGAGGCTGTGAACCTACTTAATCGAGTTCAAAGGACCATGCATAGTAATGTTATGACCCCAAGATCTATGAACTTAGTTTTTAAACATTTAGTTTTGTTATTCAAAAAGGGGTAGCGGCGCAGTTTGTTGCTGGTTTACCATCTATCTCGATTTAAATTCATAACATATTATCTCCTTATTTGTAATTTACTAAGTAAGAAATTATTATTTATTATTATTATTATTATTATTATTATTATTATTATTATTTATTTTAGAGTTAATTATTGTTTTCGTCCCTGTGGTTTGTCAAAAATTACTATTTCACTCCATTAGTTTAAAAATTGTGATTTCAGTCCCTTTAGTTTCACTTTCGTAACCATTTCAGTCCACCTCGTAACCATTTCAATCCATGTACTTAACAAAATAATGGACTGAAATGGTTACGAAAGTGAAACCACATGGACTGAAATGGTTAGGAAAGTGAAACCCACAGGGACTGAAATCGTAATTTTTAAACTAATGGACTGAAATAGTAATTTTTGACACACCACAGGGACGAAAATAGTAATTAACTCTATTTTTTATTTATTTGGTAAGAAACCTCAACACTGGAATATGATCAATTCCAAAGTCATTTCATAAGCATGATAAACAAAACTCTAAAAAGAGGTAGAGTTAGTGACCTAAACTTACGACGGAATATAAAGGTCGCAAACATTGCAATAGAAATGAAATGTCACAGATGTTGCACTATTGTAAGGGATTTGACTTCCCTGGTGCCTTTAGGGAGAGGACCAATAATATCCATGTCCCATTTAAATAAGGGGAATTCTATTCCTACACCTTATTATCTATTTGCACACCCTGGAATTACAATACGCATCGTATAGAGCTATACGATATGTATTGAAAAAGTTAAAAAAATTGCAGACTGATAGGTGCAGGTGTTGTATGGCGGCTAGCATCATACGCATCGTATAGGCCTATACGATGCGTATTGGCACCCTGAATTTTTTAAGTTTATTTTTGGTGTGTTGTGTTGGGATTTTGGTGTTTTGGGATTGTTATTGGTGTTTATTATTAGTTATTTTTATTTTAATAATTTTTAAAATCTTTATTATTTTTATATCGTTAAGTATCGTATTATTTTTATATTGTACCGTATCACATTTTTAACTTAATATCGTATTATCGATTGTACGTAACCAAACATATCAATCTAAACAGTTAAAATAAACAATCACAAATACAAATAAACTGAAACTGCAAATTTAATTACATAATAAGTTTGTACGTACACGGGCAATTGTTCAAAATACATAAACCGTCAAAATACAACAAAAGTACAACGATCCTAAAGCGGTGGATTCTGAGTGGTGCCTGAGGGCCCCGCCCCCGCAGTGCCTGAGGTCCCCGCCCCCTGATCCGAACCGGACTGCTCACCACGCCGGAATGCCTGGATCGCCTCCATGAGAAGACGCTCCATACGGCCGTGAGCGGTCTCCATCCGCGCCTGCATCCGGTCCTCCAACTCAGCCAACGCACGTGCCACAACTGGATCGAGCTCGTCGTTGTATACGTGCTGGGGGTACAGAGGTATCCCATGTGGCTGCGCCTGCTGTGCCGGAGCACCTAACGGAAATGGAAAATCTAACACGTTAAAATGATGAGGGTGTGGAGATGAATACCGTACTAGTCTTCGATCTTGAAATCTCGAGCGTATGTCGACCGTATGTATACCACCGTATGTGTGTGTATTTTGGTGTATTTTGAGTTTTGTTTGTTTTTGGATCGTATAAACCCCCTGTGTTTTAAGGGGTTATATCGTTTTCTTATTATATACGCATCGTATAGATCTATACGATGGTTAGTAAATTACCAATATACCCCTGTTTTTCAAATAAATCCAGGGGATAATACCCATCGCATAGGTCTATACGATGCATGTGAAAGGGCAATACGATACAACTTTGGCCTATACGATCGTATATGCCATAGTTTGAAAATTTGGTTTTTCGTGTTTTCCTCGGTTCAACGCGTATACGAGTCGTTTTTTGACGAAATTTCGCATATTTTGTCGTTTTAGGACGTATGACTTCAACATACGTCGTTTCGGTGACGTTCGGTTGCGTACGAATATCGTAATTTACGATTACGTACAGTTTTGTTTGAAGTCCACTTGTACTCCATAGTGCCGTGTTATATGTATACGTTCGTGGAAAATATCATTAGTCGCGTATTTTAGCGTACTTTAGAGCATTAGATCGTATTTTAAGGTATTTTAACATATTTTCATGTATCTTATGGTATTTTAAGGTATTTTAGCGCATTTTAGCGTATTTCAGCGTATTTTTGCGTATTTAATTGTATTTTGACGTATTTCACCGTATTTTCGAACATTTTAGCGTACTTTAGAGCATTATATCGTATTTTAAGGTATTTTAACATATTTTCATGTATCTTATGGTATTTTAAGGTATTTTAGCGCATTTTAGCGTATTTCGGCGTATTTTGACGTATTTAATTGTATTTTGACGTATTTTACCGTATTTTCAAACATTTTAGCGTATTTTAGCGCATGTTAGCGTATTTTAGCATATTTTCATGTATCTTATGGCATTTTAAGGTATTTTAGCGCATTTCGGCGTATTTAATTGTATTTTGACGTATTTTACCGTATTTTCGTACATTTTAGCGTACTACAGAGCATTACAGTAGAAACTCGATAAATTAATACTCGATTATTTAATAAACTCTCTAAGATAATATTTTTTGCCGGTCTCGACTCGGGGATAGGGTGCTAAATTAATAATTCGCTAAAATTATAAGATAATATATTTTTGATAATTTCTTTAGACCCCATATAAAATATAAATTAATAATTCCTTATATATAGCATATTACATGAATGATTTATGAAGGTTTCTTGAAAAATGACTCAATTGTCTTTTGTTTTTTGTTGAAATCAATTTACCCTTGAATCTCGTCTCTAATTTTCCTTAGCATGGTAAGAACTTCTGCAAATCATAGTTACTATGAACCCATTCTTGCAATTGCTTTTGAGTGAGACTTGGATTATCCTTGTTGTGCTTGCATAATGCTCTTCGAATCTCGTCTGTCATTGTTGTTTTTTTCACACCTTTAAGATGGGAAGCCATGTTGTGTGCATGATTTGTTTGTGTTAACCTATTTTGATCTTGTATTTATATAGAAAATATTTTTAATGTCCATAAAGTGATACATTGAACACAAGAAGCATAATAAGGTGGGAGATTGAAGGTTTCTTTCAAATTGGGCCGTTCATTTGATATACATGCATTGTATACAATAATTAAGTGGAAGCTTGAAAGGTGTTTGTCAACTAAGTATTCTACTATAAATTAATAAAATATTAATTAATATATAAATTAATAATTATTAATTTATCGATTAATTAATAACTCTTTTAATTAATAAATTTTGGTGGTTCCAAGTGTATTATTTTATAGAGTTTCTACTGTATATCGTATTTTAAGGTATTTTAACATATTTTCATGTATCTTATGATATTTTAAGGTATTTTAGCGCATTTTAGCGTATTTCGGCGTATTTTGACGTATTTAATTGTATTTTGACGTATTTTACCGTATTTTCGAACATTTTAGCGTATTTTAGCGCATGTTAGCGTATTTTAGCATATTTTAGCACATTTTCATGTATCTTATGGTATTTTAAGGTATTTTAGCGCATTTTAGCGTACTTCGGCGTATTTTGACGTATTTAATTGTATTTTGACGCATTTTACCGTATTTTCGAACATTTTAGCGTATTTTAGCGCATGTTAGCGTATTTTAGCATATTTTCATGTATCTTATGGTATTTTAAGGTATTTTAGCGCATTTTAGCGTATTTCGGCTTATTTTGACGTATTTAATTGTATTTTGACGTATTTTACCGTATTTTCGAACATTTTAGCGTATTTTTTTTCCTGGAGGATTTGTTCTAGTCGCTGCATGGGAGACGGTTTTTTCTCGAACTTCGCGGCCCTAATCTTTTGGCGAGCGTTGTGTATGTCTTTCGGAACACATACGTTCTCAGGGTTCTGTTCGGTTACGGCCTTCCAGATTGTATGGGGCTGTATGTCTTGATCTGTCAGCTCTTGCACCAGCCTAAACTCATTAGGAGTAAGCCTCCTGGCATACGTGTAACCCTCCAGATGTTCAGCAGGGCCGTAGTTGTCCGCCTCGTTAAAATTTTTGTTCAGATAATCTATCCGCCAAGACATACAGCCCCGTCGAGACAACCTATCACCATAAAAGGGCACGCGCATTTTTTGCTGCCAGTTTTCCTAACCGTGGCCTTAGTCTCATGCTCGCCGCTACGACAACATTGGAGCCACACCCGGTTATCCTTGGACCGTCTGGTAACAATTATGTATCCGTTGGCTAAACCGCTTCGTTTTACCCAACTTTCCAAATCATCGCGGGATAAAAAATCCTAAAAACATAACAAGTAATTTAAAAAAATATAACAATTTTGAATGAACTTTTTTAAAAATTCTTAAAAAAATATTTGATTAATATTTAAAAAAAATAGTTGATTAATATTTAAAAAAAAAATTTAATGTATTTTTTTATAATATTTAAAAAATATAACAGGTTTAATTAATTTTATAAAAATATTTCAAATAACATTTATTAATTAATTTTTATCCTATTTGAAAAATATAACAATTTTAATGTATTTTGTATTAACAATTGTATAATAATTTAACAGAAAAAAAATATTACATTTAACAAAAATATATATCGTTCGTACCTGATCAGTTTTTTACGAAACTTCAGGGTAAGCGGGTGTCTCGTCACCCAATGACTCTTGCACGGGTGTCTCGTCACCCAATGACTCTTGCACGGGTGGCTCGTCACCCAATGAATCTTGCACGGCTGGATCGTCACCCAATGACTCTTGCACGTAAGAAGGGTGACTAAGGTCTCCTTGTACTCCCGAGGGACCACTAACGAAAACGTTATTGCCATATTCTTCCTGTCCGTACGAGGGAACGTAACCGGGTTCATAAAACGGAGACCTATAACCTTGATCATGGCTACACCCGTTCAAATCTGGTAGCAACGGTTGGCGGGGCATAGCAAACTAAAAAAACCAACGGGTAAAAGGTAATGGTAAGTTTAACGCTGAATAGAAAAAAGTAAATATATATGCTTACCTCGTTGAGGTCTGGCAACGACGATTCATTATGACGGGGACTATAGCCCGACATGACCTCGTGCGCGTGATCATCATTTCCACCCAAATCGTAAGAATCAGGGACATTAGACCCCGCCTAATACAAACGGTGTGCTAAGTATTTCATAAACAAAAACAAAAAAAATAGAATAAGTTAAAAAAATGATATACCACACTGCTATCCGAAATAAACGTGCTCGTGTCCGCCTCAGACGGCTCACCGAAAACATAGTTGTACCAAGACATGTTTGTTAGTGAATGTGAATATATAACGAAGACGATATATATATCGTCTTCTTCGTCGTTTAAATAGGGGAAGAAGAGAATTCAAATTCAGAAAAGAATACGAGTCGTATAGCCCTATACGATGCGTATAGGGCATACGTCAATCACTTTACGTCACTCAACAGTGACGGAAAGCTGATCGTACTTTCTAAAAAAAGTAGTACGCATCGTATAGGCCTATACGATGCGTATTACTTTAACCCCCGTGAGACAATGGCAGTCTTTGACTGACACAGATTTAATTACCAACACAATACGCATCGTATAGACCTATACGATACGTATTGAGGGTGTCGATTTAATAAGCCAAGGTGTGCCAATAATACGACCCTTTAAATAAAGGTTATGCTGATGAAATAGAAACTAAGATATGTTTTAGGTAGTTAACTATGTGGGAGTGGAGCTGAAACCCTTCACATTTTTGCGCTTCTTCTGGCGCATCAGTACGGTGTATGGTTGGCCAATAGTAGCCCAGATTTATAAACCTGGTAACCATTGACCTTAGACCACACTGTGCCCCGCAAATGCCTTTATGAATTTCCACGATCAGATGGTTTCTTTGTTTAGGACCAACACATCGAAGCAGCAGTGATAATTAATCCATTTTGTGGAGGGTTTCGTTTTTGATCGCATGTTGCTTTGCTTTTATTTTAGGCCGTGAAGCTTTCCTTTGGTTTTCTAGCAACTTTCCTTCTTTCAGGTAATCAGCAATCGGGGTCATCCAATTTGGACCTTCTTCAGTGGTTACCTATTGTGCCTCTGGTTCATCTATTAATAGAGCTTTAAGGGTGTAAGTGAATTTCATACCCTCTTGGTCGATCAGGATAAGACCAGTTCTAGGCCCCTTGACGCTTGCAGCCTCATCAGTGAATAGTTTCCAGGCCTATAAGGCTGCATGGTTTGTTTAGTTGTTAGCTTTTTTGCAGCATAAGCTAAAATTCTAATCTTCTAACTACTTGCCATTATTAGTCACGTTTTCTCCTAGTAGAACACATAGGAAAATGATGCACTTCTGGACAAAGTTGAAGACATGCTTTCCTGTGATAAGTACCAAGGGTTTCACCTCGGGCCATTTTATGAAATAGTTGATCGCAACAATAGGTGAGTGACGGTTTTACCTAGTGGATATATTAGATTTCTCTCACTCAACCATGTACTGCAGTGGGCATGAGGACTCATATTCGATGGTCAAACATGGAATGTCACTGTAGCCGTTTCATCACCGTAGATGCTTTTAAGCCTTTTAACCATTTGAGCTTAGAAGAACAGTGTTAGAAGTTTCTGGGCTAAATGTGTTATCTTTTCCTGATAAGCCAACCTACATCATCAACTTGCTATAATGCTATTCATCGTAATCATAAAAATAATAAAAAAATATCATATCATTATTTTTATAACTAGTGAAATTGTCAAATTAAAAAAAAAAAGGAAAATTACGAAATTGTTGGTTGACCAAGAGGGTTTTCAATTTTGTCACCCTCCTGCGTCCTTGGAAAGACCACTCAGCACGGGAAGAGTCCGCATGTTATGATGATGCGTCCATGTCCCTAGAGCCAGCACGTGTCCGACAGACCACTCCCGTGCGTCGGCGGACCACTCCCGTGAGTCGGCAGACCACTCCCGTGCGTCGGCAGACCACTCCCATTTTGGTTGACTCTTCGGACAGACGGACCACTCCCGTGCGTCGCGGACCACTCCCGTGCGTCGCTGACCACTCCCGTGCGTCGGCTGACCACTCCCGTTCGTCGGCGGACCACTCCCGTGCGTCGGCAGACCACTCCCGTTTTGGCTGACTCTTCGGACAGACCGACAGACCACTCCCGTGCGTCGCGGACCACTCCCGTGCTCAGAGGTCCTTCCAAGGACGCATGAGAGTGACAAAATTGAAAACCATGTTGGTCAAAAGACAATTTCGTAATTTTCCCTTAAAAAAAGCCACGCTATTTTTCAAATCACGATTTTCATTCTGACTCCTTTTTACTTAAATTTTAATCATTTTCTATAGATGCTATGGAGTTTTCATGATTGAAATCTTCCTTTTTGTTTCGTTTTCTTGTGTTGATTATGTAAAGTTATGAGTAGCGCAAAAAAACCATACACGAAACCAGTGGCGGACCTAGGAATTATTTTCTAGGGGTGCGAACGAACGGTTCAACCAAATTTTCAAGTGGTGCAGTTATGATTTTTACCTCGAAAATACACTAAATTTTTTTTTCAAGGGGGCGCCCGCCCACCCAAGCCAAAGCTTGGGTCGGCCCTTGCAAGAAACCGGACCTGATAAATAAATCTAAAACATGTTTTTCTAATACCTTGAACCGGGTATTCTATATCCGAAACCAGAACCGATTTACCTGTAGGGCATAGACATGCATTTTGATCTCAATACTTGTAACTCGACCGTTCCGATTTATACCTATTTAATACTCGGAACATGTTTTTCTAGCTAATACCTGGAACAGGTTTTATTCATACCCGCATCGGGTAATGCCAGTACCCAGTTTTATAATTCTCACTCTCTCTCTCTATATATATATTTGTGCACTTTTATATTATTATTTTTAATGTTACCAATTTGATTTTTTATGGTTTTTGAGCAAAAAAGAAAGTTGCAGTTCCCAAAACACACAAAATCAACATTTCTGGACCTTATTTTTCAATACCCGGTAATAGGGTATTATAATAGAACCGGTTGCATAGCTGACATAGAACCGGATACAAAGGGTATGATTTTGTTTAACTAAAAATGAGTATAACAATACGCGATTTTCCCCTCAATTCAAATACCCGAAGTTCGGGTATTGAAAATACCCAATAGTGCAACTCTATGTAAAATAACCTATATATGAAATACAATCTACAGACATGAAGAAAAGTGAGTAAAACATAAACCATTAAATGTACTTTTAAAATCTATCTATTACACTTCTTATAGGAGTCAAACTCACACCATTTTAATAGTAAGACTATGGGGTATGGGGCGGGGGTTGGGGCGTGGGTTAGCCATAAACGCCCAAGTCACCACCCGGGTAGGCTTGGGTTTGGGCGTGCCCCCTTGGGCGGGAGTTTAAGGCCGGGCGTGGGGCGGCTCTATCAATATGACATGGCGGGATGTGATTGGCCAACAAAACTAGCCGTTTGGGCTAGCCGTTGGGCATTTAAAAAAAAAACCATTTTTCCTATATATATACCTTACCATATTTAACATTTTTCTCACACAAAATCAAACACATAAAACACATTCTCGCCATGAGTTCTTCAAGTTCAAGTGAATCATCATCATCATCTGACGATGGTGGATCATGTTTCAATGATTCCTGGGTTCGAAACCGACGAAGACGACGAAGAATGATTGTTTTTATTTTTATACTATGTTTTTTGTAATTATTATGTATGTTTATGTAGTTTTTAATGGTTATATATATATATAGGGGAGGGTTATCTTGAGAACGCTAAATATTGCGAGAACCGTGAGAACGAATAAAAAAACCAATCAAAACCGATTTTTTTTAATACAAACCTCATTGTAATAAAAATACAACATCAAAAAAGAATTTACAACATCAAATAATACATTTCTTCTTTCAAAATCACTCTTACTAGATTTTTTACACATGTGTAAATATAACAAATTTACACATGTGTAAATGGCAAACTTACACATGTGTAAATTTTCTTTATTTACGAATTCACGAAAATTTAAACGTGTAAATTTAATTTCTTATATTGTATTCAAATAATAATGATAAGTGCAAAAAGAAATTTTGAATTTGAATTGTTTTTGACCAAGTTCTCATGGTTTTTTCATTCGTTCTCACTCAGTAAATCCGACTAATAGCAAGCTAAGATAGGGTCTGAGAAACGTAAGATGTAGACAGCCTTAGGTTTGTTCACGAGCCGATCCAAACCGAGCGGACCTTTGCTCGTGCTTGGCTCGTTTACAACCAAGCGAAATCCGAACGAGCATATTCAAGCGTGTAATTTTCCAAGCGAGCGGCGAGCGAGAAGCGAGCGACAAGTAATTTGGACAACCATAGATTTAGCATGTTTCCTTCGATGTCTCCGCTATCGGGTCACGAATAAGGTCCAACTATCCGAGGATGACACTAAGATTGAGATTGGATCGTCCGGGGATGAGGCTCTAGTTGAGGCAGGTGAGACGATGAATATGCAACAAAGAGCAATTGTCGCATTGTGGCGTATGGTGAGAGCGAGAGACGATTGACGACTCATGATTGATGAGAGAAAGATGTCAAATTTTTATTGGTTTGATTAGACTAGTATGGATAAATATAACTGTATATTTGAGTATAGTGGTCCAAATGTAATAGAGCGGTATGTATAAAATATAATACACATGTAATTTGTGTATGTATATATAATTATATATGTAATAAATTAATAAAAATTAATTCGAGCCGAACCGAGCTGAGCTGAGCGGAGCGGATCTTTGCTCATGCTTGACTCGTTTGCAAACCGAACCAAACTGAGCGAGCATATTCCGAGCGTTCGGCGAGCTAGCGATGAGCGACGAACGATTTGAACAGCCCTAAACAACCTTACCTTTACACTGTAGGGATAGAGAGTCTATTTCAGTAAGACCAAAAAAAATCATATTACAAATAAAACGGTAAAATCAATATTCTCCTATATATTAAAAACAAAATGGAATGAATACTAATCTCCTATATATTTTCAACATATACAAACCACATGGCAGGGAATAGTACCACCCTGCCATTGGTTTAAATGGGCGGCCGACCCTTCCCATTGGACCAACCAGTTTATTATTTTATAAACACTTTAAATTACGTTTTTGCCTCTGAATAGTGTTTCTCTGCCATTGGTTTAAATGGGCGGAGGGCAATACCCATTGGACCAACCAGTTTATTATTTTATACCCACTTTAAAATTACGTTTTTGCCCCCAGTTAAAAAAAACGGTTATGCCCCAACTTCAAAATACATTTACCCTTTTGTCCCGAGCTAAAAAATACGATTTCTCCCTCGGTAAAAGAATTACGCTTTTACCCTCTGCCGATATTACGTTTTCGCCCCAGTTCAAAATAAAATTTTGTTCCCCCCCCCCCCGGCTCAAAATTACGATTTTACACCAGTTTATTATTTTATACCCACTTTAAAATTACGGTTTTGCCCCCAGTTGTGCAACGCATATCGGGACAAGTTTCATTAACAGGGAGTGACAAGTCTCATTGGCAAGAAGTGAATTTTAGTCTTTTCTCAAAGATTGCTATGGATTTTAATAGATACTTATTATATCATTTGTTTCATTATTTAGTTCAAAATAAAATTATGCTTTTGCCCCCCGCTAAAATTTACGATTTTCCGCTCGGTTCAAAATTACGATATCACACTCAATTCGAAATTACGTTTTTGTCACCAGTGCAAAATAAAAATATGGTGTTCTCCTAGCTAAAAATTAGGATTTACACTCGGGAAAAAAATTCGATTTTCCCCCAAGTAAAAATAAAAATATGACTTTGCCCCCAGCTAAAAATTGTGTCAATGAGCTGCCTAACACTCATTTTACTTTTCCTTTCTAGCAAAACTATAGTACTGTTTTTTTAATTGATTGAGAATTATTCGGCCATTGCCCCGCAACACGGGCAAGGCATCACCTAGTTTTATTTAAAAAGGCTTTATTAATATTCTGCTTTACACCCATTAAATCCAATCAGTTATTTTGTACCTTTACTTATGATGATCAATCAATATTAAATGCATTCTCATTGTTGAATATATATTATTATAAATAATCACCGGCAAATTGATAATCGTCTTACACGATTTGACCTGGTTTAAATGCAAACCCCTTGATTCATGGGACACAATGGGGCATGCTTAGGCATACCCATTCTATTTTCGTTGGGAAGCGATCATAAAGATTTTGTGGTGAAGGCTATTAGGGTGTCCGGGGCACATGCGGTGACCCCATGCGGTGACCCTATCCACCGATCGGGAACACCGCCGCCATCCAAGCGGGAACCCGAATCGGGGAGGGTGAGGGGTGGGGAGTCACCGAAGAGGGGGAGAGATGGTGGTGGGGCCAGCCGCTATTTCAACCAATGAAACTTTGTTTTTTTTTTTTTTTTTTTTTTCTTTTTGAATAAAAAAAACAATTCACCTAAGAGGGGAGTGGCGCCATCAAATTGGGGTGTGAGGGGAGTTTAAGAGGGGAGTTGACGTGGCACACGAGGATTGGGTGTGCGTAAGAGAGGGGACTCCCCTCTTAGGGGAGTGCCCCAGACACCCTTAAAGAATTTCTGGGCAGCGGTATTGATTATAGCGGCAGGTTTGTCATCCAATGGTCAAGCACTTCAAATAACGATCCATGCTCGTTAATAGTCCTAGTAACACACTAGGCAAATCTCATGTTGGCTAAGGACATGAGAGACTATTGGTTTACAAAAAAACGATCAGTCTGAAATATTACTAATGCCTTTTAGGCTTAATGCTAATGGATGAGAGGAGAATTCCACAATTAAGCACGCTCACGTGTGAGTAATGTAGGGATGGGTGACCACCTGGGAAGTCTCAACTTATGCAACAAAAAACAAATCCGTGAGCTCTTCTTGCGCAAGCTGACAACATTGGTGGTACGGGAGGATGAATGTTATAATTGGTATTAGAGTCACTCATGTCTCTTCGCAATGGTGAGACAAACCTCATCGGGAATGATGAGTCCCCATGAATTTTGGAGGATACCTTAGGACGCTCACTCCAATAAGCCAAAGAGGGGGGGGGGGGGGGGGGGAGGTCATCGTAACATTATAGGCAAATCTTACATTGGACGTGAAAATAAGATATTATTGGTTCATAAGGAATGGCCTATCTCAAACATCACCCACCCATTTTGGGCTTAATGCTAGTTGTTAAGAGCATAACACTACAGTCAAGCATGCTCAGGTGAAAGTATTATCAAGATGGGTGACCTTTTGAGAAGTTTCGAGTTGGGGAACTAAAAACAAATCCATGAGCTCTACGTGGTCAAAGCAGATAATATTAAAGGTACTTGGGGGGGGGGGGGGGGGGGGGGAGGTCATCGTAACATTATAGGCAAATCTTACATTGGACGTGAAAAATAAGATATTATTGGTTCATAAGGAATGGCCTATCTCAAACATCACCCACCCATTTTGGGCTTAATGCTAGTTGTTAAGAGCATAACACTACAGTCAAGCATGCTCAGGTGAAAGTATTATCAAGATGGCTGACCTTTTGAGAAGTTTCGACTTGGGGAACTAAAAACAATTCCATGAGCTCTACGTGGTCAAAGCAGATAATATTAAAGGTACGTGAGACTAGATGTTACAAACCAGATCCTTATTACTTGCATGTTCTCATTATTTTGGTGACGGAATTCTTGCTTTCACAGAGTTCATACTCGAGTTCTTCAAAAGGTTTGGACAATGCCTACATTGATCAATTCTCCAGAATTTTATTCATTTGCATAGTTAATTGTTTCAATGGCACATTTGCATATAAGCAATGTTTTGAAGGCCGGACCGGACTGTGGGCATTGTCGGTCCAGCTGAGGGTGTTAGAACCATTCTAAGGGTGGCCGGCCGGCCGGACTGATGACCGGCGGTTAAACCGGGAATTCGGGGCAATTTTCTGGTTGGGTCACTCCTACCCTTCTTATTTATTTTAGAGTAAATTACAAAAATCGTCCTTTATGTTTGTCGCTTATTGCAAACTGTGTCCTTTATCTTCAAAAATTACAAAAAACGTACTCGATGTTTGCAAACCCTTGCAAGTTATGTCCTTTAACCCTAACTCAGTTATTTTTTATTGTTAAATCTAACCTAATGGTCCCCACATAAGGGTATGTTGGTCATTTTACTTTAATTAATAAAATAAATAATTCAGATCACCCACTCTCTCTTTCAGCTATGATTATCTTTCTCTCTCTCACTCTCTAACTTCACAGTCGGCTAAGAATAACCTTCCACCGCCGTCACCACAACTTACCACCCACTTGCCGCCGACCGCCACCAACTCCTTCCCTTCAAGATCTCCGGAACCACCACCCTTTCCCTTCCAACACCCATTCGAAACCCCAACTACCCACCGTCTGCAATAAGCGACATACATAAAGGACGATTTTTGTAATTTACTCTTTATTTTATCCTTTATATTTGATACGAATCTTTATTTTGTTTCTAACGAATGTTAAAATGGTTATGTTGTAACTTGTGAGTGTCATACATATTTTAGAATTTATGTTATAATAATGTATATATGTCTTTTAAAATATTTATGTTATTTATGGGGTTATCCGGTTCGATGTCCAGTCTGGTTATAAAAACATTGCATATAAGTCAATCGTTGCTCATCCACCTCTTGGTTAAACATTTCTTCAATAGTTGAAATATAATCAATTAAGAAAACAATATGTTGCTCTAACAAAATTAGGGTTCGTGCTTACTAAATTTTGATCCCTGCTTAAAGCAACCATTTTCTTAGTTTTGAAAAAAAATACTATCAAATAGGTTGTTAACCCAAGGGACGGTGCATATCTTTGCTAACAAAGATAAACGCCAATTTTTCTAGTAGCTTGATATCCTAATGATAAAAAAAAAAAAACACCTACGCATGCAGTAAGTTTTCGAATCGATGAATATGTGACTTATGTGTTTATAAGGAGTACACCGCTTTCGGCCATAGCATCATCTTAAAAAAAGGGGAGAAAGCTGATCTTTCGTGGTATCATATACGTACTTGACATTTTTATTTTTTTGGAAAGCTTGGAATGCGACAATGCGTAAAGTTAAGCACTCTCCTTCATAGATTCACACAGCTGCTTCCTATAACTGGCCAAGTTGGTGCTGTTATCCGTTGCCTTGTTTTAACGTTTCAAGTTTGTTAGTATTGTGGTGTGTTTTTATCCGTTTCTTAGTCCATGTATCGGTTTTTTGTATCGCCCAACTACCCACTGGCTTTTGTTATTTATAATATATCGGCTCTAAAAAGGAACACTTGATTTTAGTAGCATCATTTTGATCTATGTAAATTTTTAGTTACTTTAGTTAAAAGAACATGTTCAATGGTAGTCATGAATATTCATTCTCTACTAGCATTAAAGAATGTGATAAAATTGTTCTATTAAATTAAAGCTTCACTTGATATTTGGGAAAAAAAGTAAAAAAGTTAAGTATTGCCAAGGCATAAGCTGAAACAGTACAACAATAGAAATAAATGTTGGGTACCACGGTATTGTACAAACACCAATTTACGTTGAAAAGATATGTACGACAATGGGCTTATAACATGGTACAACTAATGATTTGATGTAATTCTTAAATTTGTAGCTAGATCCATGTACATGGGTCCATTCCACTTAGACTCGGTCACAAGAAATATATAAGATCTATGCCCATTAGCGTAATTTCACATCATATTAATCATTCTTTATTGAACTTACAACACCAGTGGCGGAACCAGAACTTCTTTGTCAGAGGGTCATCATAAGACTCTCTTTTCTACCGGCTACAACTAGAGAGTCTAAAACATGTTTTTTCCTAGAAAAATCTCATATTGTACATACAAAAATCTTACAAATTTCTATGACCGGGGGGTCAGCGGACCCTCTTGACCCCCCTCTGGTTCCGCCCCTGTACAACACTATGTACCATCACTGTATTTTCAGGTGCAATTTATTTTTTAAAAGATTAAATGTTTGTAGTTTACGGACCATATCTGCAGATATCTATAGAAGAAAAGGTTGACCAAACCTCTTCAGTCTACAAAAAGAATGTTGTTTGTTTTTTAACGTATGTAAACTTCTAAAATAAACTAGAGGTGGTGTACGGACGGTGGTGGTGGTGGGTGGTGGACGGTTGTTGGTGGTGGTGGTGGTGGGTGGTGGTGTTTGTTGGACCCAATATGGCCTTAACAACTTCTTTTCACGTAATATGGCAAGTGATTTCAGTAGATGTGAAAAAGATGTGCGGAAATGGAAATCAGACTTTCAAGAAACAAGACCTACAGAATTATCAAGTTTATATTACTTTGAAACAAAATGGTTTACAAGGTGATTGTAAGATTATTATCTAATACAAAGAATCTTGAATTCTGTGGGTGAGAGGGTAATGGAGTTTTGATGCATGTATGAATGCTAAGCTTCAAACTCAATTGTCTTCTGCTGGTTGGGCCTTCTATTTATAGAAGGCTGGGTGCATGAATAAACAATAGTTTATTCATGCAATAAGTCCTGCAAAAAGTAGGCATTTGACATATTCATTGAATCCGACATTCAAGTTGCCTTTTTAATCATGATATCCAATAATGTCAACTTGCTTCGGTAAGCATGGCAGGATAGAGCCAATTTCAGACAAGTGGGGTATTTCATCAGAAATTCTGATGAACAAATCATCAGAAAAATCCTGATGATCAGAATCGTCAGAAACTGATGATATTTCATCAGAAATATCATCAGATCCATCAGAAATGACCTTCTCTGATAATCCAATGCAACTCTTGATCAACTTGTGATTCTTTGAAGTAGATATTGTGCATTTCAGTTGTCCTATCCAATCTTCTTTTTTATGTTGTGATCTTCAGGACTGTGATCTCTTCATAGATCCAGTTGATTGTGATTTTCTTCAATACTTACAAATAAAGTTTCCTAACAGTTTCCCCCTAAGTATTGTAAGAAAATGAACTACCTCTATATCTAACATAAACAACTTTCAACTTCAAAAGAGAAAAGAATTCAAAACAACTAAGTTCATAAACATAGAACAAAGTCAAACCAACCATAAATCAGATAAAAGTAAAATATTGTTCAAAAACAGAAAGTTAATCTTATTAATTCATTAATTGATCTTCACTCCACTTCTGTATTTGTCTCCTGGTTTCCGTTTTTTCTTGTGATCAATTGCCTTTTGAGTTTCCTTGTACATTTCTTTGTACCATCCTCTTGACTCCATCCAGTTATCAATGCATTCTTCAATTGTTTTTCTCAGCTGTTCATTGTTCTTTCCCTTCTTCTTGAGCTGCTCTTGTTTTTCATTCATGCAGTTCCTTATATATCTCAGAGTTTGATTGGAGTACCTGCATATTTCACTAATTCTGAACAGAGTTTCTATTCATTAGCATCTTTGAAGACTACACACATTTCTGGTTTGTCAAAGATTGCTCCAGTTCTCACAAGTTTAGAAGGAATTTCAGCTGGAATTCTGGTGTTGGGAGGAGGTATTAGCACCTTGTTGCTGTACTCAAAATTGATACAGAGATCGAAGTCTGCCAGTGCAGCCCTTTTGTATAACTTTGCTCCTGCACTTTTGAGACTGTCAAGGGCTCTTCTGATCACCACTGAACCACTTTTCTCTTTATCAATGATATTCTTCATTTTGACTATGCCCATTGGGTGAATATCATCAGCCAGATTTGCATCAGTAACCTTTTGTATACTGTTATCTTTTCTGATCAGGGTATACTTGTTTTGTCCCTCATTACCTAAGATTCCTCCTCCAGTGGTCAAAGTATTGATTCTTTCAATGGATACTATTGGATTTGTCATGTGTTTGTGCAGAATTACCCAGCCTCCATTGTTTCTGTTTTCAACAATACTTTTACTTAATGGAGAGAGTGTCCTTTTTGGGTTGTCTTCTGGACCTTTCCATTAGTAATCCTTTAGATGTTCTTCAGGGTACATAATAGTGTGTAAATCTCCCTTCACCACATCCATTTCTGTGATGTTCCCTTCCGAATCTTCTATCATTTCTTTCATTGGCCTTTTTGAGGTAGTCGCTTCATGTTCCATTCTTCTCTTCTCTTTTGTATCCATCTTTATGCTGAACTCTGTTTCTCCTGTGATGGCTGTAGAGGTTGACTGAACTGGAACATGTTCTTTCTGCTGGACCTTTGATGTGTCTGGCTTTGGGACGTTTGGTGGAGGACCCATGAGTATCTTTTGTTTATCTGGAGGTGGACCCATGGGTTGCTTCTGTTTTTGAGCTGTTGAAGTTTCTGTTTGTTTGGTTTGAACTTGTTGAATGGTTTCTGATTGTTGTTGTGGAGTTTCTGATCTTCTTGCTTGTCTTCTTGTGGAATTGGGGCTTTCAGTTCATGAAGATTAACTTTTGCTAATCTGGCAACATTATACTGCAATCTCTCTACTAACAAATGAACATTAGTGAGAATTTGAGTATTTGTTTCCTCTTGTTTCTTCATTTTCAGAAACTCCAGGTTTTCTTGATTTCTTTGTGCAGTCAATTCCATCAACAGTTTCTCAAAAGCCTCAGCCATGCTGCTGTTGTTGGCTCTGAGGAACTGTATTTCTTCAAGAATTTTTCCTGAACTTGAGCTTTCTCCTGCAGTTGCAACCTCAGCCATCTTTTTCTTGATATCACGCAGTTCCTTGAGAGCCTTTTCGAATTCTGATGAGCTCTCTCTGTTTTCTGATGACTTTTGCAGTTTGTTGAGGGCTGCAGCATTGTCTTCTATTTGCTTTTGCAAAGCTTTGACAGTTTCTGATAAAACCTTGATATCTGACTTTTGATTTCTGATTTTTCCTGTATCAGATCAATTTTTCCTTCTGTGGCTGTTTTCACAGTAGCAGTTGTGTCTTCAAGTTCCTTGTGAAGTTGTTTAGGGGACATAGATTGATGTCCTTGGAAATAGGAGAAACAACAGATGTTCCCCTTCTAACACCAATAGAAAACACATTCTCTGCTGTTCTGAGGTTAAGAGGATTGGAATATTCCAAATTCTCTGTATCCTCACCAGAAAATTGAAACATATTCAAGTTCTGGTTTTCCTCATGTCCTTGAACCTTTTCAGGTTCTCTATGAGTTGTTGAGAAACTCTTAGTTTTCTCATCCAGGTTTCCTTGATCAGTAGACTGATCTCCACCTGTTACCACCACATTTTCCTCATCAGAATCTGATTCAGAAAATGAGTCATTGGTTTTACTCACATTTTGTTTTGCAGAAATAGTGCCTCTATGTAAAATTTCATATTTTCCTGGAATTGATTCATCAGAATCACTCTCAGAGAAATGAAATAAGTTCAGTTTGGAGTGTTATGCACCTGTTTCTCCCATATGTGAGATTTCAGCATGATGTTCCTCTGCCACAGGACTCATATTCACATCTTTATCAGCTGGATGAGGATCAGATTCATCCTGCTGTTCTATTCTTGGTGTGCTTGACTCTTGTGCATCATGCTCCATGGGGGACACATTTTCAAAAACTTCTTTATTTTCTGGCCTTTTGTTCAACATCTTCAGATATTCTGCTCTGTATGGTGAATCTTCTGGTATCAGATTCATCATTCTTTCTGATAGAGCAGGCACATCATAATCTGACTTCCAAGACCCTACGGCTGTCCAAGGTCTCATGATTTCTGTACTCCACATATTTTCTGATGCTGGAATTTCTAGGTTCCTTTCAGAAAAAGCATCAGAAATTATGATTGACAGAAATCTGGGAAAGGGTAGATGTGAATCTATCCTTCCAACGTTGGTCAGAATTGATCTTCTGATCAGAGTAAATATTTCTGTTCCAAAATCAATGTTCAACCCACTAATGAGACTGAACATGATTGTTAGAATATTCATATTTATCTGATCCGTACCTCCAATCTTGGATGACAAACACTTGTTCAGAATTTCCATTAAAACTTGCCAAAAGGCAGGTAGCTTGTTTCTCTTGAATTCATTGATCTTTGAAATCTTTGTCTTGTAACCCATTACAGCATCAAGTTGTGAGAATATATCTTCTTTTGCAGGTACTTCTTCATAGCTTTGGTCTAAGGGAAGTTCCAAACATTCCCTTATTTTCTCCGGTGAGATTGTAATAAAGATATTTCCCCACACATGTGCTGTCAGCTCGAGTTGATTTGAGACTTTGAGAGTTTTTACAACTTGTTGAATAAGTTCTTCTGGTACCTCTCTGGTCTTTGTGAGGGCTTGAGCTATGGAGCATCTGGTCAGAAATTCAATGAGAATTTGACACTTCATATCATACTCTTCAATGTTGTCATTCATTGCTTCATTGTTGCTCTTTAATGGAAGAAATTTAGCTTTAGTGATAAAGGAAACAGAGTGTTCGACTGGTGGTATGTTGATGTTGATTGCTGCCATTGAGAATTTGAGTTTTTGTTTCAGAAAAGGGTTTTAGGGTTATGTATTTTAAGGTTGAGGATGGAAGTCTCTGTTTTGAATGAGGTATTTATAGTGGATACAGACAGAGATTTTTGAGTGTTTTTCGTGGGTTGTTTGTATTCAAGGTGGTTAATGACACCTTAATGATGTTTTAATCCTTTAAGGAAACAACCGTTTTTGAAAAACCTTTGGTTTATCTCTAATTTAATGTAAATCTTTTAAAGAGACTTAGAGATACCAATGATTTTGCGGATAAACACTAAATTCCAACTTGCACCTTTTCTTCATGTGGGACCCTTTTTGTTTCAAAAAAGGTCCAATAGAAACCTTTTCTGAGTTGGTGTATCTTCCCAGGTTTTCCCCATGATGATATATGTCATAAAATCTTGAATAAAACTTTTGAGAATTGTATTTTCTTCATATATCATCAGAATTCATTTGATTCACTTACAGAGGATGAATCGTCAGAAAATATAATTTTTTTTAGATGAGAGGGAATAAGTAGAGTTCCGAGATTTTTACTTACATTGCTGTTTTGTAGTTCTGAACTCCACACCTTTGTTCTGATATACAGGAAGTATATTTTCTCATACAGCTTGTTCCAGTCCTTAGAAAAAAATATTTTGAAAGAAGCTTAAAAGATAAGTTTCTTTAAATCTGGTTAAAAGCTATGTTTTTCTGATGTTTTGTCAAACTTCCTGATTTTCAAGAGATTTTTCTGATAAAAATAATTGATTTTCTGATCTATTGTCAGATTTTCTGGCCTGATGAGTTTTCTGAATAATTATCAGATTTTCTGATTGATTATCAGATTTTCTGAGTTTCACTTAGAACCTGTCAGATTTCATTTGAATTTCATCAGCTTTTCCTTGTTTTTATCAGACACGTTGTGTTAGTTCCCCCTAGATCTATTAACACATTTTTTTGTTAAACGAAATGATTGAAAAGAAATTAAAGCAGACATGATATATAAAAAAAACGTAAAACACACAACAAAGTAAAACAAAAAAAAACTACTCCTCCTCCTCCTCCTCCTCCAACACGTTGTACATGCACTTCACATATAACCAAAGACTGGTTATTTGACCGGTGTGATTCGTTGATGGCACCAGGGTGGGCTCACTTAAGTTTTCTTGAAGTACCAGCTTGGCCCTTGGATAGCAGCTTCTCACTCCTCCGAAGTCCAGCTGACTTGTGATCACCTTGGTTACGAATCGAGGGTAGATCAGAAAAGGTTGACGGTCGTGGATGTTTGCTTCTAGGTCTCTCATGAGAAACCTAGCATAGTTGTAAGGTTTTTCCTGTACAACAGCATGAACCACTTCCATCATCTTATGAGACAGCTCGTTGAAGTGTCCAATCTTCTTGGAGAAGCAGACACTTAGCTGTGTTACCAAAAACTGGAAAGGTGGTATAAACCCAGATTTGCTAACAGCCCTTGACGAGTTGTTTATATGATAACCCATTTCAGTCAAGGTCTGTTGCACATCTGCCTTATCCAGAAATTGGGTTTCATGATCATTACCCAGTTTGAGGACATTTCTGATTGTTTCCACTTTTAGGGTAATTTTTACCCCCATAACCTCAATCTCAATCCACATGGAAGTACCACTAAAAATGATTTCAGAGTTCCACCAGAACTCTTGAAGAAGTTTTGGATAAATGGTGACATATGATGATACAACAAAACCCAAAGGACTTCTCATGATCATATTGTACACAAACCTGCAGTCCTCCCATGCAGGTCCTTCCAAGTTGGATCTTAATCTAAGATTATGAAGTCTGTGAAATGGGAGAGGGAATTGAGTAGCTTTCATCAATTTTGGGTGACCCATTTTAAGATAAGAAAAATTCTGTCGAAGGGCTTTTGAAGAGATGATTTTGGTATGAAGTAAGTTCTTTTCAGGTTGTTAATATTTATAGATGAAAGTGATAGTTCTTCATAAATGATATTAGCAGCCAAAAAAAATTATTTTCATCTTTTCAATTAAGACGATATCTGTTGTAGTGAATGTAACAGTGAATGTGACAGTCTACTAAGCCCCATGTGTGAGTAAGCATTAAATGACTAGGCGGCTACTTTCATAGCTCCTAACCATTCTAGTGCCTACGTGTCACTTAAGTTTCTTATGAAAAAATGACGTTGCATGCATTGGCAGTAAAAATAAAATTCAATAATCCGAAAAAAAATTTCTAGAGACGGTTGAATTTTATCAGTATGCATCAGTATGCATGTTACTTTTCCCCCTTTTTGTTTTTTTAATAAAAAAGAAGAGAGAAAAAAAATACAAAAACAGAATATACACAAATATAAATATATACAATATGTGTGTGTGGGATATGCAAATTATGAAGATGGAAGGTTATTATGATTACAAATTATTCTGATGTTTCAACCTGGTTTCTGATTTTATATCAGAATTTCTGGTGACTTTACCAGATATTCTGATATTTTCTCAGATTTTCTGATGAATCATCATTTATTGAAGATTCATCAAATTTTCTAATGTTCCATCAGATTGATGGATTGCTTTGTCAGAAACCAGTTGATTTGTTCTTTGATTATAAGAACTTTTGATGATCATCAATTTGGTTTTCAATTTGTGTCCTTGTGTTTTCTGAAAAATCTTCATCATTTAAATTTACCATGCCATGTTTGCTGATACAAAAATTGTGTCTCTTTTCATCAAGAGGTTTTGTAAAGATATCAACAATTTGGTTTTCAGTTGGAACAAAATACATCTTTATGTTACCTTTCTCCACATGATTTTTATGAAGTGATATCTGACATCTATGTGTTTGGTTCTTGAGTGATGAACTGGATTTTCTGTTATTTCAATAGCACTCTTTGAATCACATAGAATTGGTATTCTTGTCAGAGTTACTCCATAATCTTTCAGTTGAGTTTGCATCCACAGCACCTGTGAACAGCAACTTGCTGCTGCTACATATTCTGATTCTGCTGTTGATGTGGCAACACAGTTTTGTTTATTGCTTGCCCAACAAACCAATTTTTCTCCCAAGAGTTGACAGGCACCAGATGTGCTTTTCCTGTCAATTTTACACCCTGCATAATCTGCATCTGTGTATGCAATTAATTCAAGGTTTGTATCCTTAGGATACCAGAGACCAAGTTCTGATGTGCCTTTAAGATATTTGAAAACCCATTTTAAAGCTTTTAGATGGGATTCTTTGGGATCACATTGATATCTGGCCAGAAAGCATGTTGCAAACGTGATATCTGGTCTGCTTGCAGTTAAATATAGCAGTGATACTATCATCCCTCTATAGGTTTTAATATCTACACTAATTTCATCTTTGTCAGAATCTAACTTGTTCCCTGTTGCCATGGGAGTTTTTGAAACAAAGCAGTTCTCAAGTGAGTATTTTTGTAGAATTGTTTTCACATATTTTGATTAACTAAAAAATATTCCATCAATTCTTTGTTTAACTTGTAACCCTAAGAAAAAGGTGAACTCACCCATCATACTCATTTCAAAGTGGTTGGTCATCAATTTTTGAAACATTTTACAGTATTTTTCGTTTGTTGATCCAAATATAATGTCATCAACATATATTTGGACCAACAAAGTATGACCTTTGTGTGTTTTGAGAAAAAGTGTGGTGTTAATAGTTCCTTTTGTAAACCTAGAATGGAGTAAGAAGTTTGATAAAGTTTCATACCAGGCTCTAGGAGCTTGCTTCAACCCATACAAGGCTTTGTTTAATCTGTAAACATGATTTTAAAATTTTGGATCAACAAAGCCTTCTGGTTGTTGCACATAAACTTCTTCCTCAATTTTACCATTCAGAAAAGCTGATTTTACATCCATTTGATAAACTTTAAAATCCTTGGATGCTGCATAAGCAAGAAAAATTCTTACAGCTTCTAATCTAGCTACTGGTGCAAAAGTTTCGTCATAATCAATACCTTCTTGTTGACAGTAACCCTTGACCACTAACCTTGCTTTGTTCCTGGTGATTATGCCATTCTCATCAGATTTATTCCTGAATACCCATTTTGAGCCAATGACAGTTTTTTCTTTTGGCTTGGGTACCAGATCCCATACCTTGCTCCTTTCAAACTGATCAAGCTCTTCTTGCATAGCTTGGATCCAGTCTGGGTCACTTAGAGCTTCTTTGACAGATTTGGGTTCTACCTTGCTTAAGAACCCGGAAAATGCACACTCATGTGCAGTTGCAGATCTGGTTCTGACACCATCTGCAGGATTGCCAATGATGTCAGAATGAACATGTCCTTTGATCCATCTTAACTTGTTGTGGAAAGTTATTGGTTCTGATGGATTTGAAGTTTCCCCCTGAACAGGTGCTTCAATTGTGTGTAAGGTATCAGAATTCTGAGCTTCTGATTTACTACACCTTTGTTCTGCAGAGTTAGTACATGAAGAATCTTTTGATTTGTTATTGAGAGAATTATCATGTTCTAGGAAATCTTCATTTATCATTTCAAAGAGATGTTCATACTTTTCTTGTTTGTCAGAAAAAATTATTTCTTTCATGTATTCATCAGAAACTTCTGTTTCTGATGAGTCATCAAATGAAACATACAGACTTTCTCTGATTGTCCTTGTGTTGAGAATAAAAATTCTATATGCTTTTGATGATAAAGAGTAACCAAGAAAAATACCCTTTTCTGCTTTTCTGTCAAAATTTTCAACGCTTTCAAAATCATTGAAAACAAAACATCTACAACCAAATGTATGCAAAAATTTTATACTTGGAATTCTTCCATTGATAATGTTGTAAGGTGTTTTGTTGTACCTTTTGTTGATAATGGTTCTGTTTTGGGTAAAACATGCATTTGCTATAGCTTCTGCCCAAAAGTGAGTGGGCAGTTTAGCATAAGTAAGCATGGTTCTGGCAGCTTCTACCAAGGTCCTATTTCTTCTTTCAACCACCCCATTCTGTTGGGGTGTTATGGGAGCAGAAAAATCATGAGAAATTCCTTTACTTACAAGAAAATTCTCAATTTTTGCATTCTTAAACTCTGTTCCATTGTCTGATCTGATCCTTCTTACTGTTAGTTTTAACAGATTTTCAATTTTCTTGATAAAATTAATGATCAGATTAGGAGTTTCACTTTTCTTTTCTCAAAAATTCTACCCATGTGTACCTGGAAAAGTCATCTACTATTACTAGTATGTATTTCTTTCCAGAAAAACTTTCTGTACTTATGGGTCCACACAAATCCATGAGTAAAAGTTCCAAATTTTGTGAAATAGAAGACACAGAAATCGATTTTTGTGAGCTTCTCTTGGATTTACCCATCTCTCACGCCTCACAAATTTTATCCTTCTTTGAGGATATCAAAGGTAATCCTTTTACCAGACCTTTGCTTGCTAGTTGCTTAGGTTTTTGAAATTTAAGTGGGCTAGCCTTTTGTGCCATAACCAACTACTACCTTTGTTGATTTTTGAAAATATACATAGTTTTGGATGTTCACTTTCTTCTTTGAAATCAAAATAGTAAATTGATTTTCTTATTCTTTTCCCACTTAAATAGATTTTATTATCATCTATACCTATTAACAAGCATTTTTCTGGTAAAAAGGTTACCTGAAAACCTTTGTCACAGAATTGACAACAACTCAACAAATTATACTTTAAGCCTTCAACATAGGCTACTTTCTCTATGGTCAAACATCCATACCTTATGCAACCATATCCCATGATCCTCCCTTTTACTCCATTTCCAAAATTTACCATTCTACCCAGCTTTGAAACAAAGTTGCTGAGTAAGCTCCTGTCCCCAGTCATGTGCTTGGAGCTTCCTGAGTCGCAGTACCAGATCTGCTGCACATGATGGTCCTGAAATGGAATGATTAGAGGGTTTTTGGTACCCAGACATGCTTGGGTACTGTTTCTGATGGAATCCTAATCAATTTATTTTTTCTTCTTGGTTTTGCATCAGAAATTCTGTTATATGCTGAGCCATAAACAGATTTTACATTTTTCTTTTGAAGATGGTGTTGAACAAGCTTCGGTATGTCAACACACATACAAGATTTATTAGAATTTTCTGATATTTCTTCTTGTGATGGAATGAGTGGATAATTTTGAAAAGATGAGTGAACTGCTTCTGGAGTCTTTACAGATTCTTGACTGCGTTCACTTATGTTTGTTTTGAAGTTTGGTTTTTCAAAAGAGTATTCAGAACAGGTTGACTTGCAAGATTCAGAATCAGATTCTGATAACAATTTATCTAAAATTTGATGAGTTGCTTTTACAAAGACAGTGGGTTTATTTCCATTTGATCTTGTATAACCTAAACCCTCTCCTTTGTTCTTAGGTGTGGACTCAATGAAATTTATGAATTCTTTTGCCTGTTGAAAACCTCTTACATTGATTTCTTTATCATTGATTTTCTTGTAAAGATCTTTTCTTTCATTTTCATAAAACTCAATTTTAGCTCTATGATCTAAACTTTCCTCTATAAGTAGTTGGTTTTCAAGAATAATTTTATTCAAGGTCCTTTGCAACTCATCAGATTTTCTAATATCTGATTGATGTTTTTCTTGCAGATTTAGAAAATATGACATGAGCTTGTTTAGCTTGTGTTCAAGATCAAGATTGTCTAAATTTACCTTTTGTTCTGAAGTTTCTGGTAGACCTTCAGAAAGTGCCATAAGGCAGAAGTTTGCCAATTCTTCTTCTTCATCATCAGAAGAATCATCAGATAACCATGTATTCGTTCCTGCAATTAAGCTACCTTGTTGCTGCTTCTTTGCTTCTTCAAGCTTTTTCTCATAGTAAGCAACATCCTTGAGCTTTTTGGTCTTGTATTCTGATGCATAGTGACCTCTCTGCTTGCACTTGTAACACATAACTTCAGCCTTCCCTTTATCCTTAGATCTAACTTCTTCTTTAGATCTCCCATCCATCCTTCCTCTGTCACTCCTCTGGTATCTCTGTCTTCCTCCCCTCAACCTCTGCTCAAATGTTTTGGTGAGCAGTGCTATTGCCTCAGCAAAAGCTGAAAAATCTGATGAAGTATCAGAGACTTCAAAACTTTGGCTGCTTGATGGTTGTGGATCATTGGTGGGTATTGTTCTTTGTGAGTTTGAGATAAGAGCTAAAGATCCCCCTCTTTGAATGGTTTCTTCAAATATTTCTTCCTCTCTAGGGACCAAGATGCTGTATAAGTCATGAAGACTCATGTTTCCTAGTTCTAAGGTTGAGGAAAAAGTCATGGTTAGACTTCTCCATTCTCTAGGAAGGGCATCAAGAAATTTTATGTTTCTTTCATCATTTGACTTTATTATTCCAAATTTCTTTAGGTCGTTTAAAAGTTTTGTAAATCTTTGATATGTGTCATTTAATCTTTCATTTGGCAAACTTTTAAACCTTTCATAAGATGAGACATTGTTTGTTCTCTTGTTTCTTCTCATCCTTTCTCCTCCTTCACAAAGATTTTCCAACTGATCCCATATTTCCTTGGCTGATGCACATGCATCAACTTGTGAAAATATGTCATTGGGGATGGCCATTATTAAAAGTGACTTTGCCCTTTCATCCCCAGCCACCTTTTCCTTGTCTTCCTCACTCCAAAGTATTTCACTTTTGGGAGCTTGGGAGGCAGGGATAGAAGGTGATTGGTCAGTTGCTGGAATAGCTGGTATAACAGTCATTGGTATATGTGAACCCCTTTCAATGGATTGAAACAGAGCTCGGTCATGACCGTTAAGGAAATTGACCATCCTGATTTTCCATTGGGGGTATTCCACTCTGACCAGAGTCGGAGGTTTGGACATAGAACCAATGTTAAAAGCATTATTCCAGGACTGAAAGCTGGCCATATTTAGAGAAAAGAAGATGAGCGATTGATCGTTTGAAAATAATTTATTCAATCTGCTCTGATACCAATTGTTGGACCCAGTATGGCCTTAACAACTTCTTTTCACGTAATATGGCAAGTGATTTCAGTAGATGTGAAAAAGATGTGCGGAAATGGAAATCAGACTTTCAAGAAACAAGACCTACATAATTATCAAGTTTATATCACTTTGAAACAAAATGGTTTACAAGGTGATTGTAAGATTATTATCTAATACAAATGAATCTTGAATTCTGTGGGTGAGAGGGCAATGGAGTTTTGATGTATGTATGAATGCTAAGCTTCAAACTCAATTGTCTTCTGCTGGTTGGGCCTTCTATTTATAGAAGGCTGGGTGCATGAATAAACAATAGTTTATTCATGCAATAAGTCTTGCAAAAAGTAGCCATTTGACATATTCATCGAATCCAACATTCAAGTTGCCTTTTTAATCATGATATCCAATAATGTCAACTTGCTTCGGTAAGTGTGACATGATAGAGCTAATTTCAGACAAGTGGGATATTTCATCAGAATTCTGATAAACCACTTCATCAAAAATTTTGATGAACAAATCATCAGAAGAATCCTGATGTTCAGAATCGTCAGAAACTGATGATATTTCATTAGAAATATCATCAGATCCATCAGAAATGACCTTCTCTGATAATCCAATTCAGCTCTTGATCAACTTGTGATTCTTTGAAGTAGATACTGTGCATTTCAGTTGTCCTATCCAATCTTCTTCTTTATGTTGTGATCTTCAGGACTGTGATCTCTTCATAGATCCAGTTGATTGTGATTTTCTTCAATACTTACAAATAAAGTTTCCTAACAGTGTTTAACCCTCTGCTGACCTTAGAAAATCTTAAAAGTGGTTGCGCCAAGTCTGCACCAAGATGAACTCGCCCAGACGTTTTTTTAATGAAACGTCCTCGGATAAAAAAACAGTTTGTAGATGACAATGTCTACGCGTGGCCTGTGCGGCGCAGACAGAAGAGCCTGCATAGATATTTTTAGAAAAACAAACACCACCTCAATGTGGTACTCCTTTCATACAAACAGTTGTAGTGCCCTAAGGCAATTCCACCTTTGACTGGGTAGTACAGACTCCTGCATCTTGAGAAGATCAGGTTCAATCTCTGGCATGAGATAAATTAGAATTTATTTGTTGTGATTTAGAAGTAGAGGCTCCTGCTGCATCTTAGGAAGAAGATGAGGTTCAATTCCTAGCATGGAATAAAATAAGATTTATTTGTTGTGATTTAGGAGTAGGGTTATTGTAACATTTGTCGTTATAAAAAAGTTGTAGTTCCCTAACAACGTAATTAATCAACAACATCATTCTGAGCATGTGTTTGTCGTTAACTTGTAATCATGTCTCAACATTTCGACTTAACTTCGAATCTAGCAAGATAGAGTTCCATGATCAGCTTTGTTTTGTCGCCTTTAAGAATGAGATTTTGATGTTGTTCAACATTCTCTAATATATACTTCAATCCTGAAAAGTTAGCTTTCTGAGTGATCATTACTGGAGTTTATTTAAATGCTATAATATGTTAACACGATATATAACCCAACTGGAGGCGAAACAACGACCTCTCCAATTCTATAGTAGGAGTCTTGTATACATTTACATTCCTAAAAAGATATACTAATTCTTTACTCTAGTGCTTTTAATAGGGTACTAGTTGTATTTTTCTGTAAAAAAGAAAATTACTAGTACCAATAAATTAGCAGAAAAACATGAAGCAGACTCATGTGAATGAGAATATATAGTTAATTCACTTGCTCAGTTTGATTGATGTGTACATAATTTCTTGTGCATCTTACTTGTACGCGTTGTTTTAGTTTATTTCTATACTAATAATACTTTTAAAATTAATATATAGTACATTCTTGGAAAAGATATTGATGGGCCAAGCCATTTGACGCTCTATCATCCAAGATAAGGTGCTATGCAGTGAATATATATAGAAGTCTCAAGCCCTCTTCAAAGTACTCCAAGCTTCTTTCGTATCCAAAACAGTAGTCTTTCACGAGCTTATACATACATCTTTTTTCTCAGTCGCTAAAACATATGGGTCTCACGTGGTTATCTTTGGCGATTTCTATTGTTAAAGGTTTCAGCAGATTGAGCTCCCATCACACTTTAAATCATCATTGGGATGTGCCAAAAGGTCATCTAGCAGTGTATGTTAGTGAAGAGCAAAAGAGGCGGTTTGTTGTCCCGATATCATACTTGGAACAACCATTATTCCAAAAATTGTTACGTCAATCCGAGGAAGAATTTGGGTTTGATCATCCAATGGGAGGTCTGACTTTTTCATGCCAAGAGGATGTGTTTAACCAGCTCACAGCCATATTAAATACATTTTGATATATTCTAGGCCACCAGTGGAACTACTAAGGAATTACCACTAGTGATCCTGAAACTTTTTGATTAGTTATATGTATTGGATACTCATTTTCTTATGTGCTGTATATTATTTGACACACCTTTAGTGATAATTCACTTTTTGAACGGTGATTCCCATTGTTTGTAGATGGATGATGAGCTTTCGTTCTTCAGATTTTTTTTATTATTGTTCTTTCACCTCTTTTATAGATATACGATGAAATAGTTCAAAGTTGTATATTGGTATGAGTGGGGATTCCAGTTCAGGAAAGTGTATAGAAATGTTCTCTTGTGTTTGGGATAATTAGTAAAATAGACAACGCTGACCCAAAAATTTTAAGATATACAAAGAAATAGTTCAAAGTTGTTTTCGTGGTAGTTTAAGTTGTTGATCAATTGTCGTTCGTCGATGGCGGGGGAAAGTGAGGTTAGGTGCTTATGAAAATGTTAAGTTTTGTATTCAGGATCTTGGGTTTTGCTGTCAGGATCCTTAGTACTGAAAATAAACTATATGATGCTATTGCTTGGTAAAAACTCTAATATATGACAAACAAGCGATATGTTACCGCGAAAAAGCTCTTGATCTTCTTCGTGAAGATGATCTCTGATACAAAAAACCCCAAGAGCTGGAAACTACACAACTTCACTAAAATTAATATTAAAATGAGTGCAAAGTATGTGGCTTGATCGATCGAGACTAAGTGTTACAACTGAGAATGTCGTATGTTTAAGAGTGTTGAGTGTATGCGATGAGTGTGACGTGTCCGTAAGCCGATCTAATCAAGCCAATTTATAATACAAGTCCAAAACAAATCCTAACTAAAACTCTGAAATATCCGAGATCCAGAAAGAATCAGTCTTCGACCGTTTCCAGCCTCCAACGTTATTTCCACACGTTTTCTTGAGCTAACTCTACGAGAATTCAGGTATAAGATCACTCATAGCCGTTAACAAAGAATATTCCTACAAAATATTCCTTCAAAATAGAAGTAATCGATTAGCAACAAATATTTTCAGGATCCTAAGTCCTTCCATGGCATGTTTTAACCACATCAGGATCTTGCCGCAGACCTGTAGAAGTCAGGATCCTAACTATAAAAATTCTATCCCTAAACAGATGGGTTTATCATACGCAAAGCTGTTGGATTGGACCTGGTTCCAGAAAAAGTTTTTGTCCTTATTTTTGTTGTGTCCTCCATATTCGCTCGGGGTGTTGTTTTGTTAGTCCCTTCAACCGGTTAAAGTTTTCTCGGTCTGTGCATAGACTTTGGCAGTCGACATAATCTTGTCCCATGAAATGGGCATTCCTTCAGGGCCTGTGAGAGTACAGATGAAGTCATCGCGTCGTATGCCACACCTAAAACTTGTACGCATGAGGTCTTCGCTAACCCCGTTGATCTCCAAGGCTTCTTTGTTTAAACGGGTAATGAAGTCTCTAAGCCTCTCATTGTCCTGACAGACAATGAGTAGGATGTCCGTGTCTCTTTGGTGTGGTGGCGTTGTTGGCTAAATGTTTCAAATACTTAACTTGAAGATCTTAAAAAGTCGTGATTTGGCAAGTGGGTAGGTTAGACCTGCAAAAACCTGAAATGTTGTAAAAACTTAACCGTGCTCGTAAAAACCTAAATATGGTTGTTAAATCGGTTAGACATTCAAACGTTCCAACATTTGTGGGAGTTTTTCCATGTGAAGTGGGGCCAAAGCTATCTGGCAGATAAACTTGGATTTTTTCGCGCAAGAAGCCAACATGTATCGGAATGTGTAGTCATTGTCCATGTCGGGGTTGTACGCGGTAGTGAAATATGGTTTGTAGCTTGCGCAACTACTTTGCACTCTTGGAATGTGAATACTATGGGTATCCCCTTCATAGTAAATGGGGTCTACCTCATTTGTGCGTGTGTCCCAATAGTCTATCTCTCTGTGGGGACGACTAGTATCACGGCTGTTAGCGGTTTATTTTCACACTTAGGATCCTGATGCATACTCTGGTATCCTAACTCAGTTGAGGATCCTGACGTGACTAAGGATCCTAAGTATTGATATTACTTATGAATTTCTTGTCTCTCTTAGGAATTGTTTGCAAGAATATTCTTCTACAATGGCTAGAGGATGAAGCTTTGCGGATATCTCGTAGAATAAGTTAAGAAAACAGGTGGAAAAAGAGATGGAGGGGCTTACAATGGTCACTTGCCAAGTCCTCCTAGGATCCAGGAAATCTCGGACTTCTAGTTAGGATATTTATCGGCTTTGTACTATAAATAGCTTGATCTAGTCGAGTTAGGATGAACTTTTACGCAAAACACACACTCGCAATACTTTCAATCAGGTTTATAACACGTAGTTCTTGATCGATGAAAGCTCACAATTGTAAATTTTCAACTGTTTAATATACCGGAGCTAGGTAGTTTCCAGCTCCCAGGGTTTTTTGTGCTGTAGATCATCTGTCAAAAAGATCAAGTGTTTTCCCCGTAACATATTGCCTGTGTTCATGTTTATTTTCTGCATTCATAGTTAGTTCATCACATTTGAACCATTGTGCCAAAGCCCATAACCTAAAATCCTTTTTTCTAGACCAAGGATCATGAAACTTACTTCAGGATCCTCAAAAACAAACATACCATTGTAGGATCGTTTTCAGACCCAAACGAGTCGATCAGAAGAGGTCTTCACCAATACAAGAGGCGGAAACAGATGTATCGGTGTTATTTCAGCTGTAATGCACTAGAAATCACTTTAAACTGTCTTTTGATTGATATTAGATCGATTACAATGTTGTAGACACTTCGGTAGAGCTTCGCTACCGGAATCAGAATCGTTACAAATGACTAGGGCACAATTGGTATTTATAGGTGAGGTAATTTCGGTTGAAATGGTTCAAGCGGAATCTAATTCTGCACGAAATTAACTCAAACGAAATCAGCAACTGATTTCAAGCGGAATTAGTCACTTGATTTCGCATGAAATGACCTTGTGTCATTTCAAGCGAAATGCCTATAAAATAAATTTCTCGTTTTTCGTGCCTAGATCTTACTAATACAATACAACACTCGATACAAGACGAAGTCGACAGGCGTATGTACCAACAGACTCCCCCTCGGATGTTGACGAGTCTTCAGTGTCGAGTCTTCAATCTTCAATCTTTATCAGTCTTCTCGACCTCTTCTGAAGTATCTAACAGTATAAAGTATCCTCAGTCTTCTCTTCTCTTTCTTTTCCAAGATCTCAATCTGGCTCTATACTCCTCTTGATCAGGTCTCTTGATTCCTTAAGATCATCAGCAATAGCATCTTCAGACTCCCCCTTTTGATAAGCTGGGATCGCAGTTTGGCTTCCACAAATTCAAGATCGTGATCTGGTTCACATCCTGCTCAAGTATCGAAACCTGGCTAACCTGCACATTCTTAACCCAGAAATAAATTTCTCAAATTTAAAATTTTGACAAATTTATTCTCTGCTTACCACTTGTATACACAAACATACAACAAATAATTTTACAATGTTAATCTCTGATGAACCACTTGTATAAATGGAATGATTTAACATTTTAAAAACTTTTGATGACCACTTGTAAGCAAACATTCAAAACATTTTTCATTTTAAACCAACTCTCCCAAACCTTTTGTTCATCATATTTAGCACTCGGAATTTTGGAAATCAGCTTTTCAACATCAGTTGTTGAAAATCTTTTTGTATTTCTCAAAAAATTATGCTAAAACACTCTGAAAATCTTTTTGAATCTTTGATATTAAAGAAATGCAGTAAAGAAATATTTACCAACAATATTTTTGTGAGTTTGTGTAAGAGGATCAGATCAGTTTTTGAGACAAATCACCAACACCGTTAAGCTTTAAACATTTTCAGTTCTAAACGATTCACTTAGATTGTCAGTATACTGATCCACTTTAAATTTTCACACAAATTTCAACTGTTTCGAGATACGAGATTAATGTTTTAAGCACTTAAACTTATTCGCGTGTCCCACCTCAGAATATACTCCCGTATCCAGATCCCAATATTCAGTCTTATAGGTGAGTATACCTAGATGATATCTGTAAAGGGTTAAATGCGAGGGCCGTGAGAGCTCAGGCTATTGCTTCCGCAAAATCAGAGAGATGACGGCTTCGACTTTTGGTGGGTTCCCTTTAGAGAATCTTTTCTTCAACAACACATGATTAGCATTTTGCAATGTTTCATCATTTTTTGTACTGAGGGTGGGCTATATTTCAAGCAAGCGTAAAGTATTCTCCGGGGACTAGGCCATTGCTTCCGCAAAATCAGAAGTCCCGGGATAATACCCCAGATATCACTAAGCATAAAGAGCTAGTATCTCAGAAAGAGGGACCTTTCAAACAAGATTCCGGGGGTTACCCATATATCCGAGAGATGTTCCACACGAGATAAGCAAGTTTGAAATTTAGGTTTATATCTCGTCACAATTTACTAAATGTATAAAAACCTACTGGCATATCATCAGTGAGACCGTTTATTACATTTGACTTTTCAATTCTTTAGCGTGCTGTGATAGTCCACTGATGTACTATCATTTCCTCTTTTTAACAACAAACTCATTTTTTATTTTATCATGTTTTTGACTTTTTCAAATTTTCTAATGTTTTTGGATTTACTGAAAATTCTTACTCCCCCTAAAATTCAAAATCATTTAAAGAAACTTTGAAAACAAACTATACAAGTAAAATGACAACTGATATCAAATCACTTCAAATCGTCATCCACTTGGCATAAACAATCAGAACTCCCCCTGACAACAAACTATTTTCCCATTATGATTTCAAAACACTTAAGTTTGTTTTAATAAAAAATGGTTTTACCGGAAAATTAATTTTGTTGATTTTACAACACCTCTTGTAGGTTAGGGGTTCAATTCATCACCTTGTTCTTCTTTAACCACTTGAAAACTATAACAATTTTAAGTTCAAACAACAAACACCACTTGTGGAAAATCAAGTACAACTTAATGTCCCTGATTTACCACTTGTAAGTCGAAATATCACAAACGTGAATTTCTCAAGAAAGATGCCGATTCCTGCTCCGCAATTACCAACTTGGGAGCTCCGGCAAGTCCTGATTTTTCATCATAATAGGTTCCATCCCAGTCACAAACCTGGGATGACTCACCCTTACCTGGTTTCTTCATTTTATTCTCATAAAACTCCTTCACCCCTTTAACGTTCCCATCAACCATTTTACCAAAAATATGTTGCACTTTGGGGTTAAAAGCTTTTTCAACATCAAATTCTTTCTTTTCAGAGAAAAATTGATTTGAAATCTCAATTTTACCAACTTTTTGTTTAAAATTTTCAGCTCGCAATGGTGGAAAATTAACATCATCCATTGGCGGAACTGACGTTTCCAATTTTAACTCAACACATGGCTCCTCTGACTTTGTGGAATCAGATTCATTGCCTGAAAATAGCTCCTCTAATTTTGATGAATCAGAATCAATGCTAGAACTATCATCAGATTTCTTAACAACCCACTTGTGATAGTCAAGATTTGCTTTTCTCTTGTAAAATCTTTTTGAACATTCACCAACCTCAAATTTCGAATTTTTGAAAACATTGAATTGTTTGATTGGTAGTTCATTTTCAACCATCTTTTCTTTCAGTTTAAGAGAAACTCCCTGTTTAGTTTGGATTGCCTTTGGACAATTCCTGGCAATATGACCAATAATTTTGCATCAAAAACAAGTTCTTGTCTCTATCTTTTGAGCAACTTTCTTCTTCATCTCTTCTTGCTTCTTAGCAAGGAATTCTTTGTTTGATTGATTCCTAAACAATTTCTCATTTTCTTCTTCAGTTGATGTTCCTGAAACAAAAACAATTTTTGATTTATAAGTTTTCTTATTTTTATGATTTTTGGTGGAATAAAACCAAGACCTTTTCTTTTGAAATTACTGTTATGGTTTGGTTTCTTTTGAAAACCAGAACCAGAACTGTAACCCTTTTTCTTGTTTAAACGTTGTTGAACTCTTGAAGTGTAAGGTTTTGGTTTTTCAGAAAGATTTACATCTTTTATTTCAGAAATATTAATTTCTGTTAGTTTGAAAACCTTTTTGATCATGTCAGGTTTAACAACTCTTATTGGAAATTCTTCATCAGAATATAATTTGTCAGAATCATTCAAAGTATATGCTACTTTGACTGTTTCATCATTCAAATTAGATTTTGATAACAAAAATTATTTATTGTAAACCCGTTTCTCCTTTTTGACTGTTGGACTTGACTTGTCAGACTTTGACTCTGAGTTTGACTCTGATTTTGACTCCCCGGTTTCATCGTTATCCAATACCTGATCGACCACTTTCTTTATTAATTCGGACTCATGATCAGTGTCAGACGATGTGAAAGTAACATCAATGTTGTCTGGCAAATTTTCTGAAGACTCAGACTCCCACTGTAAATTGGTTGCCTTTTTGACTCTTTATGAATTTGGATTTCGTGGATAATATCCATTTTCAAGCGGGGGTGGACACTTGTTGGAACTGGCGCTTTGTTTCTTACCAGATGTCTTCACTTCAGTATCCTTTTTCTTTTCAGAACTCTTGTCTTCAGTCATTTCATCTTCATCAAAAGCCTTCATGCCTTCAACGGTTGGATAAATCCTGTCAATAACATAAGAAGTACATGAATAACTTTTTAACAAACGGTTTACTCTTTCTGTTTCAATTCGCTGAGTTTCCAGTTTTTGTTCCAGAACGGCACACTTCTCAATGTAATTGTTAATGACTTTCTGCTTTGTCATGAAAGCTCCTTAAAGTGTCTTCATAGCCGTTGCTTGTTCACTGCTAGATTGATTGTATTGATTCATTGCTTTGTTCAGAACATCATAAGATTCCTTCAATCTGTTCATGTTATGAATCAATGTACTGTTCTGCTTCTTCACTGCTTCACAATTTTCACATTTCACATAAACTTTTTGTGCATTAACTTCTTCATCAACTTTGAAAGTTGGAATGTCTTTTATTTTCTTCCTTATCATAGGAACTTCTTCATCATCACTGCTTACAGGTTTCTTAATCTTTTTCTCTTTCTTTTTCTTTTGAGTCTTTCCATCATCACTGTCACTCTCTTCTATCATTTTTAAATGTTTTTCCATTCTTCTTGCATAATAATCATCATCATTATCACTATCTTCAGCAACTCGAGCAACAAAAGCTTTGTGATTTGAAGTTTTGTTAGGATCATAATCATCCCAACTGAAATTTGCCCAGCTAAACCCTTCTGGTAATTTTTCATCATCTTGGTTTATCAGACATGCTTTACTACCATCTGAAACATATTTATCCCAACTGAATTCTTTTGTTGACTTTTTATCATCTTGTTTCACCATACAAGCTCTTTTTGATGAATCTTCAATTGTCTTCCTAGCATGTGCAGTTTGTGGTTCTTGTTGTTGTTGAGCAACTTGATGATAAATTGGTTTCCGATAGTAATCATTGTTGTTAAACGGATTTTGAGCTCCACTTGCTTCGCGATTTGTGCACTCTCTCTTGAAGTGTCCTTTTTCCCTACAACGAAAACAAGTAACTTTAGATTTATCAAAACCTACAGTAGAAACATTTGCATCACGGAAATCATCTCTTCCCGTAATTTGTTTAAACTTTTCGGCTCTTCTCAAAACACTCGCCAAACACCATTTTATATCCATCAATTCCATCTCCTCAGCATCAATCTAATCGTAATCCTCTTTTGTCAACATTGGATTCCCGATCTTTCCTGCAACTAAACTTTCATATGATTCTAATACAGTTCCCAACAATGACATATGACTTTTTGCAACCTCTTCTGAAAAATTTTCGTCAATCTCAAGATTTAAAACAATGTTGCATTGTAATCTTTTGCCATTCTTTGTTGCAGAAAAGTTTGGATCAAATGATGGATATGGAGAAAATCCTGTTTTGATGTTTAATCCTTGAGATGATCCACCAGATGAATTTTTAGCATTGAATGCAGTTTCGATCTTTGGTGACATATTGGTTTTATCACTGCTTCCTCCTTTGTAATACAACCCAATATCTTGTTCACCATCAAAATCTTTCATTCTTGATATCTTTCTTTGTTCCATCTCCTGAGCTTCAATCTTTTCAATAAACTTGTTGAGTGTTAAACTTCCAAACCCTTTCTTTTTCCTTAACATCATAAGATATGTGCCCCAAGTTTCATGTGGCAACGCATCAGCCAGTTTTTCAATCAATTCTTCATTATCTTTTGTGATGCTCAATCTCTTCATATTTGCTAATAGATTGCAATATCTTTCTATGATCTGCTTTGTGTTTTCATTTTTTAAACCCCGAAATAAATCGAATTCTTTTTTCAAAAGCGATTTTTTGTTTTTGACCATCTCTTGGCTTCCAACAAACTTCGATCTTAATGCTTTCCATATTGAATATGCACTTCCATTGTGTTGCAATAAGATCAAGATATCTTCTTTAACTGCTTGATGCAATAGACTAATCATCATCTTTTCATTTTTGTATTTCTTTCTATCATCAATACATAGATCTTTAATAGCAATCTCTTCTTCATCATCATTCGTCGGTCTAACATATTTTGTCTCAACACATTCCCAAGCATCCAAATAATTTGCTTGAACCCAATTCTCAAATCGTTCCTCCCATCCTTTATACTCCTCGATATTCATGAGCTTAGGCGGTTTTTGCATAGTGCCCGTTTCATTTTCCATGTTCAAGTTCTGAGTAACAGATGCCGAAGTAGTCGGGGTAGTAGCAAATGCGTTATAAAATTCCTCTTCCATGTTTCGGTTTTCAAGAAGTTTCACAAACAGACAGTTCAAACGAAATCAAACTTAAGCGAAATCACATCTTCAAACGGAATACCCTTTCAAACGAAATCACAGTTGAAGCGAAATCACCTGCACAACAATCTCAAGCTAAATACTAACTCACACGGAATTACTTTTCACACGAAATAAGGCTTTCAAACGGAATCACCCAAGCGAAAACTGATTTCGAGCGAAATTAACAGCAACTACAAGCGAAATTATAATTCCGTGCGAAATTAAGTGCAATTTCAAACGAAATTATGCTGATGTCATCATTCTCGAGCTGTTTTTCAAGAGAAATAACAAAGTTTACCAATTTTAGATCGAATTATGGTCCAAATCTTTCAAGGATTTATTAAAACACAATTTTGCATATAATGTGAGAAAATCAAGCCATTTTGACCGTGAAAAGTTGTTAATTTTGAAAAAAGAAGGTGTAGAAATCAGATTTTGCAGCTGAAATGGTAAGAACTCTTCCTCCTGAGCTCTAATACCACTTGTAGGATCGTTTTCAGACCCAAACAAGTCGATCATAAGAGGTCTTCACCAATATAAGAGGCGGAAACAGATGTATCGGTGCTATTTCAGCTGTAATGCACTAGAAATCACTTTAAACTGTCTTTTGATTGATATTAGATCGATTACAATGCTGTAGACACTTCGGCAGAGCTTCGTTACCGGAATCAGAATCGTTACAAATGACTAGGCACAATAGGTATTTATAGGTGAGGTAATTTCTCTTGAAATGGTTCAAGCGGAATTTAATTCCGCACGAAATTAACTCAAACGAAATCAGCAACTGATTTCAAGCGGAATTAGTCACTTGATTTCGCATGAAATGACCCTGTGTCATTTCAAGCCAAATACCTATAAAAACATATTTCTCGTTTTTCGTGCCTAGATCTAACTAATACAATACAAGACTCGATACAAGATGAAGTCGATAGACGTATGTACCAACAACCATTTTCAAAGAGCACCTCACATCACTTTCTCAATTTGGTTAGTAAATTGATCTCATCGGTTTTTAACCAAAACAACGGTGTCTTCCAATGTCACTATGCTTTGGTGGACTTCTCTTTCTCTATGCTCCTGCCGACCTCTTTTTATGACGATGCACAGTTGTGAGGCGGAGAGTCATAGTTCAGGATACGAGGAGTCGTTGGTCCCCTCTGTTGGGATTTCTTGTGCAACCTTTGGTACTCGTCCGCAAGGTTTGCTTGCCTTCGGAGGAACAACATTTCTAGGGTTTCCCCTTCTTGTAGTTGTGGCTCATGCTGTGCGTGCGTGTCCACGTGGCTGGAATTGAAGGACGTGTCTTGGTTCCTTCTTATAGTGTTGTGGGTAACCCTAATGATGGTACCCACCGCAATGTCCTCCTGGTCATGTTCATTGTAGTTGGGATCAAGGTCATGTGAGATGGCCCAACGGCCGCGGTCTTCAAATTGGAACCGTAGAGTGGAAACGGGGGTGGAGTTTGATCAGCCATATGATCAAGAAAAGAAGAACAATCAATGAGAAGTGTTCTAGCAAATGGGATGGGGCCAATGAACATCAGTTCAAATCTGTAGGGATAGAACTATAAGTGGTATCTTGACAAGGGGGTTATCTTTTATATCTTCTCTTCGATCGATACAATTGGGACTTGAGAGCAATCTGCAAAACGAACACCATTAATTGTTAAGATGAGGAGGGGGTTCTTCTCTTAACTAGGCTCCGGCATGAGGATAAGTAGTTGTTCTTTCAAGGAAGAAAGGAAAACAAGTCTGTGTTAAAAGTGAGAGAGTGAGAAATCGAATGCTTAAACCTTTGGTGGAGCTGGGTATTTACAGCTGGATGATTGGTTAAGGATTGGGCTGACGGGATCAAGGGCCAAACGTCGTTTTCAAGGCATTGGCAATATCCATTTGGTCCCCTCTAACACGACAAGAAGTGTGCATAGAGGTGGAGTACGTCCATGCGTTGTGATTAACCACACGTCAATACCCAAATTTACTTGTTGTGTCGTATGCCATCAGATGTTAGTGGAGATCATGGAGCACTGGAATGGTGTGAGCTGATTTATTTCACGTCACAATCCATTGTACTTCTTGTCCTGTGCACGATTCATCATCGTGGGGGTTGCTTAACAGAGAGCCAGGCGCCTGCTGATTTGTAACAACCCGCACCTTCGTGCTTGTTACTCTCGCTACACTCGTTACGCCTAGCACCAGAGATTCGGATCATAATGTAACTATATCGCTTACAACACTATGTCGCATATATTCGCTTACTTTCAACACGCTATATCGCACATTACAACGCATACACTAACGCTAACGATGACATTGCGTGAGTAGTTAAGTCGCTCCCATCGATCGTCGTGATGCAACGCAATCACGCTAACGACGACATCACGTGAGTACTTAAGCGGTTCGCATAGATCGTCGTAAAGCGTCACACACACTAACGCAGACTCAAACGAAATTACTTATGCTATGACCTGTTATATATATAATAATAATAACAACAAAAGGTGTTAAAACTATCTAAACGCGCACTCGCAGGCACGCGTAATTCGATATATCACACTTAACACGACGCTACTTATATCTCTAAAACGCTTAATGTGTCCACAATGCTTAACGCAACAAAACGCGTCGAACAAAACGAAAGTCAGAAAACCAACTCGCACAAGCTGCCCGATCGAGTGACCCTTCAATCGAATGGTCATCCGTCCAGATGACCATCCGATCGGATGGCCATCCGATCGAACGGCCGTCTGACCTGTCGCCCTTGCACTGCGTTTCTCCCCTTTCACCTATAAATACCCCACTTGTCACATCAACAGCAGTTGATGTGACAACCTCATCTGACCAGCACGCCCCCAAGCACTTTTCTCTCGATTCGTCGCGATTCCGTAAGTATCTCATCCTAATTCTTGTACTTCTATTATCAGCACACACCATCTCATCATCTTCACCAACAAATCTCACATTTCCACCGTGAAATCTTCTGATTTGGGCTTTTCTAAGGTGACGTCATCATGGAGTTCTTATGAACATTGAAATGTGACCTCATCTCATCAATAACGGTTCAGATCTAAAGGATTTCTACACTATTTTACACGAACCTCACAATGAGTTGAAAGATGTTTTCATACTTTCTTCAATGTTCTTTTACACTCTTCTATGCAAAACCGAGGGAATCTAAGCTCGTTCAGGCTTCCATTCATTCTCTAGCGGAGAGTCGGTCTGATAATGGATTTCTATCGAAGAGACGACCGATTCATGGGTTGAACATGAAACTCCATCAAGAACAATCGAGTCAGACCGAACGGGGTGACTCTCGTCCGATCGGACGAGTTGGACTTGATATGATTTCCGTTGTTTAACACGCCGTCATACCGTCTCCGTCAAACCGCAAGCTTTTCAACTTAACTGTTTTTACAAACAAACAGTTGCTCGATCGAATAGCCACCCGATCGGACGGCCATCCGATTGGACGGCCATCCGATCGAACGACTATTCGACCAGGAGACTTGTGATTTCAACACTTAACCAATTTTTGCAAAATCCATGGATTGTTAGTTTCTAAACGAATAGTCATCCGATCGAATGACTATCCGGATAGGAGACTTACTTCTTTGTAACTTCCCACTTAAACGAATTGCCATCCAATCGAATAGCCATCCGTCCGGATGACCATCCGATCGAATGACTTTACATATACTACAACGAAAACTTCAAAAGTTCAACATTCAAATGACCATCCGACCGAACGGTCATCCGTCCGGATGACCCTCCGTCCGGATGAGTCATCCGATCGAACCACCATCCGATCCAACATCACACTCAACGCACTATTACACGCTGTTCAACACTTACGCTATCGTTCTGTGATCAGGCTAACTCAGACGCACTCTCAATCAATCCAATCAAGTTGTTTTTACTTGTTAAACACCTACTGTGAGTATACTTGACCCCCTTTTAACGCTTTAAACACACTTTGGGGTGTAACATACGTTCACATCTAAAACGCACTCATCAAAACTATTATCACATGCGAATTACTGTCGTACATATTTACAAGTGATGCTTGATACATATGTGCTAGGACTATAGCTCGCGACGTCCCACCTTAGCTATCATCGAGTGACTTAGCTGGTAGTATTTGTTTTGTAGTATATATGTTGTGTGTCTCGTTTATGTATGTGGAAATTCGGAGCACTTTTATCTACTTTATTCACCATGTCAAACATGTATACTCGCCAATACTTTTTGTATTGACGTCGCTTTAACGTATGTTACAGGATAATCGCAGGCTATCTCGAAATCAAGCTAGGAAGTCTAGAAACTAACAATGAATCTAGGTTGTCGGATTTGTATTGTGTGGGAGAACATGAAAATCTTTATGACTGTTTATTGATGTATTGTTTATTAGTATGGGATAACGAACGCTTTAAATATTGTCACTAAATAGTTGTTATGGATTCTCTTGAGCAATCTGATTCGCCTAGTGCCGCGCCCCGATGATTCCGCCATCGGTTTGGGTGTGACATATTGGTATCAGAGCCATAACTATAGGGAATTAGGAAAGACACGACCTTGTCCGGGTTTGTTGTCTTAGAATTTACCTAGTCTATAGTCTAAGTACCTACCTTTGACAGCTGGCCGGTGCATCGTGCGAAAGCGGTAGGGTTTCTGTATGAGCCGAAGTGCTGTTATACTCTCATTCGAACTCACTAAAACTACATCCTCTTACGAACTTCCGCACACACAGCTTCGTACGAAGGAGCCTTTCCTAAGGCTGAAAACTTACTATTGCCTTTCCTAAGGCAAACATAACACACATGTTCTCGAAAACACTCGCCTAACACAACCGAGTGATTTGGTCGAGATTAAGTGTGAAAACCAAGAACTCTCGATAGAATCGCTCACTCTACGTGAAATTTTTACTCTAAGCATGAGAATCTCTGTCAAGTAAGGAGTGAAACCCGCAACTTGACGAAATTCTCCATCTCTATCTCGTGGTTTTACCACACTTACAGGAACAAAGTCGCTAAGTTAGGGGTGAAACCCGCATCTTAATGACTAGTCCCAATCGTTAAAATGGTTTCCAAAAACTCTCACCAAAGTCCCGACTGTACCAACAACTCGAGCCGCGTTGTAACTAGGAGGACGGAACTGTAGCCGCAACCCGCTGAGAGCATAGTCAATCAGGCCAACACGTGTGTTCGAACTTATAGGGACAGTTGAATCACTTTGGGTAGTCAACGTCTAACACCCCAGACACTCCAACTATTTTAAAGCCGCAATCGTCAAATTTTCACTCGTCAGTGAATTTTACAAGTTACGATTTTACGCTTCATCGAATTTAATATGATTATATGTTTATGATTTTTCGAATTTACCACTTTATCGATTTGTCGCTTTCCGCTCCCCGCTTTATACGCATAACTCGCACAGCCATCGCAATCTAAAACAAAAGCCGAATGCTCGCATCAAAACAAAAGTCTAACAACTCGCTCGCTCTCTCTCCATCGCGTCCTCGCGCAATCCACACAACTATATATATATATGTAAGTATGTGTATTATATGATTATATGTGTAACATGTGAGAACTTAGGAATTTCGTGTCTCCTATGTGGCTCCTATGTGAATACGTATTACTATACTACCTGCAACAAGTTTTAAACGCGCTCAATCGTATCGCATACTCAAAAATCGTTATGATCGAATCTCACTCCAAATCTCTCTTCGTTTAGATGTCTTCGAACGATTCCACCTCGAGACGTGCAGCCAAGAGAAGAGCCAGACGAAGCGCCGATCAGAGGATCGCCTCACTTGTGGCCAAGGAAGTGGCCATGGTCAATCCTCAGATCGTTGCACAGGTTCAATCTCTCAGCGACTGTCGAACCTTGGAAGACTCTAAGACCAACGTGCCGCAAACTACCTTCGTTTACAAATACTTCAAAGCCTCTGACCCGATGACCTTCACAGGTGAAGGAGGTGTATCTCAGCTACTCCAGTGGTTTGATGACATCGAGGTAACCCTTCGTCAGAGTGGGTTCACTAAGCATTTTCGTACCACATGCGCTACAAGAGTATTCCAATCAAATGCCCTCGACTGCTGGACAACCGAGTGTAACAAACGTGGGAACGATGCAGCCTACGCTCTTTTCTGGAACGAGCTGAAAGAGCTCATGAAGGAAGAGTACTGCCCTCCCCATGAAGTCCAGAAGCTAGAGAACGAATTTTGGGAAATCAAGCAAATCGACGGTGACAACGCAGGCCTCACAACAAGGTTCAAACAGCTTAGCATCATCAGCCCAAGCCATGTTGACACTCCCGAAAAGGCTATCAAGAAGTATATCCGTGCTTTGCCTGAGTGTGTGGGTGATTTTGTCGAAGCTGTAAAACCTGCTACCAATGAAGAAACCTATCGCTAAATCAATGACAAAAGGGTCTTGGATGGATTCTTCTCCAAGAATCCTATCAAAAAGGCTAATCAAGTAATCGTCATCGACTCCTCCGACGATTCCTCTGACGATTCTTCCGACGATTCCTCCAACGAATCCTCTGATGACACCTGTAAGGACCTTCAAAAATATCCCAAATTGACCCGTAAGTACGAACCCGGGCCCCTGAAACTCTAATCCATATCAAAAATCAAGAAATCAAGATTCTTGGTCTTCAGGCGGGCCGCGTAAAGGATAGGCAGACCCTTACGCGGGCCGCGTCAACTCTAAGTTTGACCGGATAAGCGTCCAGATCCACATGTCATCCACGTGGCATGCCTACCAGTGACACGGATGCCCTAATCTACGACTAGACCTCTTCGCGGGCCGCGTAAGGATCGGCTTAGGGCTCACGCGGGCCGCGTGAGACCCAAATTTCAGCTATAAATAGGACAGGCTACGAGCAGTTCACTGGTGTCAAAATATTTTCACAAAAACGAAGTCTCACTGCTCAAATTCGAAATTCATTTTCAATATAGCTAGGCGCTGCTACGATACAGGGTATTAACTCGATCGCTGCTACGATTCAATGTCCGATCGATTGAAACTTTCCGATGGATGTTTTAGTGCTGCCCACATTAGGGCCATAGTTTGTCATTAGTCGTGAATTCGACGGATGTTTAAGTATAGCACTTTGTCATTCGTTGTGAGGGTTTTAATCTCGTGAGTTATCGTAAATGCTGTATTAGTTACTGACCTAGTTCGTGTGCATTGTTATTTATTTTAGGTTACAAGGCTAATCAGTAGGCTAAATTCTGCCCGTATAAATCTGCAATGTGAGTCATTCTCTTTTTATCAAACAGTATTTTACAATACTCCAAGCATTTTCAAAAGTTATAATTACAGGGATTAAGTCATGGTTATCTTGAATCACTGGCTAATTGGGGTATTGTGCACATTACTAATTTCTCACGGTTAGGCTAATAAATCCTAACAGTGGTAATCATCACTACTTGGGGAAGGACCCAATAGTGGTATGACCATCGTCACCAGGTGACACGGCGCCAGATAAAAATAAGATAGAAGCCATTGTAATCGCTCTTATGCTGTAATTTATAACTATGTGTCATTTTATCAAATTGAGTGACTCGCCGGTATTTCCCCGCTCATAAAATATTTTTAAACATGTTTCAGGCGACCTGCTATAAATCAAGGAAAACGTGCTACGGAGCACTAACAAGCTTGAAGAGGTGGCTCAGTTAAAATAAATAAACATGTTTTATAAATCAGGGAATTCCCTAGTGAAATTCCTCTATTGTAAATTACGGGGTTTATTCCGAATTATGAAATAAAATAAGCGGGCATTTCAAGTTTTAAAAGATCCTGTAAAATCTTCCGCTGTCGCATAAAATAATAAATACCACGGGTTCCTGTCCCGCGGCTCCTGACCGGGTCAAACCGGGGCTAGAGCCGTGACAACACCGCACCACCCCAAGACGCTCAGCCCAGCCGCAAACGAAAGACCTTGATCCCAAACTCTTCAACCACTGAACTGTCGCAACCAGAGCCTCTCCAAGCAGTTCCAGTTCAATCGAGGCACGCCTACACTGGAACTCTTCCCCTGTGTCACAAATGTACCTATCATCACAAGTCAGAAGCCGATTTCCGCTATTGCGCAAATTGCAACTGTCTTGGTCACTATACCCATCACTGCCGCACAGGGACACGAACTTAGGATACGCTAGCACTCCCCGCACCGCCAACGCAACCCACGGCTTCAGCAGCAACCGCAATTCCAGCAGGAGTCAACAACACCAAACACCAACCAGGCGTAGAATAATGGTGTAATGATGCCTTACTCAATGAAAACTCCTGTGTACTTATTCTATTTACTCGATGCAACGCTGACTCTCTCTCTCTCTCTCCCTCGTTCTTGTACTTAGTCTAAGTTCGCACGACACAATAAAACTAATACTATATACTATATCACGATATAATGTGTTTTACCCTCACTATGCGTCCTTGAAATAAGTTACGATAAACGTGCAAGGAACAACTTAATCACGGGTGCACACGGGATTATTTTGGTCTGTGCACGGAGATCATTGTAAGTTCCAATGATGCCATAACGTTCAAGGCATGGTTAGGCTTGGTGGATAAGCCGCTGGTACTTCTTATATATAAGCGTCTTAACCATGTTGACAAGGTGTGACATCTATTCACGGGACAGAGGCGTGTGGTTGAAGCAGTGTGGATACGCTGATGGTACTTCCTATATATAAGTGCTTCGCCATGCTAACCAAAGTCTTGTGAAGAAAGTGCCATGCAGAGTTGAACGTTACTAGACCTCTTATACTATTGAGACTATTTTCAACACGCAAAACTCATTCACAAGGCGTAACATCTCCTCGCAAATCAAACGCGTCATCGATATACTTCTCGTTAGTCTACACGCACGCAATCGCACCTTCGCTGGAAATCTAACTCGCATTCGTAATTGCTTAAACGCTTATCGCATGTGTCGATCTCAACACTTCTATACTCGCGTCGCTTACTGCTTATCACTTATCATGTATCGCTGTTTATGTATCGCTTATCGGTTTTCACTATTCGTTGATCGCTACTTGCCCATCGCACGTCGCTGATCGCTTTTGACGCTTTCGCTTACCGCCTGTCGCTCCTCGCGTATCGCTCATCGCATTTCGCTGTTCGCTTATTGCTTCTTATGTATCGTCGTTCACTTATCGCTTACCATATAACGCTCGTCGTCTATCGTGTCTCGCCTATCGCGTATTGCTCAACGATTACCGCTCACTGCTTCTCGCTACCTCGATGCTTCAATCGCCAACTCATTTGCACAATCGTATCGCTAAACTGAGTTCGCAACCGACTCGTCGCTCAGTTTGCTCAATCTCCCTCTCAGAATTGGTCCAACCAATCGCTCGGACCGAGAATGCAAAATCTATCCATACCACGTCGACACACATGACATTGCTTCATGGGACAGAAGCAATATGGTTAAAACATGGTGGATACGCCGCTGGTACTTCCTATATATAAGTATTTTAACCATATTGACAACCTTTCGTGGAAAGGTGCCATGTGGGGCTCGACGCTAATTAAAACTTTTTGAATTGTTTAGAATTTTTATGAAAACAAAATTTTTCCTTACCAACTTTTTAGATTAAACGGAAATTTTCTGAAAACTTTTAATTGAAACCTTTTCGACAAAATGAAACTTTCTTGTAACGTGGTTTAACAATCGACTCAGGTTAACACCACGATATAAGAAAAATTTTCGATAACTCAACAAAACCATTTCGACGACACTGGTGTGAACATCAACTCAAAGTTCAACACCGCATCGTACGAAAATTTTCTAAAACGAACATTTCTTTAAAATCTCATTGCCATAAAACTTTTTCGAGAACTCAAAACGCTTTTGGATCGCTAATTATCATCCTTTAGTCAAATTAAACGTTTTCTCACCGCTGTCCCCTTAGACAAACGAATCGCTTTACTCATCGTTTTCCTTATGTTGTCAAGACGCACTCGTTAGTCAATCCCCGATCGACCGCTCGTTCGCTCTTCGCTTATTCTAACGCCTTCGTCGCTCGTCGCTTTTCGCTCATCGCCGCTCGCTTGTTCACTCTCCGCTTATCTCACTCACTTTTATCGCTACTTTCACTCGCATCAATTTTCGCAGCCCTCCTTGTGGATTAATTTCGGGACGAAATTTCCTAAAGCAGGGGAGAATGTAACAACCCGCACCTTCGTGCTTATTACTCTCGCTACACTCGTTACGCCTAGCACCAGAGATTCGGATCATAATGTAACTATATCGCTTACAACGCTATTTCGCATACATTCGCATACTTTCAACACGCTATATTGCACATCACAATGCATACACTAACGCTAACGATGACATCGCGTGAATATTTAAGTCACTCCCATCGATTGTCGTGATGCAACGCAATCATGCTAACGACGACATCGCGTGAGTACTTAAGCGGTTCCCATCGATCGTCAAAAAACGTCGCACACGCTAACGCATACTCAAACGAAATTACTTATGCTATGACCTGTTTTATATATATAATAACAATAACAACAAAAGGTGTTAAAACTATCTAAACGCGCACTCGCAGGCACGCACAATTAGATATATCGCACTTAACACGACGCTACTTATATCGCTAAAACGCTTAATGTGTCCACAATGCTTAACGCAACAAAACACGTCGAACGAAACGAAAGTCAGAAAACCAACTCGCATAAGCCGCCCGATCGAATGACCCTTCGATCGAATGGCCATCCGTCCGAATGACCATTCGATCAGATGGCCATCCGATCGAACGACCGTCCGACCCGTCGCCTTTGCACCGCCTTTCTCCCCTTTCACCTATAAATACCCCACTTGCCACATCAACAGCTGTTGATGTGACAGCCTCATTTGACCAGCACGCTCCCAACCACTTTTCTCTCGATTCCTCGCGATTCCGTAATTATCTCATCCCAATTCTTGTACTTCTATCATCAGCACACACTATCTCATCATCTTCACCAACAAATCTCACATTTCCACCGTGAAATCTTCTGATTAGGGCTGTTCTAAGGTGACGTCATCATGGAGTTCTTATGAACATTGAAATGTGACCTCATCTCATCAATAACGATTCAGATCTAATGGATTTCTACACTATTTTACACGAACCTCAAAAAGAGATGAAAGATGTTTTCATACTTTCTTCAATGTTCTTTTACACTCTTCTATGCAAAACCGAGGGAATCTAAGCTCGTTCAGGCTTTCCATTCATTCTTTAATGGAGAGTCGGTCTGAGAATGGATTTCTATCGAAGAGACGACCAATTCATGGGTTGAACATGAAACTCCGTCAAGAACAGTCGAGTCTAACCGAACGGGGTGACTCCCGTCCGATCGGACGAGTTGGATTTGATATGATTTCCGTTGTTTAACACGTCGTCATACCGTCTCCGTCAAACCGCAAGCTTTTCGGACAGCCATCCGATCGAACGGCTATTCGACCAGGTGACTTGTGATTTCAACACTTAACCATTTTTTTGCAAAATCCAAGGAATGTCAGTTTCCAAACGAATAATCATCCGATTGGATGACCATCCGATCGAATGACTATCCGGACAGGAGACTTACTTCTTTGTAACTTCCCACTTAAACGAATTGCCATCCGATCGGACGGCCATCCGTCCGAATGACCTTCCGATCGAATGACTTTACTTATACTACAACGAAAACCTCAAAAGTTCAACATTCTAATGACCATCCGACCGAACGGCCATCTGTCCGGATGAGTCATCGAACGAACCACCATCCGATCCAACATCACACTCAACGCACTGTTACACGCTGTTAAAAAAATACGCTATCATTCTGTGATCAGGCTAACTCAGACGCACTCTCAATCAATCCAATCAAGTTGTGTTTACTTGTTAAACACCTACTGTGAGTATACTTGATCCCCTTTTAACGCTTTAAACACACTTTGGGGTGTAACATACGTTCACATCTAAAACACACTCATCAAAACTATTATCACATGCGAATTACTGTCGTACATATTTATAAGTGATGCTTGATACATATGTGCTAGGACTTCTACTCGCGACGTCCCACATTAGCTAGCATCGAGTGACTTAGCTGGTAGTATTTGTTTTGTAGTATATATGTTGTGTGTCTCGTTTATGTATGTGGAAATTCGCAGCACTTTTAACTACTTTATTCACCATGTCAAACCTGTATACTCGCCAATACTTTTTGTATTGACGTCGCTTTAACGTATGTTGCAGGATAATCGCAGGCTATCTCGAAATCAAGCTAGGAAGTCTAGAAACTCACAATAAATCTATGTTGGATTTGTATTGTTTGGGAGAACATGAAAATATGTATAACTGTTTATTCATGTATTGTTTATTAGTATGGGATAATGAACGCTTTAAATATTGTCACTAAATAGTTGTTATGGGTTCTCTTGAACAATCTGATTCGCCTCGTGCCGCGCCCCGATGATTCCGCCATCAGTTGGGGTGTGACATGATTGGCTGCAGGCAATTGTAGGTTGTACTATTGTCCATATAGGTTGTCCCTTGTTAGTTCGCTAGGTTGCACGCCCGCGGGTTGACCCATACAGGAACTTTTGGACCAGCTGAGTGTTTTTATGTTTATGTGTGGGTATGGTCTTGTATGCGCATGAGCTGGGCTGCGTCGTGCGCGACATCTAGGACCATACCCCTTTAATCGATCAAAACTGTAACTGAATATGAAACATTAAGAAACAATAAGAGTACAGAGAGATCAAAGATGTATGGAATTGAAATCGAATACAAATGTAGACGAACCTGCTAGAGAGATCATAGATCAATGGAATTGAAATTGATATGGAAAAAAGAGATGAAATCACATCACACAAAATTGCCAATTTCACTTCAGATTAACTTCTTGCCCCAACCCCAGTCTTCAATCTGCATTTAACCTCTTCAAAAGCTAAATTTAGAGGGAAGGTCGGAAGTTGAATTGGCAGTTCATCCTCCATTTTGTTTAACCCGAAACATGAAGAATTGTATATGTGATGCCCCCCGGACCCGGTGAGCAAAACAAAAAAAACCCAAAAATCGGGCACCCCACATCGATTAACGGGGTGAATGGGGAAGCCATACCTATTTTTTTATTTGTTTGAAAGTGGTTTTTGAGAAACAAGAAGATTGTTTTTTGGACCGGAAAAAAGTGATTTTTTTGTGCATGTCAACAATGGTGAAAGAATAAGGTGTTGATTTTTTGATTTTTCAAGAAAATTCTTAATTATTATATATTTTCAAAACAGAACCTAAAGTTTCTTTAAGTTCTAAAAGCATCCTAAAATTTGCTTATTTTTATGTGCGTATTATAACTTTCTAAATATATTCAAGTTTTACGATTTAAATTAAAATAAAATAATTAAGTTATGTTATTTTTATTTTACCTAATTTTTATTAAATATAATAATGTTAAAAAAAGTTAAATTAAATTAAAATATTTAACTTTTGGGGAAATATGGGACGCGTTACACAATCTAGGAAAACTGTAAAAAGCTATGTGGCGCTAATGTGTCACACGAGGAAATCTGAGAAAAACAAGACAACACCCTTCACCCTAATGGGAGGGAACATGTTTTTGTAACTGCAAAAAAACGTAAAACTGCCTAATTTATAAGATAACATGAACAAGAAAAGGTGGAGGCTAGGATATTGACGTGAACTGTCATGTTAGCAGTTAAAATTTGGAGTTTAAATGGCCATGAGTTCACCTCGACAAGGCCTAATAGTGGAGAATAATTTGGAAAAGGGTCACTGAGATCATAGCAATATATAATATGATACTTAAACTAAACTATTGATTATTTACATAAACCCACTAACTATTAACCAAACTTGGTTAACAATTATGATGCTAACAGAGTAATCGTTGACAACTACAGCTAAAAGAAGTAAATGTTGAGTACTATGGTGTGGTACAAACATCAATTTAAGTTGAAAATATATGTTGGTATGATGGTGAGCATATGATCGACTATCCGCCACGTAGGCGTCACGTCACATTCGATGAAGGACCATCTAAAGGGGACTACCTAAGGGTGTGGGGGACTACCCAAATTTAATAAAACACTAATATATAATAAAGGAGAGAGAGAACTTGAGGGGCCCACCATCAGCCAATAATACACCTCGTACCCAACATCCAAATTCAGCCGCTGGAGCCGCGACGAACCGGGGAGGGGCGGTGGGGGACGACCGAGACGAGCGGTGCTGGGGAGGGGACGACCCCCACACCCCATGGTCTAATGGTTTGATGTATATCTTAAACTTGTGTCAAGATTCAAGTACATGGGTCTTTCCTATTCAATTCTGACTTGTTGGGGAATTTCAGTTTGCCGGATGATCAGAGAGGCGTGATGTCACTCTCAGATAATATTATTTCGGTGGTTCACCCGAATAATTCAATCGGATACAACTCTGATTTTGAGAAAATGAACCAGTGTAAGTGTTTGTGTGAATTGTCTGAACCAGAGGATTGTGACCAAGAAAACTGTCTACGAAAATGGGATTTTTGGGGGTGTAACTGCCTAGTGGCAGTTATCTCGATTTTCAGACGAAATTGAAAAAAAACTGTCATTTTTTTATTATTTCGAAAATGTGACAAATTCCAAAAAATAAACTTTTCTGATGCAGTTTCATTAAGGCAATTTAATGAAAATAATTTTTTTTGACTAGCCAGGGGCTCTGCCCCTTGGACCCTGCTCCCAGGGGCGCTGCCCCCTTGGAACCCCCGTAGAGTACGGGCTCCGCCCGTACACTTCGAATTATAATAACTCAAACAAGCGTGCACTCCCGCACCTCCTAACTTGCTTGATGTGTATTATTATTCGCTTTGATCACCAAGTCAATCTTCATTTACACTAAAATATCTAACATGACCAGATGTACGTGTACCAACGTAATACATTCATGCAAGTAGTTGTAGTGCCCTAACAACGTAATATATTAAAATCATCATTCTGAACAAGTGTTTGTCGTTAATTTGTAAGGGAGTGGCTAACATACCCCGCTTCCAATGTGAGAGATTTTTTTTTTTTTTTTCTAACGGGGAGGGACCTGCCAAGTGTGTGAGAAGCGGATGTATTTTTAACAACACCTATCTGGAATGCTCTTTTAAAATTCACAAAATTTCAAGTACCTAGCTAGTATAGAGTTCTATGATCAGCATCGGTTCATGTTCATTTAACATGTTCAACACTCTCCAACAGTGGTGGAGGTATAATATAATGAGTAGGGCTGGCAATTCTGACACGAACACGATAACACGACATGAACCTACACGAAGTTATCATGTTTCGTGTTTAACCTTAACAGGTTTCGTGTATAAAACAAGTCGACACAATAAGACCTTAGCATGTTTCGTGTCTAAATAAGTTAAAACCCGTTAACCTGTTAAGTACATGTTAATAATTAAAAAGTAAAAAATATTATATGTGGGTGTGGACATGGGGTCATCAGTCGTGGGACCTGCGATGAATTATACAAAAACACACATGGTTCTTTTTCCACAATCCAAACCCTAATTTTTAAATCTATCTCACAAACACCACAATTCCCAATTCAGTTCACAACTTCCCCAATTCGATCGTGTTCGTGTCTTAATCAGGTCGTGTTCGTGTCTTAACAGGTCGTGTGCGTATCTTAAACATGTCGTGTTCGTGTCTTAAACAGGTCGTGTTCGTGTCTTAACAGGTCATGTGCGTTTCTTAAACATGTCATATGATACGTTGGTAACTTTTTCGTGTCTTAACAGGTCGTTTCGTGTAATCTGTTTATTAATAGGTTCGTGTTCGTGTTTCAAAAATCTGAAACGATAAAATTTCGTTTCGTGTTCGTGTTTACGTGTTTACGTGTTTCGGGTTCGTGTCTTATCATGTTCGTATCTTAACATATCGGGTTGACCCGTTATGCCAGCCCTAATAATGAGGGGTATTGTGGGCTACGACTCAAGCCCGTTTTCGTAGTGTAATTTTTTCTTCGATTTTATATAACAGATACCCTTGAACAAATACGGGGATACCCTTAAAAAATTGGATACTTTAATTTATTAAAATTCCAAATTTTTTTTAAGCCAAAACCTTTCACAATAACTTGTATAATAATTAAGCCTAAATTAAGAATAATATAAGTGAAAGACGCCCAATTAATAATCATAGCCCAAGCCACAAAACATTTTTTTAGTCTCGTTTTTTTATTATTTTATGGTTGCATTGTAAAAAATTCTTTTTAGATTACCACTAAATTAATGGGCTAGCTCCGTAAATTCTCACCAATACTTTAATCCGTTGTCATTAATGGATAGCATAATAATTCAGTTATCAAAGATCCATGCAATCTTGGCATGTGAGCTTCTGAGTAAAGAGTACTGAAGTTTCTTTTATTCTCTACAATTATAATATATATATTTTGGATATAAATTGAAAATGGTAGATTGATAACTAGATTACTTAAACTTGAGGGTATCGTGGTATACGATTACTGGATTCGTATTATTCTTAGCATCAATAAACTACTAGAAAATTAGGAAGGAGACTCATGTGAATGAGAATATTTAATTCTTTTGCTCAGTTTAATTGATGTGTATGTTGGGTTTTCGTGGTGATCGGTCATAATTTTATTTATAAAATAAACCGGTTCAATAAATAATAGTTAATTAATTAAGCGAGTTAATTAATAAAACGCAGCGGAAATATAAACTAATGATCAACAAAACGAAACCCGACAGGATCCGGTTACATGCAAATACGAGCACAGTAAAAATATATAACTACCGATGAGAAAGATATACCTCGGTTAATGACTAACCGGTTGAGACACTGAGGTTCAACGAACAAGTGCTAGTAAACGAACCAACGAAACGCGACGAAGGAGGCGACGGCAAACCGCGGCGGCAGCCGGCGGCAACAGCGGCGACAGGTGGCGGCTGGCATCGGCGGTCAGTGGCGGGACAGCGGTGGCGGGGGCGGCAACGGCGGCCCAAGGCGGTGGCTCGGTGGCCGGGTATATGTGGGTGTTGTTGAGAGCATTTTGTGTTCTCTCTTTTGTTCATCCAACAACTACATCAAAATTGCAAGACCCACATGCTTTAAAGGACATGAACCACTTTGCATGCAAGCCAAGTGGCACTTCATGCAAAATGCATGTGTTGTAATTGGCCAAAGGGTTGGTGCACGACAAGTGGCAATGAGTGAGTATACCCGTGTCACCCGGTCCATGTACCCCTCTCTCAGTTAATACCCGCTTATGATTATAAATATAATTATGATCTGTCTCGTATGTTGTTCGTAATTACCAGTTAAACAGGTTAAGTGGATTTTAGTTCGTTGCCCAAGATGTAACTCTTACGGGTCAAGACCCGGTCGGCAGCGTTGACTTATCGAACCGGACATAATATCCAATAGCTCCCACTTGGACGGTCTCTGATAAGATCTCAACGCAGACAGCCAGCGGTGTTCTAGGTACACATAACTGCCCCCAACAGGTAATGACACTTTAAAGTCATTAACCAAGGTATCTTCTCTTTAGCAACGACTTGCTATATGAAGAAAGTAGACTTATGGCAATTGTCGTCATCTATCATTTCTGTAAAAGACATCAATTGAACAATGAGACATGGATCAGATTCAATCTCACATGGTGTTCAATCATTATCATTCTCGTTCATAGAATCAAAGTGCTCCAATCAAACATACAGTAAGTTTGGGTAAGGCCTTACACTTCACCAGTTTGAATCAACGAGGGCGCCCGGATGTCTAACTGTTACATATAATGTAAGAGTAAATAATCCCATCTTAACTACATACAACTCCCACTGAACTTCAGAACCACTCCCAACCAATGCCTTTATGACTGGCAGATCCGTGACAGCGTTGGACACTGATCAGAGAATAGTCTTTAGTAAACGAAAGTTCTAATATGTATCTTAGGTAAGAGGATACTAAATGAGTATACGTAAATCAAATGCATCTTATGACCATGATCCATGAAGATGATTTGATGCGAGTTACATCCAACGTCATTCATAATGAGGTTTGTGAGTCTAGAAGTCAACTCCTTGAGTCCAAAGTCAGAATAGTCTTAATTCAGATTCGTTCCCACGAGTCTGACCGACTACGGATAATTTAGAATACAAGATTCATTGATTAAACGTACAAAAATCAAACACAGTTGAAAGATTCAAACTTTGCATTTAGCCAGTAAATCAAAGGTGAATTCAAAAGGTACAACTGTTTGAATGTTCGTACATCCAAATACTAAATCAAAACAAATGGTTATCTAATCTAAGACCGATAGCATTCTCATTCTTGTCCTGAGACATCGGTTTAGTGAACGGGTCTGCTAAGGTTTGATCTGTGTCTATTTTGCTTATTAAGATGTCTCCTCGTTCCAGTATTTCCCGTATATAGTGGAACTTTTTAGAATGTGTTTAACCCTGTGATCTGGGCTCCTTGGTTTGAGCAATGATTCCTGTGTTATCACAGAACACCTAGATTGGTTTCTGAACACTTGAAACCACATCGAGGTCGTTGATGAACTACTTCATCCAAGCAGATTCTTTCGCAGCATCTGATGCAGCTATTCATTCGGATTCGATGGCTGAATCCGCCACTACACTCTGTTTGGAGCTTTTCCAATAGACAGCTCCTCCATTGAGAGTGAATACGAATCCTAATTGTGAACGAGAATTATCTCGGTCACTTTGGAAGCCAGCATCAGTGTAACACCTTACAGTGAGCTCCTCTTCCACTCCTCCAAACACCAAGAACAAATCTTTGGTTTTTCTCAAGTACTTCAAAATGTTCTTTACTGCAGTCCAATAGGCAATGCCAAGACTGTGTTGAAAACGACTGGTCATGCTTAAAGCATAAGAGACATTAAGTCTAGTACATAGCATACATGATTGAACCAATCGCTGAAGCATATGGAAATGCTTCCATTTGCTTAGTTTCAATGTCCGTTGAAGGAGATTGCGATTTGTTCAACACGGTTCCTTTAGTCATAGGAACACCTCCTTTCTTGGAGTTTTCCATCTTGAAGCGTGTCATCATTTTGTCTATGTACGTTCTTTGACTTAGCCCTATAAGCCGCTTAGATCTATCCCTATAGTTCTTCATTCCCAGAATGTAAGCAGTTTCTCCAAGATCTTTTATTGCGAATCAAGATCCCAAATAGTGTTTAACTTCGTTAAGCATAGAGGTGTTATTTCCAATGATTTGTATACCATCCACATACAGGATGAGGAATGATATGGTGCTCCCACTAACCTTTCTGTAAACACAAGTATCATCTTCATTCTTGACAAAATGAAATAGTTTGATCTTCTGGTCAAAATGAAGATTCCAGCTACAAGATGCTTGCTTGAGTCTATAAATGGACTTATTGGGTTTGCACACCTTAGTTGGATATTTAGGATTGACGAAACCTTCAGGCCTAACCATATAGACATCTTCAGAGAGATGTCTATTAAGAAGGGTGGTTTTGACATCCTTTTGCCATATTTCGTAATCACAATACGCAATTATGGCAAGCAATATCCTGATTGATTTGACCATAGGAACGGGCGAGAAGGTCTCATTATAGTCAATACTTTGAGTTCGAATGAAACCCTTCGCAACTAGCCGTGCTTTATAGGTGTGCACATTTCCATGCATATCGGTTTTTCTCTTGAAAATCAATTTTCTCCCTACTGCCCAAGATTCGGGGGGTAGCTCAACCAAGTCTCATACTTGATTGTTATGCATAGACTGCATCTCGACGTTCATGGCTTCTTGCCATTTCTCAGATTCCGGATCTAAGATTGCAGATCTGTAGTTAGCAGGTTCGTCTTTAGACTCAGCTACTAATAAGACTTCGGGACCTTTTAGACACCATAGACATCTATCAGATTCTTGCGAATTCTACTACTTCTGCAAACGCTTGTGTTTTATGTCTGATTCATTGGCAACAACTACTTGTTGATCAGACAGTCCGACTACATCAGCGGTTGTTTGTGGTTCTTGAATTTCTTCAAGATCAACCACATTATTTCCAGTTTCTCGATTAAGAAGTTCTTTCTCGAGAAAGTGTCCCTACCGTTTGATGGAAATCACAATTGCATCAGGATGGTAGAAATAATATCCGCTTCTTTTATAGTATCAGACGGAAACAACCTTTTCGCCTTGAGGATCGAGCTTATCATCAGAATCACTTGTGATGTATGCATCACATCCCCATACTCTAAGGTATTCCAAATCCGGTTTACGCCCATGCCATATCTCATATGGCGGTTTTGTTTACCTTTTAGTCGGAGCTAAATTAACAATGCGGGAAGCGATCATAAGAGCTTGTCCCAAAAGGAGTGAGGCAAGTTAGTTCTACACATCATAAAGATCGAAACATATCAAGTAGAGTTCGATTTCACCTTTCACTCACGCCCTTAAGTTGGGGTGTGCCAGGTGGAGAGGGTTGTGAAACTATTCCACACTCTTTCAGATGATTGAGAAATTCAAAGCTGAGATATTCACTACCTCGATCTGATCGAAGTACTTTTATCTTTCTATCAAGCTGGTTTTAGTCATGGTTTCTAGTCATGGTTCTGAAAGGGCCATACACATCATGTGAATGAGTTCTAAAAAACCATTGATCCGTTCACCAACATCGGTGAAGGGGTGCTTTGTGAGTTTGCCAGCTAAGCAAGATTCGCAATCATCAAAGGAGTCATGTCTAGTGGATTCAAGAATCCCCTTGGACTGGAGCCATTTGATGCGTGTCTTACTTATGTGGCCAAGTCTGCAATGCCATAAATATGTTTTATTGTTAGTGCATTACGTCTATTGACTTCGTCTTGTATCATGTTATAGGATAAGATTAGATAGGATATCCAGTGCACAAAGTTTGAGAAACGATTGTTAGAGGTTAAGGGAGTGATTTCACTTATGTGAACATGACATATAAGTGAAATCAGAAACAAGTGATTTCGCTTATGTGAACATGACATATAAGTGAAATCAGAAACAAGTGATTTCGCTTATATGGCATGTCCGTATAAGTGGAATAATCACACTATATAAGGTGCACTTGGTCATTCATTTGGTACACAGACTTCAGAACTGTTTCTGTGTCTAGTTCTCTGACTCCGCCTTTGAACTGGACTTAAAACTCTTCTGATCGACTCAATCGGGTCAAACAACGATCCAACATTTATTTATGCGAGCTTTGTTATGCTTAGAAAGATGATATATGTTACTACTTGTTTGAACATCAATCTCATAAATAGCATTTCGAGGTTTAGCCTCAAAATAAAAGACATCATTCAAGTAGGCTATATTAGAAGAACCATTTAAAACGTACTTGAATTGAATCCTTGTTCAAATAGTGAAGAAACTGAAATAATGTTTATGGTCAAACCATTTGCATAAAACAGTTATTTAAAGTAACTACAAGGCCGAGGGACATGAAAAACAAATGTTCCAGTTGTCAGAACTGGAACTCTCATTACCATCTATGAGTTCCATGTGGCCTTGTTTCAGTTTCTTCCACTTTTCATGCTCTTGCAGGACACTAACGATGTGGTAACCACATCCGGTATCAAATACCCATGTGTTGCTAGAAACAGTGAAAAGTTCGATAACATAAATGAGAATATCAGAAGAAGTGCCAATGTTATTGGCCTTGTTCATCCTCAGCTTGGCTATATATTGTGGGCAGTTTCCTTTCAAGTGCCCCATTTGGTTGCATTCAAAGCACTGACGCTCCTAGGAGGGTGTGGTTTTGTAACATGCTTGTTGTTGGTGGCATTTCTGGCAACAACAACAACTTTTCTCTTGCCTTTGCTCTTATGTTTCCTTTTCTTATTATTGGGCTTCTTAACACCACTAGACTTGACCATTAGAACTTGGTTGGTTTTGTGGAATAACCACGTTTGTTCATTTGGTCAATGTATCCTTCCGTCTTTAGCACATGAGTACTGATACATGATCCTTCCATCAATTTACAGCTTATGAGTTGTTTCAAGGTGTCATATTGCTCGGTTGCTCCTGTCGGGCTTGTTTTCTGGAACATGCCTTTCAGTTGCTGGATCATGTCATAAGCATCCATATCTTCCATGTTCTTCTGAAGATCAGGAGACATGGTGGCTTTCATAAGGCAGGCTACCTCAACGGCATCCTCGTTATGTTTCTCCAGTGCCTTGCGAGCAGTAGTAGAATTACTTTCAGGCTCGGTAGGGACTGGGCCATCTAAGATATACAACTTTTCCTCCATCTTGAGAACTATTCTCAGATTGCGGTGCCATTCGAGAAGGTTGGTGTTATTCAAAATTTTCTTTTTATTCCTTTTCCTTTTCAAGTATAGACTTGAAAATGAAGGAGTTGTTATCGTTAGACATCTGTTATATAAGAAAGGTCATTATAATTAGTATTTTCGATGTATATCTCCTTATTTCGTGAGGTGAGACGATAAGGAATGAGAATCCGGTTAGAAGCCCTTTCCAAAGGCGGCTGGGGCACGCAACATTAGCAAGAGGTTCAAGCGGACTGACAACGATTGTCCATTGTGAGAAAAGCACAACTCCCGAGGTTTATGAGGCTGCGAGGATAACCTGTTGTCCTTGCATTGATACGTTTGGCCTCATCTATGCCACTTTTGATCTCGAGACAGCTGGGGCACGTAATCCTTGCATTGATACGTTGGCCTCATCTATGCCACTTTTGTTCTCGAGACAGCTGGGGCACGTAAACATGAGAAGAAAAGTAATAGTCGTCCTAAAACGGTTACATGTGGAAGGGTCGGATGTGTCGACGAAGCCCTTGCACCTTGGAAGGATAAACTAGACACCAAGTGTCGTGCTGTGGCTCCAACACCGATGGTTCGCATTATGCCCCAAGTGTTACTAGTAGTAGGATGGCATAGACTATTGATTTTAATTTTTACCAAATAGGGTCATTATAGTCGGTTTTAATTTAGATATTAAATTTGCGACATAACCAAAAAACCCTTTCACCTCTCGGGACAATTAATTTTAGATAACCTATAAAACTAAGTTTGTCGCGACTTGGAATAACCAATTTTAAGTTAATAGAAAACTATTAAGTTAATAGTTTTGGAAAATAAAAACTAGTTTAATTTGCAAAACTTAATTGGTTATTATTTGTTTCAAAAACAACCTTTGTTTTATAACAAAAACTTTAACAAGTTGTAAAAACAATATAGAACTTGTTTTAATGTGATTGTTTTTAATATTTTAAAACTTCTTTTAAAATCATGTTGGTATTTAGGTTGGTTACGTTATAACAATTTATAAGATAAAAGCAACCACAATAGCAAGATAAATATGTAAATTCATATGGCCAAAATTGTTCGATCTTGCTAGAGCCTAAAAGCAAGATCAAACGGGTCACGGGGTCACAACACACAAACAACCACAAGGATGGACTTGAGTGCATCTTGTTGTCTTGAGCAACTCCCACAAACTCCAAGACTCCTCTTGGCATTCGGTTTTGCTTCGGGTCTTCGTATCAACAATATTTAACAAGTAAATACAACAAAGGCAAAAGGCCTATCTATTACAACTTTGAACCACAAGACGGGCCAAAACCATAAACTAATCTATTACAACTTTGAACCATCTCGGTGGCCAAAAAAAATAATAAATACAAAACCGAATAAAATATACAACTACAAAATAAGGTCAGGCCGGATTTACACATCACACAACAATCACAAAGTAAACCGGGCAATGTTTTGGTCAAGCAAAACAAATAAAATATTGACCAAAATAAAAGTGCCCTTAAAAATACTTAGATAAAAAACTTTAAATAAATAAAGTTTGTATTCTAGTTCCGGTTAAAAGGACCGGTACCGACTCGTATGTTGTAACCAAGGCTCTGATCCCACTGTTGGGTTTTCGTGGTGATCGGTCATAATTTTATTTATAAAATAAACCGGTTCAATAAATAATAGTTAATTAATTAAGCGAGTTAATTAATAAGACGCAACAGAAATATAAACTAATGATCAACAAAACGAAACCCGACAGAATCCGATTACATTCAAATACGAGCACAGTAAAAATATATGACTACCGATGAGAAAGATATAACTCGGTTAATGACTAACTGGTGGAGACACCGAGGTTCAACGAACAAGTGCTAGTAAACGAACCAACGAAACACGACGAAGGAGGCGACGGAAAACCGCGGTGGCAGCCGGCGGCAACAGCGGCGACAGGTGGCGGCGGCAGGCATCGGCGGTCAGCGGCGAGACGGCGGTGGCGGGGGAGGCGACGGCGGCCCGCGGCGGTGGCTCGGTGGCCGGGTATATGTGGGTGTTGTTGAGAGCATTTTGTGTTCTCTCTTTTGTTCATCCAACAACTACATCAAAATTGCAAGACCCACATGCTTTAAAGGACATGAACCACTTTGCATGCAAGCCAAGTGAGACTGCTTTTGCCCGAAAGTTTACAGGTAGTTTGGAATCAGCAAGCATCGTCCTGGCTGTTTTGATTAGTGTCCTGTTCTTTCTTTCAGCTACTCCATTCTGCTGCGGAGTGTAAGGAGCACTAAATTCATGCAATATACCTCTCTCATCACAATATTCTTCCATCTTGTTGTTCTTAAACTCAGTACCATTATCACTTCTGATTCTTCTCATACGCCTTTGGTACAAGTTTTCAATTTTTCTGAATAACGCCATCAAACTATCAAACGTCTCATCTTTAGACTTCAGAAAAGAAACCCACGAAAATCTGGAATAATCATCAGTTACAACAATAGAGATCCCCGGTAATACTTTTGACATTCACTGGACCAAAAAGATCCATATGGAGTCTCTCTAACGGTCTCGAAACTGAATTGACTGTCTTTTGAGGATGTGATTTCTTCTTTTGCTTGCCTTTGATGCAGCTAATGCACTCCCTTTCCATATGAAAACCTTTCACATGAACACCAGTAACTAAGTCGTTATGCACCAGGTGATTCATTTTTCTCAAATGAATATGGCCCATCTTTCGATGCCATAACTTTGACTCTTTTTCTGTTGCTCTTGACACAAAACAGTGAGCTTGACCCATGGTTGTAGTTGCTACACTCATGTCCAACACATACAAATCATTCACTCTAGGTGCCCTCATGATAATCCACTCTTCGGGAACAACAAATCCTGGTTTCAAGATCAAACATTCTTTGTCTGTAAAGTGCGTTGTATACATGCGATCACAAATCTGAGATATGCTCAGAAGATTGTTTTCAAGCTCGGCGATGTAGTTTACTATTTCAAACGTAACAAGCCCATTTGATAAAGTTCCTTCTCCTACTATTCGACCACCTTGATTTCCCGTAAATCCTACATAACCTCCATTAAACCCTCTAACATCATACAATAGGGTCTTCTTCCCCGTCATGTGCTGAGAAGCTCCACTATCCATAATCCATCGTGAAACAGATCTTGGAAGCTCCTGCACATTTCAAAAACATTTAGTGAGATTTTGATGCCACCCAAGCCTCTTTTGACTCGGGTAACTTGACATTGATGTGAGATTTTACAATGTAAAGTGGCGGAAAATTTTTGTCATTCATCTTCAAGCTTTCTTCAGATCCAATCTCAACCTTTTTGTATAAGAAAAACTCATCTTTCTTAGGTTGACCGGTTGGTTGATCTTTCTTTTGAACATTCTTCTTCTCTGATGGAGTAGAAGATTGTTTCTCCAATTTTTCATAATAATCCAAAGGAACATCCATCTTTACCGGAGTGGTAGAAGACGATTGTTTTTCTGACTCTGAAACCTTTGGTTTTGGAGAACCTTTCGGCTTCCATGTTTGTTGAGATGAAGCAACCCGTTTGTAAAAATTGTTATTTTTAGTTTCCAACTTCTTAACAGGTTCAATTTTGACTTTTGTATTCTCATTTTTCAAAATTTTCTCAACAACCATTGGAGCTTTGCCTTTTGCATCAACCTTCTTTTTCAAACTCTCAGCAACTTCAGACTTAGGCTTAAAGTTTGTGCACTTTCGTGCAATGTGTCCAACTCTGTTGCACTTGAAGCATGTTCGAGTATCAACTACCCGACTTGTGCCTTCAGTCTGAGGCTGTGAGGCCTTTTCCTCAAAGAATTCTTCATTTGACTTTGAAAAAATCTCAGACTCCTGCTCGGAATGAGAACTCGAGCTTTTTACACACACCTTTTTCTCAGCAAACTTCTTGTTTTGAAAATTCCTCCTTTGATTTTTCTTACCACCCTGATAACAACCTGACCATTTGTTTTGATTGTAGTTAGAAAAACGTGGCGATACAACAGGCTTTTTGTAGTAAAATTTATCTTTTTCAAAATTCAATTGTCTCTCAGCACGTTTTAAATTTTTAAGTTCAGAAACATCAATTTCGACCAACTTGAACACATTTTTTCAATTTGTCCACATTCACATTCACCAATGGAAATTCAGAATCCGAATATAACTTATCCGACCCTGACATCTTGTACATCACAAGATTAGGTTCTTCACTTAAGTTGTTTTTGGATTTTGATTTCAGAATGTATTTGTCCAAAAAGCATTCATCATCCTTATTAGTGTCACTTTCAGACTTTAAAACATTTTCAGCCATACTTTTAACAATTTCAAATTGGACACTATCTTCATCAGATGATGAAGTGAATGTGACGTCAATTGTGTCTGGAAGTTTAACTTCATTTTCTTCTTCAACATTAACCAACCCGGATTTCTTCTTTGAGAAATTGTTTAGAACTAGTGGTGGAACTTGATGATACCCCACCCCGGTTCCATCAACATATACATCTTCGCCTGCTTTGTTCTTTCCAATCGGTTTAGGAACAATATGTTGTAAAACAAAACTTGCGGAGTTGTAACTATTCAGTTTCAACTTAGCAATTTCATCCAGTTGCTGGTTGATTAACTCTTCTTTTACCAGAAGAACTCCCGACAGTTGAAGATTTTCTTTGGTTGTCTTACCATTTCTTTCATCAGAATCTTTAACCATTCGTTTTAGCTTCTCAAATTTTTCTGAAATCTGACGATTTTCAAGAACTAACTTTTCGTTTTCTTTCCTAACTCTTTCTATGTCATTTTTATCATTTTCAATTTTCTCAGTTAATTCTTTTAATCTGTCGTTCGAAGCTTTCAACAATTTATCACGGTTTAAGATCTGATCTTCAACACTTCTGACTCTACCAGTTAGATCTTCAACTTTCTTACCACTGAGGTAAGTGATTGTACTACAAACTTTGCACTCTTTCATGCATTTTTGCAGTCGTTCTCAGATTTAACTTGCTTACCTGACTCATGTGTATCACTTGAACTGACCATATCTTTGGACTCAGTTCCAGAATCAGAAACTACCTCTAGTTCTTTTGCAGCAAGAACTTTTTCAGCCATCTTCTTCAAGTTTTCAGCGGTAAACTCTTGTGAAGTATCAATGATCCCATCATCAATCTTCTTTGGCTGCTGCCCTTTTTCTTTCTCTTTTTCTTTCTCATCAGTTTCTCCTCCTCCCCACCATAATCTTTGCCAACCCTCTTCTTCTTCAGCAATTTGTTGAATCATAGTATCAAGACTAATGGACTTTGGATCAACAGCAATGTTTCCTACGGGATCAAGATAGCATTCTCTATCAGCATCCCATCTCTTCGCCTTTTTAGCTTCATTGAATGTAGAAGACATTCTGATCATCCTGGTTTGAGCTTTCATCTTTCTATTGACATATTTCTCTTTTTCATTCCTGATGTCTTTAAAAGGAACATGCTGAACAGACTTTGCCATAAATGCATATCCTACCACATCCTCTTCTGGTTATTCACTCCAGTCAAAACCTTCGTCATCATGAATAACAGCAAGAGCTCTTGATTTTTCTTTAGGGGCATCCTCAAGCTGCTTCATTCTGGGCGGTTCTGATTTATTCTGATGATAGATCGCTCTTTTGTAGTAATCCTCGCGGAATGGATTTGTAGTATCATCAGCAGGAGCGGTACGACATTCACGTTTGAAATGTCCTTTTTGTTTACACCTGAAGCACGTGACTTTTGATTTGTCAAAGCCAAGTTTTGTGAACGGCCCACCGATAGAATGTCTACCAGTAATCTCCATGAACCGTTGTGCTCGTCGGACTGCACTAGCCATACACCACCTAATGTCGATCAACTCCATCTCTTCCGGGTCGATTTGATCGTAATCCTCCTTGGTGAGGTTAGTGTTTCCAATCTTGCCTGCCACAAGGCTTTCATATGACTCTAGCACAGAAGCTAAGAACACCATCTGCTGTTTTGCTGATTCTTCACTGAAATTTTGAGCATTCTTTAAATCCACAGCAATGTTGCATTGAAACAAGTTCTTTGAAGCTGATTGGCTTGAAGTTGATGAGGAACCAGTTTGAAAACCACTGCTTGAACTCTCTTTACTTGATGTGTTAGAATTTTCAGGAGAAAAAAGCTGTCTTGGGAGACACATTCTTTGGAATCATACTTCTTGGATAGTACAGCTCCACATTTTGCTAATATGAGGAATGATTGACTTTGTTTGATTTCTTTATCTCCAACTCGTGACTCTCCAGTCTTTCAATCAACAAATCAACCGTCAGATCCTCAGACTTGATTGTATTCTTCAACATCAAGGCAAAGTATTGCCAATCCATCTCATCCGGCAACGAGTCAAACAATTTGTCAACTAATTCTTCTCGAGAATATACAACCCCGTGTCTTGCCAGCTCCAACTTCAAATGTATAAACCTCTCAATCATCTTAGACACAGATTCATTTTTTAAACAACCAAATAAATCAAACTCTTTTCTTAACAGTTTCTTTTTGTTTTTTACTATTTCAGCACTACCCACGAATTTCACTCTTAATTTTTCCCAAACATCTGTAGCATTGGTGTACTCAATCAAAGAGATTATGTCGTCTCTGACAGACTGATGAAGCAATGCAATGCACTTTTGTTCAGCAACAAAATTTTCTATGTCTTCAGTTTGTGTCAGATTTTCACCATGTTGTCCTCCATCATTGAATCCATTCTTTAAACTTTTCCAGCTTGGATACGTAAACGCTTTCAACCACTCTTCAAATCTTTTGGCCCACCTATTGTACTCTTCAATCGCCATCAACTTTGGAGGTTTGTTGTATATGTCGTATGCATTCTCCACACTTAAAGCATCAGACAAAGTTTTCTTTGCATTCGGAGTGTTCTCATTGGTGTTGTTTGAATTATCATCTCCGGTGTTTCCCGCAAAGGCAAACATATCACTGAAAGGATTCATAAACTCATCTATCTTTCAAGTACCTGAAAAGTCAACAAACGCTTAGAATTTTTTTTTTGAAATTTTGAAAATCAGTTTCAAACGGAATCAATTGTTCAAGCGAGATCAACTTTTCAAACGGAATTATTTGTAAAGTGGAATTAGCTTTCAAGTGGAATTAGCTTTCAAGCGGAATAAGCCCTTCAAACGAAATACCACTCAAACGGAATCAGGTTTGAAGCGGAATAGCTAATTTCCTTTGAACTTTCAAACAGAATCTAATTTCGTTTGAAATTCAGTAAAAGTTTCAAACGGAATTAACCAAGAATGTTAATTTCGTTTGAAATCACATGTGCAAGTTCAAGCAGAATTATGATGACATCAGCAATTCGATCAGTTGTTCAAGTGGAAGTACAAGTTTTTATCAGATTTTGTTCGAATTAAGGTCCAAATCTTTCACGGATTAGTTAAAACTATGTTTCGCTTGATATATGTGAGATTTAAGCCATTTCAACCGTTAAATCTCGTTCAAATCAGAAAAGAAAGAGTAGAAGTGAGAAAATCTGATGAAATCAAGCTGAATTGGTATGAACTCCTCGTCCTGAGCTCTGATACCACTAGTTGGATCGTCGTGTGACCCTAACGAGTCAATCTGAGTAGTTCATCACAAAAAAAAAAGGCAGAATCAATGTAAATGATGTCAACATAGCTTGATACTTTCTAATCTTTATCTATTACTGATTTCCTGAGCTTTTACAGATCTGATTACAATTCGGCAGCACCTCGGCTCTCAAACACACACATATAATTCCGTTTGAAATGAACTCAGCACATGGGTATTTATAGATGGGGTAATTCCGTTTGAAAGTGGCATGGCCATTTCAAGCGGAATTAAACTTGTTAATTTCGTTTGAAATGGTCATGTCACATTCAAACGAAATTACCAACTTTATCATCATCAATCCCTAATTTCAACCCTGTTGTGTGCTCGTTTATCCTATCTAGACATAAGACTCGATTAAGACGAAGTTAACAGACACTAGTGCACCAACAGTAGTTTTATGTAAAAAACATCTTTATGTAACATATGTTATATATATGATTAGCTGAGTGTATTTTTTTTGTTATAGATTACATATATTTGATGAATAGATGCAGTTGATATTGCCAACTGTTTGGCACATTGGAGCACTGAAACAAACTCTTTTCAGGCAAAACTCAGGCTAAAGGGCAATAGCGGCGACGACATCAATAGCGGTGACAAAAAGGGAATAGCGGTCGATCTATACCGGCGACAAAAACGGCTTTTAGCGGTGACACATGGCGCCACTAAAGGTACCTGTTTCTTGTAGTGAATGTTTCTTTTTTCAAAACCGAGATTGAATTCTCTAATTCTATACACAGACTTTAAACGAAACTACCCTCATGATCGTAAAAATCATAAGTCTTCTCTTGATCTTCTTGAATGGTTGGGGATTTCAGGTCGAATCATTAGTACCGTCATGATTCGCCTAAGTATATATGCCTTCAAATTCAATCGACTTATCTTCACATGTCTTAAAGGATGGCTCTGATTCCATTTGTAGAATATGTATGGTTGTCTAAAAGGGTAATTTGAAGGGAAAGTAGGATTAAACACTAATATTGATTAGATTACAAATTATGATTACATGGTCTGGGTATTAAGTTTAGTATCTATACTTTCTATAAAAGGAGAAATCCCAATGACATAAGAAAAGCTGATGTGTCAGCAGAAGAGGCTGTCCAACAATGCTTTTCTTATGACATTATTACATCATAAAGCCTACTATATAAATCACTTTAAAATTGGGTCTAAACCTCTACCAGGTTAAAGGTCTGCCCCACATTTCAAAGGGCAAACCACTGCCCATCTACAAGAAAGTAGCAGATGGTTCCTTTGGCAAACGTATACGTTAGCAGATGTGTTGAAATTGCGGGTAATTTGAAATTCAAAATGCGTGGGGATATGTAATTTTCAATTAATGCATGTCACTCACTCATTTCTGTCAATCATCTTCTTATATAAACTGATTTATATTCTTATTTCACTCTTCATATTTACATTCTCGTGTTCTCTTCTTTTGTATTTTCAAACCACATTTCTAATGTATCTCTCCCTCAAATCCCTTCTTCTCAATACTTGACATTTGTTTATAAAGGATAAGAGAAAACGGACGCTCTCTCTGACCCACTTTCAGAACAACATTTGGGGATATGTGGTTTGCCTTGATGATGGTAATGTGATATATATGATTATGTTTGTTTTTGTTTTTGATTTTTACTAAAGTTTTTTTTATCTGAGTTATGACTAAATGATGATTGTGAATGATCTGAGCAGATGATGATGATGATTGTTCTACGGTTGTTTCCAGCATCATTGTTCCAACATCGTTTAAAGTATGTTTTTTTTTGCTACTCTAATTTTGAAATTTTGAATTTTTAATTTTGAAGTGATATACTCTAATTCTCGCTTTATATTTCAGTCTAATCACAGTTGTTTGAAATTCATACAATCTGTTGCGGGTTATTATAGGTTTGTATTAAAAGAAGCATAAAGTTAAATTAAACACAAAGAAAGATTATTAAATGTACATTTAAAATAATTTTTGCTTATGACTAAATGATGATTATATATGACTTTGGGCAGATGATGATGATGTAGAACCCACAGTAGTTCCTACTAAATGCAAGAAAGGATCTGCTACTGCTGTAAGATAAGATTTTATCTTACTAGAGCAATGGTCTTTCCTGCCCTTTTTGTATTAAAAGAATCATAAAGTTTGGTTTAAAGCAGCTCTTTATGAAGCAAGTTAAGGATTAAGTATATGAGGATAGGGCTACTCTTCAACAGCTGAAGAAGTGTTTTCATGTACTGCATCTTGGTCTGTTCATGAGAGACCAGGTTTCCAGAAACCTGATGGTGATGCATTCAGTACTTCCGTGGAGTTCATGGCGATTGTCGAAGATATACATTGAGAAGTTCGGTTCTCGATGGAGTTTAAGCTAAAAGCATTAAATTTTTGCTGTTAGATTCGTAAATTTCTTGGTGTTGTTGTTAGATTTTAAAGTTTCATTGTTCAGTACTCGATGTAATTGTTGATCTTTTAATCTTCGTAATGTTTGTAGAGCATTTTGTTTTTACTAATTTTAAGCTGAATAAGTATTATTATGTAATTTTTAATATCATCTGATTATTGCAGATCGGTACTTTTGATGTAGAAGTGAAATTGTCTCTGAGTTTAATTAGATTATGTTGATGTTGTATCAATTTCTGTTAGTGTATAGTTCTGTCAAAGTTAAAGTTTGCCAAAAAAGAACACCTGCTCTAAATCATCATCTGCTGATCTAATGGCTGTTTGACTTGCTACTGTTACCAACATCTGTTGTTGCCTAATAGAGCTTTTCGAAGAATTTCCTCCTCTCAATTGTAAATACTGATGCATCTCCTACTTTAACTCTCTGTCAAGGGTAAAGTCTGCCCAAAGAGAACATTTGTTTAGTGGTGATCTTCTGCTAATCTAACAGATGTTTGACGTGCTACTGTTGGCAATATCTGTTGTTGGCTAACAGATGTTCGCAATATCTTTGTATTGCTGGTCATTAAATGAATAGATTTTTTATCTGAGTTATGACTAAATGATGATCGCAAATGAAGCGATTTTTATCTGAGATTTTTTATGTGAGTTAAAATACATTTAATTTAAAACCACTGCTCTATATTTAAATGTCAAAGGTCTGGCCGATATTCAAGAGGGCAAACTACTGGCCATCGCCAAGAAAGTATAACTTAGCAGATGTTTCCTTTGGCAAACATATACCTTAACAGTGGTTTTGAAATTGCCGGTAATTTCAAATTCAAAATGCCTGGGGATATGTACTTTGCAATTAATGCACGTCACTCACTTAGTTCTGTCTTATGGTAAATGCGTCTTATGGTAAATGAAGTTGTAATTCTAATAACGTGTTTAATTTTATATTTTTCCCATGGAAATGCATTAAAATCCTAACGAGTGTCGCATCATATTCTTTCGACAATCGATGTATTTAGTCATAACCGCCTTCATTGGGTATATAAAATACATTGGGCAGAGGTTTTGATCATTACCGTTTCCATCCATCTACTCAATCATCTTCAAAAGTTTTTTGTTTATCAATATCATTACAATTTCTTTTACTTTCAAAGACGCATTGGTTCACTGCAAAATGGAAAAATTTGGGTTTCAAGTGATTGTTGATGAGATTTTCACAAGGCTCTCTGCAGAAGATATTGGTCGTTTCAAGTGTCTTTCCAAGAATTTTTATAGGGAATTGTCAAGTCATGGATTTCAGATGATGCATGCTTTCCGAAGTGGAGATTCACTACAAAAGAAACTACTCTTCTTTAAAGACACATCAATTGTCGTTCACGATGTAGTTGCTAGTAATTTGGATGTTGTTAGAAGCAAAACCTTAAGTTTTCCTAACAATGTCCACCCTAGCTTCTTACGTATTCTATCGTCATTTAATGGTTTGTTGTTAGTTTGCAATGAAGGGATTTGCTGTGAGTTGATTCTTTGGAATCCAACTACCAGGCGCTATAAGGTTTTGTCTGATGACTACTTCAATTACAATCATGATGGAAACTCTGATATTGGTGGAATTTATTTGATCAATTCAATGATCTGAAAATGCTGAACATCAGATGTTACCGTAATGTAGTTGCTGCTCGTGTTTACTCGCGACGTCGTGAGTCATGGAGAACAATAAATTTCGGTAGCGTAAACAATTATGGTTCAAGTGGTTATTCATGGTCTACAGGAGTTTATGCTGATAAAACCATATATTTTATGGTTTCAAATTATTGGTATCCACTAGGTGAGTGGAACATCGTTGCTTTTGATGTTCTGAGTGAGACTTTCAGAATGCTTCGTTTTCCAGAGAGTATTGTAGTCAATCCTTGCCAAGGGCATTTTTTGACCATCGCAAAGAGGCTGCATTTGATTGTTATTGGAAAGTCTGCTGAGCTAACTGCTGATTTGCTTAGATATGAAGAAGAAGGCTGGATGAAGGTGTTTGTTTTCAATATTCCTCGTGTAGTTGATTATGTAGATAGGCGCCGAAGGACTAATATAATTGAAGACAACAAGTGGCCGATAACAAGCATCTGGGGAGATATGGTTGAAGTTGATCTGAGCAACGAACTTCTGAAATACCTCCAACATGTTGACAACTACAATGGTCCGAAAGGAGCTTTACTTATCGAGACTACTGTTTCACCCATTGATTAGGAATTAGTATGTTGTATTTTATTGAATGTTGTTTGTTGTTTTGACACTTGTAGTTTTTATATAATTAGTTGTGTTAAAATTATTAACCATGTTTGTTATTTAAATTAAGTAAATGAATATTTATGTTTGAGTGTGAAAAAGCTTGTAATATTGGCAAAGGTCTGTTTAAATGATCAAAGCTCTGTTATTGTGAACAGATGTTTGAAAATAAAACAGTAGTTGATGCATCTGTTGACTTTGGTCAACAGATGGATGACTAAATGATTGTTGTTTCGCCCATTGATTAGGAATTAATATGCTGTATTCTATGGATTGTTGTTTGCTGTTTTGAACTTTGTTTATTATATAGTTACCTCTGTTTGACACTTGTAGTTTTTATATAATTAGTTGTGTTAAAATTATTAACCATGTTTGTTATTTAAATTAAGTAAATAAATATTTAGGCTTGAGAGTGTAAAAGCTTGTAATATTGGCAAAGGTCTGTTTAAAAGATCAAAGCTCTGTTATTGGGAACAGATGTTTGAAAATAAAACAGTGGTTGATACATCTGTTGACTTTGGTCAACAGATGGAGTAAAAAAGATGTTTGAAACCACAGTTGGGTTAAATGTATTTGTTGTGGAGAAAACTATGGTTGAAACTGCTGTTGGGTTAAAATAGTGTTTTGTGGAGGTTGAAGGAAAAGCAAAAAGCAAATTACTAGGCAATTGCTTAGTGTCTTGGCAAAGCAAAAAACAAGCAGCTGTTTCAACATCCACTGTTGAGGCAGAGTATATTGCTGCTGCAAGCTGTACAGCCCAACTGCTATGGCTTCAAAATCAACTGCTGGATTTTGGTATCACTGCCTTAAAGACACCACTCATGTTGGACAGTCAGGCAGCAGAAAATATCATCAAAAATCCAGTTTCACATTAAACCACCAAGCACATTGATATCAGACATCTCTTTGTGAGGGATTGCTATGAAAAAAAGTTGGATTTCTCTGCACCATGTTCCAACTAAAGATCAGCTGGCAGATGTGCTAACAAAGGCTTTAGACACATCTACCTTTGAAAGCTTGATCTCTAGGATTGGCATGCTGAACATGGAATAACAGGCAAAAATCTTGTTTTTCTATGAATAAAAGCATTAAAATGTTTTCAGAAAAACAAAAATTCATCCTTAAAAATAGCTAAAAATCAAAATTTTCATTAAATCCTTAAAAGTCTGCCATAACCACTGTTTGTTTCAAACATCTGTTCTGCTGAATATTATCCACTGCTGAAAGTCAACCTCTGTTCTCTCATTTTCTTTGTTAATCATTGTTGTTAAACCTCAGTGTTTTAATCCACTGATAGTTATAGTCAGCCACTGTTTTCATTTTCACCACTGTAAACCACTGATATTGATTCATCAGTGGTTTCCTAACAACTGTCATCCATTATTCATCAGAGGTTGTCACGTGGACAGTACTTAGCCATCAGATCTTTTGAAACCGCTGCCACATCAGCATTCACTTTTGACACCTATAAAACCCTGATCAAAACCCCAAACAGGGTTTTTACTATTGAGTCGAATTCAAAATTCCTTTCAAAAGCAGTTTTCACCAAATTCTCTCAAATCACTCATCTTCTTCCTTTGTTCTTAACCACCGTCGATTCATCATGGATCTTCCATTCAAAACCCCTCATAACTACCTGTGTACACTTGCAAAAACAAGTCATAACACAGATTTTCATTTCGTGATTGATGCACTTTCATCTTCAAAGTACAAAACTTTGTTGACCTGTAATGAAACAATCTACTTGGATACCCAACGAGAGTTCTGAAAAAATGCAAAGCTTGAAACTAAGGATAAAAAGACCTTAGCTATTACTTCATCAATAAGGGGAATTCCAGTTACCATCACACCTCAAACCATTTCAGAGGTTTTTGAAATCAATGATCTTACAGGTAAAAGCTCTTTCCCAAAAACAGAGTACCAAACTTATTTCAATGAGAGAGGGTATGAATAAGAAATGAAAAAGGATACTTTACAAAAGGGCAGTTTTCCACCTGCCATGAGGTTTTTATTCCATACCCTCCTCATGTGTGTGTCAAATAAAACAATAACTTTTAATGAAATACCATTGAAAATCCAATACCTGGGCTATGATATCATGGCTGAAGAAAATTTTAACTTCTCTCAGGAGATTTTCAATAATATGGTTAAGAATGTTAATAAAAAATCATTTTTATTGTTTCCAAGGTTTTTAAGTTTTTATCTTCAAAAGAAATTTTCAAAGGATAATGCACATGTGCTTATCCAAGGAAATCCTATTCAAATAAACAGCCTAACTTTTGAAACATTCACAAGGCTGTCAAAACCTTTAAAAACACAAACAGAGGTACCTAAGCAGAATTTAGCAGCAACAACTGCTCCTCAGGCCCCTGCTGTTGAGCCCACTGCTCCTGGTGATCACAACAGCACAACCCCTACTTTGAAACCCACACCAAAAATCACCAAAAAGACCCAAAAGAAAACTATCCAAAAGCCCCCCAAACCCACCAAAAAGGTGACTCTAGAAGATGAGATCCCAGAGGTAACACCTGTGACAACACAAAAGTCACCTGAAACCACTGCTACTACTTCCTCACAGCAGATGGAAGAAAGATCTCAACCTGAGCCTAAAAATCTTCCGACATCCTCTCAAAAGGATCAAGTTGTATCAACAGGGACACCACAATATGAAACAATGGATTCACTTGAATCTATCTTCCACAGCCCAGCTCCCGGGGCAAATTCTCTTTCTACCCCTATCCTCACTACACAACTCCCACCATCAATTATACCTTTGTTAGATGCACTTGATATAGCCCAAACACAAATCAGTTCTTCTCAATCACCTCTCAATGAGAATACCACAACAAGTGACTGAGTCTAGCGTTTCTATCTCTGCTAACCCACCAACAGTTGAGGAGGCTACACTACAGTAATTACAAGTAATTCCCGTCAGTAGTTCAAGTGGAGCAGCTACTACAGGTGTTGTTTACACCTGGACAATAGTTTCATTAGTGAGACTCCCTTGAAGGCAATTTCTTCTTTGGGAACCGTAGTGTTCACTGGTGTGTTTCCATTATACACTGGTGACCTTAAAATGGTAACCTCTGGTAAAGAAAGAAGTCCCCAGTACCGAGAACAAGGGGGCATCAGTGGATGATTTTTTGGAAACTTTTCTTAAGTCAACCACTGATACAACCACCACTGGTGGGAAATCAGATGATCCCATTAAATTGGGTGATGGCTTAAAATACAAAGAATTGACGGAGAGGGTTGATAAACTTGACACATCTGTTGCAGAAATCAAAACTATGCTGCAACAGTTGTTACAAGCTCAAAAGGCTACACCCACTGCTGCACCATCTGCAACATCTGCTCCATCCCCTGCTGAGCTATGGCATCTGTTTCAACCTCTGCTTCACAAACAAAGACAATCTACTGATCAACAGCATGAAGTTCAACTTCAAATGGTCAGAAATGTCATGGAAGCTAGGTACAAAGATACTCAAGCGGATATCAAAGCCATTAAAGCTCATCTGCTTCAAACCACTGGCACTGCTCCTCCTTCAATCATCTATGTTGAAAATCCTGATGATGGCAAAAAGGGGGAGAAAACTAAAGGGAAGAAGGGAAAAGAAGATGGTTTATGCATGCCACCAGATCCAAGGTCCAAACTTGTGGTAGAAATCCCAAGGCCAGATGGTTCTAAAAGAGTTGATGAGACTTAAAATGCATTTGCTGAACTAAAAGCAAACATGAAAGAGTCAATGGAAATAAAAGGGTCAACAAGGTTTGCTCAGGAGAAGAAAGTTTTGATGGAAAAAGAAGACCGGGGTACTTCTAAACCTAAAAGAAGACAGCCTACCAGAAAAGTAAGCCAACCCAAAACCACACCTTCCAAAACCACCAAACAAACTCCTCAAATCCCCAAAAGTTCCTCTCATCAAACCTCAAAACCAACAGATGTTAAAACACCTGTTGTATCAACAGTTGATGGTACTTTAGTGGTTTCAACAGATGTTATCCCAACAACTGCCATCACTACTACATCAACCCACAATCAATCTACTGCCATACCAAAAACAATATCACCATCACAAAAACCACCTGCCAAAAAGCAGAAGACAACAGTTGACACATCAACTGTTGTAGTGACAACAGTGGTTGAAACACCAGTTGTTTCAACAACTGTTAATTAGATACCCACTACTTCAATCACTGCCACTCAACCCACAAATACATCACCAACTTCTCCAAAGCACAAAAGGAGAAGGATAACAAACATTGTACTGGAAGATGACACTTCCCCAACTCTAACTTCTACACAACCACTGTCCCTTGTCACCATTCCAAACCCTGTTCCATTATCTTCAGTGCAAACCTTCAATCAAAACACTACCACTGTCCCTGCAGGAGTACAATATCCTCTAGATCTTACAGCAGTCAGGGAGGAAATCAAATCCTTCTACTCTAAAGATGACCCTAAAAAGAGGAAACTCCCATCTGTTCAAGGTTATCCTTTGCCAAGAAATATAGAAGAATATCTCAAAATAAAGGCCCAACAAGCAGAGGGTATATCTAAAAGAGACACAGAGGGAAAGTCTGACAAAGAGATTCAAAGAAATTTGCAATACCAGCTCACCAAAGTTAGAACTTTAGAGCAGTTCTCAAAAGACCTTTGTTAGAAATTATCAGAAAAAGATGATGAAAGCATGAGAAATGACTACCTTGAATACATCATGGCATACAAGAAGTACATGGCAGAAAAGTATCAATACAAAGAATGGACCATCAGTGAACTGCAAGAGGAGATAGCCAGAATTGAAAAGATGATTCAAGACAAGGTAAAGCAAACTCCTCCAGTCTGGACCAATTCCAAGAAAAATGTACCAGAAAGGGCCTTGAAACTGAAAAGAATGAAAGAAGAGCTGATAACTGCTGATTATGGGTCAAGGAACCAGGTTACAAGGTGGTCAGAAGAAAAGGTGTTAGCTACCTACGAAAGGTTGGAAGAGTTAAGGAAAAGAGATCCCACTGCTCCTAAAAAGCCTGATTATCCGGAAGCAGTGGTTCCAGTCAAACAACAAAAATTGCCAATCAGGAGACCCACTGCTCCACATGCTACCATCCTTTATCAAAGAAGGAAACAAAAGCAGATGGATGAATTAACAAAAGAAGACAAGGCTCAAGAAGAATACATCATGAAAATGGTTCTTCAGACACTTATGGCAGAAAAACAAGATTCAGCACAATTTCAAGACCCTGCCAAAGTTGTCATCACCAGGCCTCAATCTCCAAACTCATCAACAATAAACACTCTCCCAAGAAACCCATTGGATTCAAAGATACTAAAGTGGAAGTCTGATCAAAAGACCCACGTATTGACTCTGCTAAAATCCAATGGTGAAGTGAAGCATATATCAAGGGAAGAAGCACTTGGCCTGGGTGTTGAAGATTTACAAGATCTCCTTGAGCTTCCACTGTGCAGGGATAAGGATGATGAGGACTCTATGAACATTGAATTACAATTCAAAGGTCAAGTTAGGGAACTTTTGATGAGACAATAAAAATCCAGATTAATAAATTGTATATTTTTGTATTTTTTATACTCTAAACTTTAAGTATTTACCGACTGACTTATTTATTTATTTATTTTATTTATAAGTCTATATAAATATAACTATATTCATCATTTATATTTGTTATGCTTGGTTTTCTAATAAACGACCCGTGTTTGCACACGGGTCTTACCGCTAGTATGGAATAATATCCTAATTATATAATATTATTATATTGACTTCGACGTCGTAGTCGCATACCAAGTGTACATAGAACTAAAAATACAATATAATTATTATATATCCGGTTTGACGTCGTAGTCGGCGTACCGAGGGTATAATACTCCCAAAAATGTAAAATAAGTATTATATTGACTTCAACGTCAATGTCGGTGTAACGAGCGTAAGTAATCCTAAATATATAATATTATTATATCGACGTCGTAGTTGGCGTAACGAGCGTATATACTAAAAATACAATAATAATATATCTGGTTCGACGTCATAATCGGCGTACCGAGCATATAATAATATAAAAATATAAAATAAGCATTATATCAACTTCGACGTCGAAGTCCGCGAAACGAGCGTAAATAGTCCAAAATATATAATATTATTATTATATCGACTTCGACGTCGTAGTCGTCATACCTCCTAAAAAGTATAAAATATGGACGTCGAAGTCGGTGTAACGAGCGTAAACAATCCTAAATATATATTATTATTATTATTTCGAAGTCGTAGATGGCGTGCCGTTCATGTATATATAGGACTAAAATAAAATATAATTATTATATATCCGTTTGGTCATCGTAGTTGGCGTACCGAGCGTATAATAACCCTAAAATAATATAAATAAGTATTATGTCGACTTCGATGTCGAAATCAGCCTAACGAGCGTCAATAGTCCTAAATATATAATATTATTATTATAATATCGACTTCGACGTTGTCACACATGCTCATAGGCGGAAGCGCGAGGTGTGATCGTGATTTTATTATTATTATTATTATTATTAATATTATTATTATTATTATTATTATTATTATTTTTTGGTTTTCAGGATGATGATGATGGACGATGATATGGATGACCAGCTCGAGCTACAGGAGCAGGTGGAGCAGCAACAGCAGGCGGATCCACTTCTGGGTCACCTATACTTCGAGTTTCCCTAGAGTCCAAGGCTGTTGGCCGTTGCGCCAAGCTTGGGAGGATGCATGTCGGTGGTCACTAGGCGGTTTGTTGGGAGTCTCTTGAGACTGCGTTGAGGCGGCTAGAGCGCGGGAGACTGCCTAGTGACCATCGACATGCATCCTCCCAAGCTTGGCGCACTAAATTTTCGAATCAATGAATACGTAACTTATGTGTTTATAATGAGTACACCGTTTTTGGCCATAACATCATCTTAAAATAAGGGGAGAAAGGTGATCTTCCGTGTTATCGTATACGTACTTGACATTTTTGTTTTTTGGAAATCTTGGAATGCGACAATGCGTAAAGTTAAACACTCTCCTTCATAGCTAACGAAATATATATAATCACAATTATTCTTGTGGATAAATCATAGATTCACACTGCTGCTACCTATAACAGGTCAAGTTGCTGTTGTTACTAGAAAATACACATTTCTTGACGCACATTTTTTGACGCACATTGTGCGTCATAAAACGGTAATTATGACACGCAAAAGTGTGTCGTTGATTGAGGAGTCATAAAATTAACATGACATGCATTTGTGTGTCATGTTTTTATGACACATATTTAATGACACACATTCAATGACACGTATTAATGACACACATTCATGACACTCATTTTATGACAACTTTGAATGACACACATTCATGACACTCATTTTATAACACTTTTTAATGACACACGTTTGGAAAGCACTTATCACACATACGTATGACATTCATTTACGCGTGTCATGCTTTTAATTGTTTAATTTTTTTTATAGAATTACTAATTTTCCCTGGATACATGTATAATAACAAAAAACAATAAATCTTTTTCATAAAACAAATATATATATATATATATATAGGGTCGGGATTTATAGAAAACGGTAGAAAGTGTGAGAACGCTTATGGATCTTCCGATCAAAACAATCTATGGACTAGATTGGCGCGGTGACGTTTTCGTAAATACCATCAATTTTATTACGTAGACGCGCTTCATTAAGGGTAAAAAGGTATTTTGACTTCTCCACATAAAACGGCATCTCATGAAATAAAACGCCAAAACAAAAATCACACACCATTCTAACTAAAAACGCCATTAGATATAAAACGCCAAACTTAATTATAATAAAATCCCGCCTAAAAAAAACCGCCAAAAAATCTTATATATACAACATCTCAGACCTTCAATTAAAAACACACACAAACACCCAAACGTCATATTTAATATATACCATTCGTCTTAGAAACGCCAAAAAACCCAAACATCAAATATCTTCTAAACAAAAACGTTTTTTGAAATTCAGTTTGGCTTTCTGAAAGATTTCGCTCAATGTAATTGACAAAATCCTTAAGTGAGGATATTGTCTATTTCATTGAGTAAAATCTTATTGACTAATCCTCAACTTCCATCCAATTTATAACGCCAAAACATACAAAAACATTATTGAGGTTTGTTGTCAATAAAGTTTAGCTGTATGGGGTGGACAACATTGTCAGTTATCTTTCTTAACCGAGGATTAACAATGTTGTCCATCTCATACAGCAAAACATTATTGATTTTAGCATGATCAAATTTTGAGGTTTAAGGTGCTTTTATTTGGTGGCGTTCTTTTTATCGGTAAAACGTCAAAAATAGTTAAAAAATCAAATATCGTTCATTGGAAAAATCAAGATTGTTGGCTGAAGGGTCTAAACTCAATAACATTTTGCTGCATGAGATGGACAAATCTTCAAGAAAAAGATGCTGATGTCAAACTTTGTGCTTCCAAACAGGCACAAAAAAACTACTTGAAAAACAAAAAAAACTACTTGAAAAAAAAAAAAAAAAAACAAAATGAATCATACAAAAGTCGAACCAGCCAGTTAAGATGATTCAAAAAAGAAGAAAGAGACCGGTGACAGTGAAGATTTGGAAGATCGATTGTTTATATATTTTTTTTTTAATTTTCTTTTTCAGTTGATTGTTATGTAATAAAAACGTCATATATAATAAAAACGCCAAACAGCCAAAATGCTTGTTAAAACGCTATCATGCCGTAAAACGCCCCCCAAAACTCCCAAACAACAATAAAATTACTTTGGAAAAGTATTATAAAAAAACCAAAAAATAAAAAAATAAAAATAAAAATCATACTTGAAAATGTAACTAGAAACAGTAACTACAAAACAGTAAAAATGATGAGACGAAAAATTTATTATATTAGAATCTAAAACGCCAAACTTGAAAGACGGGACGTGTTACAGACTTCAGAGAAAAAAGCTTATCAAAAAACAATAATTACAAACAGTAACTGAAACGACGAATACTTTATTATAATAATGCACCGCCTAACCTTCGCCGCCAAAAGAATTCCTATAAAATAATAACTCTCAGCAACTTCTATTTAATCAAACCATAAAAACAAACGCCAAATACTATTAAATACCACTCACTGTAAAACGCCAAAAAATTAAAAAAAAACAAAGATGGCTAATATGCTATCTTGGATATTCAGTATTGTTCTTCGTGAAGTTTCACTGAATGGATTGTTAGCTGAGAGGAGTAACTCAGAAAGATTTTGCTGCATGAGATGGACAAATCTTCAAGAAAAAGATACTGATGACAATCGAATGTCATTTTGTGTTCTTTGTTCTTGAATAAGGCTTGGATGAGGAAAATAGATCAATGACACTGAAGAGTGAGATGATTAAAAAGATGAAGATCAAGATGAAGAAAAAGCGAAAAACCCACCCACACGTCATAGATCTATGTACCCAAACATCCACAAAAAGACACTTCAACAGACAAGCAGGCAAAATAATCAAACCGGTGGGTTTGTTAAATTTTACATAAAACGCCATATATTTGGTGACAGTTCTTGTACTATTAAAGAAGGGAGAGGCTGATGACAGTGAAAATTGTGAAGAGAGATCCGATTATGATTTTTAATTTATTTTCTTGGCTTCTATTTTTTTTCCCAGTGGTTGTAATATAATTTTACAATTAACGCCAAGATACCACAAACGCCAAAATGTATATAACAAATAATAGAACAATGAGCCATCTTGTTTAAAACGCCTTGAAAAAACGCCATTCAGATAGATTTCCTGACCCCCCTGGGTTCCAATGGCATACGATTTGAAAAACGCCAGAAACATCATAAACGCCAAACTGTTAATACAATGAAACCATAGACTTTTGGTTGGAACTCATTGGACCCGAACCTCCTACGACCTGGTTACTGCGCCTAACGTATCGAACAAGGTGCATAAAGCCTCCTAAATCATTTCACTCAAAACATTAGATTATTGCTAAAATACATTACTTTTTGCACCTTATTTGACACTAATTATTCATAAGAAATAATAATAGAAAAGTTAACAAAACATAATATTATAACAAAAGAACAGAAATTTACACCATCAAAAGAGCATTCACAGCCACCGGCTACTATAGCAGCTATAACCTATAAAAAACATAACACAAAATTAGTTAACAACATATTTTGAATAGAAAGCATCAATGTATTAATAAATGTTTCAAGCCTATTTCTAAAATGCCAGTGTGCCTAAGCTTTCACAATTCCGAGGAACATTATTGTAGATAACACCACTTAGTGAAGCAGAAGTTGAAAAATGACCGATAATTAAAACACAATATAAATGAAAATAACGACTGAATTTAAGCTGTCTCAATACTTGAGGCTTATTTTTGTCATGATCTATGACATACCTGTATGCATATAAACAAACAAAAAATTGTTAAAAATCAGTATTCTGCCAGATAAATAATATAATAGCATAGAAAACAATTGTATAATAGTTTCGCCCAACAATGTTAAAGAGGCAATTATTACAGAAGGAACCACCCATCTAATTATACTATGTTCCATCTTCTATATTTGCATCCATACCTAGTGTATCAAGTAATGCACGTCCAGCATCCTTGTCGAAGACAACATTCTATAGACGGATATCCTGAATAAACCATTTACACATTCGCTTAAGGCATGTTGCGCCTAACCTTGTAGCTTCAGCGGAATCTCCCAATGCTACTTCCCAATTCTCATCACGTAATTGCCTTAACGTATACACCTCAGAATATACTACTTCATTACAATGGGGCATACTCCACTGTTGGAATTGGGCCCTGAGGTAACATATCTTACGTTTTTATATGACTACAACTAAGCCTATACCTGTTAGTGTAGACCAAAGTAGGATCGATATGAAGCCATCAAGTAATACATGAACACCTAAAAAATGAACATTAGTAAGCAGACATTTTTTAGTACAAATAATGTAAGTGGAGTAATGACAAACAAAGAAAAGCCTATAAAGAAGTCGTTTCTATATTCTTCAATAACGTCAAGGTAAATACAACACACGAGGACCCAATACTATAACTAAGCAAGACAGTGACAAATAACGCAAAGACTATAAAAAGCCACTTTTGTGCTCTAAATAAATCTTGAACTTTGTACCAACATCTAGTTACTTTGGTTTTGTTCTCCTATGCCATAGTTTCACAGGTCCTGTGTAATAGTGAACAAACAATAAACAACACAATCTAGAAAAGCTAAAAAAACCATAAAATAATTTAAACATGATTAAATTTGTAGTAGCTTCTTCACAAATCTTCATCAAAACAAATAAATAAATAAGATGGGACAAAAACAAATAAAACAAATTATGACGAAATGGCAAACCCATTTGATCATTTTTTTTCTTAAAAATCATATAACTGTTACAGAATTGCAAACCCATTTGATCATCTACTTTGTACAATGGGAAATGCTGGGTCTACCCTCATAATTAAAATTTCAACTATGAAATGACAATTTAAAATATCAACCAAGAAGATGGCAATGCCATCAACAAAGATAATACAATCTGTACTCATGAAAATAAAAATGAACACCATCAAGTGTTGTACCATTTGTCTTGAATTTGAAAACATGTAATCAACAGCTAACGAAAAAATGACCCAATTGGTCGGAAACTCAATCTGTACAGATTTCCCTTACCTAACCTGTCGAGTGTCAAGGGTGGGTTGAAAATCACCGATCATGCAAGCCTTGATCGGTTCATGGAAGTTTGGCAGGAACCCTTTTTTGGTCGCCGGAAGTTCAACTCTCTCTGAAGCCTTCCTTAGTCCATCAACGCTGAACACCATCATCATCCTGCTAAGCCCGCATTCAGCCGGATGGCGGCAGTCGGCGGTGGCACCCACCACCGACACAGCGTGAGCCGAAGGTCGGCAACACTGCTAAGCCACTCCGTGTCAGCTTAGGTTTGGCGTTGCCCAGCCAGCGTCGCTATGGAGTCTTGCGTGGGCGGGGGACGGGGTGAGCTGGCTAGCCAGGATTAGGTGTTCATTTTTTACCGTTAGCCATAGCCGTTTGGCATGGCGGTTTAATGGTAAAAATCATTTTTTTTCAAAAAACCTTACAAATTTTTACATATAAATACCCCCCTGTCACGGCCCCCGGCCCGGTTTGACCCGGTCCAGGAGCCGCGGGACAGAAACCCCGTGGTATTTATTTAATTTGGCAGCGGAATTATTAACAGGCTCGTTTAAAACTTGAAAATGCCCGATTTATTTATTTCACAAATTGGGGACAAACCCCGTACTTTACAATAAGGGAATTTCACTGGGAAACCCCTATTTTACAAAAACATGTTTCCTTATTTTTATTAAGCCACTTCATCAAGCTTGTAGTGCTACACGACACTTTTTCCTTGATCACAGCAGATCACCTGAATCATGTTTTAAAAAGGTTTTATCAGCAGGGAAATACTGGCGAGTCACTCATTTTGCACAAAACGACACATTGTTATAATATACAGTATTAAGGGTGATTACATTGTTTATATCAACCAATTACCCCAAATCGGTATTTGTCACTCGACTGTATATGTGACTATGGTCAGATCACCCATTGGCTAACCCGTTGTCCAATGGTGACGGGAAACAAGTAATGTATACAAAACCCCACATACCGGCAGTAATTGAAGATTACAAAAACTTAATCCCTGTAATTATAACTGGAAAACATATGAGGTTTTGCAAAGCAATTTGATAAAAAGAGAATGACTCAAATTGCAGATTTAAACGGGCAGAGTTTAGCCTACTGATTAGCCTGTTAACCTAATTCAAATAACAATGCACACGAAAACTAGGTCAGTAACTTTAATCCAACTTTTTACGAAAACTCACGAGATCAAAACCTTCACAATAAATGACAAAGTGCGATACTTAAACATCCATCGAATTCACGACGAATGACAAAGCATAACCCGAGTTTGGGCAGCACTTAAACATCCATCGGATTGGTTTTTATCGATCAGACATTAAATCGTAGCAGTGATCGAGTTATTACCCTGTTATCGCGGCAGAATTTCGTGATTGTGTGTGTTTTTAGAGTAATCAGACGATATCTCGGTGTACGAATCGAATTTTAACGTCGAACCAACGCCCAAATTCAAGTGCCAAACTCCTCTATATATACTGGGAAAACAGCTCCCTCGCGTGGCGTGAGGGACTGTCGCGTGGCGCGAGGGGTACCCCCCTAGTATAGGGTAGCCCCGTGTCTCAGTAGCTTGGGTGAGTCGACCGTTCGTAAAAATCCGAATTCTATCAAAAATTGTTTAGATAATATCAACTAGGAAATACCCCCTCCTGCGTTTTAGGGGCCCTAATCATGATTCTGATTGTTCTGAAAATTTTAGGGGTTATGCAGGATTACTAGGGGGTCTCAATTAGGGCTTCCTATTGGACAAAATATGATAAGAATTAGAACTTATGGTGAGAGTTGTTACATCCTCCCCACCTTAATAAAAATCTCGTCCTCGAGATTCACTGGAATAAGTGAGGATATTTCTGCTTCATTTCCGATTCCAGCTCCCAAGTGTACTCAGGTCCTCTTTTAGAATCCCACTTGACTTTGACCAGCACAAGTCGTTTTTCTTTGAGAAACTTGACCTATCTGTCTTCTATCTGCAGTGGCTTCTCAATAAATTTTAATTTTTCATTTACCTCTACATCTTGAAGAGGTACTACCAGGGATTCGTCGGATAGACATTTCTTGAGGTTGGATACATGAAACACGTCATCTACCCCGGATAGCTCTTCTGGTAGTTGTAAGCGATAGGCAACTGGTCCTATTCGCTGGATTATTGGGAATGGCCCTACGTATCTTGGACTTAACTTTCCTTTCTTACCGAACCGAACTACTCCTTTCCAAGGAGAAACTTTCAAGAGTACCTTGTCTCCGACTTGAAATTCCAGTGGCTTGCGTCGATTGTCTGCATAACTCTTTTGGCGATCTCGAGCCGTTTTCAGTTTTTCCTTCATTTGAGTGATCTTGTCGGTAGTTTCTTGTACGATTTCGGGACCTGATAATTGGCTTTCTCCTATTTCTGCCCAACAAACTAGAGTTCTGCACTTTCGTCCATACAGTGCTTCGAATGGGGCAGCTTCAATGCTTGCATGGTAACTATTGTTATAGGAGAATTCAATTAAGGGTAGGTGGTCATCCCAGTTTCCACCAAAATCTATTACACATGCCCTTAGCATGTCTTCCAGGGTTTAGATCGTCCTTTCACTTCGTCTGTCTGTTTGAGGATGATATGCAGTACTTATATTTAATCGCGTCCCCATGGCTTCTTGGAAACTTGTCCTGAAATGCGAAGTGAAATGACTGTCCCTATCCGATACAATGGAGAGTGGAACTCCATGTAAGGATACTACTTCGCCTACGTATAATTTTGCTAACCTTTCCATGTTAAAGGTTTCCTTCATGGGTAGAAAATGAGCTGATTTGGTTAATCGATCCACAATTACCCAAATCGCGTCATTACCTTTTCTGGTTTTGGGCAACTTAGTAACAAAGTCCATGGTTATTAGTTCCCATTTCCAAACAGGCATTTCTAATTGTTGAAGTAACCCTGAAGGTTTCTGGTGTTTTGCCTTAACTTGTGAACAAGTTAGACACTTAGATACATATCTATGTCCTTTTTCATTCCTATCCACCAGAAATTATTCCTTAAATCTCGGTACATCTTATTATTTCCAGGATGCATGGTATACCTAGATTTATGGGCTTCCTCTAAAAACTTATTTCTTAACTCTCCTAGCTTAGGTACCCAAATCCTTCTTTTGTGGAATCTCCAAATTCCATCAGCTCCTTGCTCTAATTCCTTTATTCGTCCTTTCATTCCTTCAGTATCATCCTTGATTGTTGTTTCTTAAACATTTTTCAGTTGTTCCATTAAGTCTAATTGTAAACTTAATCTAAGAGCACGAACTCGTTTTTGCTTTTCGTAATACTTACGACTTAAGGCATCTGCAACTACATTTGCCTTTCCTTCGTGATATTGAATATCACAGTCGTAGTCACTTAGAATTTTCATCCATCTTCTTTGCCTCATGTTCAATTCTTTTTGCCCAAATATGTATTTTAAACTCTTATGATCTGTATAGAGTGTAAACTTACTTCCATGCAGATAATGTCTCCAAATCTTAAGGGCAAAAAATATCGATCCTAATTCTAAGTCATGTGGCGTATAGTTTTCTTTGTGCTTCTTTAATTGCCTTGAAGCATACGCAATTACCTTTTTGCGTTGCATTAGCACACATCCTAATCCTAGCTTAGAAGCATCACAGTAAACTTCAAAATCTTCTGTCCCTTCTGGTAAAGCAAGAATTGGGGTGTTTGTTAACTTTTGCTTTAAAACCTTAAAAGCCTCTTCTTGCTTAGGTCCCCATTCAAATTTAACTGTTTTACAGGTTAGCTTAGTTAATGGTACGGTATCTTAGAGAAATCCTTAATAAAGCGCCTATAGTATCCAGCTAAGCCTAGAAAACTTCTAACTTCCGTAGCTGATTGCGGGACCTTCCATTTGATGATTGCTTCTATCTTAGCAGGATCTACGTGAATACCTTCATGATTCACCATGTGTCCTAAAAATTGCACTTCCTGTAGCCAAAATTCACACTTCGAGAATTTGGCGTAAAGCTTCTCTTTTCTTAACAAAGTTAAGAGTGCATGTAAATGCTTACAATGCTCGTCCTGACTTTTAGAATAAATAAGTATATCGTCGATGAAGACAATTACGAATTTATCCAAGTACGGTTTACAGATCCTATTCATCATGTCCATGAATGCTGCAGGAGCATTTGTCAGTCCAAAGGGCATGACTGTAAACTCGTAATGACCATACCTAGTTCTGAAAGCAGTTTTAGGTATGTCTTCCTCTTGTACCTTCAATTGATGATATCCTGAGCGTAAATCTATCTTAGAAAAGTATGTAGCTCCTTGCAATTGATCGAAAAGATCATCAATCCTAGGCAATGGGTATCGATTCTTAATTGTAACCTTATTCAATTCCCTATAATCGATACACATTCGCATCGATCCATCCTTCTTTTTCACAAACAACACTGGAGCTCCCCACGGGGATGAACTAGGTTGTATGAATCCTTAACTGAGCAATTCATCTAATTGCTTTTTCAGTTCTAACATTTCAATGGGTGCTAAACGATAGGGTGCTTTAGCTACTGGTGTAGTTCCAGGAATCAAATGAATTCTAAATTCTACCTCCCTATCTGGTGGTAATCCTGGTAGTTCTTCTGGGAATACATCCGAGTATTCTGATACTACAGGAATTTCCTTAAGTTCTTTACCCTTAGTGCAAATGATTACTGAAATCATATACACTATTCCTTGCTTTCGTTCATAACTAGCAACTTTCATTGCTGAAATGAACTTCATGGGTTTTCGCGGCTTATCTCCTGTAACCATGATTACTTCTCAGGTGGGTGCACGAATCTCTATGGAGTTCTTATCACAAAGGATTCGAGCATGGTTGGCAACTAACCAATCCATTCCTAACACGACATCGAATCCAGCTAAATTCATGTGTAGTAGGTTTGCAGAAAATTTATGACCTGAAAGTTCTATATTTTCTTTTTGCAAAACCGTATCTATGTTAACCGAATTCCCGTCTGCCGTTTCTACTGTAAAAACTTGCCTAAGTTTTGTTAAGGGTAGCTTAAGAGCTTGACAGAACGAAGTATTTATAAAACTTTGGTTTGCACCTGAGTCAAATAATACTTTTGCATATACGTTGTGAACTAAGAACGTACCAACTATTACGTCAGGAATTAGTTCGGCTTCCTGCGTAGTCAATTGGAAGGCTCGTACATTTTTCTTGGTAGTTCCCTCTGCAGGTTTAGCCTTGTTATCCGCTGGTTTAACAAACTTAGGGCATTCTGGTCTGAAATGACCAGCTTCTCCACTGTTGTAGCAGACCTTCGTTTTCTTTCTGCAATCTTCTTCACGATGTCCTACAACTTTGCAGAAATTGTAGACTTCGTTACATTTTCCGAAATGTTTCTTCTTGCAGCTTCTGCAGAACGGCGAAGTGGAAGATTGCCCAGTTCCTCTCTTCTTGAAATTACTATTATTACCCACACGAAATCCTTGGGTAATCTTTTGGGCTACTTCCTTCTTTCTATTTTCTTCTCGCGTACGTACCAGTCCGTCCGTCAAAGTGTTGGCTAATTCCACTGCATCGTCAATTGTGCGGGGCCTCACGGCTTTGACAATATCACGGATCTCGCTAATTAAACCCCAAATGTAGCGAGAAATAAGCACCGGCTCTGGCGAAGCCAGAGTAGGCACAATTCGAGCATATTCGAAAAACTTCGAAGTATACCCTCGACAATCAACATCCACCATCCGGTGGCTCAGAAACTTATTCGCCATCTGCTCTTTTTCATATTCAGGGCAGAATTTTCTTTCCACCAGACGCTTAAACTCCTCCCAACTCATGGTATAGGCCATGTCACTTCCCTTGGCTTGTAATACCGTGTTCCACCATTCTAATGCTTCTTCCTTGAAAAGGTGTGAAGCATACATGACTTTATCCTCTGCGGCACATTTACTTATTTTGATTACTGCCTCGGTTTTCTCCAACCAACGCAGTGCCGCAGTCGCCCCTTCATTGCCTGCAAATTCAACAGGTTTACAGGCGAGAAATTCCTTGTAAGTGCAACCAGGCGTTGTAGCTTTCATTTTCTTAGGAATTGGGGCCTGCATCACATCATCGTTATTATTATTATTAATGTTGCCGCCTCCATTTACGCCATTACTGAATTTGTCTTCATGAGTACATTTGCTAGGAATAATTTGTTGAGGTTCAACTGGATTTCGGGCAGCAGCAAGGATTGCTGGAATAGCATTGGCTATTCCTTGAGCAACGATATTCTCGATATCTTGCCTATTGAGGAAGTGATCCTCATTGTTTTGCTCAGATTGGTTAATCTCATTAACTGGTTCATTATCAGCGTGTTCCATCTGAATATTTATCAATTATCACAGGCTAATATTTAGTACCACCATTTAAGTATCACTGTACAAATAGAAAAATGGCAAACATTGCGACTTTTATATATATACGTACATGTCTATTACAAAATACAATTGAAATTCAAAATATACTAGGGTTTGTGCATTCATAATTTATTTTAGTCTATGTAGGAATATTATGTTCAACATGCTTTTATATAAGGTTTATTCTATCTTCTCTTACTAGGTTATTTATCTAATGGGCAAAGTTCCTTTAAAGTTTCTGGCTTATAGATGATATGGGTGATAGTACTAGGTCAGGGTGTTGAGATATAAGATAATTTATAAACTTTTCTGGTTGAGACCTAATTTCATTGGTTGATCCGGGTTTGGCAGTTTAACTTAATTAAAAGTTAACATTTACTGTTGTAGCGGCTAACATATAGAGATTTGCCCATTGTTCATCTAATTCATTTTCCCATGGTGGGTTAGTGCCTATTTCCTGAGTTTCCTTATTAATCATCACTCCTTTTGGTTGTGACTTCTTTATTTTCTCTTGACTTTTTCTAATAATCCAACTTCTTTTCTTAGTGGTAAGTGGTTTCTCAAACTGTGCCGTATGAACAAATATTCCTTCCTCAGTATCTGCTGAGTATCTTGAGGGATTTGATTGAAATGGGGTTCCCTTATCTAATTGAGTATCTAATTAAGCCACTTCTTCAAGCTTGTAGTGCTACACGGCACTTTTTCCTTGATCACAGCGGATCACCTGAAACATGTTTAAAAAAGGTTTTATCAGCAGGGAAATACTGGCGAGTCACTCATTTTGCACAAAACGAAACATTGTTATAATATACAGTATTAAGAGTGATTACATTGTTTATATCAACCAATTACCCCAAATCGGTATTTGTCACTCGACTGTATCTGTGACTATAGTCAGATAACCCATTGGCTAACCCGTTGTCCAATGGTGACGCGAAACAAGTAATGTATACAAAACCCCACATACCGGCAGTAATTGAAGATTACAAAAACTTAATCCCTGTAATTATAACTAGAAAACATTTGAGGTTTTGCAAAGCAATTTAATAAAAAGAGAATGACTCACATTGCAGATTTAAACGGGCAGAGTTTAGCCTACTGATTAGCCTGTTAACCTAATTCAAATAACAATGCACACGAAAACTAGGTCAGTAACTTTAATCCAACTTTTTACGAAAACTCACGAGATCAAAACCTTCACAATAAATGACAAAGTGCGATACTTAAACATCCATCGAATTCACGACGAATGACAAAGCATAACCCGAGTTTGGGCAGCACTTAAACATCCATCGGATTGGTTTTTATCGATCAGACATTAAATCGTAGCAGTGATCGAGTTATTACCCTGTTATCGCGGCAGAATTTCGTGATTGTGTGTGTTTTTAGAGTAATCAGACGATATCTCGGTGTACGAATCGAATTTTAACGTCGAACCAACGCCCAAATTCAAGTGCCAAACTCCTCTATATATACTGGGAAAACAGCTCCCTAGCATAGGGTAGCCCCGTGTCTCAGTAGCTTGGGTGAGTCGACCGTTCGTAAAAGTTCAAATTCTATCGAAAACTGTTTAGATAATATCAACTAGGAAATACCCCCCCCCCCTGAGTTTTAGGGGCCCTGATCGTGATTCCGATTGTTCTGAAAATTTTAGGGGTTATGCAGGATTACTTGGGGGTCTCAATTAGGGCTTCCTATTGGACAAAATAAGATAAGAATTAGAACTTATGGTGAGAGTTTTTACACCCCCACACCTTCGATTTTTTTACAAAATTCTTCAACCCACTCTCACACAAAACTCTCAATTTTCTCCAACCAAACAACAAAACCGAAAAGGTGAACTCGACGGAGGAGGAGGAGATTGTGCTTGTCACTTGGATCGTCGACGCACAGCGTACGTTGCAACGCGGTCAAACCGCGTACAGGGACAAGCGTTCCAACAATACCAACAACATGTTGGTAACAATCTAAACGCGTGCCAACACAAGTGGCGCGAACTAAAACCGAAGTTGGATCGGTTTAAAATTTGTTTCGATCGTGTCCCCACGGGGGACTTAAGCCACGATGATCGAAAGGAGATGGCGAAGATCGAGTGGAGGCACGACGGGAATCCAGAATTTAAGTGGGTTCCCCACTTTAATATTTATAGAACTTTGTAATTTTTTTAGGAATTATTAACTACTTTTTTTATTTTTTAGGATTTATTAAGTAGTATTTTTATTTTTATTTTTTAGGAAGTTATGTATTTTTTTTTAATGTAATTTTGATTTTATTTTATAAATCTCAAATATTAAAAAAAAAATAAAGTCAGCCAACATGGCTGCCCAACGCTGCTAACCCACGCCACTTCCACACCCCACTTTTTTTTGGGTGGTCCGGTGGACCCCACTATCGCCACGTGTCGAGAAAAGCCCCCAACCCGATCCCCCCACTCCCCGCAGTCTAAGGATTAGTGTCACAAAGAGGGAAATTATGTGATGAGATTGAAGGTGTAAATTAGTGGCATATTACTATACGCAAAGTGCCATTAAAAAACTAAATCAATGGGATAAAATCTAAATGCCACTAAAGGTGTGTGTTAAGAAAATGTGAATATGTAAAGTGCCACTAAAAACCTATTTAGTGGCACTAATACTAAATGTCACAAAAGCATATGCCACTAAATAGCTTTTTTTTTGTAATCAGCTGAGCTGCGGACATACATCTTTTGTGTAACTTGACATCCCTATATTAGATATATATCACTTTTCATAAGTCCGTACAAAACCACTATGACGAGCCTAACTGTAACGGGCTTGAACCTAAAAACAAGTTCGTTAAGTAAACTAGCCCGAGCTCAACCCAGCTCATGAGCCTAAACGAGACATTGTAAATATAATTTTTAATTAATATATTAGATATTTCACTTTTCATAAGTCCGTACAATTTTTTCTTTTTAACAGTTTTCAAGGTTTTCCCATGATTTGCTATTGGAAATTAACCATGATGTCCATATTACATAAACAATAACTGCTACAGGAATTAACCCTTATGTTTATATAATGTTTTTTTACGACGCTAAAAAGATGACGCACAAAAACAGTTTCATAAATTTAATAAATTTTATACAACCATGACATTTTTTTCTTGACACGCATTTAAATGTCATAAAATAAGCATGTGTCATTAATCGCGTGTCAAGATAGATCTTCTTTTTTATGACGCTAAAAGGATGACACACAAAAAAGTGTCATAAATATATTGAATTTTGTAAAACCATGACTTTTTTTTCTTGACAGGCACTTTCGAATGTCATAAAATGAGCGTGTGTCATTATTTGTGTGTCAAGATAAATCTTGTTTTTTTATGATACTAAAAACATGACACACAAAAAAGAATGTCACAGATTTATTAAATTTTGTAAACCATGACATTTTTTTCTTGACATACGCTTTTGAATGTCATAAAATATGCGCGTGTCATTGTTCGCGTGTCAAGAGTAGTGTATTTTATAGTAGTTTCAAGTTTGTTAGTATTGTGGTGTGTTTTTATTCATTTCTTAGTCCATGTATCTGTTTTTAGTATCACCCAACTACCCACTGGCTTTTGTTATTTATAATATATCGGTTGTAAAAATGAACACTTGATTTTAGTAGCATCAATCTATGTAAATTTTTAGTTACTTTAGTTAAAAGAACATGTTCAATAATGGTCATCAGTAATATTCATTCTCTATCCCCCACCCTAGCTCAGTTGGTCAGTTGGGCTGGTGTTCTTCTTGGAGACGCCGGTTCGACTCCCGGCAGTAGCAAAAGGTGCGGGACATCCCAATGATGGATCGTTTCCTACCGAGGCATGCATGGTTCGATCCGGAGGGCAACCCGGTTTTACCCAGCTGTTACCCCAACGAGGTTCTCGTGTGGGGGCAGTATGGTTTCCGGGCAAAGGTCAGTTTGCGCGGCGGCCGGGGCCCGATAGAACATCGCGTCCGGAGGCGGGGCTGATGTGGGATTGTCTTTGACAAGAACACGGTGACCACTAGGTCCTATACATAGAAAGTCACCCTTCAAAAAAATTAATATTCATTCTGTACTCGCATTAAAAGAATGTGATAAAATTGTTTTATTAAAATAACGCTTCACTTGATATTTGGGAAAAAAAAAGTAAAAAGGTTAAGTATTGCCAGGGCATAAGTTGAAAAGTACAACAACAGAAATAAATGTTGGGTACCACGGTATGGTACAAACATCAATTTACGCTGAATACACAGTGGGCATATAACATAGTACAACTAATGATTTGAAGTAAATATTAAATTTGTAGCTAGATCCATGTACATGGGTCCATCCCACCTAGACTCAGTCATCAGAAATACAGAAGATCTATGCCCATTAGCGTAATTTCACATCATATTAATCATTCTTTATTGAAGTTACAACACTTTGTAGCTAGATCCATGTACATGGGTCAATCCCCTTTGCAGACTTTAGAAGATTTTAAAAGCGGTTGTGCCAAGTCTACACCAAGAAAAGCTCGCGTAGACGTTTTTTTAATAAAACGTATTAGGATAAAAAACAGTTTGTAGATGACAATATCTACGTGTGGTCTGCGCGGCGCAAAAAGAAGAGGCTGCACAAATATTTTTTTAGAAAAACAAACATCACCTCAATGCGGTACTCCTTTCATACGAACAGTTGTAGTTCCCTAAGGCAATTCCATCTTTGACTGGGTAGTAGAGACTCCTGTATCTTGAGAAGATTAGGTTCAATCTCTGGCATGAGATAAATTTAGGATTTATTTGTTGTGATTTAGAAGTAGAGGCTCCTGCTGCATCTTAGGAAGAAGATGAGGTTCAATTCCTGGCATGGAATAAATTAAGATTTATTTGTTGTGATTTAGGAGTTGGGTTATTGTAACATTTGACGTTATAAAAAAGTTGTAGTTCCCTAACAATGTTCTGAGCATGTGTTTGTCGTTAAATTGTAATCTTGTCTCAACATTTCGACTTAACTTCGAGTCTAGCTAGATAGAGTTCCCTGATCAGCTTTGGTTTGTCGCCTTTAAGAATGAGATTTTGACTTTGTTCAACATTCTCTAATATATACTTTATTCCTGAAAAGTTAGTTTTCTGAGTGGTCATTACTGGAGTTTATTTAAATGCTATAATATGGTAACACGATATATAACCCAATTGGAGGCGACACAACGACCTCTCCAATTCTACAGTAAGAGTACTAGTTGCATTTTTCTGTAAAAAAAGATATACTAATTCTTTACTCTTGTGCTTTTAATAGGGTACTAGTTATATTTTTCTTTAAAAAAGAAAATTACTAGTACCAATAAATTAGTAGAAAAACACGAAGCAGACTCATGTAAATGAGAATATATAGTTAATTCACGTGCTCAGTTTGATTGATGTGTACATAATTGCTTGTGCATCTTACTTGTACGCGTTATTTTAGTTTATTTCTACAATAATACTTTTAAAATTAATATATAGTACATTCTTGGAAAAGATATTGATGGGCCAAGGCATTTGAGGCTCTATCATCCAAGATAAGGTGCTATGCAGTGAATACATATATAGTAGTCTCAAGCCCTCCTCAAAGTACTGCAAGCTTCTTTCGTATCCAAAATAGTAGTCTTTCACGAGCGTATACGTACATCTTTTTTCTCAGTCGCTAAAACATATGGGTCTCACGTGGTTATCTTCGTCGATTTCTATTGTTAAAGGTTTCAGCAGATTGAGCTCCCATCACAGCAGAAATCATCATTGGGATGTGCCAAAAGGTCATCTAGCAGTGTATGTTGGTGAAGAGCAAAAAAGGCGGTTTGTTGTCCCGATATCATACTTGGAACAACCATTATTCCAAAAATTGTTATGTCAATCTGAGGAAGAATTTGGGTTTGATCATCCAATGGGAGGTCTAACTTTTTCATGCCAGGAGGATGTGTTTAACCAGCTCACAGCCATATTACATACATTTTGATATATTCTAGACCACCGGTGGAACTACTAAGGAACTACCACTAGTGATCTTGAAATTTTTTGATTAGTTATATGTATTGGATACTCATTTTCTTATGTGCTATATGTTATTTGACACACCTTTAGTGATAATTCCCTTTTCGAACGGTGATTCCCATTGTTTGTAGATGGATGATGAGCCTTCTTTCTTCAGATTTTTTTTTATTATTGTTCTTTCACCTCTTTTAGAGATATACAAAGAAATAGTTCAAAGTTGTATATTGGTATGAGTGGGGATTCCAGTTCAGAAAAGTGTATAGAAATGTTCTCTTGTGTTTGGGATAATTAGTAAAATAGACAACGCTGACCGAAAAATTTTAAGATATACAAAGAAGTAGTTCAAAGTTGTTTTCGCGGTAGTTCAAGTTGTTGATGAATTGCCGTTCGTCGATGGCGGGGGATTGTGTTTTGGTCAAAAAATTTTAAGATGAATTTATAACCAAAATAAGAAAGTGAGGTTAGATGCTTATGAAAATGTTATGTTTTGTATTCAGGATCTTAGGTTTGCTGTGAGGATCCTCAGTACTAAAATTAAACTATATGATAGTATTGCTTGGTAAAAACTCTAATGTATGACAAACAAGGATGAAAATGTTGAACAACAACCAACACAAGCGATATCTTACGGCGAAAAAGCTCTTGATCTTCTTCGTGAAGATGATCTCCAATACAAAAAACCCCGAGAGCTGGAAACTACACAACTTCACTAAAATTACTATGAAAATGAGTGCAAAATATGTGGCTTAATCGATTGAGACTAAGTGTTACAACTGATAATGTCGTGTGTTTAAGAGTGTTGAGTGTATGCGATGAGTGTGATGTGTCCGTAAGCAGATCTAATCAAACCAATTTATAATACAAGTCCAAACCAAATCCTAACTACAGCTCCGAAATATCCGGGATCCAGAAAGAATCAGTCTTCGACCGTTGCCAGCCTCCAACGTTATTTCCACACGTTTTATTGAGCTAACTCTACGACAATTCAGGTATAAGCTCCCTCATAGCCGTTAAAAAAAGAATATTCCTACAAAATATTCCTTCACAATAGAAGTAATCGATTAGCAACAAATATTTCAGGATTCTAAGTCCTTCCAAGATCCTGGCATGTTTTAACCACATCAGGATCTTGCCACAGACCTGTAGAAGTCAGGATCCTAAATAAAAAATCTATCCCTAAACAGATGGGTTTATCATACGTAAAGCTGTTCGATTGGACCTGGTTCCAGACAGAGTTTTTGTCCTTATTTTTGTTGTGTCCTCCATATTCGCTCGGGGTGTTGTTTTGTGAGCCCCTTCAACCGGTTAAACATTTCTCGGTATGTGCATACACTTTGGCAGCCGACATAATCTTGTCCCATGAAATGGGCATTCCTTCGGGGCCTGTGAGAGTACGGATGAAGTCATCGCATCGTATGCCACACCTAAAGCTTGCGCGCATGGGGCCTTCGCTAACCCCGCCGATCTCCAAGGCTTCTTTGTTGAAACGGGTAATGAAGTCTTTAAGCCTCTCATGGACAATGAGTAGGACGTCCGCTGTCTCTTTGGTGTGGTGGCGTTGTTGGCTAAAATGTTGCAAAAACTTAACTTGAATATCTTGAAAAGTCGTGATTTGGCAAGCGGGTAGGTTAGACCTACAAAAACCTGAAATGTTGTAAAAACTGAACCGTGCTGGTAAAAACCTAAATATGGTTGTTAAATCGGTTAGACATGCAAACGTTCCAACATTTGTGGGATTTTTGCCATGTGAAGTGGGGCCAAAGCTATCTTGTGGATAAACTTGGATTTTTCCGTGCCAGAAGCCAACATGTATGGGAATGTGTAGTCATTGTCCATGTCGGGGTTGTACGCGGTAGTGAAATTGGTTTGTAGACTGTGCAACTACTTTGCACTCTTGGAATGTGAATACTATGGGTATCCCCTTCGTAGTAAATGGGGTCTACCTCATCTGTGCGTGTGTCCCAATAGTCTATTTCTCTATGGGGACGAGGTCGTACACCGTTACACAGTGCGGTGTGGTTTGATTGTGTACATCACTGCGAGGGTGATCACGACTAGTATCACGATTGTTAGTGGTTTATTTTCACACTTAGGATCCTGATGCATACTCTGGTATCCTGACTCAGTTGAGGATCCTAACAAGACTAAGGATCCTAAGTATTGATATTACTAATGAATTTCTTGTTTCTCTCAGGAATTGTTTGCAAGAATATTCATCTACAATACCTAGAGGATGAAGCTTTGCGGATATCTCGTAGAATAAGTTAAGAAAACAGGTGGAAAATGAAGCTTTGCGGATATCTCGGACTTCTAGTTAGGATATTTTTCGGCTTTGTACTATAAATAGCTTGATCTAGTCGAGTTAGGATGAACTTTTGGGCACACCACACACTCGCAATACTTGCAATCAGGTCTATAACACATAGTTCTTGATCGATGAAAGCTCACAATTGTAAGTTTTCAAGTATTTAATATACCAGAGCTAGGTAGTTTCTAGCTCCCGGGGTTTTTTGTGCCGTAGATCATCTGTCAAAAAGATCAAGGGGTTTTCCCCGTAACATATTGCATGTGTTCTTGTTTATTTTCTGCATTCATAGTTAGTTCATCACATTTGAACCATTGCGTTAAAGCCCATAACCTAAAATCCTTTTTTCTAGACCAAGGATCATGAAACTTACCATTTTCAAGAGCACCTCACATTACTTTCTCAATTTGGTTAGTAAATTGATCTCACTGGTTTTTGACCAAAACAACGGTGTCTTCCAATGTCACCATGTGTGTTGCGCATGGGACCTATGCTTTGGTGGACTTCTCTTTCTCTATGTTCTTGCCGACCTCTTTCTGTGACGATGCACAGTTGTGAGGCGGAGAATCATAGTTCAGGATACGAGGAGTCGTTGGTCCCCTCTATTGCGATTTCTCACCCAACCTTTGGTACTCGTCCGCAAGGTTTGCTTGCCTTCGGAGGAACCACATTTCAAGGGTTTCCCCTTCTTGTAGTTGTGTCTCTTCCTGTGCGTGCGGGTCCACGTGGCTGAAACTGAAGGACGTTGTTAGGGATAGAATTTTATAGCATGTGGATCACGGATCCTCAAGTGTAGCCAGGATCATTGATCCTCAGTTTAGTATGGATCGAGGATCCTCAGGAGATGATACAGGAAGGCTAAGGATCCAGGATCCTCTTTATTATTCTGAACTAACAATTGTTTCCATCACATTTTTTATTATTTTGCAGGTGTATTCGAAGGAGACTTGGTCCTGCTGAGATTTCAGGGAATATGCTTGACATTTGTGCACGTGCAACAACTCCATGACCGTTGTGGTGATCGTGGGGTGGCTAGCACCAAATTCGGATAGTTTGTGTTTTGGTCAAAAATCAAGCAATGACAATGTAACCAAACTTTCTGTTGTGAGGTATGATGCTTGAATTGATGAACAATAATGAGGATCACTATGAAGTATGATGAACAAATGGCACGAAGATTTATACGGGGAAAAAGCCCTTGATCAAGAATTGATCTCCGGCACAAAAAACCTCGGGTGATGGAAACTACCGATCACCAACTTAAATTAAACAAACATTCTGTTACAATTTCGGATGATAGCGAGCTAAGTACAAGGATCACTATAGTGTATTGTGTAGAAAATGTGTGTAATCGCCAAATGTGTTAGCGAGAGTTGATGAGAGCAGTTGTATGAGTGTGTGTGTAGCCAAAAATAGCCAAGTGTTTCTAAAATAGCTCGCTACCCCTTTAAAAATAGAAAATATCAAGCCTAACTAACATTCCGCAAAAGGTGCAAGTCTTCCACGACTCCACAACGTCCATTTCTGACCAAGCACGTGCGGAATAGACTGGGAATATTCTCCAGGAATGTCGCCAAGACTAAGTCCAAGTTGATATTCCTGCAAAACATTTACGAATTCAAAGTAGACAATCATTAGTACTGGGATCCTTATAGTTATCCATGATCCTGATCCTGATCCTGCAACACTTCTGAGGATCACTACTTCAGACAGAATTGAGGATCACTAAATCCAACAGCAAATAAGGATCACTGGTCATTTAGAAATCCACCCCTAACAATTGCCCCCAAAATATAAGGAGTAAATATGTAAATAAATGAGTTATATTTTGTCGATCTTATCCGTATTTAACCAACGGATAACTAGCCGTTATAAGCGGACTAGCCGTTGCGATCATGACGTCAGTGAGGTGATTATCCTGCAGAATCATCATTATAAATAAGAGTTAGAGATAGGGATCGATTAGCATTCAAATTCAAGAGAACTCCCTTTAAATTCTCATCTGACGATCAAGCAGGTAACTCTTTTCCTCTTCTTCCTTTACGTTTTCTTCCTATGTTCTTCTTTCTTTACCTTCTTCAAATCAAGATGATGCTGAAATTCTCACCAGCCAAGGATCATAAGAAGGAAAGTCCTCTCAAGAGCCAAGGGATCCTCGAAGATTCGGTGAAAGAAATATGCTGTTTCTCTGATCCACAAATAGATAGAATCCGCCACTGTTTTCCGGAAAATACTGTTTTCAAACCATTTGTTCCCACTGGTTTAAGCGATTATGTCTCTGAAACTTGGGTAGCTTTCCCAGTTACACCTTTCACCATAGGATACACCTATCCTTTTCCAGACTTTACCCAATCCTTTTTCTCCCTCACCGGCATCTCCTATATTCAAGCTGTTAGGGGTGGATTTCTAAATGGCCCGTGATCCTCAATTATTATCCTGTTTGGTGATCCTCACTTCTGTGTCAGTTAGTGATCCTCAGAAGTGCCTCAGGATCAGGATCAGGATCATGGATCATCCTAAGGATCCTTATACTAATGATTGTCTGCTTTGAATTCGTAACTGTTTTGCAGGAATATCAATTGGGACTTGGTCTTGGCGATATTTCTGGAGAATATTCTAAGTCTATTCCGCACGTGCTTGGTCAGAAATGGACGTTGTGGAGTCGTGGAGGACTTGCACCAATTGCGGATAGTTTGTTATTTAGATTTTTACTAGATTTAAAAGGGGTAGCGAGCTAATTAGACAACACTTTTTGCTATTTTTGGCTACACACACTCTCTAAACCGCTCACAATAGCTCTCGTTCATTCACTTAGCAATTTCGTACACTTTTTACACAGAACACTATAGTGATCCTTGTATTTAGCTCGCTATCATCCGAAGTTGTAACACAGTACTTGTTTAATTTGAGTTGGTGATCGGTAGTTTCCATCACCCGGGGTTTTTTGTGCCGGAGATCAACTCTTGATCAAGGGCTTTTTCCCCGTATAAACCTTGTGTCACTTGGTATTTATTTTTCATAGTGATCCTTATTGCTATAAACCAATTCAAGCATCATACCCCGTAACAGAGAGTTTGGTTACATTATCCTCGTCTGATTTTCTGACCAAAACAGTTTGGCGCCCACCGTGGGGCGATTGGTGCTTCATTTCTAAGAAATTCTCATCTTTGTGATCATTCCGGTTCATTGCATACGAGCAGATGGCTTCATCATCAAATAATACCTCCAGTGCGATGTCTGCAGTCAATTCATCCCAGGGCATTCCACCTTTGCCTCCACCACCTTCTGGACCTCAGAAAAATGCCGAGAAGAAACCAACTCCCATTTTCTCAAAACCTCCAACTTCTTCTGCTTCTTATACTCCTACTACTAGTGACTTGTTTACTCTGATTTTGCAGATGAAGGAGCATATCCAGCAGCAGGACAAGACCAATGAAAGGATCCTTAGAGAAATTGGAGACATCAAGAAACAGAAGAGATCGGCAGAGGATCATTCCCCACTAATGCCCAGATCTTTGAATTTTGATACTCCGGTTATAACTTCTCAGCCTTCAGTGGTTCCAGACGTTCAATATGTGGGAGGACCAAAAGGAGTGCATTACGGGTCATCAGCAATGACTCAGGATTTAGGGTTACACTTTCAACCATCAGGATCCCATCCTCAGCATATAGGATCCTTTGCAAGCTCAGGAGGATACTCGGGAGCACAGCAGATTCAAGGGTACTGGCCGTTTCAAGGATTCTCCCAGGTTCAAGGATCCTCCCAGGTTCAAGGATCCTCCCAGGTTCAGGGATCCACCTATGTTCAAGGATCCTCCCAAGTTCAAGGATCCTCCTATGTTCCAGGATCCTCCCAGGTTTAAGGATCCTCCTATGTTCCAGGATCCTCACAGGTCCAAGGATACTCACAGTTTTAAGGATCCTTAAGGAGTTTGCAATCAGGAAGTTCCGACATCCATCAGGGAGATTTCATTCCAATGCAAACCATTGCTTCTACTGGTCCATCGGTCATTCCAGAGCCTCAACAATATGGATTAACATCCACTCTTCCTAACTTGAATCCAATGGGAGGTAACACTTTTAATAATTCTTATACTACTAACCATGGCCTTATGCAGGATACAGGTATCAATCATGCCATGGCCAGAGAATTGCAAAAGTTAAAGGACATGATATCAAGTGTCCCAGGAGTGGTCAAGCCTATCCCAGAGATTGCAGATGGGAGCCACAAGATATCTCGTTTTGCACCACCAATCTGTGATGCTGAGATACCCAAGAGGTTCCATGTGCCTACCATGAAGTTGTATGATGGTTCAACGGATCCTGAGGAACACATAGCTCAGTACAGGGAAAGGATGGAGATCAATCCCATCCCAGAAAGGTTAAAGGAAGCATGTCTGTGCAAGGGATTTGGATCCACTCTTACTGGATCGGCTCTTAAATGGCTGCTAAGTCTTCCACCTTACTCTATTACCTCATTTGCTAATCTAGTTAATCTATTTAATAACCAGTTTTCTTGTAGTAGAAAATTTGAGCGTTTAACTAGTGATCTGTATAGGATAACCCAGGGTCATAATGAATCATTAAGGGATTATATCACTAAATTAAGTAAAGAATCCTTAGATATTCCTAACCTAGATATAGCTACGGCTGTTGAAGCCTTTAAAATGGGACTGCTTAGGGATTCGTTATTCTATGATGATCTTGTTATGACACCGTGCAGGAATCTAGATGAGGTAAGAACCCGGGCCCTTAGGTTCATCCAGCTAGAGGATGACAAAAGGATCCAGGAGAGGTTAGCAGGATCCTCAAAGCAAGAGAAGCAAGGATCCTCATTCAAGAACAACAAGTTCAGATCCTATAATAAATCTGATAACCAGAATGTGCATGCTGTTGAACAAGAAGAGGATGATGAGGATTATCCTCCAATCTCTGAATATTGTTTTTCTGTTGATAACAATGAACTAATCCTTGCGATGCAGAATTTAGGTGATAAAGCTAGATGGCCTAGAAAAAATGATAGACCAGCTGCAACTAAAGATAAGTCAAAGTGGTGTGCATACCATGAAGATTTTGGGCATCTCACAGAAGAATGCATCGCATTGAGAAAAGAAATTGGATACTTGTTGAGCAAGGGGCACTTGAAAGAATTATTGGGGAGAAAGAAGTCAAGGACTCAGGATCCTGAAAGGATCCCAGAGAAAGCTCCAGCCCCTCCAGCAGATGCACAAATTATAAACTTTATTTCTGGAGGATCAGACATTTGTGGAACATCCTTCTCTGCAGCCAAAAGACATGCGAAGGAAACCAAGATGGATAATGGAGATAGACCCATTCGAACATCCAGTGTCTCCAAAGGAAAAGTTATCACTTTCGATGAGGATGATCGTGTTGACATCCAAGATCCTCATCATGATGGTTTGGTTATCACTCTTTTTATTTCTAACCATTTTGTTCGCAGGATCCTTATAGATGGAGGAAGCTCTGTGAACATTATCCAGCTTGATGTTCTCAAGAAGATGAACATTCCTGAATCCGACATCATACCAAGATCCTCTGTGCTCGTGGGATTCAGTGGCGAGACTAAGAATACTCTGGGGGACATTAAACTCCCAATCTATATCGAAGGCCTACATTCTTACCAAAAGTTTTGTGTTATTGACTGTTTATCTTGTTGTAATGTGATCCTTGGCAGGCCTTGGATACACGATATGAAGGCAGTCCCATCCACTTATCATCAATGTGTGAAGCTTCCTAGTCCTTGGGGAATAGTGAAGATTGATAGTGATCAGCAAGAGGCTAAGAACTGCTACACCTCATCAATGAAACCAGCATCAAAGTCAAGGGAGCAATAGCAATTAAAGCGTCCTCCAAGGGATGTCTTGGAGGCAAGTGAACAGGATGTAGTGGAAATCCTTATGGATCCTGATGATCCTGAATCTAAAGTTTATATAGGATCAGGGATCCTTGGCGAAATGAAGGAAGACCTCGTATCCTTCCTCAAAAGGAGAAAGACTACCTTTGCATGGAAACACGAAGACATGACATGTATATCTAAAGATGTAATCACTCACAAACTTGGCATTGATAGGTCCTTCAAACCAATCCATCAAAGGAGAAGGAAATTTGCACCAGAAAGAAATGCCATTATCCAGGAGGAGGTAGAGAAACTACTCCGAGCAGGTATGATTAGAGAGGTCAAGTATCCAAGATGGTTGGCCAATGTGGTTGTTGTTCAAAAGAAAAACGGAAAGTGGAGGGTATGTGTCGATTTCACCGATTTAAATAAGGCATGTCCCAAGGATCCTTTCCCATTACCCCACATTGACTCCATGGTGGATGCAACTGCGGGTCATGAACTGTTAACTTTTATGGATGCTTTATCTGGATTTCAATAAATTCAAATGGAACCATCCGATCAAGAGGATACAGCCTTCATGACTCCAACTGGTATATACTGCTATATTGCTATGCCATTCGGACTAAGAAATGCAGGTGCAACTTATCAAAGGCTAGTGAATATGATGTTCAAGGATCAGATTGGACAAACTATGGAGGTTTACATAGATGATATGGTGGTAAAATCAATAAAGGCTGAGGATCACCTAAGAGACTTGGAGGAAGCATTCAATATCCTTGACAAATATAATATGAAGCTTAATCCATCAAAATGTTACTTTGGTGTTAAAGCAGGTAAATTCTTAGGATATATGGTGACAAAGAGAGGCATTGAAGCCAGTCCAGAACAAATCAAAGCAATAGTGAACATCAAGTCCCCTATCAATGCTAAGGATGTTCAGAGGTTAACAGGCAGGATTGCGGCTTTAAACAGATTCATATCCAAATCCTCAGAAAAGTGCAAGGAATTCTATGATATCCTAAGGAAGAACAAGAAATTTGAGTGGACTGAGAAGCATGAAAGTGCCTTAAGAGCTCTTAAGGATTACCTATCCTCGGCCCCGGCTTTGATGAAACCAGAAAAAGGAGATGTGTTATCCTTATATCTTGAGGTATCCTCAAAAGCAGTAATGTCACACCCCGATTTCCACGTGTCACCGGTGGGCCCGGTGGGGGAGTATCGTGACGTGGTTGGCAACGCAATAGTCAAACAACACAATATAATAATGCACAGCGGAAGCAATTTAAAATAAGATACAACCGAATTTATTTATTGTAATCAAGTCACAATATCCGGTGTTTATCCACAGAACGGATCGAAACAAAATAACATTTATGGTTCAACAGACTTTTGGCATCCTAAGCTTGCGAGACTTCTATTGATGCTTAGGAGACAATCCAGCCAAATTTCGTTTAGTACCTGCATTCAGTCTTTTTGGGAAAATACGTCAGTTTACACTGGTAAATACATTCAACTGACTCATTTTGGAAAAATGATTGAAAATAGGTTTGGATGCACGTGGCATAAATCATTTTATTTAACTCGGGAGAATTATTTCATATTATAATCTTGTGAACGAATTACATGTTACTTATGCGTTCAGTAGCCCGAATCTAGTCCGGGATTAAAGATCAATAGACACACCACATCAATGAGTTATACACGGACGGTGTACGCCTACACCCCGTGCTCAGGTCGCGGCTATCTCGTAAGATAATGCCAAGGATATCCGGGACATGGTCATTAACCCCCCAAAGGCTGTAAAGTAAACAAGACTGTTTAAACGAGCCGATCAAATTATTCAACTACCCACTAAGCGTGGAGATTTGATGCCCGATCAAGCGGTACGCTATGTACCGTAACCCAAGCCCGTATAGGGAAAATAAGTTAAAAGTATTTACCTGATGCAAGTATAAATCACAATAAGCAGAATGCACGTAGCTTTTACTGTTTCTCCTAATCTGGAACGAAGGTTTAATATAACCTATTAGAATGCTAACGGGTCTTTTATTAAGCTTAAGCTTAGACCGGCTAGTTTCAAGATACGGTTCGTACGCACGATTAAGCGAAGACCGGATAGAATGTGATTCAGACCCGACAAGTTTGAAGACTTGTTTAATATGGGTTTATTATTCACATTCTGGATTTTGAGATAAAACTGTTAAGGTTTGACCCGTTTCGGCTAGTTTATGTAAACTTGTTACATAAACCGAACCGTACGCGTAATAAGTGTGACGGGTAGTCTTGAGAGCTATATACAGGTTTCCTAAGTTAATTATGTCTCAAATATGTTGTGACATCAGTAAGGTGTCTTTCGTTATGCCCGAAATGTGTTTAAACACAAACTAGGCCCCGTAGGGGTAGTTTGGTCATTTAAAAGTTTATATAAGAGTTTAAGTGACAACCTGAGTTACAGGTCTGATGTAATCAGCAAATATACTCAATTTTCTAATTTACATCAGTAGGTTAAAGCATGTATGTGAAACTTATCATTTTTAACCAAACTAGGCCCCGTAGGGGTATTTTGGTAATTTCACATAAGCCAAAAAGCTCAAAACTGAAGTCTGAGTTTATCAACCTTTGCTTACTGTTAAAATATTATAATTTGCCTCTTATATCAGTAGGTATCAACCCGGGTATGTCCAATATGATTTTAAAACATACTATGCGTTAAAAACGCTACTTTAGGCGATTAAAGGCCATTACCGGGTTCGATACTTAAATCTGATATTTTTATATTTCCAGAAGGCTTAAAATAATTTATTTATTATAATTAATCGGTGGCAAAAGGTTTGGGGTCGTTTAGATATGAAAAACTCATTTTATGGCCCGTAAGGGCAAAACCGACAATTACCGAATTAAGCCTACGACTATGAGTTATGCTCAGTCTAAAATTAATTAAAAATCTTTAAAAATCCCAAAATAATATATTACATCAGTGGGTAAAAGATTTGATATCAAAAAATATGTTTAACTAGGCTATACGCTAATCACGCCATTTTATTAACATAAAGCATTAGCTTTGCGATAATGAGCATAACTCTTAATCTACAAGTCAAACTGATGTCAAACTTTGCATACAAGTCTATATATCAGTAACTAAGGTTTCTACACTTTTACATTTTCATAATTCACGTTTTAAGGTAATAAGGGCATAACGGTCAACATATGAGCAATTAACGGAAGCATGCATATTAATTGGATAACTAATGAACTGAGGTGTATAATAACAGAGGGTTGTTCTAACATGTAACCTAGTCCAATTAAAGCTCTGAGGCATTTCTAAAATATGCCTAAACGGGTCAGAACTGAAAGTCAAAGTGAAAGTCAAACTATGCGACTTTCGGTTCCGAACCGGGTCTAAACAGGAAATAGTCGGGTTGAACATGTTTGGACATGTTCTTACACTAATTACTAAGTTACAACAATGATCAAACAGGTTATACATGTTCTAGATAGCTAATTATGCATAAATGACATTTTAAGCATTATGTTGACTTTTTAATTAAAAGTTTGACCCGACATTTGACCTGGTTAGAGTGGTGATCAGGGGAAACCCTTTTAAGGTTTTATTACCCACATAAATACCAACTCATAACTATTTTTAATTCGAGATATGACTGAGCCATTATTGACTAATCTCGAAGTCAAACCGTAATTACGACGGTTTGACTTTTAGCTAATTAACCTAGCTAAACACAATTAGAGAAGGACAAGAATACTTACTGAAGTCCTATGCACGAGATATGATCACTAGGAAGCAAGCTTGAGCTCCAGAATCACTCAGAATGCAGAGAAATTGGTTTGAGAATGATTGTTGCAATTCTTGGCCTTTTATAGCAAAACCACACACCATAACATGTTGACAACCAACTCTAGTATCAACCACAACCATCCAACATGTGTTACTAGTGATCTAGTGCAGGTAGAGGTCGCCCACCATGTGAAAAATTCGGTTTAAAGTCGACTTTCCGCGTATTCAGGCGCCTGTCTCACTTTTCTGCATCTGGGGCTTGTACGCGGCCCGCCTCCTGATCACCCTACCCGTACGCGGGCCGCCTGGCCTGCTCGGATCAGGTTTTTTATTTCCTTTGATTTCCTACTTGACCTCTGGTTAATTTGAAAGGGTAATTAAGCTTTAACTTGCAATTTGACCCCTTGTAAAATACCCACAAGGACTTTAGGACTTAAACCCACTTTGACATGTCCCTGAACACTTCCGGTTAACCCGAAAAGCCTTAACTTTCAACGTTAACTCTTTAACCCTTCGCACACGAATTTGGTCATAACTTTCTCATACGATAACGAAACGTTATGAAATTTTAATCGTGCATTCTAGTGAGCATAATTAGCATTTACAAAGCTTCGGGTTTGTCAAAAGGTCATTCAGAGGTATAAATTAAACATGTTGACACGTTTGGTCCCTGTAGTTTGAAATCACTCACTTTTAGCTTCGTATGATCCATGATTTATTTGTTTGAAGGTATGAGCATCGTGTAGGGTTAATGTACATTATATTTATTCACAGTTGTCACTTAGAATACGTATATTCACATACTTTCCACGTTTGTCAACTTTAGTCCTTCCATAATATTTCTTTCACACGTTTGACTTTATGACACGTGTCAATATATTATAGGACGTGAATTTCCGAGGTGTTACATCCTCACCCCCTTAAAATAAATCTGGACCCGAGATTTACTGAAATAAGTAGGGGTACTTTTCTTTCATCGTGGATTCAACCTCCCACGTGTATTCGGGACCTCTACGTGCATCCCATTTGACCTTTACAAAAGGTATATGCTTCCTTCGAAGCTTCCTTACCTGTCGATCTTCAATCGACAAAGGTTTTTCAACAAATTTTAAGCTCGCGTCTATATGCACATCTGTATGCGGTATAACCAGTGATTCGTCAGCGAAACACTTCTTCAGATTGCAGATGTGGAACACATTGTGAATTCCACTGAGCTCTTCCGGTAAGTTCAACTTATAGGCAACTGACCCGACACGTTCGATAACCTCGAAAGGTCCTATGTATCTCGGGCTTAGCTTGCCTTTCTTACCAAACCGCATCACTCCTTTCCAGGGTGACACTTTAAGTAGGACTTTGTCACCTACTTCGAAGTGAAAATCCTTACGATTTGGATCAGCGTAACTCTTCTGCCTATTCCGGGCAGCTTGGAGATTGTTACGAATCTGGACAATCTTGTCCATTGTTTCGAACACGATCTCTGGTCCTGATAACTGGACTTCTCCAACTTCCGCCCAACAAATTGGCGACCTACACTTTCTACCGTATAATGCCTCAAAAGGCGCAGCCTTTATGCTGGTATGGTAGCTATTGTTGTAGGAGAATTCGATCAATGGTAGGTTCTTATCCCAGCTACCTCCCAAATCGATCGCACATGCGCGTAGCATGTCTTCCAACGTTTGAATAGTACGCTCACTCTGACCGTCAGTCTGAGGATGATAAGCTGTACTAAAATTCAAACGTGTGCCCAAAGATTGTTGGAAACTCTTCCAAAAATGTGACGTGTACCTAGTATCCCGGTCAAAGATAATAGCTACAGGTATGCCATGTAAGGCTACAATCTTATCAACGTATAACTGGGCTAACATGTCGGAGCTATAAGTCTCCTTGATGGGTAAGAAATGAGCTGACTTAGTCAGTCTGTCAACTATAACCCATATTGTATCATTGCCTTTCCTCGTCTTGGGTAACTTGGTAATAAAATCCATAGTTACCATTTCCCACTTCCACGTAGGAAGTTCAGGCTGTTGTAGCAAACCTGACGGTTTCTGATGTTCGGCTTTGACTTGCGCACATGTCAAGCATTTTGCTACATGGGCGGCTACAGACTTTTTCAAGCCTATCCACCAATAATTTACCTTTAGGTCCTGGTACATCTTATCAGCTCCAGGATGAACGGAGTATTTGGAACTATGGGCTTCTTGGAGGATGACATCACGAAGTCCCCCAAAAATTGGAACCCATATTCGTCCATTTAATCGCAGAATTCCGTCCTTGCTAAGAGTTAACTGCTCCTCAGTTACTCCTAACTTTTCATTAGGATAGTTAGCTTCCAATACAGCTTCTCTCTGTGCAGCTAACAACCTTTCCATCAAATTATTCTTTATCTCCATACGCTTGGCGTTAATTCGGATGGGTTTAACCCTTTCTTTCCGACTCAAGGCATCAGCGACTACATTCGCCTTGCCGGGATGGTACTTGATTTCACAATCATAGTCATTCAAGGTTTCCATCCAACGGCGTTGCCTCATGTTTAATTCCTTCTAATTAAACAGATGTTGGAGGCTCTTGTGATCAGAATAAATCACACATTTGATACCATAAAGATAGTGCCTCCAAAGCTTCAGTGCGAATACAACGGCACCCAGCTCCAAGTCATGGGTGGTGTAATTCTTTTCATGCACCTTCAATTGCCTTGAAGCGTAAGCAATCACCTTGCCTTTCTGCATAAGCACACACCCCATGCCAGTGTGCGAAGCATCACAATATACTACAAATTATTCTATTCCATCTGGCAATGTCAGTACTGGGGCGTTGCTCAACTTTTGCTTCAGAATATCAAAGGATTCTTGCTGCTTAGGGCCCCAAACAAACTTAACCTTCTTCTTAGTTAAGGAGGTTAGGGGTGCAGCAATCCTTGAAAAATTTTCAATGAAACGCCTGTAATATCCTGCCAATCCCAGGGAACTACGTATCTCCGTAGGCGTCTTTGGCTCTTGCCAATTCATAACAGCTTCAACTTTAGCGGGATCCACCTGGATACCACGCTCACTAACCACGTGTCCAAAAAATTGGACTTCTCGTAGCCAAAATTCACACTTAGAGAATTTGGCGTAGAGCTTCTCCTGACGTAGGAGTTTGAGAATACAACGAAGGTGTTTCTCGTGGTCAGCTTGATTCTTAGAGTAAATAAGGATGTCATCGATGAAGACGATAACAAATTTATCTAAGTAAGGCTTGCAGACGCGATTCATGAGATCCATGAACGCGGCTGGTGCATTAGTGAGCCCAAAAGGCATCACTAGGAACTCGTAGTGACCATAACGAGTCCTAAATGCAGTCTTGTGAACGTCTTCATCCTTAACCTTCAACTGATGGTAGCCTGACCTCAGATCAATCTTTGAGAAGTAACTTGCCCCTTGAAGCTGATCGAACAAATCGTCGATCCTGGGCAATGGATATCTATTCTTGATCGTGACTTTATTAAGCTCGCGATAGTCGATGCACAGACGCATCGACCCATCCTTCTTCTTGACAAACAAGATTGGCGCTCCCCAAGGAGATGAACTCGGTCGAATGAAACCCTTAGCCAGCAATTCATCTAGCTGCGTTCGCAACTCCTTCATTTCTGTGGGTGCCAACCTGTATGGTGCCCTAGCAACTGGTGCCGCTCCGGGGATGATATCTATCCTGAATTCAACTTGTCTATCTGGTGGTAAACCAGGTAGAACTTCAGGAAACACTTTTGGGTATTCAGAAATGACAGGGATGTCTTCTAACTTCGGTTTGGGCTCATCAATAATCACCTGTGCCATGTAGATGACACACCCCTTCTTCAAACACTTGGAAGCCTTGAGCATAGTCACGTGCTCAGGTAGTCCATACTGGGTATCTCCCCGAATGGTAAGTGACTCACCAGACGGAGTCTTTATCACTACTTGCTTCATGTTACAGACGATTTGGGCCTGGTTATGAGATAACCAGTCCATACCCAGAACTATGTCAAAACCGGCTAACTTAAACGGAAGTAGAGACAGGGGAAAAGAATGGTTCTTAATGGATATAACACATCCATCTAACACAGTAGAGATGTTGGATCTGAGTTTCTTTTTTATTGTATTTTCGTTTGAAATTAAGATGGAAATGAAAGAGTTGTGCAGCGGAATTAAGATGAAAAAAAACTTTGCATACAATCAAACAGGAGTAATACTTTTAATCAAACATCTTTACACAATGAACCGAATGATTGAATTTGTTTCAACAACGATTACAATGATTGATGTAAGAATGCAAACTCCCCCTCAGCCAGAGCTCAGTAGTTTGTTCGTGCAAAGAAGACGATGTGGTGAAAGAGCTAATAGAACAGTACAAAGTACTGAACTATTTATAGGCACTTGCAAACCACTGAGCATCTTAGCTGACGTCACCATGAAAGTGACATCTAACCTCCTAACAAACTCTAACCTCTGATCTATACAAACACTGATGTACTAACTACTGCTATTACAATTCATTACATAAAAGACACTTAAACAGCTGCTGCATCCTTCCACTGCTGTGAACCCAGCAGTGCTTGTCCGGATCAGCAGTACTTGACTCAAGGCAGTAGATAGAGTCAGCAGAGCTTTGGTCTTCCATCAGTCTTTGACATTGGTCAGTAGATGCAAAGCAGCAGTTGTAGGTCAGCACTTAGTAAGATCAGCAGATAGGAGGTCAGCAGATATGAAACCACTTTCAAGGGGAGAGATTTGCATGAACTAATCTGTAATCGTCTGCTTATTCTTGATCCACTGCTCTGATCCAGTTTTGGCTTTAATTATCTGTTCCTCTGATAGGGTTCAATCCCAACAATCTCCCCCTGGAACAGATAATGCCAAAACTCTTCATTATTTGTGGAAATCTTTATTGCCTCATCAACAGCTCCCTTATCTGACCTTTAAATTGTAATTCAAAGTCTAGGGCGTCTGTATCTTCATCATCCCTGCTAAGTGGAAGATCAAGGAGATCCTGCAAATCTTCAAGACTCAGGCCAAGAGCTTGTTCCCTTGATATTTTCTCCACTACTCCACCAGACCTGAGCAAAGTCAATACGCAGGTCTGTTTGTCAGTTTCCCACTTTTGTATTTTTGAGCCTGGTGGGTTTCTTGGGAGATGTTTATTTGCAGAAGTATTTGGTGAGGCTGGTCTGTTCATAGCTGGCTGAGCAGCACTTGCAGATTGTTCCAATTCAAGATCTTCTTTTATCATTACTTTCGTGCCTGCTTTTACAATGGCATCTCCAGCTAATAGATCTTGAATTGTTTCCATGCTAAACTGGTTTTTGCTCCTTCTTTTGTAGATGGCAGCACCAGCTGGAGCAGTGGTTCTTTTGATTTGCAGCTTTGGTGGTCTTTTTGAAACCTCTGCTTTGGAGTAGTCAGGCTTTTGTGGAACTCTTGGATCTTTCTTTCTAAGTTCCTCTAATTTCTTATATGTTGCTCTGACTCTATCTTCTCCCCACTTTGACACTGAATTCTTTGACCCATAGTTTGCTGTAATCAGCTCCTCTTTCATTCTCCTCAACTCTAGCATCTTTTCAGCTTCAAATTGTTTGAATTTTTCAGGAGGAGTCTGCTTGACCTTATTTTTGATCATGTCTTGAATCCTGGCTGCTTCTTTTTCAAGCTCAGGAATGGTCCAGGTCTTGTACATGTGTTTCTCCCCCTTGTATTTCTTGTAGGTCATGATGTTTTCAATGTAGTCTTTTCTTAAGGACTCATCTGCCCTTTCTGAAATTTTCTGACATACATTTTTAGCAAAACGCTCCATAGCATTGACCTGTGAGAGTAAAAACTGATAGTTTTGTTGAAATTCTCTATCAGATTTCCCTTTTCTGTTTTTTATTGCAATATCCTCTGCTTGTTTGGCTTTGAGTTTCAAGTATTCTTCAATATTGTTAGGCCTGGGATAATTTGCAATTGATGGCAAACTCCTTTTGGCTGGGTCATCTTCATAATAAAAAGATTTGATTTCTTCTCTGACTGCAATGAGTTCCAGAGGAAATGAGACACCAACAGGAGGTAGTGATTGTATAATTTGAGCTGAAGAGAGAGGTATGGGTTTTGGAATAGTGATAAGTGACAGGGATTTTGAAGATGTTGGTGATGGAGATGTGTCATCATCTTTTAAAATTAGCCTTCTCCTTTTTGTAGGAGGGACTGATGATGTTTTGGATGGAACAGTGGTGGTAGATGTAGTGGCAGTGGATTGTGATTGACTAACAGCTGTTGAAACAACTGGTGTTTCAACCACTGTTGTCATTACAACAGATGTTATAACATCTGCTGTCTTCTGCTGTATGTCAGCAGGTGTTGTTTTTGGTGGTGATGATGGTAAAGCAGTGGATGTTGTGTGTGTTGAAGTGGTGTGTGTTGATGGAACAACTGTTTGGCAAGCAGTGGTTTTTGTAACTCCTGTTGCATCTGCTGTTTTGTATGGTGGTTTTTGAGCAGACTTTGAACGTCTGGTTGGAATGGATTTGGGTTGCCTCACTTTTCTAGTAGGCTTCTTCTTTTCCTCAACAGGATTTTCATGATCCTTTGACCCAGAAGTACCCTGATCTGGATGATCCATTCTCTCCACCCTGGCTTTCCTTTTGGCCTCTCTATCCCTTTTTACACTTGCAACTGCTTCTGCTAGTGCATTTGTTGTCACATCAATTTTCTTGCTGCCATCTGGCAAAGGGATCTTTTTGGTCATGTTTGAATTTTCTGGTTCAAGATAGAGACCATCCTCTATACCCTTCTTTTTCCACTCCTTAATTTTCTCCCCCTTTTTGGCATTATCTTCTGGGAGTTGATAAATGTAGCGTACTTGTGGAGGAGCAGTGCCAGTGGTGTGCAAGATCTGAGTTTTGAGAGCCTTTAAGTCAGCCTGAGTGTTCTTGAACCTTGACTCCATTGCATTTCTCAGCTGTTGAACATGTTTTTCATGTTGCTGATCTGCTAGTTTTGCTTGTTGATGGAGAAAAGGTTGAAATAACTTCCAGAGCTCATTTGGAGCAGATGCCCTTTGTGGAGCAGGTGCTTGAGATGGAACAACAGTTGATTGTACCTTCTGAACTTGTAACACCTGTTGTAGCATATCTTTGAGTTCTGCAACAGAGTTATCAAGTTTTTCAATGCGATCCGTCAATTTCTGGTACTTTAAACCATCACCCAAGTTAATGGGATCATCTGATTTCCCACTAGCAGTGGTTTTATCAGTGGTAGATATAGGGAGTATACTCCAAACATTAACCACTGATGCCCCTTTTTCTTGGTACTGGGGTCTTCTTCCTTCAACACTTGACAACCTTTTGATGTTGCCAGTAGGATAAATAAATCCACTGGTGGTTGGCAGAGGTGCTATAAAAGGAATTGCCTCCAAGGAAGTCTTATTAATGTAACCACTGTCCAAATATAACCCAGTGGGTGTAACACTTGTAGTGGCTGCTTCACTTGGATTACCACCAAGAGTTACTTGTAACTCAAGGGGTGTAACCTCCTCAGGTTGTGTTGGTGGGTTAGCAAAGATTGATACATCAGACCCAGTCAGTTGTTGAGGTATATTCTCATTAGTAGGTGATTGAGAAGGACTGGTTAATGCCTGGTTCAAATCAATTGCATCCAACAGTGGTTTTATTGGTGAGGGAATTGTGGATGTGAAGGATGGTGTAGAAAGTTGCCCCGGGTATTGAGCTGTGGATGATAGAAACGAGTGTTTCTAGAGCATCATGATGTGGAGACCCTATTTGTACAACCTGTTCTTTTTGTGAAGAAGCAGGAGGAGTTGTGGTTATGGGATGAGATATTTGTACCAACTGCTGTGAGGAAGTAGCAGCAGTGGTTTCTTGTGACATTTGTGTTGTCACTGGCAGGAGCTCTGGTATCTCATCCTCCAGAGTTGCCTTTTTGATGGGTTTTGTGGGCTTTTGAGTTTTTCTTTTTGGCTTTTTGGAGATAGTAGGTGTGGGTTTCAGAGCAGTTGTGCTGCTGCTTTGATCACCTTGAGCAGTGGGCTCAGCAACAGATACCTGAGGAGCAGTTGTAACTGCTAAAATCTGCTCAGGCACCTCTGCTTGTGTTTTGCAAGGTGCTAACATTCTTGAAAAAGTTTCAGTTGTTAAACTGTTTATTTGAGTAGAATCACCTTGGTTTATTATAGCTAAATCATCCTTACTGAATTTCTTTGTAAAATAGTAACTTAAAAACCTTGGAAACAGTAAGAATGATTTTGTTTCAACATTATTTACCAAATCTTTAAAAATTTCCCGAGAATAGTTAAAATTTTCTCCTTGAAGAATTGCATATCCCAGATTTTGAATCTTTAAAGGGATTTCATTGAAAGAAGTGGTTTTGTTTGAAACACATAGTAGGAGGGTATGAAATAAAAATCTGGTTGCAGACGGAAAATAACCTTTTTCTAAGGTAATTTTCTTCATCATTGTAGCTTCATACCCTCTCTCAATGAAGTCAGTTTGTAACTCGTTTTTAGTGAAAGAAATTTTACCTTCCTGATCACCGAGTTGAAAGACCTCTGAAATGGATTGTGGCGTGATTTGGACAACTTTACCCTTTATCAAAGAGTTTATGGTGGTTGCAGTGTCTCCTTGTTTTTCAAGGGTTGCATTTTTCCAGAACTCCCTTTGGGTTGCCAAATAGATTGGTGCATCGGCAAGGAACAAAGTTTTGTACTTTGATTTTGCCATGAGATCAATGATGGAATCGAAAACTTTGGTGGTTCCTGGTTTTGTGAGAAGACCCAGGAGATTGTGAGATGGTTTATGTGGAATTTCAGTGGAAATTTCCTTTTGAGAGGCTGTTTTCGATGATGATTTGGATGAGGGTTTTGCAGATTTCTTTGATTTTGTCATTTTGAAGATGATTGATCGAAGAAATTTGGGAAGAAATGAGATGAAAAACTGCTTTGAGAAGAGAATTTTTAAGAATTCAAGTCGACAGTAAAACCCTGTTTTGGTGGTGAGTGGGGGATTTTATAGGGAAGAAAGTGAATGCTGAGGTGGCAGCCGTTACAAAAGGTCTGACCAATATGTACTGCCCACATGACAACCCCTGATGAAAGTGAAGGACAGTACTTTGTGTGATATGGACATATGAAAGCAGTGGTATGAGAGCAGTGGATGATTTTTACTATCAGTGGATAGCATATCAGTGGATAATACACTGCTTTTGAACAACAGAGTTTATCAAATAATGAGAGAGCATGGGTTGACTTTCAGCAGTGGACAGACTTTTGAAGAAAGCAGACTTTTGAACAATCAGTGGTTAATGGCAGACTTTTAAGGATTTTAATGAAAAATTTTCATTTTTAGCTATTTTTAAGGATGGAATTTTGATTTTCTGAAAACATTTTGTTGCTTTTATTCATAGAAAAACAAGATGTTGCTTGTTATTCCATGTTCAGCATCCCAATCCTAGAGACCAAACTTTCGAAAGTGGCTGTATCAAGTGCTTTTGTGAGCACATCAGCCAGCTGGTCTTTAGTTGGGACATGATGCAGAGAAATCAAACCTTTTTCATAGCAATCCCTCACAAAGTGATGTCTGATGTCGATGTGTTTGGTGGTTGAGTGGGAAACTGGATTTTTAATGATATTTTCTGCTGCCTGACTGTCCAACATGAGTGGTGTCTTTAAGGCAGTGATACCAAAATCCAGTAACTGATTTTGAAGCCACAGGAGTTGGGCTGTACAGCTTGCAGCAGCAATGTATTCAGCTTCAGCAGTGGATGTTGAAACAGCTGCTTGCTTTTTGCTTTGCCATGAAACTAAGCAATCACCTAGAAACTGGCACCCTCCTGATGTGGACTTCCTTGTGGTGTGACATCCAGCAAAGTCACTGTCTGAGAAACCTGAAAGCTTGATGTTCCCATTAGCTGGATACCAGATACCAAGTGTGGGAGCACCTTTTATGTATCTGAAGATCCTTTTTACAGCAATGAGATTTGATTTTCTGGGAGCTGATTGATTTCTTGCACAGACACATGTTGCAAACATGATGTCTGGTCTAGATGCAGTTAGGTACAATAAAGACCCAATCATGCTTCTATAAAGTGTTTGGTCAATCAGCTCATCCTTTTCATCAGACATAACCAGCTTATTTGTTGCCATGGGTGTGCTGCATGGTTTACAGTCATTCATATCAAATTTTGTCAAAAGTTCTTTAGCATATTTGCTTTGATGAATGAAAGTTCCATTTTGCATTTGCTGAACTTGGAGACCAAGAAAGCATTGCAGCTCACCCATTGCACTCATTTCAAACTCAGCTGTCATGAGTTCTCTAAACTCTTCACACATTGAATTACATGTGCTTCCAAAAATAATGTCATCCACATAAATCTGGACAATCATTAAATCCTTCCCTCTCCATTTTAAAAACAGTGTTTTATCAATGGTACCTCTTTTGAAACCATTTAAGAGTAGGAAGTTGGAAAGAGTTTCATACCAGGCCCTTGGTGCTTGTTTCAGGCCATACAAGGCTTTGTTTAGCCTGTAGACATGATCTGGATAAAATGGATCCTCAAAACCTGGAGGTTGACAAACATACACCTCTTCTTGAATTGTACCATAGAGGAAAGCACTTTTGATATCCATTTGAAACACCTTCATATTGTGGTTGACAGCAAAGGCCAGGAACAGTCTAATGGCTTCCAATCTTGCAACAGGGGCAAATGTTTCATCATAATCAATCCCCTCTTCCTGTCTGTAACCTTGAACCACAAGCCTGGCTTTATTCTTGACAACAATACCCCTTTCATCAGTTTTGTTCTTGAAGACCCACTTTGTGCCAATGGGACTAACCTCTTCTGGCAGTGGTACAAGCTCCCATACTTGTTGTCTTTTAAACTGTTGGAGCTCCTCTTGCATGGCTTCTACCCAGCTGTTGTCTTTCAGTGCCTCTTGGTACTTGACTGGCTGATGGAGTGATAGAAAACCAGCAAAAAGACAAATGTTTTGGGTTTGGCTTCTTGTGAGCACCCCTTCATTTATGTTGCCAATGATTTTATCAGGTGGATGAGATCTCAAGAAGATTAAATCTCCTTGGTATGGTATGATGGCATTGGTTGGTGAAGGCTGCAAATGTGTATCATCTGAGCTAACCACTGCTGGGGACTTTGATGATCCAGCAGTGGCTTCAAAAGGTGGTGGAATTGGAGGTAATGAAGTGGACAACTGCTGACTTTTATCCACTGTTTGAGGACTTTTGTCAGCAGTGTTTGAGGATGTGGAAGCAGTGGTTGATGGGCTACTTTGGTCAACAACTGTTGAGGTAGCAGTGGTTGAGCTTTGACAACTGTTTTGAACAGCTGGTGCTTTTCCCTTTGTGGCAGACCTTTGAGGGATGATGATTTCATACCCATAGTCTGGTGTTGTATCCTCTGATGGACCTGCACTATTAGTCTTGACAGCAGTATTTTCAAAAGTGAATTTTTCAAGATCAAACAGATCTGCAGGGTTTGCTAGGATTTTCATTGATGAGAGTTCATTGAACTTAACATTCAAAGTCTCCTCCACTGCCTTGGTCCGTGTATTGAACACTTTGTAGGCCTTGGCAGTGGTTGAGTATCCCAGATGATAACCACAATCAATTTTAGCTGCAAATTTTGAAATGGAATCTTTTAAGTTCAAAATAAAACATGGGCAGCCAAACACTTTGAAATATGAGATCAGTGGTTTAATTTTATACAGAATTTCATAGGCAGTCTTTTTGTGCCTGGGGTTTATTAAAACTTTGTTCTGAACATAGCAAGCAGTGTTTACTGCCTCTGCCCAGAAAGTTAATGGCAAACCTGAATCTGCAAGCATGGTTCTGGCAGCCTCAATCAAAGTTCTGTTCTTCCTTTCCACTACCCCATTCTGCTCTGGTGTTCTTGGGATGCTGTACTGCCTTACAATCCCTTTCTTCACACAGAAGGCATCCAACTCCCTATTTTTGAATTCTGTGCCATTGTCACTCCTGAAGCTTTTCACTGGAAGGTCAAATTGCTTTTCAACCTGTATTACAAAGTCTTGCAAAATGCTTGCAGTTTCATCTTTTGGGTGCAAAAAGAAAGTCCATGTGAACCTAGAAAAGTCATCAACAATAACCAAACAATATCTTTTCTTTTTGAGGCTCATGACTTGAACTGGGCCAAACAAATCCATGTGTAGCATTTGCAAACACTGGGTTGTTTTGGACTCTTCAATGGACTTGTAAGAACTTTTATGTTGTTTTCCTTTTAAACAGGAAATGCAATGTTCAGGACATGAAAACAATTTTTGTGGTAGGCCTCTCACCAAACCATTTTTTGAAATTTCTGTGATTGTCTTAAGATTTGTGTGTCCCAACCTTCTGTGCCAAAGTTCTGTCTCTTTGTTAGAGGCAGCTGAGAACAGACAGGCATCAGCTCTGGGACACTCTTTTGACATGTCAACAACATAAACATTGCCACTTCTTTGAGCAACAAGTTTAGTTTGACCAGTTTTGATTATTGCTTCAATCTTTTTGACCATTTTTGGTCCAACAATCCTACAACAATCTTTTGTGAAGAATGACCCAAAACCCTTGTCACTCATTTGGGACACACTCAGAAGGTTGAATTTTAGATTGTCTATTAGATTGACATTTTCAAATTTTACTTTTCCAGACTCCACTGTACCCGACCCCAGAACTTTTCCTTTACTATTATTCCCAAAGGATATATCACCCCCTCCATGGATTTTAAAGTCTTTGAGGAGGGCTTTACATCTTGTCATGTGCCTAGAGCCTCCACTATCTACATACCAAAGACTATCAAAGCATGCAGAAGCTCCCTTGGCAGCTGCCATCATTGCACAATCACATTGATGATCTTCATCATCATCAGCTTTTACCTTCTTTTCACCAGCCTTTTCTTCTTTCTCTTCTTCTTTGTCCTCTATGGACCATGGATCTGTCATTGGTTCAATCAGGGTACCGGAACTTTCTCCCAACAGTATTTCATCAGCCACTGCAGTAACCATTGCTTCAGTCACCTCTTCCACTGTTTCAAAGCACTGCTGTTCCTCCTCAGCTTCAACCCCCTCCTGTATTGACTCTAGTGCCATCAAACAAAACTCATCATGAGAAGAATCATTAGAAGCATAGAGTGCAAAATTTTCATCATTAAGGTCTTCAGGCATACTGCTCCAGTCAACAAACCCTTGAGTGAAAAAACTTTGTTGATCTGGTTGTGCTGCTGCTGGAGCAGTGGTTTGAGGTGCAACAGATTGCACTTGTACCTGTGGAGCAGGGGTTTGAACATATTGGATTTGTGGAACAGTAGTTTGGACATAATGTACTGGCACAGGGGCAGCAGCATAGTGAGCAGTGTTCACTTGTGCTGCTGGGGCATATTGGGCATAGTGCACAGTGTTTTGGTTTTGAGGTCGAGGATTTGAGCTAGGATGAGTAATTATGGGACCAGCTGTTTGACTCCTACATTCCCTAGCGAAATGTCCCAACCTATTACACTTGTAGCACTTGATTTTCGATTTATCCAACCCAACCCTTAGATTCCCATGCAAACCTGGGAATTTTCTCCCCGTTCTTTTGTAGAACTTGCTAGTTCTAACACTTAGCAAAGCCAGTTGGTGCAGGATGTCCATTTCCTCTAAATCAGTGGGATCAAAATGTTGTAAATCATTGAGTTCAAAGCTTAGATTATCTGACATCCGGTTTTCATTAGCAGTGAATGCATAACTTGCAGAGTGAGGATCAGGGTTGTTAAAATTTGCACCAGCAGTTATGTCAATGAAGTGATCATAACCCTGATCCTTACCACTGCTCCCAGATTCTTCTTGACCAAGAAGAGCAGTATTACCGAAAGTGTAATCATCGGTAGCTTTTCCTGACTCTTGTAACCTCCTTTTCTGGTTCAACTCCCTTTCGTAGGTCAGGAGTCGACCATGGAGTTGGGTCAAGGTCAGATCCTTGAATTCCGATGAATTTCGGGTGACAAAAGCTATAGTGTCCCATTTTTCTGGCAGTGACCTGAGGAACCTGCTATTTTGAGTTGAGTTTGTAAAAGTGGTGTTAACAAGCCTCAGTTCACTGATGAGACAACTAAAACGCTCAAATTGTTGCGTTAGTGATTCACCTTTAACGTAGCAAAATGTTTCATACTGTTGGTTCAGGATTTCCCTATTGCTTTCTATGACTTCTTCAGTTCCACCAAACTGTTCCTTAAGTGCGTCCCATAATTCTTTGGCACTGTTACAGTGTAACAGTCCAGCATATATCTCATTGGGCAGCGCTGATGCTATGATGCTAAAAGCTTTAGCATCTAGTTCGATCTTTTGGAAGTCGGTTTCGGTATAATTTTCAACTGGTTTTGGAACGAACTTTTTAGCATCTTCAGCGCTTGGCACTGAAGGAACATGGGGACCATAAATGACAGACCTCCAACAACCTGTGCTTTGTTGAGCAAGGATGTGACCCATCCTTCTCTGCCAGATGTTGTACTCATTTCTTTTTAGCATAGGTGGTTTAAAAAGTGAGCCGATGTTGTTTTTATCATCCTGAGATTGTGACGTCATTCTTGTTGTTTTACAGACACTGAGAAATCAACTTTAATGGTGATTAATCCTTGCTCTGTTTTTCAACGGACGAACAAACGATCAGTATCAACTGTTATGAGCTGAACTATTTACGTCAAAATGATTGTTAAATCAAATTTGACTGTCCAAGCTCTGATACCAATTGTTGGATCTGAGTTTCTTTTTGATTGTATTTTCGTTTGAAATTAAGATGGAAATGAAAGAGTTGTGCAGCGGAATTAAGATGAAAACAAACTTTGCATACAATCAAACAGGAGTAATACTTTTAATCAAACATCTTTACACAATGAACCGAATGATTGAATTTGTTTCAACAACGATTACAATGATTGATGTAAGAATGCAAACTCCCCCTCAGCCAGAGCTCAGTAGTTTGTTCGTGCAAAGAAGACGATGTGGTGAAAGAGCTAATAGAACAGTACAAAGTACTGAACTATTTATAGGCACTTGCAAACCACTGAGCATCTTAGCTGACGTCACCATGAAAGTGACATCTAACCTCCTAACAAACTCTAACCTCTGATCTATACAAACACTGATGTACTAACTACTGCTATTACAATTCATTACATAAAAGACACTTAAACAGCTGCTGCATCCTTCCACTGCTGTGAACCCAGCAGTGCTTGTCCGGATCAGCAGTACTTGACTCAAGGCAGTAGATAGAGTCAGCAGAGCTTTGGTCTTCCATCAGTCTTTGACATTGGTCAGTAGATGCAAAGCAGCAGTTGTAGGTCAGCACTTAGTAAGATCAGCAGATAGGAGGTCAGCAGATATGAAACCACTTTCAAGGGGAGAGATTTGCATGAACTAATCTGTAATCGTCTGCTTATTCTTGATCCACTGCTCTGATCCAGTTTTGGCTTTAATTATCTGTTCCTCTGATAGGGTTCAATCCCAACAAGAGACGGTTTCTATGGTACCATCTGCTAACTCTACCTCATAGTTTGCGTTTAAGGTTTTGACAGGTAAATTCAACAGTTTACAAAACTTATGATCTACGAAAGACTTATCTGCGCCTGAATCAAAAAGTACTCTTGCAAAGACATCATTTACAAGGAAAGTACCTGTTATGACATTATCGTCTTGCACAGCTTCTTTCGCGTCCATCCTGAAGACTCTGGCATTAGTCTTCTTAGCCTCCTCAGGCTTCTTGTTGTATTTTGGGCAGTTGGTCTTGATGTGCCCCTTCTCATTGCAACGGTAGCACGTTGCGTCTTTTATCTTTTTGCAATCCAGGGTTTTATGGTCCGTGGACTTGCAAATTCCACAAGCAAATGATTTTGACTGAGTCTGAGAGTTTGACTCCAGTCTGCACTTTCCATAGTGCTGCTTCTTGCAAATTTTACACCTGGGCTTCTCATCAGACTTATGCCCATCCTTCCTCGACTCAGATCCTTTTTTGTTATCACCGTTCCCACGGTGTTTCTTATTCGACCTTCGCGAACCATCATCTTCACGCTTCCTCTTCTCGGCCGCCTTATTCCTCTGCGATCTCTGCCGGACCGCATCCAGAGTGAGGGATAAGGAAAGGTCAGTTACAGACCTGAAGGTAATTGGCCGAGAAGCTTTTACACTGGACTTGAACTCGGGTTCTAAACCACCAATAAAGCGAGCGATTCTTTTTGGCTCCGGGGTTACCAGGTAGGGAACCAACCGGGACAGCGTATTGAAGCTTGTCAGATAAGCTTGACAGTCGAGGTTCTTCATCACCAACGATAGAAAGTCAGATTCTATCTTCTCCACCTCATGTTGAGGGCAGAAGTTTTCCTTGATCAGGGCAATGAATTGATCCCACGACATGCTATACAACGGGATCTTTCCGGAGGCCTCCATCAGAGATCTCCACCATGCCAATGCTTCACCCTTGAAGGACTGTGACACAAACTTAACTATATCCCTTTCAGTGCACCCGCTGATATCCACCACCGTGTCCATTTCGTCCAGCCAAGTCATACAGTCGACGGCCCCTTTTTCCCCAGTAAAATCCCTGGGTTTACAAGACACGAAGTACTTATAAGTGCAACCCTTGTTACGGGGTCCTTGATGCAGTACTATGTGCTGAGATGGGACACTTTGATTGTTGGTGGACTGACGGTCATCACCGTCTTTCTTGGGTCCATTCTTTTTGGGAGGAGGCTTGTTATGAGCCTCAGAATGTGTCCTGGGCTTTGAATGTGATGCAGAGTGGGTCCTACTTCGAGTACCACTGTATTCCTCATACTGTCTATCCAAAGCCTGTGTGATAGCGCCGTCTATGATTGCTTTTAGTTCAGCACCCGTTAACGTAATCTGGGCGTTCTCATTCGGCTCCACAGGATGGCTATTTATCTCATTTGAGTCAGCCATTTGAATTGAACTGTTGCAGAAAACAAGGACAATATTTTATTTGGGAGTTTATTATGGAATTACCCCTTAGGGTAATTCGTTAACCATGGTAAACAGAGACCATATTTGGTTAACTTATTAATCGCGTTAATTTAGGATTTTAATTTAAAATTTATCCTAAACACAAACAATAACAATATATATTAGCACATAAGGCTTGGTCACATGGACAATTTAAATTATAAACTATGATTTCAGAGAATCAAGACTTTTAAGGTTTGAACCTAGTTCATTACCCTTATCAGACAGGGGGTCATAGCTACCTCTGTCTTTTGGCTCATATAAAAGTGAGCGGGGCCCGTAGGCATCATATTACCACGTATGGTAAAAATATGATCATCTTATTTGATGATCTTAACCCATGATTCAGGGATCACATAATTGGGTTTGGAATCTTCTAAAGAATCCTTATACATATAAAATGATATGTGATTGTAACGAATCACTTCTGCCAGGAGTGTTAACATGTTTTAAGATGTTAACAGGGATTTGAATCTTTTTAAACAGGTCTTACCATTTTGGCCCGGTCTTATAATTGACACGAAGCTAGGTTTCACACTTTAAGATCCTTAATTAAATAATTACATAGGCAGATTAATTTAAAAAGGAATGATTTCAATTTATTTATTTCATTTGTAATTATTTATGCACAAAAAGGCAATCATGAAATTCATAGAAATAACATTCCATTAATTTATTCAAAGCATTACACACTTTCCCTAAACGGGTCTTTCAAATTACCATCTTACCCACGTAGGGGTTAAATAACACACATGCCCACGCAGGGGCTAAATATCATACATGTCCACGTAGGGACTCACACTAACAATACACCCACGTAGGGGTTCAAACAATAAGCATGCCCACGCAGGGGCTCAAAGCAACATACCAAATACACCCACGAAGGGGCCCAAGATTAAATACAGGAGAAAATAACTGTGGAAGGATTCAACGATCCTTCTTGTTCTTTCCCTTGATCAAACTAACCAACCCTTGGAAGAACGTCTGTCTTTCCCTACGATCCTCGTGAGCTTCCCGTTCAACTTGCTGCAACCTATGAAGAATTTCCTCCCTTTCTGGGGGAGAAAACCGTGGTGGCTGCGATTGAGCCCGGATGATGGGTCTAGGAGGTATCGAGTATCCCTGAGTCGGGTAACTCACCCCCCATGGATCCCCATAGGGTCCTTGGGTGTTGTAGTTCGCTGCTACCATGTATGGATCAGCCTCCGCGTACCCATAGTCTTGATGCGTTGGGGGTTCAAACGGGTTGTAAGCCATGCCACCCGTATATGCCGGGATTGGGTTTTCAAATCCCATCGGCGGTGGCTGTAGTACAGCAGGGTTGGAGGGTCCACCCATTTGTGGGTCCTCCTGGTATGGCGGGTAGTGACTAGCACTTGACTGTTGTGGGGAACTGAAATTGAAGCCCCCCGGTCGTACCGACATGCGGGCACCGGTTCTCCTACGCCTTGGCGGTTGAGGAGGTGCTGGTTGAACTGGTGGCGGTGGAGGTGGTGGCGTAACTGCCACAAACCGGTGATCCTCGGATGAATCTTGATGATGCGGCTGTGGCTGTGGCTCCTGCTGCTGCTGAGACTGCTGCTGCTGATGCTGCCCATGAGACGACGAGTGGTGTGATGGTGTATAATACCACTGGTGTTGATCGAACAGGGCTTGGAAACTGTCTGGACCACCATAGGGTGACCCGTGAAAAGACGATCCGTCGGAGATTTCGATCGGATGGTTTGGAGTACCACTTGCCGGCATGACGGGGTCCGTATCCTCGTCCATATCATCAGCGTGGTCACCTGAAAAGTGGTCCTCTGGACCCAGTGGGTTAAAACCCACGGGTTCTTGTAAGAATCCTACCGGGTTAAACTGTCCCCGGAAAGCAGGTGTATGGTCACCATACGAATGATGGGACAAAGATCTTTGTAGCGGTATGTAGGAAGGCAGAGGGTTGTTGGGCTCGTCTTCCGAATGTGGTCCGTATGAATTGTGGACTGGAGGTGTCGAGCTGTGCGAAACAGATCGTCTCGCTGGTTCGAACAGATTTCTCCTGTTCCGTCTTGGACCTTCGCTCTCCGTAGCTGGTTGGGCTCGTACATTTGACGGTCCAGCCTCATGGTCATTGGGGGCGGCTACTGGCCCCTTTCCTCGTCCTCGTGTTCGGAAAAATCTAGGAGGCATCCTCGTTATTCCTGTCAATAAAGCATGAGATAACAATAACAAAAATATAAAATTTAAAGGACAAAACAAAACCCGAATAAGGTGGAATTTGTCCTAGATTATAAGTCTAGACTCGAAGGTTTAGATATGTGCAATTGTGTAACTGAGATTAAACACAAAAGGCTAGTGTTTAATTCACTCAGTGTTGGCTCTGATACCAACCTGTCACACCCTGATTTCCACGTGTCACCGGTGGGCCCGGTGGGGGAGTATCGTGACGTGGTTGGCAACGCAATAGTCAAACAACACAATATAATAATGCACAGCGGAAGCAATTTAAAATAAGATACAACCGAATTTATTTATTGTAATCAAGTCACAATATCCGGTGTTTATCCACAGAACGGATCGAAACAAAATAACATTTATGGTTCAACAGACTTCTGGCATCCTAAGCTTGCGAGACTTCTATTGATGCTTAGGAGACAATCCAGCCAAATTTCGTTTAGTACCTGCATTCAGTCTTTTTGGGAAAATACGTCAGTTTACACTGGTAAATACATTCAACTGACTCATTTTGGAAAAATGATTGAAAATAGGTTTGGATGCACGTGGCATAAATCATTTTATTTAACTCGGGAGAAATATTTCATATTATAATCTTGTGAACGAATTACATGTTACTTATGCGTTCAGTAGCCCGAATCTAGTCCGGGATTAAAGATCAATAGACACACCACATCAATGAGTTATACACGGACGGTGTACGCCTACACCCCGTGCTCAGGTCGCGGCTATCTCGTAAGATAATGCCAAGGATATCCGGGACATGGTCATTAACCCCCCAAAGGCTGTAAAGTAAACAAGACTGTTTAAACGAGCCGATCAAATTATTCAACTACCCACTAAGCGTGGAGATTTGATGCCCGATCAAGCGGTACGCTATGTACCGTAACCCAAGCCCGTATAGGGAAAATAAGTTAAAAGTATTTACCTGATGCAAGTATAAATCACAATAAGCAGAATGCACGTAGCTTTTACTGTTTCTCCTAATCTGGAACGAAGGTTTAATATAACCTATTAGAATGCTAACGGGTCTTTTATTAAGCTTAAGCTTAGACCGGCTAGTTTCAAGATACGGTTCGTACGCACGATTAAGCGAAGACCGGATAGAATGTGATTCAGACCCGACAAGTTTGAAGACTTGTTTAATATGGGTTTATTATTCACATTCTGGATTTTGAGATAAAACTGTTAAGGTTTGACCCGTTTCGGCTAGTTTATGTAAACTTGTTACATAAACCGAACCGTACGCGTAATAAGTGTGACGGGTAGTCTTGAGAGCTATATACAGGTTTCCTAAGTTAATTATGTCTCAAATATGTTGTGACATCAGTAAGGTGTCTTTCGTTATGCCCGAAATGTGTTTAAACACAAACTAGGCCCCGTAGGGGTAGTTTGGTCATTTAAAAGTTTATATAAGAGTTTAAGTGACAACCTGAGTTACAGGTCTGATGTAATCAGCAAATATACTCAATTTTCTAATTTACATCAGTAGGTTAAAGCATGTATGTGAAACTTATCATTTTTAACCAAACTAGGCCCCGTAGGGGTATTTTGGTAATTTCACATAAGCCAAAAAGCTCAAAACTGAAGTCTGAGTTTATCAACCTTTGCTTACTGTTAAAATATTATAATTTTCCTCTTATATCAGTAGGTATCAACCCGGGTATGTCCAATATGATTTTAAAACATACTATGCGTTAAAAACGCTACTTTAGGCGATTAAAGGCCATTACCGGGTTCGATACTTAAATCTGATATTTTTATATTTCCAGAAGGCTTAAAATAATTTATTTATTATAATTAATCGGTGGCAAAAGGTTTGGGGTCGTTTAGATATGAAAAACTCATTTTATGGCCCGTAAGGGCAAAACCGACAATTACCGAATTAAGCCTACGACTATGAGTTATGCTCAGTCTAAAATTAATTAAAAATCTTTAAAAATCCCAAAATAATATATTACATCAGTGGGTAAAAGATTTGATATCAAAAAATATGTTTAACTAGGCTATACGCTAATTACGCCATTTTATTAACATAAAGCATTAGCTTTGCGATAATGAGCATAACTCTTAATCTACAAGTCAAACTGATGTCAAACTTTGCATACAAGTCTATATATCAGTAACTAAGGTTTCTACACTTTTACATTTTCATAATTCACGTTTTAAGGTAATAAGGGCATAACGGTCAACATATGAGCAATTAACGGAAGCATGCATATTAATTGGATAACTAATGAACTGAGGTGTATAATCACAGAGGGTTGTTCTAACATGTAACCTAGTCCAATTAAAGCTCTGAGGCATTTCTAAAATATGCCTAAACGGGTCAGAACTGAAAGTCAAAGTGAAAGTCAAACTATGCGACTTTCGGTTCCGAACCGGGTCTAAACAGGAAATAGTCGGGTTGAACATGTTTGGACATGTTCTTACACTAATTACTAAGTTACAACAATGATCAAACAGGTTATACATGTTCTAGATAGCTAATTATGCATAAATGACATTTTAAGCATTATGTTGACTTTTTAATTAAAAGTTTGACCCGACATTTGACCTGGTTAGAGTGGTGATCAGGGGAAACCCTTTTAAGGTTTTATTACCCACATAAATACCAACTCATAACTATTTTTAATTCGAGATATGACTGAGCCATTATTGACTAATCTCGAAGTCAAACCGTAATTACGACGGTTTGACTTTTAGCTAATTAACCTAGCTAAACACAATTAGAGAAGGACAAGAATACTTACTGAAGTCCTATGCACGAGATATGATCACTAGGAAGCAAGCTTGAGCTCCAGAATCACTCAGAATGTAGAGAAATTGGTGTGAGAATGATTGTTGCAATTCTTGGCCTTTTATAGCAAAACCACACACCATAACATGTTGACAACCAACTCTAGTATCAACCACAACCATCCAACATGTGTTACTAGTGATCTAGTGCAGGTAGAGGTCGCCCACCATGTGAAAAATTCGGTTTAAAGTCGACTTTCCGCGTATTCAGGCGCCTGTCTCACTTTTCTGCATCTGGGGCTTGTACGCGGCCCGCCTCCTGATCACCCTACCCGTACGCGGGCCGCCTGGCCTGCTCGGATCAGGTTTTTGATTTCCTTTGATTTCCTACTTGACCTTTGGTTAATTTGAAAGGGTAATTAAGCTTTAACTTGCAATTTGACCCCTTGTAAAATACCCACAAGGACTTTAGGACTTAAACCCACTTTGACAAGTCCCTGAACACTTCCGGTTAACCCGAAAAGCCTTAACTTTCAACGTTAACTCTTTAACCCTTCGCACACGAATTTGGTCATAACTTTCTCATACGATAACGAAACGTTATGAAATTTTAATCGTGCATTCTAGTGAGCATAATTAGCATTTACAAAGCTTCGGGTTTGTCAAAAGGTCATTCAGAGGTATAAATTAAACATGTTGACACGTTTGGTCCCTGTAGTTTGAAATCACTCACTTTTAGCTTCGTATGATCCATGATTTATTTGTTTGAAGGTATGAGCATCGTGTAGGGTTAATGTACATTATATTTATTCACAGTTGTCACTTAGAATACGTATATTCACATACTTTCCACGTTTGTCAATTTTAGTCCTTCCATAATATTTCTTTCACACGTTTGACTTTATGACACGTGTCAATATATTATAGGACGTGAATTTCCGAGGTGTTACAAGTAAGTGCCGTCCTTGTTAATGATCACGAAGGTACACAACATCCTGTCTATTATGTAAGTAAGAGTTTACTTGATGCTGAATCCAGGTATTCACACTTAGAAAAACTTATCCTTGCATTAATTATGGCATCTACTAAATTAAGACATTATTTTGAAACTCATGCTATTATTGTTAAAACTAATTTTCCAATCAAGAATGTCCTAAGGAAACCCGAAATGTCAGGGAGGATGGCTAAGTGGGCAGTGAAGCTAAGTGCATATGATATAAGATATAAGCCCAGGACAACCATTAAATCCCAAGCATTAGCTGACTTTGTGGCAGATTTCAGTAGTGATTTACAAAAGGAAGCTGAATTAGAAGTCCAGCAGCTAGAAGAGACCAAGGATCCTTGGATACTCTACACTGATGGATCCTCAAACGTCAAAGGAACAGGACTTGGAATACTACTAAAATCGCCACAGGGGGACATAATACCCCACTCTATAACTTGTGAGTTCCAAACCACTAACAATGAGGCTGAATACGAAGCCTTAATAGCTGGCTTGCAAATTGCTAAGCATATGAGGATCAGGTATCTTGAGGTACATGTAGATTCTTTGTTAATCACTAATCGCTTTAATGAATCCTATGTTGTTAAAGGTGAAAAGCTAATCAAATATTTGGAGTTAGTCAAAGAATTGGCACTCTCTTTTGTATCCTTTAGTTTGACACAGGTACCAAGGGAAGAGAATGCAGAGGCAGATGCACTAGCCAATTTAGGATCATCCTTGAAGATCCCGGAGGATATCAAGATCCCTATTATCCATATCCTGACCCCGGCTATCGAGGATCATGTGGCTATGGAGATAGGAGAGGATTCTGCAACTATCCCTAGTGAGGATACTAAACTCATTCAGGATCATGGATCCTCCCAATCATGAGATATTTACAACATGGAGAGATTCCTACAGGAGAAAACCCTAGGGCTTTCAAAATTAAGGTATCTCAATTCACAATTTTAAATAATATGTTGTACAAACGATCTCTTGCGGGACCATACTTAAGATGCATTGAGGATCCTGAAATCCAAGAAGTTTTAAAAGACTTCCATGAAGGAGATTGTGGAAACCACACTGGGGGCAGGGCGTTATTCTCAAGGATCCTGAGGACAGGATACTACTCGCCAACCATGAAGAGAGATGCTGTGGAATATGCTAAGAAGTGTGATCCTTGTCAGAGACACAGCAATATCCTCCATCAACCGGCTGAATTATTACATCCTATATCCTCCACTTGGCCATTCATGAGATGGGGCATGGATATAGTTGGTAAGCTTCCTAAGGCACCTGGTGGAAAAGTGTTCATGCTTGCTATGACTGATTACTTCTCCAAGTGGATAGAGGCTGAAGCTTTTGCCCAAGTCAGAGAAAAGGAAGTTATATCCTTCATTAAAAGAAATATTATAACTAGATTTGGTATTCCTTCTGAAATTATATGTGATAATGGTTCCCAATTCATTGGGGGCAGAACTACTAACTTTTGTGACAGCTGGGGGATTAAGATGATAACATCAACACCAGTGCACCCACAAGCTAATGGTCAGGCAGAATCTTCCAATAAGATCATCATCAACAATCTGAAGAAGAAGCTTGGATCCAAGAAAGGGAAATGGGCAGAAGAACTACCTTATGTGCTTTGGGCTGATAGGACAACTCCTAAGAATGCTACAGGCCAAACTCCATTCTCTTTGGTATTTGGGGCAGAATCAGTGATCCCTACAGAAATGGTGGTTCCAACTGCTAGAACCAGTATTCGTGATCCTGAGGAAAATGATGAGAACTTGGTTCAAGACCTGGATACTATAGAATAAATCAGAGATTTGGCAAGGATAAGGATGGCCAGTTATCAGCAAAGAATGGCCGGTGCCTACAACAAAAATGTTAGGATCAGGAAATTCCAAGTTGGTGATATGGTACTAAGGAAAGCATTCCAGAATACCACCAATCCTGCTGATGGGAAGTTGGCACCAAAATGGGAAGGCCCTTACTTGATTGAAGCTGAGGCAGGAAAGGGGGCATATCGATTGCTAACAATGGAAGGTGACTTACTACCAAGAGCTTGGAATGCTGTCCATTTGAAGAGATATTTCATGTGATAAGGATCCATGATCCTCACATGATAAATATCCTTAAAGGATCCTTAAAGCACAAATGATCCTCATTTTTGGTAACATTCTAATCTTGAAGTATTTCATTTCCTTACTTTCTCACATAAGGATAAGGATCTTGCATCCTTTATCCCCATTTCATGAGATTTTGAGTTTTGAAGGTTCAGGTACTCTTAGCAAAAGCATGATTATCCACACAAGCAACCAGTTATTTGGGTTTGACCCCAGTAATCCTTGGGTTTGACCCCAGTTCCGCCAGTAGCGCACGATGATCCTGGTATAGTTCATGGCAGTGGGACCAGTACTCGCTTTAGGGGCTGATAATTCCATTGTACTGGCTATACCTAGGATCCTACGTATAATGGTAGACGTACCATACATCCGTTCTTAAGGTTTCTAGCGTTTTCACGTTAGCTAAGGTTTTGGCATTTTCATGCCACTAAGTTTGGATAGTCGCCAGTTAGGGCCATACTCCAGTTCACACAAGATCCTTGGGCTTGTCCCCAGTTATCCTTGGGCTTGTCCCCAGTTATCCTTGGGCTTGTCCCCAGTTATCCTTGGGCTTGTCCCCAGTTATCCTTGGGCTTGTCCCCAGTTATCTTTTGGGGCTTGTCCCCAGTTGCTAACCTTTATCTTATAATGGCTTAGCCCCAAGTTATGTTCTATTTCAGGTCTTTGAAGTTAAACAACCAAGGATCCTTGATCCTTACCTTTTACTAAGGTTTGTTCTGTGGTTATCCTGTTTATAGTATTAAGAGTTAGGATCCTAACTTGGATCCTCAGGTATGATCCTTAACTATTTTGATTTTATTGATTATTTGAATAACCCTAATACTTTGACAACTGAACTCATGATCTTTAAAATATACCACTTTTCGGAATTTTTCAACTATAGGATATTTGATCCTGGATCATATCCTAAATATTTTCTATCTAATTTGTTCAACTTTTTCTGTTCAGACAAGTGTATATCAAGATAAATGAAAATTTAAAAAGAACAGAAAAGGATAACAACACAAAATAAGCCAAAAAAGATTAAGGTTATTTTATTAACAAAAGTTTAACCATCGAAGGTTGTCAAAATTACCTACCCCGAGCATCTACCAGCAATACATGGCCCGTCCGCTGGGGTAGGTAAAGGGTGTCCATTGTCTAAAGGTCTTGATAGTGCAGGAATTAAAAAGATGGCAGGATCACAATGGCTTCATCCCCCAAACAGAGGATCCCTCCACCAGTTGTAATCCTACCTATTGTCCAAAGGATCATTCATGATCCTTAACCCTAATAGCTATTGTTTAGTTATTACAGACCATCATTGTTTTAAAAACATCACAACCACAAAAAACTACTACCAAATTTAAAAATTGGGCTCCGGCTACGTCTAGGAATGTCCATCATTGCCCAATCACGCAGCCTACACCTTCGCTGCATCTTCATCCCCTCCAGCTTCGGTATCCTTCACCAGATCCTTTCCACTGCTTCCAGCCTCAATCGCTAAAACCTCCTCAGCCTCCTCATCATCTTCAAGATCAGCCAACCTCGCTTTCCAGCCCTCAACATCCCAGCTGCTTCTGTCGAAGTTAGGGTCTTGAGCTTCCTGGGCCTTCTTTAGTTTTGTCTGATACATTGTGATGGCAGCGGAGACCTTTGCACCTTCTATGAGATCATGCTTCTCGTAGTCGATGTCGATCAAGATTTTAGTTGTCTTAGTCTTGGCATCTTGAAGGGCTTTTTCAAGATCAGCAATCTTAAGATCCTTAAGCACTGCAACTTGTTGGAGGTCAGCAATCTTCTTATCCAGCTCCTCGACGCTTCCCACATAATCTTCAATCTCAGTAAATTTCTGCAAAGAAAAAGACAAAGCAATTCAAGATCAGATGATCCTCAAATGAGTAGGATACCTAGGCAGAATTGATGATCCTCACGTCATTAAAGTATTCAAGGAACTGGTGGCGGATCAGTGGTAGGCCTTGTAGGTCCTCTATATCAGAAGTTTTCCTCTTCTTACCACCCCTTCCTTTAGTGGGTGCCTTGGGAATGGAGACGCTAGGACTGGCAGTGGTCCTCTTCTTCCTGGATCGAACAGCATCAAGGTCGGCCGTGTTGAACTGGGAGGCAGGCTTGGAAGATTTTCCGGCACCTACACATTTAAAGCAAGATAAGTATCCTTATCCTATTTCATTTTAACTATTTATTTTAATATTCAACTATGCAAAAAGCAGGATACTTACTTGACATGGTGATGGAACCTGAGGATACTTCTTGTGAGTCTTGGGTGTCTATCTTGAATGACCTTATTTCAGGATCAAGTTTCCAAAAAACAGCAAGCCTTTCCTTGGTTGCGGGTGTTGTGATAAGGTGCGAAACAGAGATAGCTGCATAACACAAGGCAAAAAGGGGTTAACGATCCTTTCACTAGAGCAAGATTACCTGGTGATCCTTCTCAGGATCCTCTATCCTACCATTGGTGGACCACTTCCTGGGTAAATGCTTTCCGTTTGGAATGGTATCCCTCCTGACAAAGAAGAAGCGTCGTTTTCAATTTGTGTCATTCTTGGTGGCTTTAAAAATGGGATGTTCTTCGCCGGGTTTTCGCTTAAACAGATATCGATGAGATCCAAACGTCGTGAGATCATACATCTCTGTCAGTTCTGACATTCCTAAATCAATCCCTTCCTGCTCTATGATCCTCTCCAGGGTATACAAGACCCTCCAAATCATCGGCATAGCTTGGATGTAAGAGATGCCGGTAAGGGAAAAGAAGGATTGGGTAAAGTCTGGAAAAGGATAGGTGTATCCTATGGTGAATGGAGTAACCGGAAAGGCAACCCATGTTTCAGAAACATAGTCGCACAGAACCGTGGGATCGAAAGGTTTGAAAAAGGCGTTCGCCGGAAAGCAATGACGGGTCTTATCTATTTGGGCATCGGTAAAGTAACACCTTTCATTCACTGAGTCCTTAATGATCCCTTGACTCTTCAAGGGGCTATCCTTCTGGTGATCCTTGGCGGGGGAGGACCGGAGCATCATTCTTAACGAGATGATGGTAGAGAAAGAAAAACAGAGTAAGAGAAGGAGAAGTAAGAGAAGAGATACCTGATCGATCTTCGACTGAGAATTTAAAGGGAGTTTCTTCGGATTTAAATGCATATTGATCCTATCTCTAACTCCTATTTATAATGATGATTTGCAGGATAGTCACTTCAGTGACGTCAGCTTTGCAACGGCTAGTCCGTCTTCAACGGCTAGTTATCCGTTAGTTTGTTGCGGATAAGATCAACAAAATACAACTCGCTTATTTACAATATAACTCCTTATATTTTGGGGGCAATTGTTAGGGGTGGATTTCTAAATGGCCCGTGATCCTCAATTATTATCCTGTTTGGTGATCCTCACTTCTGTGTCAGTTAGTGATCCTCAGAAGTGCCTCAGGATCAGGATCATGGATCATCCTAAGGATCCTTATACTAATGATTGTCTACTTTGAATTCGTAACTGTTTTGCAGGAATATCAATTGGGACTTGGTCTTGGCGATATTTCTGGAGAATATTCTAAGTCTATTTCGCACGTGCTTGGTTAGAAATGGACGTTGTGGAGTCGTGGAGGACTTGCACCTATTGCGGATAGTTTGTTATTTAGATTTTTACTAGATTTAAAAGGGGTAGCGAGCTAATTAGACAACACTTTTTGCTATTTTTGGCTACACACACTCTCTAAACCGCTCACAACAGCTCTCGTTCATTCACTTAGCAATTTCGTACACTTTTTACACAGAACACTATAGTGATCCTTGTATTTAGCTCGCTATCATCCGAAGTTGTAACACATTACTTGTTTAATTTGAGTTGGTGATCGGTAGTTTCCATCACCCGGGGTTTTTTGTGCCGGAGATCAACTCTTGATCAAGGGCTTTTTCCCCGTATAAACCTTGTGTCACTTGTTATTTATTTTTCATAGTGATCCTTATTGCTATAAACCAATTCAAGCATCATACCCCGTAACAGAGAGTTTGGTTACATTATCCTCGTCTGATTTTCTGACCAAAACACAAGCTATGCCAATGATTTGGAGGGTCTTGTATACCCTTGAAAGGATCATTGAGCAAGAAGGAATTGACTTGGGAATGTCAGAATTAGCCGAGATGTATGACCTTACCACATTTGGATTCCACCGATATCTATTCAAGCGTAAACCCGAAAAAGAACATCCCATCTTTAGAGCTACAAAAAATGATATCAACTGGAAACGGCGGTTCTTCTTCGTCAGAAGGGATTCTATCCCGGATGGCCAGGATTTGCCAAAGGAATGGAACACTCATGGTAGGATAGGAGGATCCTTAGAAGGATCACTAAGTAAGCTTATTCCGATAATGATTACTAATATGCTTCTGTTCCTTTTTGTACAGCTATCACATTCTCGCATATCATTCCCTCAGCTGCCACCAAGGGGAGACTTGCTGCCTTTAGAAAGCTTGATCCTGAAACAAGATCATTCAAGACAATTACCCAGGATTCACAAGAGGTATCCTCAGGTTCTGTCACCATGTCAAGTAAGTATCCTGTTCTTTTTAAATTCAAATGTTTAAATAAGTAGTTATATATGAATAGAATAAGGACACTTATCTGTTTTGGATGTATAGGCGCTGGAAAATCATCAAGATCCGCTTCCAAATTCAGTGTCACTGAGCTTGACACCGTCCGATCCTCCAAGAAGAAGCTTCCTGCCAGCCCAACTGCTTTAATCCCCAAGGCACCCACTAAAGGAAGGGGTGGCAAGAAAAGAAAAGCCTCCGAAGCTGAGGATCTGCAAGGTCTGCCCCTGATCCGTCACCAGTTCCTTGAGTACTTCAACGAGGTAAGGATCATTGTCCCTGCTTTAGGTATCCAGCTTATTTGAGGATCATCTGTTTTTAAACTGTTCTCTATCTTCTTTGCAGAAATTTGCTGAGATTGAAGACTACGTTGGGCATGTATAAGAGCAGGACAAGAAGATTGCCGACCTCCAACAAGTCGCATTGCTTAAGGATCTCAAGATTGCTGACCTCCAAAAAGATCTCCAAAATGCCAAAACTGAAACGGCCAAGATTATGATCAACTTCGATTATGAAAAGCAGGAGATCACAGATGATGCCAAGGTCTCCGCTGCTATAGACATGTACAAGACCAAGCTACAAATGGCTCAAGAAGCTCAGGATCCTGCCTTCGATAGGAGCAGCTGGGATGTGGAAGGCTGGAAGGCAAGGCTGGTTTAATTGGAGGATAAGGATGAGGCTGATGAGGTTCTAGCAATTGAGGCTGGAGGCAGTGGCAAGGATCATGGTGGTGAAGCTAGTGGAGCCGGAGATGGTGATGCAGCGAAGGTGTAGGCTGCAACAATGGGCAATGATGGACATTTCTAGACGTAGCCGGAGCCCATTTTTTAGTTTGGTTATGGTTTTTTTTTTGTTTTGATGATGTTTTGATGAACAATGGTTGGTCTGTATTTGAACAATAGTAACTAGTATTGAGGATCATGGATGATCCTTCGAACAATAGGTAGGATTACAAATGGTGGAGGGATCCTCTGTTTGGGGGATGAAGCCATTGTGATCCTGCCATCTTTTGATTCCTGCACTTGAAAAACCTATGAACAATGGACACCCTTTACCTACCCCAGCGGACGGGCCACGTATTGCTGGTAGATGCTCGGGGTAGGTAATTTTGACAACCTTAAAAGGGTTTAAGCTTTTGTGAATAAAATGACTTTAACTTTTTGGCTATATCCTGTGTTGATATCCTTATTGTTATTTTATTTTTCAATCTATTGTGATGTTCATGTCGTTTAAACTCATCAAGTAAGGAAAAATATAAAAAATATCCCTTAAGAGTTAAGGATATGATCAAGGATCACATAAAAAATAATTTAAGGATCATAACTTCAGTTGTCGAAGGGTAAGTGTCACTTAAACACATAATGAATAAAATCAAAACAATTAAGGATCATACCTGAGAATCCAAGTTAGGATCCTATCCTTTACCACTTAAAACTAGGATAACCCAAGATACAAACCTTAGTTGAAAGTAAGAATCCTTGGTCAATTATCTTCACAAACCTAAAACAAGATGTTATTTGGGACTGAGCCAATAAAAGATGAATGTTAGTAACTGGGGACAAGCCCAACAATTCTGGGGACAAGCCCAATATACTGGGGACAAGCCCAAAGGATAACTAGGGACAAGCCCAAAGGATAACTGGGGACAAGCCCAAAGGATCGTATGTAAACTGGAGTATGACCCTTACTGGCGACTATCCAAACTTAGTGACATGAAAATGCCAAAACCTTAGCTAACGTGAAAATGTTAGAAACCTTAGGAACGGATGTATGGTACGTCTACCATTATATGTAGGATCCTGAATATAGCCAGTACAATGAAATTGTCAGCCCCTAAAGCGGGTACTGGTCCCATTGCCATGAACTATACCAGGATCATCGTGCGCTACTGGCGAAACTGGGGACTAGCCCAAATAACTGGGGTCAAGCCCAAAGGATAACTGGATACTTCTGTGGATACTTTACGCTTAGTTAAGGATGCCTGAACCTTCAAAACTCGAAATCAAGTAAAAGGAGGATAAAGGACGCAGGATCCTTATCCTTGTAGGGGAATAAAAAGAATGAAATAGTTTAAGATTAGAATGTTACCAGAAAAAGGATCATCTGTCAGCGGGGATCCTTCAAGGATACTTGTCGGGTAAGGATCATGGATCATGATCACACGAAATATTTCTTCAAATGGACAGCATTCCAAGCTCTAGGTAGCAAATCACCCTCCATTGTTAGCAATCGATATGCCCCCTTTCCTGCTTCAGCTTCAATCAAATAAGGTCCTTCCCACTTTGGTGCTAGCTTTCCATCAGCAGGATTGGTGGTATTTTGAAATGCTTTCCTTAATACCATATCCCCAACTTGGAATTTCCTAAGCCTGACATTTTTGTTGTAGGCTCCAGCCATCCTTTGTTGATAACTGGCCATCCTTATCCTTGCTAAATCCCTGATTTCTTCTATAGTATCCAAGTCTTGAATCAAGTTTTCAGCATTTTCTTCAGGATCACGAATGCTTGTTCTTGCAGTTGGAACCACCATCTCTGTAGGGATCACTGACTCTGCCCCAAATACCAAAGAAAATGGAGTTTGGCCTGTAGCATTCTTGGGAGTTGTTCTATCAGCCCACAGCACATAAGGTAGTTCTTCTGCCCATTTTCCTTTCTTGGATCCGAGCTTCTTCTTCAAATTGTTGATGATAATCTTGTTGGATGATTCTGCCTGACCATTAGCTTGTGGATGGACTGGTGTTGATGTTATCATCTTAATTCCCCAACTGTCACAAAAGTTAGTGGTTCTACTCCCAATAAATTGGGATCCATTATCACAAATAATTTCAGAAGGGATGCCAAATCTAGTAATAATATTTCTTTTAATAAAGGATATAACTTCCTTTTCTCTGACTTGAGCAAAGGCTTCAGCCTCTATCCACTTAGAGAAGTAATCAGTCATAGCAAGCATGAATACTTTTCCACCAGGTGCCTTAGGAAGCTTTCCAACTATATCCATTCCCCATCTCATGAATGGCCAAGAAGAGGATATAGGATGCAAGAGCTCTGCTGGTTGGTGAAGGATATTACTATGCCTTTGACAAGGATCACACTTCTTGGCATACTCCATAGCATCCTTCTTCATAGTGGGCCAATAGTATCCTGTCCTTAGGATCCTTGAGAATAATGCCCTGCCCCCAGTGTGGTTTCCACAATCTCCTTCATGGAAATCCTTTAGGACTTCTTGAGTTTCAGGATCCTCAATGCATCTCAAATATGGTCCTGCAAGAGATCGTTTATACAACATATTATTTAATATTGTAAATTGAGATACCTTAATTTTGTAAGCCCTTGGGTTTTCTCCTGTAGGAATTTCCCCATGTTGTATGTATCTCATGATTGGGAGTATCCATGATCCTGAATGAGATTGGGTATCATCACTAGGGATGATTGCAGAACCTTCTCCTATCTCCATAGCTACATGATCCTTGATAGCAGGGGTCAGGATATGGATAATAGGGATCTCAATATCCTCATGAATCTTCAAAGATGATCCTAGATTGGCTAATGCATCAGCTTCTGCATTCTCTTCCCTTGGTACCTGTGTCAAACTGAAGGATACAAAAGAGAGTGCCAATTCTTTGACTATCTCCAAATATTTGATTAGCTTTTCACCTTTAACAGCATAGGATCCATTAAAGTGATTAGTGATCAATAAAGAGTCTACGTGTACCTCAAGATACCTGATGCTCATGTGCTTTGCAATTTGCAAACCAGCTATCAAGGCTTCATACTCAGCCTCATTGTTGGTAGTTTGAAATTCACAAGCTATGGAGTGGGGTATTATGTCCCCCTGTGGCGATTTTAGTAGTATTCCAAGCCCTGTTCCATTTACATTGGAGGATCCATCAGTAAACAGTATCCAAGGATCCTTGGTTTCTTCAAGCTGTTGGACTTCTAGTTCAGCTTCCTTGTGCAAATCACTACTGAAATCTGCCACAAAGTCAGCTAATGCTTGGGATTTAATGGCTGTCCTAGGCTCATATCTTATATCATATGCACTCAACTTCACTGCCCACTTAGCCATCCTTCCTGACATTTCAGGTTTCCTGAGAACATTCTTAATTGGGAAATTAGTTTTAACAATAATGGCATGAGTCTCAAAATAATGTCTTAATTTAGTAGATGCCATAATTAATGCAAGGATAAGTTTTTCTAAATGTGAATACCTGGATTCAGCATCAAGTAAGCTCTTACTTACATAATAAACAGGATGTTGTGTACCTTGGTGATCCTTAACAAGGACCGCACTTACTGCTTTTGAGGATACCGCCAAATATAAGGATAACACATCTCCCTTTTCTGGTTTCATTAAGGCTGGGGCTGAGGATAGGTAACCTTTAAGAGCTTTAAGGGCACTTTCATGCTTCTCAGTCCATTCAAATTTCTTGTTTTTCCTCAGGATATCATAGAACTCCTTGTACTTTTCTGAGGATTTGGATATGAATCTGTTCAAGGCTGCGATCCTGCCAGTCAACCTTTGCACATCCTTAGCATTGGCAGGAGATTTGATATTCACTATAGCCTTAATTTGCTCTGGACTTGCTTCAATGCCCCTCTTTGTTACCATATATCCTAAGAATTTACCTGCCTTTACACCAAAATGACACTTAGAAGGATTTAATTTCATGTTATACTTATCAAGGATATTGAAAGCTTCCTCCAAGTCTTTAAGGTGATCCTCAGCTCTTTTGTACTTAACCACCATGTCATCAATATAGACTTCCATAGTGTATCCAATTTGTTCCTTGAACATCATATTGACGAGCCTTTGGTAAGTAGCACCTGCATTTCTTAATCCAAATGGCATAGCAATATAATAATATATACCAGTTGGGGTCATGAAGGCTGTATCCTCTTGATCGGATGGTTCCATCTGAATTTGTTGAAATCCAGATGAAGTATCCATAAAAGTTAGCAACTCATGACCCGCGGTAGCATCCACCATGGAGTCAATGTGGGGTAATGGGAAAGGATCCTTGGGACATGCCTTGTTTAAATCTGTAAAATCGACACATACCCTCCACTTTCCATTTTTCTTTTGAACAACAACCACATTGGCTAACCATCTTGGATACTTAACCTCTCTAATCATACCTGCTCGAAGTAGTTTATCTACCTCTTCCGGGATAATAGCATTTCTTTCAGGTGCAAACTTCCTCCTCTTTTGATGAATTGGCTTGAATGACCTGTCAATGCCAAGTTTGTGAGTAATTATATCCTTAGATATACCTGTCATGTCTTCATGTTTCCAGGAAAAGGTGGTCTTTCTTCTTTTGAGAAAGGATACTAGCTCTTGTTCAATATCGCTAAGGATCCCTGACCCTATGAAGATCTTGGATTCAGGATCATCGGGATCCATGAGGATTTCTTTCAAATCTTGTTCTCTTGCCTCCAAGACATCTCTTGAAGGATACTTTAATTGCTATTGTTCCCTTGGTCTTGAGGCTGGCTTCATTGATGAGGTATAGCAATTCTTAGCCTCCTGTTGATCACTCTCTATTTTCACCACCCCCCATGGACTTGGAAGCTTTACACACTGATGATAGGTGGATGGAACTGCCTTCATATCATGTATCCATGGCCTGCCAAGGATAACATTACAACACGACAAGCAATCAATAACACAAAACTTTTGATAAGAATGCAATCCTTCAATATAGATTGGGAGTTTGATGTCCCCCAATGTATTCTTTGTTTCCCCACTGAATCCCACAAGTACTGAGGATCTTGGGATAATATCAGACTCTGGGATATTCATTTTCTTGAGAACATCCAGCTGAATGATGTTCACAGAGCTTCCTCCATCTATAAGGATCCTGCGAACAACGTGGTTAGAAATAAACAATGTAATTACAAGACCGTCATGATGAGGATCCTGGATGTCAACACGATCATCCTCATCAAAAGTAATGACTTTATCCTGGGTGACAACGGAGGTCCGGACGGGTCTGTCTCCATTATCCATCTTGGTTTCCTTAGCGTGTCTTTTTGCTGCTGAGAAGGATGTACCACAGATGTCTGATCCATCGGATATGAAATTGATGACTTGTGCATCTGCCGGAGGAGCAGGAGCCCTTTCCGGGATCCTTTCAGGATCCTGGGTTCTTGACTTCTTTCGTCCCAAGAGTTCCTTTAAATGCCCCTTGCTCAACAAATAACCAATTTCCTTCCTAAGTGCAATACATTCTTCAGTGAGATGCCCAAAATCCTCATGATATGTGTTTTGGTCAAAAAATCTGATGAGGATATTGCAACCAAACTCTCTGTTACGGGGTATGATGCTTGAAATGTGGAACAATGACAAGGATCACTTTAATGTAAATTGCACAAATGACACAAGTATTTATACGGGGAAAAAGCCCTTGATCAAGAGTTGATCTCCGGCACAAAAAACCCCGGGTGATGGAAACTACCGATCACCAAGCTCAAATAAATCAATAAACGTTTACAACTTCGGATAGTAACGAGCTAGGTACAAGGATCACTATCGTGAAAGGTGTAAAAGTGAGTGAAAATGAATGAATGTTCGTCGAGAGCTTCAAGTGTGCGAGTATATGAGAGTGTGTGTAGCTGAAAAAAAATGACTAAGTGTTCTAATTCTAGCTCGTTACCCCTTTTAAAATAGAAGTTAACTACAATAACTAACTATCCGACTTTTGTGCCAAGCTCCCACGTTCTCCACAACGTCCATTTTTGGTCAATCGTGTGCGAAATGCACGTGGAATATTCCTTAGTACCGTTGCCAAGACCAAGTCAAGCTTGTTACTCCTGCGAAGTAATACAAAACACAAATAAACAATCGTCAGTACGAGGATCCCTAAAGTGATCCATGATCCTGAAGCTCTTCTGAGGATCACTATCTGTCACAGAAATAAGGATCATTAATTAGGATAACGAATAAGGATCACTAATTGTTAGAAAATCCTCCCCTAACAATTGCCCCCAAAATATAAGGAGTAATTTGTAAAATAAGCGAGTTATATTTTCTTGATCTTATCCGCAACTAACTAACGGATATATAGCCGTTGATATCGAACTAGCCATTGCAACCATGACGTCACAGAAGTGACAACCCTGCACGATCATGATTATAAATAGGAGATAGAGATAGGATCAAATGCATTTAAATCCGAAAGAAACTCCCTTTATATTCTCAGTCGAAGATCAATCAGGTATCTCTTTTCTCCTCTTTCTCCCTCTCTTACTTTGTTTTTCTTTCTTTATCACCATCACTTTGAGAATGATGCTCCGAAGCTCACCGGGCAAGGATCACAAGAAGGATAGCCCTTTGAAGAGTCAAAAGATCATCAAAGACTCGGCGAATGAGAGGTATTGCTTTAACGATGCACAAGTAGATAAAATCCGTCACTGTTTTTCGGCGAATGCCTTTTTCAAACCCTTCGATCCTACTATTCTGAGCGACTATGTTTCAGATACATGGGTTGCCTTTCCAGTTACTCCATTTGCCATAGGATACACCTATCCTTTCCCAGAACTTACACAATCCTTCTTTTCCCTTACCGGCATCTCTTACATCCAAGCCATGCCGATGATTTGGAGGGTTTTATACACCCTGGAGAGGATCATCGAACAGGAAGGCATTGATTTAGGCATGTCAGAGCAGACACAATTGTATGATCTTACTACCTTTGGTTCCCATCGTTATTTGTTCAAACGAAAACCCGGCGGAGAACACCCCCTTCTTAAAGTCACCAAGAATGACACAAATTGGAAACATCGCTTCTTCTTTGTCAGGAGGGATACCATTCCAAACGGAAAGGATCTACCAAAGACATGGTCCACCCATGGTAGGCCAGAGGATCCTGAGAAGGATCACCAGGTAGTCTTGTTTTTGTATAAGGATTACTGACCCCTTTTGTCTTGTGTTATGCAGCTATTTCCGTCTCACACATCATCACATCACCTGCAACCAAGGATAGGCTTGCTGCTTTTTGGAAGCTTGATCCTGAAACAAGGACATTCAAGATAGACACCCAAGACTCACAGGAAGTATCCTCAGGTTCCATTACCATGTCAAGTAAGTATCCTGCCTTTTGCATAGTTGGAATATTAAAATAAATAAGTAAATTGAAATAGGATAAGGATACTTATCTTGCTTTGAATGTGTAGGTGCCGGAAAATCTGCCAAGCCTGTATCCCAATTCAACACGGCTGACCTTGATGTTGTTCGATCCAGGAAGAAGAGGTCCACTACCAGTCCCAGCATCTCCATTCCCAAGGCACCCACTAAAGGAAAGGGTGGCAAAAAGAGAAAGACCTCTGAGGGTGAGAATTTGCAGGGTCTGCCTCTGATCCGTCACCAATTCCTCGAGTACTTCAATGATGTAAGGATCACCGTATCTGCCTGTATATCCTGCTGATTTGAGGATCACTCGGTCCTGACCTTATCTTTCATCTCCTTTGCAGAAATTCACTGAGATTGAGGATTATGTGGGGAATGTCGAGGAGCAGGACAAGAAGATTGCTGACCTCCAACAGGTTGCAGTGCTCAAGGACCTTGTAATTGCTGATCTTCAGAAGGAACTCCAAGATGCCAAGACTAAGACGGCTAAGCTTCTGATTGACCTTGACTATGAGAAGCATGATCTCATAGAAAATGCTAAGGTCTCTGCTGCCATCACAATGTATCAAACTAAATTGAAGATGGCCCAGGAAGCTCAAGATCCTCACTTTAACAAAAGCAGCTGGGATGTTGAGGGCTGGAAAGCAAGGTTGGCCGATCTTGAGGATGATGAGGAAGAGGCTACTGAGGTCTTGGCGATTGAGGCAAGTGGCAGTGGGAAGGATCTGATGAAGGATACCACAGCTGGAGGAGAAGAAGATGCAGCAAAGGTGTAGGCTGCACAATTGGGCGATGATGGACATTCCTAGACGCAGCCGGAGCCCAATTTTTTAGTTTGATGGTAGTTTTTTGTGGTTGTGATGTTGAACAATTTAATGGGTTGTAATGAACAATAGTTTCTAGGATTAAGGATCACGTATGATCCTTTGGACAATAGGCAGGATTGCAATTGGTGGAGGGATCCTCTGTTTGGGGGATGAAGCCATTGTGATCCTGCCGCCTTTATATTCCTGCACTATCTTTGAACTTATTATCATGGACACCCTTTACCTACCCCAGCGGACGGGCCACGTTTTGCTGGTAGATGCTCGGGTAGGTAATTTTGACAACCTTTTAAGGGTTAGTCTTTTGTTAATAAATAAAATCTTAACCTTTTGTCGCTTATCTTGTGTTGTTATCCTTTGTTTTGATGCACATTTATTGAATAAACAATTTTGAACAAGTCAGATTAAAAATATTTTAGGATATGATCCACAATCAAATATCCTATAGTTAAAGAATCCCGAAAATAATATATTCTAAGGATCATAAGTCTAGTTGTCAAATTTTAAGGGTTATTCAAATAAATAATGAATAAAATTTAAAAATAGTTAAGGATCATACCTGAGGATCCAAGTTAGGATCCTAACCATAATAAGGATAACTATAAGATAAACCTTAGAGAGAAGTAAGGATCAAGGATCCCTAGTTGCCTATCTTCAAGAACCTGAAATAGAGCATAACTTGGGACTAAGCCAATATAAGAAAAGAGTTAGCAACTGGGGACAAGCCCAACAAACTGGGGACAAGCCCAAATAAACTGGGGACAAGCCCAAATAAACGGATGTAAACTGGGGTCAAGCCCATATAAATGGATGTAAACTGGGGTCAAGCCCATATAAACAGATGTAAACTGGAGTATGGCCCTCACTGGCGACTATCCAAACTTAAGCGACATGAAAATGCCGAAACCTTAGCTAACGTGAAAACGTTAGAAACCTTAGGAACGGATGTATGGTAAGTCTACCATTATACGTAGGATCCTAGGCATAGCCAGTACAATGGAATTATCAGCCCCTAAAACGAGTACTGGTCCCACTGCCTTGAACTATACCAGGATCATCATGCGCTACAGGCGGAACTGGGGTCAAGCCCAAATAACTGGGGTTAAACCCAAGGAACGGATTGCTTCTGCGGATAACCAATGTTATGCTAAGGATACCTGAACTTTCAAAACTCAAACTCACGTGAGAGATGGATAAAGGATACATGATCCTTATCCTTATATGAGGAAATAAAGAAATAAAATAGTTAAAGTTTAGGATATTACCTAAGTAAGGATAACTGATGCTTTAAGGATCCTTTAAGGATACCCCTATCGTGAGGATCATCTGTGCCATGAGGATCATGCTCACATGAAATATTTCTTTAAGTGGACAGCATTCCAAGCTCTTGGTAGCAAATCACCTTCCATGGTTAGCAATCTATATGCCCCCTTTCCTGCTTCAGCTTCAATCAAATAAGGACCTTCCCATTTTGGAGCTAATTTTCCATCAGCAGGATTGGTGGTATTCTGAAATGCTTTCCTTAATACCATATCTCCAACTTGAAACCTCCTGATCCTGACATTTTTGTTGTAAGCACCAGCCATTCTCTGTTGATAACTGGCCATCCTTATCTTAGCCATATCCCTGATTTCTTCAATAGTATCCAGGTCTTGGGCCAAGTTCTCATCATTCTCCTCAGGATCACGGGTACTTGTTCTAGCAGTTAGAACCACCATTTCTGTTGGGATCACTGACTCTGCCCCAAATACCAAAGAGAATGGTGTTTGACCAGTAGCATTCTTAGGGGTTGTCCTATCAGCCCAAAGCACATAGGGTAGTTCTTCTGCCCATTTCCCTTTCTTGGATCCAAGCTTCTTCTTCAAATTGTTAATGATGATCTTGTTGGATGATTCTGCTTGACCATTAGCTTGTGGGTGGACTGGTGTTGATGTTATCATCTTAATCCCCCAGCTGTCACAAAAGTTAGTGGTTCTGCCCCCAATAAATTGGGAACCATTATCACAAATAATCTCATAAGGAATTCCAAATCTAGTTATAATATTTCTTTTGATGAAGGATATAACTTCCTTTTCTCTGACTTGGGCAAAAGCTTCAGCCTCTATCCACTTGGAGAAGTAATCAGTCATAGCTAGCATGAATACTTTTCCACCAGGTGCCTTAGGGAGCTTACCAACTATATCCATACCCCATCTCATAAATGGCCAAGAGGAGGATATAGGATGCAATAATTCAACTGGTTGATGAAGGATATTGTTGTACCTCTGACAAGGATCACATCTTTTAGCATACTCCACAGCATCTCTCTTCATGGTTGGCCAGTAGTATCCTGTCCTCAGGATCCTTGAGAATAATGCCCTGCCCCCAGTGTGATTTCCACAATCTCCTTCATGGAAGTCTTTTAAAACTTCTTGGATTTCAGGACCCTCAATGCATCTCAAGTATGGTCCTGCAAGAGATCGTCTATACAACATATTATTTAAAATTGTGAATTGAGATACCTTAGATTTGAAAGCCCTAGGGTTTTCCCCTGTAGGAATCTCTCCATGTTGTAAGTATCTCATGATTGGTGAGATCCATGATCCTGAATGAGATTGAGTATCCTCACTAGGGATAACTGCAGAATTATTTCCTATCTCCATAGCCACGTGATCCTCGATAGCCGGGGTCAGGATATGGATAATTGGGATCTTGATATCCTCCGGGATCTTCAAGGATGATCCTAAGTTAGCCAATGCATCAGCTTCTGTATTCTCTTCCCTTGGTACCTGTGTCAACCTAAAGGAAACAAAAGAGAGTGCCAAACTTTTGACTATCTCTAAATATTTGGTTAGCTTTTCACCTTTAACAGCATAGGATCCATTAAAGTGGTTTGTAATTAACAATGAATCTACATGTACCTCAAGATACCTGATCCCCATATGCTTGGCAATTTGCAAACCAGCAATTAAGGCTTCATATTCGGCCTCATTGTTAGTGGTTTGGAACTCACAAGCTATAGAGTGGGGTATTATGTCCCCCTGTGGCGATTTTAGTAGTATTCCAAGCCCTGTGCCTTTGACATTTGAGGATCCATCAGTATAGAGTATCCAAGGATCCTTGGTCTCCTCTAGCTGCTGGACTTCTAACTCAGCTTCTTCTTGTAAATCACTACTGAAATCAGCCACAAAGTCGGCTAATGCTTGGGATTTGATGGCTGTCCTAGGCTCATATCTTATATCATAGGCACTAAGCTTCACTGCCCACTTAGCCATCCTTCCTGACATCTCTGGTTTCCTGAGGACATTCTTAATTGGAAAGTTAGTTTTAACAACAATAACATGAGTTTCAAAATAATGTCTCAACTTAGTAGATGCCATAATTAATGCAAGAATAAGTTTTTCAAGGTGTGAATACCTGGATTCGGCATCAAGTAAACTTTTACTTACATAATAGACAGGATGTTGTGTACCTTCATGATCCTTAACAAGGACCGCACTTACTGCTTTTGAGGAAACTGCAAGATATAAGGTTAGCACATCGCCTTTTTCTGGTTTCATCAAGGATGGGGCCGAGGATAGGTAATCTTTGAGGGCTCTTAAAGCATTTTCATGCTTCTCAGTCCACTCAAATTTCTTGTTCTTCCTTAGGATATCATAGAATTCTTTGCACTTCTCTGAGGATTTGGATATAAATCTGTTCAAAGCTGCTATCCTGCCTGTTAGCCTTTGAACATCCTTAGCATTGGCCGGAGATTTGATGTTCACTATTGCTTTGATTTGTTCCGGGCTAGCTTCAATGCCTCTCTTTGTAACCATATATCCTAAGAATTTACCTGCTTTAACACCAAAGTGACATTTTGAAGGATTAAGCTTCATATTATATTTATCAAGGATATTGAATGCTTCCTCCAAGTCTCTTAGGTGATCCTCAGCTTTTAAGGATTTTACCACCATATCATCTATGTAAACCTCCATAGTTTGTCCAATCTGATCCTTGAACATCATATTCACCAGCCTTTGATATGTTGCACCTGCATTTCTTAATCCGAACGGCATAGCAATATAGCAGTATATACCAGTTGGAGTCATGAAGGCTGTATCCTCTTGGTCGGATGGTTCCATTTGGATTTGTTGAAATCCAGATGAGGCATCCATAAAAGTTAACAGTTCATGACCCGCAGTTGCATCCACCATGGAGTCAATGTGGGGTAATGGGAAAGGATCCTTGGGACATGCCTTATTTAAATCGGTAAAATCGACACATACCCTCCACTTTCCGTTTTTCTTTTGAACAAGAACCACATTGGCCAACCATCTTGGATACTTGACCTCTCTAATCATACCTGCCCGGAGCAATTTCTCTACCTCTTCCTGGATAATGGCATTCCTTTCCGGTGCAAACTTTCTTCTCCTTTGATGGATTGGTTTGAAGGACCTGTCAATGCCGAGTTTGTGAGTGATTACATCTTTGGATATACCAGTCATGTCTTCGTGTTTCCATGCAAAGGTAGTCTTTCTCCTTTTGAGGAAGGATACAAGGTCTTCTTTCATTTCGCCAAGGATCCCTGATCCGATATAGATTTTGGATTCAGGATCATCGGGATCCATGAGGATTTCTACCACATCCTGCTCTCTTGCCTCCAAGACATCCCTTGGAGGATACCTTGATTGCTATTGCTCCCTTGACTTCGAGGCTGGTTTCATCGATGAAGTGTAGCAATTCTTAGCCTCCTGCTGATCACTATCAATCTTCACTATTCCCCAAGGACTAGGGAGCTTCACACATTGATGGTAGGTAGATGGGACTGCTTTCATATCGTGTATCCAGGGCCTGCCAAGGATAACATTGCAACAAGATAAACAGTCAATAACACAAAATTTTTGATAAGAGTGTAGGCCTTCGATATATATTGGGAGTTTAATGTCCCCCAGGGTATTCTTAGTTTCGCCACTAAATCCCACAAGCACGGAGGATCTTGGTATGATATCTGATTCAGGAATTCCCATCTTCTTTAGAACATCAAGCTGGATAATGTTCACTGAGCTTCCTCCGTCTATAAGGATCCTGCGGACAAAATGGTTAGAAATGAAAAGAGTAATAACTAAACCATCGTGATGAGGATCCTGGATATCAATATGATCATCCTCATCAAAGGTTATGACTTTTCCTTCGGAGACACTTGATGTTCGAACTGGTCTTTCTCCATTATCCATTTTAGTTTCCTTTGCATGCCTTTTAGCCGCTGAGAAGGATGTGCCGCAAATGTCTGATCCTCCAGAAATAAAGTTTATTACTTGTGCATCTGCTGGAGGGGCTGGAGCCTTCTCAGGGATCCTTTCAGGATCCTGAGTCCTTGACTTTTTTCTTCCCAACAATTCTTTTAGATGCCCCTTGCTCAACAAGTATCCAATTTCCTTTCTTAGTGCAATGCATTCTTCTGTGAGGTGCCCAAAATCTTCATGGTATGCACACCACTTTGATTTATCCTTAGTTGCAGCTGGCCTATCATTTTTTCTGGGCCATCTAGCTTTATCACCTAGATTCTGCATCGCAAGGATTAGTTCATTGTTATCAACAGAAAAACAATATTCAGAAATTGGAGGATAATCCTCATCATCCTCTTCTTGATCAACAGAATGCACGTTCTGGTTATCAGATCTGTTGTAGGATCTGAACTTGTTGTTCCTGAGTGAGGATCCTTGCTTTTCCTGCTTTGAGGATCCTGCTAACCTCTCCTGGATCCTCTTGTCATCCTCTAGCCGAATGAACCTAAGTGCTCGGGTTCTTACCTCATCTAAGTTCCTGCATGGTGTCATAACAAGATCATCATAGAACGACGAATCCCTAAGCAATCCCATTTTAAAGGCCTCAACAGCCGTGGCTATATCTAAGTTGGGAATGTCTAAGGATTCTTTACTGAATTTGGTAATGTAATCCCTTAATGAATCATTATGACCCTGGGTTATCCTATATAGATCACTAGTTAATCGTTCAAATTTTCTACTACAAGAAAACTGATTATTAAACAAGTTAACTAGATTAGCAAATGAGGTAATAGAGTAGGGGGGAAGACTTAGCAGCCATTTGAGAGCTGATCCAGTAAGAGTGGATCCGAATCCCTTGCACAGGCATGCTTCCTTTAAACTTTCTGGGATTGGATTGATCTCCATCCTCTCCCTGTATTGTGCTATATGCTCTTCAGGATCCGTCGAACCATCATACAACTTCATTGTTGGCACATGGAACCTCTTGGGTATCTCAGCATCACAGATTGGTGGTGCAAAACGAGATATCTTGTGGCTCCCATCTGCAATCTCTGGGATAGGTTTGACCACTCCTGGAACACTTGATATCATATCCTTTAGCTTTTGCAATTCTCTGGCCATGGCATGATTGATACCTGGATCCTGCATAAGACCATGGTTAGTAGTATAAGAATTATTAAAAGTGTTACCTCCCATCGGATTCAAATTAGGAAGAATGGATGTTAATCCATATTGTTGGGGCTCTGGAATGATCGAGGGACCAGTAGAAGCATTGGTCTGCATTGGAATAAAATCTCCCTGATGGACATCGGAACTTCCTGTTTGCAAACTCCTCAAGGATCCTGGCATCTGGAAGGATCCCTGAAACTGGGACGGTCCTGGAACAAAGGAGGATCTTTGAACCTGGGATGATCCTGGAACAAAGGAGGATCCTTGAACCTGGGATGATCCTGGAACAAAGGAGGATCCTTGAACCTGGGATGATCCTGGAACAAAGGAGGATCCTTGAACCTGGGATGATCCTGGAACAAAGGAGGATCCTTGAACCTGGGATGATCCTGGAACAAAGGAGGATCCTTGAACCTGGGATGATCCTGGAACAAAGGAGAATCCTTAAACCTGGGATGATCCTGGAACATAGGAGGATCCTTGAAAATGGGATGATCCTGGAACATAGGAGGATCCTTGAATCTGCTGCATTCCTGAATATCCTCCTGAATTTGTGAGGGATCCCATATGCTGAGGATAGGATCCCGCTGGCTGGAAATACGAACCTGATGCCTGGGTCACTGTTGTTGTTTCGTAGTGCACTCCTTTCGGTCCACCCACATAATGAACGTCTGGAACCACTGATGGCTGAGAAGTAATCACCGGAGTATCAAAATTCAAGGATTTCGGCACCAGTGGGGAATGACCCTCTGCCGTTGTCTTTTGTTTCTTGAGATCTCCGATTTCTTTGAGAATCCTCTCATTGGTCTTATCCTGCTGCCGTATCTGATCCTTCATCTGCAAAATCAAAGTAAACATGTCACTAGTAGTGGGAGTGTAAGAAGCAGAAGAAGTTGGAGGTTTTGAGAAAATGGGAGTTGGTTTCTTCGCAGCATTCTCAGCATTCTTCTGGGATCCAGAAGGTGGTGGAGGCAAAGGGGGAACGCCTTGTGAAGAAGTGAATGAGGGCATCAAATTTGAAGCATTCTTCGCTGAGGAAGCCATTTGCTTGGTTGTAGTGAACTGAAATGAGCACAGAAATGCGAATTTTTTCTAAGGATGAAGCACCAATGGCCCCACGGTGGGCGCCAAACTGTTTTGGTCAAAAAATCTGATGAGGATATTGCAACCAAACTCTCTGTTACGGGGTATGATGCTTGAAATGTGGAACAATGACAAGGATCACTTTAATGTAAATTGCACAAATGACACAAGTATTTATACGGGGAAAAAGCCCTTGATCAAGAGTTGATCTCCGGCACAAAAAACCCCGGGTGATGGAAACTACCGATCACCAAGCTCAAATAAATCAATAAACGTTTACAACTTCGGATAGTAACGAGCTAGGTACAAGGATCACTATCGTGAAATGTGTAAAAGTGAGTGAAAATGAATGAATGTTCGTCAAGAGCTTCAAGTGTGCGAGTATATGAGAGTGTGTGTAGCTGAAAAAAAATGACTAAGTGTTCTAATTCTAGCTCGTTACCCCTTTTAAAATAGAAGTTAACTACAATAACTAACTATCCGACTTTTGTGCCAAGCTCCCACGTTCTCCACAACGTCCATTTTTGGTCAATCGTGTGCGAAATGCCCGTGGAATATTCCTTAGTACCGTTGCCAAGACCAAGTCAAGCTTGTTACTCCTGCGAAGTAATACAAAACACAAATAAACAATCGTCAGTACGAGGATCCCTAAAGTGATCCATGATCCTGATCCTGAAGCTCTTCTGAGGATCACTATCTGTCACAGAAATAAGGATCATTAATTACGATAACGAATAAGGATCACTAATTGTTAGAAAATCCTCCCCTAACAATATGCACACCACTTGGATTTATCCTTTGTAGCAGCTGGTTTATCACTTTTCCTTGGCCACCTAGCTTTCTCACCTAGATTCTGCATTGCAAGGATTAGTTCATTGTTATCAACAGAGAAACAATATTCAGAAATAGGAGGATAATTCTCATCATCCTCATCTTGTTCCACTGCGTGCACATTCTGGTTATCAGATCTGTTATAAGACTTGGATTTGTTGTTCCTGAAGTAGGATCCTTGCTTATCCTGTTTCGAGGATCCTGTCAATCTGTCCTGGATCCTTTTGTCATCCTCTAGGCGGATGAACCTAAGGGCCCTAGTCCTTACTTCATCAAGATTCCTGTAAGGTGTCATAACAAGATCATCATAGAATAACGAATCCCTAAGCAATCCCATTTTAAAGGCTTCAACAGCCGTAGCTATATCCAAATTGGGAATATCTAAGGATTCTTTACTAAACTTAGTGATATAATCTCTAAGTGATTCATTTTGGCCTTGTGTTACCCTATATAGATCACTAGTTAATCGTTCAAACTTTCTGCTACAAGAGAATTGACTATTGAACAAGTTAACTAAATTAGCAAATGAAGTAATGGAGTAAGGGGGAAGACTTAGCAGCCATTTAAGAGCAGATCCTGTAAGCGTGGATCCAAATCCCTTGCATAGACACGCTTCTTTCAACCTTTCAGGAATTGGATTGATCTCCATCCTCTCCCTGTACTGAGCTACATGCTCTTCTGGATCCGTTGAACCATCATACAACTTCATTGATGGTATCTGGAATCTTTTAGGTATTTCAGCATCACACAAAGGTGGTGCAAAACGAGATATCCTATGGCTACCATCCGCAATCTCAGGAATGGTTTTAACCACTCCTGGTACACTGGATATCATATCCTTAAGCTTCTGCAGCTCCCTAGCCATGGCCTGATTGATACCTGTATCCTGCATAAAGCCATGGTTAGTGTTATATAAATTATTAGAAGTGTTACCTCCCACAGGATTCAAGTTTGGAATTGCAGATGCGAATCCATCTTGTCGATACTCTGGCATGATTGAAGGGCCAGAGGAGGCAATGGTCTGCATTGGTATGAAGTCTCCTTGATGGACGTCTGAGTTACGAGGTTGCATATTTCTCGAGGATCCTTGATTTTGTAGGGGGTTGGTTCCTTGGAATTGCGATGATCCTTGAAGCTGAAAGGATCCTGGGACCAGAGAGGGTCCTAGGACCTGGGAGGATCCTTGGATCTGGGAGGATCCTGGGACCAGAGAGGATCCTAGAACCTGGGAGGATCCTTGGATCTGGGAGGATACTGGGACCAGAGAGGATCCTAGAACTTGGGAGGATCCTTGGACCTGGGAGGATCCTGGGGCCAGAGAGGATCCTAGGACCTGGGAGGATCCTTGGACCTGGGAGGATCCTTGCACTGCATGCATTCCCACATATCCTCCTGTTGTGAAGTATCCCTGATGCTGAGAGGAGGATCCTAATGGTTGAGAAGAGGATCCCTGAGGCTGGAAGTAAGAGCCAAGTGCCTGACTCATTGTTGTTGTCCCGTAACGCCTTCCTGATAGTTCACCCAAGTATTGCACGTCCGGAACTGCTGAGTATTGTGAAGTTATGACCGGAGTGTCGGAGTTCAGCGATCTTGGCATCAGAGGGGAGTGATCCTCCACTGATTTCTTCTGTTTCTTGATTTCAACGATCTCCCGGAGGATCCTTTCGTTGGTCTTATCCTGCTCTTGTGCATGATTCCTCATCTGCAAAATCAGGGTATAAAGATCATTAGTAGTAGGATTAGTTGAAGCAGAAGAAGTAAGTGGTTTTTGGAAAATAGGAGTTGGTTTCTTCGCAGCATTCTCAGCATTCTTCTGGGATCCAGAAGGTGGTGGAGGCAAAGGAGGAACGCCTTGTGATGAACTGAATGAGGGCATCAAACTTGAAGTATTCTTCACTGAGGAAGCCATCTGCTTGGTTGTAGCGAATCAAAATGGCCACAAAAACATGAATCTTTCTAAGAATGAAGCACCAATTGCCCCACGGTGGGTGCCAAACTGTTTTGGTAAAAAATCAAGCAATGACAATGTAACCAAACTTTCTGTTGTGAGGTATGATGCTTGAATTGATGAACAATAATGAGGATCACTATGAAGTATGATGAACAAATGGCACGAAGATTTATACGGGGAAAAAGCCCTTGATCAAGAATTGATCTCCGGCACAAAAAACCCCGGGTGATGGAAACTACCGATCACCAACTTAAATTAAACAAACAATCTGTTACAATTTCGGATGATAGTGAGCTAAGTACAAGGATCACTATAGTGTATTGTGTAGAAAATGTGTGTAATCGCCAAATGTGTTAGCGAGAGTTGATGAGAGCAGTTGTATGAGTGTGTGTGTAGCCAAAAATAGCCAAGTGTTTCTAAAATAGCTCGCTACCCCTTTAAAAATAGAAAATATCAAGCCTAACTAACATTCCGCAAAAGGTGCAAGTCTTCCACGACTCCACAACGTTCATTTCTGACCAAGCACGTGCGGAATAGACTGGGAATATTCTCGAGGAATGTCGCCAAGACTAAGTCCAAGTTGATATTCCTGCAAAACATTTACGAATTCAAAGTAGACAATCGTTAGTACTGGGATCCTTATAGTTATCCATGATCCTGATCCTGATCCTGCAACACTTCTGAGGATCACTACTTCAGACAGAATTGAGGATCACTAAATCCAACAGCAAATAAGGATCACTGGTCATTTAGAAATCCACCCCTAACAGTTTGTTAGCTAGATTTTTTTTCTATTTTTGAAAGGGGATAACAAGCTTTATTTAGCAATTTAGTTACACACATACACACAACTCGAACTCTCTGCAAACTCTTGGCGATTACACACACTAACGCATTAGCAATCATTGTACCAAGCTTGTTATCATCCGAAGTTGTAAACTTTATTTGTTCAATATAATTGATAGTGGTAGTTTTCACTATCCGAGGTTTTTTATGCCGGAGATCATTCATTGATCAAGGGGTTTTTCCTCGTATAAATCCTTGTATTCATCATTCATTTCATTCATTCATTGTTCATACATTTGTTTAATTAACCAAGCATCTAACCTCACAAAAATCAGATTTGGTTACATTATCCTTGTGTGATTTTTGACCAAAACAGTTTGGCGCCGACCGTGGGGCAATCGGTGCTTCATTCTTGAAAAATCATGTTCATTTCACTCATTTCTGTTCTTACCTTCAACCACATGGCTTCTCAAGGGAGGAACACTTCAAGCTCCATGTCGGCGATCACTTCTTCACAGGGCATTCCACCTTTGCCTCCTGTTCCTTCTGGATACCAGAAGAATGCTGAGAATGCTGCGAAGAAACACACCCCCGTTTTCACAAAAGCAACTACTGCTGTTTCTTCTGGTCCTACTAACAATGATCTTTATTCTTTGATTTTGCAGATGAAGGATTACATGCAGCAGAAGGACAAAACTAATGACAGGATCCTTCGTAAGATTGATGAAATCAAGAAATTGAAGAGATCAACGGAGGATTACTCTCCATCGATGCCTAGATCACTGGATTTCGATACTCCAGCCACAACTACCCAGCATTCCACGGCATCAGGTGTCCAATACCATGGAGGATCATCAAGTATGCATTATTGATCATCGGCAATGACACAGGCTCAAGGATCCAACTTCCAGCCTTTAGGATCCTCTCTTCAGCCTCAAGGATCCTCCTTCCAGCATCAAGGATCCTTCTCTAGTTCGGGAGGATACATGGGGACTCTATTAGCTCAAGGATCCTACCCTCAGCATCCAGGATCCTCATTACAGGTTCAAGGATCCTCATCGCAGGTTCACGGATCCATGTAGTATCCTCCAAGACCTTCAGCTCCGATGTATACTGGATCCAACATCTTTCAGGATCAAGGATCCTTAAGGAGTCAACAACCCAGAAGTTTAGAGATTCATGTGGGAGACTTCATCCCCATGCAGACTATTGCTTCATCTGGTCCCACGATCATTCCAGAATCACATCAGTTTGGATTCACATCAAGAATCCCAGCCTCGAATCAATCAGGAGGTAACACTTTAAATACATCTTATAATACTAACCATGGCTTTGTGCAGGAACTAGGGATCAACCAAGCTATGGCAAGAGAGTTGCAAAAACTCAAGGATATGATATCCAGTGTCCCAGGAGTGGTTAAACCCATTCCTGAGATCCCGGATGGGAGTCACATAGTGTCACGCTTTGCACCACCTAAATGTGATGCAAAGATACCAAAGACGTTTCAAACGCAAAATATGAAGCTCTATGATGGTACAACTGATCCAGAAGAGCATGTAGCTCAATACAGGGAAAAAATGGAGATTAACCCCATTCCTGAAAGGTTAAAAAAAACATGTCTTTGCAAGGGTTTCGGATCCACACTGACAGGATCAGCTCTTAATTGGCTGCTAAGTCTTCCCCCTTACTCTATTACTTTATTTTCTAATTTGGTTAACTTGTTCAATAGCCAATTTTCATGTAGTATGAGATTTGAACGTTTAACTAGTGATCTATATAGGGTAGCCCAAGGTCACAATGAATCACTAAGGGATTACATAACTAAATTCAGTAGAGAATCCTTAGAGATTCCCAATCTGGATATTGCCACAGCTGTAGAGGCTTTTAAAATGGGTTTACTTAAGGATTCACAATTCTATGATGATCTTGTTATGACTCCTTGCAGAAACCTTGATTAAGTAAGAAACAGGGCCCTTAGGTTCATCCGTTTAGAGGATGATAAAAGGATCCAGGAAAGACTATCAGGATCCTCAAAGCAAGAAAAGAAAGGATCCTATTTCAGGAACAACAAATCTAAGTCTTACAACAAGTCTGACAATCAAAATGTGCATGTTGTTGAGCAAGAGGAAGATGATGAAGATTATCCTCCTATTTCTGAATATTGCTTTGCTGTTGATAATAGTGAGCTAATCTTGGCTATGCAGAATTTAGGTGATAAAGCTAGATGGCCGAGAAAGAATGACAAGCCTGCTACCAACAAAGACAAATCAAAATGGTGTGCTTATCATGAAGATTTTGGTCATCTCATGGATGAATGCATAGCACTGAGGAAAGAGATTGGTTACCTCTTAAGCGAAGGATACTTGAAGGAGCTATTCAGAAGAAAGAAATCAAGGATCCAGGATCATGAAAAATTCCAGAAAGGGCTCCTTCTCCTCCAGCTGATGCCCAGATTATCAACTTCATCTCCGGTGGATCAGACATATGTGGCACTTCCTTTTCAGCAGCTAAGAGGCATGCGAAAGAGACAAATATGGAGAATGGGGATAGGCCTATTCGAACTTCTATCCTTACAGAGGAAAAAGTTATATCCTTTGATGAGGATGACCGTGTGGATATTCAGGATCCTCATCATGATGGTCTTGTTAATACATTGTTTATTTCTAACCATTTTGTTCGCAGGATTCTCATAGATGGGGGAAGCTCAGTGAACATTATCCAACTAGATGTCCTCAAGAGAATGAACATCCCTGAATCAGAAATTATCCCAAGATCATCAGTTCTTGTAGGATTTAGTGGAGAAACCAAGAACACATTGGGGGACATTAAACTTCCTATTTACATAGAGCGAGTAAATTCTATTAAAAAATTTTGTGTCATAGATTGCTTATCTTGTTGTAATGTTATCCTTGGCAGGCCATGGATACATGATATGAAAGCAGTCCCCTCTACGTATCATCAGTGTTTTAAACTCCCTACTCCATGGGGTGTGGTAAAGAAAGAAAATGATCAGCAAGAGGCCAAGAATTGTTACACTTCATCAATGAAGCCAGCCTCAAGACCTAGGGAGGCATAGCAATTAAAGTATCCTCCAAGGATTCTACAATTATACCTAGTGATGGCTCACAGTCAAATTCAGGATCATGGATCCTTCCAATCCTGAGATACATACAACATGGAGAGATTCCAACTGGAGAAAATCCCAGAGCTTTTAAAGTCAAGGTATCCCAGTTTAGAATACTAAATAATATCTTATATAAAAGATCTGTTGCAGGTCCATATCTAAGGTGCATCGAGGATCCAGAAATCCAAGAAGTTCTGAAGGATTTTCATGAAGGAGATTGTGGAAACCACACTAGGGTAGAGCACTATTCTCAAGGATCCTTAGAACAGCATATTATTGGCCTACCATGAAGAAGGATGTTGTTGAATATACAAAGAAATGTGATGCTTGTCAAAGACATAGCAATATCCTTCATCAACTAGCGGAGCTCCTGCATCCTATATCCTCTTCCTGGCCATTCATGAGATGGGGAATGGACATAGTTGGCAAACTTCCCAAAGCAACAGGAGGAAAAGTATTTATGCTTGCTATGACTGATTACTTTTCCAAGTGGATAGAAGCTGAAGCCTTTGCACAAGTCAGAGAAAAGGAAGTGATATCCTTTATTAAAAGAAACGTCATTACTAGATTTGGCATACCTTCTGAAATTGTTTGTGATAATGGATCCCAATTCATTGGGAGTAGAACTGCTAACTTTTGTGACAGCTGGGGGATTAGGATGATAACATCAACACCAGTCCACCCACAAGCTAATGGTCAAGCAGAATCATCTAACAAGATCATCATCAACAACTTGAAGAAGAAGCTTGGATCCAAGAAGGTGAAATGGGCAGAAGAGCTACCTTATGTGTTATGGGCTGATAGAACAACTCTCAAGAATGCTACTGGTCAAACTCCATTTTCTTTGGTGTTTGGAGCTGAATCTGTAATCCCTACAGAGATGGTAGTCCCTACTGCAAGAACAAGCATCCGTGATCCTGAAGGGAATGCTGAAAACTTGGTTCAAGATCTAGATACCATAGAAGAACTCAGGGATTTAGCAAGGATAAGGTTGGCTAGCTATCAACAAAGAATGGTTGGAGCTTACAACAAGAATGTCAGGATCAGGAAATTTCAAGTTAGTGACATGGTGTTGAGGAAAGCATTTCAAAACACCACAAATCCTGCTAATGGCAAGCTAGCCCCAAAGTGGGAAGGCCCCTACCTAATTGAAGCTGAGGCAGGAAATGGGGCATATCGTTTATTAACTACGAAAGGTGATCTATTACCAAGGGCTTGGAATGCTGTCCATTTGAAGAAATACTTCATGTAAGAAGGATCCAGGATCCTTAGTTATCCTTATACCCAGTTCATATTAAGGATCCTCAGAGGATATATGATCCTCATTCTGGTAATGATTTCATTATTATTTCTCTAATTCTTTAATTCATTTGATTATTAGGAGAGTGTATTTGCATCCTTATCCTTTTTCATCAAGTTATGAGTTTTGCAGAAGTAGGTGTGTTTTTGACAAAGGATCAAGTATTCAATCATATCTCCAAAGTTTTTGGGCTTGTCCCTAGTTTATGGGCTTGTCCCCAGTTTAAGGTATCTATTGCCTTCTACGAATCAGGTTCTTACACCTTCGCCAGTTGCGCACGATTATCCTAGTGCAGTTTAAGGCAATGGGACCAGTACCCGCTTTAGGGGCTGACAATTTCATTGTACTGGCTGTATTTAGGATCCTAAGTATAATGGTAGTTGTGCCATACATCCGTTCCTAAGGTTTCTAACGTTTTCACGTTAGCTAAGTATAACAATCCTAAACAAACCGACACCCTCGATTATTTTTCTGACACCCTAATATATTTTAAAATATCCCAATATGTCCCTAAATACACCCCGTATGTGAAAACCGAGCCCAAAATACAATATAGCATTAAAAATAAATTAAAAACAAGAAAATTTAAGTTGAGGCGGGCCGGGTAAAACCCACCCCATCCTTTACGCGGGCGGTATAAAGGTTAAAATCTGATTTCGTTGAGTTTTAAGCTTAGGCGGGCCGCGTAAGCTAACCTTAACACTTACGCGGGTCGCGTGAGATCAAGATAGTGGCGCAGCCCGGTGCTGCCACATGGCAGCCACACGTCGACCCTACTCGCTGACCCGGATCAGCTATATCGTTGACTAATATTGACGCGGGCCGCGTAAGCCCTGTCCTTGTTTTACGCGGGCCGTGAGAAAGACAGAATTCAGCACTATAAATAAGGGCCATCGGATTGCATTCGAATTCGCTCAGAAACGTTTCTCAATCTCAATTTCTGAATAGTAGAGATAATACGCGGGTATTATACCCCCCTAAATAGCGAAGTTCTGCTCCGTTGTAAGTATTACAACCCCTGGATACGTATTAGATACGCTGCCCGATTGATCTAGTGTTCCGTAACGGCTGTCGTGGTTCTGCCCGACGTAGTCGTTGGAATGCCGTCTCAGGGAGGGTATTACTAATGTTAAAATAGGTTATTATACTAACGCGTGTGCTTTTGTGTAAATTATAGATTTTCACCAGGAAACCCTTACGAAAAATCTAAGATAGCAATGTGAGTAATCTCCTTTTTGCAAACAGTTTTTACAAAACCTTAACTATTTTACCATGCAATTTAGTAGTGATTGAGTCTTTGTAATTCTACGATTACTACCGGTATGTTGGGGTTTTGTATATAAAATGTGAGTAATGTTACCATTGGACGAAGAGTTAGCCAATGTGTAATATGACCCACCAGTCAGGATTGACAGTACTGAATGAGTAATTGGGTAGATATAAACATTGTAATCGCCCTCAATACTGTTAAGTTTAAATTAAATAAATGTTTCTTCATTAAACTGAGTTTCACTCACTAGTATTTCCCACTGACAAATGTTTTTAAAACGCGTTTCAGGTAACACAATGTGAAAGCCAATTAGAAGCCAGCTGGACAACACTTAAGGCTTGGAAAAGTGGCTATAAAAGTTACCTAAACAAAGAAGGCGTTTTAATTCAAATAAAATGGGATTTATCCCTATAAATCAGCTTGTAATAAAAACTTGGGTTTCATCCCAATATGTTTATTTATATATAAATGGTGGTGTTTTACTCTGATAAAATATTTCCTAACTACGGTCCTGATGAAAAATTCCGCTGCCAAATTAGACAATACGCGATACCACCGAAACTGGCTCGCGGCCGCCCGTTCCCAGGAAACAGGGATCGGGGGTTGCGACAGAAGGTGCTATCAGAGCTAAGCCACTGATTCAGCCACAGAAGTGTTCTGCTGACATCAAAATTCAATTTGTTAGGAAATAAATTACGGAAATACGTGCATAATTGTATTTTATTGTTGTGTGTTATTTGACTATTTGTTAGTTTACAGTATGAGCGACCAAGGACCATCTGACGCGTATCGTCAATTGTCTGGTTCGCCTAGAAGCGAAGGCACCTCCTCTTCTCAGCCTGCCCTCTCAGGGTACTCTGCTGATACGGAAGAAGGAATCTTTGTGTTTAAGGCTCAGTCCGAGGAGCCATTTCCTTAGAAAAAGAGGGGATGGTTCAGTCGAGGGGCACACGAGCATAGGAAGCGTATGAAAAAGTTACAAGACCAGAGAGCACTAGAAGCAGCCAAGAGAGAGACAGATGCCTATGCCCAGGATATGATAAATAGGGGTATAGCTAATATCCATATCTTAGCCACCACTGCAGCTGATCCTAATCTGGAGCAAATAATAGCGCCCCAACCACAACTGCCAATCCCTGACCAACCCATGGAGATAGAAAACCCTGAAAACCAAGTAGAGATGCATGACTTCAATCCAGAAGAAATCCCTAGGGTACCAGCACCAAACCCCCTAGACCCAAATTACGACCCCTGGTGGGATGACGTTAGGGACTATGTGCAACGCTACCCGATACATGAAGACACACCCATGCAGAACGTAGGAGCTTACCTAGGTTTGGACCCTTTAGATCCCTATTTCCACGATGAATATATTAGGGAGATCTTAGAAGATCCCTACCAATTTCAGGCACCTACACCCCCACACCAAGAACCTGCACCCCAGATTCCGAACCCAGTCCTAGAACCTGCAGAAAACGTACAAGAACTTTGGACATTTGGTGAGGAAATTCTAGAAAGTAGTGAACAGATGAGACAGGTGGGAGAGCGACTCGTATGGAAATACGACGAGCGCAATATGGATTTTTGGATGAATCCATATCCGTGAATGTGATGGTGGGAACGGTAATAGTAGTAATAATAACATAAAAAAATAAAAAAAAATATGTGTGTACGGATGCCTATTACTATTAGTGTAATTCTATTTCAGTTGGTATTGTAATTTTATTTCAGTACTAGTGTGTAATAGATGCATAATAGATGAATAGAGTAAAGTCGCAATGATCGACGCTTTTGGAAAAATGCGTGTCATGTGATTGACTATATTAAATATTATTTTGTGATATTAATACGGGGTAAATGTTTAAAATTCAGATGGCCGACGAAGGAAATCAAGGAAATCTGAATAACGATAACCAGATTAACATTAACGTGGTTAATGAGAATCCGAGCATCAATAACAATGGAAACCAAATGGATAATAGTGCAGTTCAACACATAGTAGCACAAGGAATCATAGATGCAATGCCATTTATTCTTCAAATAGTTCAAGAAGCAAATAATAAAAGTAAACATAGCAGTAAGCGACCAATTGAACCAGAACACAGCGTGAACAATGGACCTGTACTTCAAGTGCCCATTCCCAAAAGAAGAAGAACCGTGTCTTATGGTTGTTCTTACAAGGAATTCTGGTCCTACAAACCAATAGAATTCTCGGGCAATGAAGGACCCATTGCAGCTCTACGCTCGATAGAGAAGACTGAGGCTGTTTTAAAAATAAGCAAGTGTGCTGAAGAAGACAAAATAATGTTTGCTTCTAATCTGTTTAAGAACTCAGCCTTAGAATGGTGGAACACTATCCTCCAGTCAAGAGGAAGTGATAGGATTTACAACATGGAATGGGAGGAATTTAAGAATATGGTAGAAAGGAAATTCTGCCCTCCTAATGAAAAGGAACAGATAGCAAATAAATTCTTAAACTTAAGAATGACCGGGGTAGATAGTAAGGGCTATACTACCACATTCTTTGAATATGCTAGAATAGTGCCAACCCTTGCATCACATGAACCGGTATTAATCTCCCGTTACATCTGGGGATTAATCGGAGAGATTAGACATGTAGTCAAGGCAGCTAGACCTCAAACTATAGAAGAAGCTGTAGAACTAGCAAACACCTTGACAGATGAATTAATCCGTACTAGAGAAGAAGACCAGAGGAAAAACTTAGCTCAAAGACTTACCCAGGAATTCCGATCTGGAAATTCCAACCGTGGGAAGAATGTAGGTTCCACATCTGCACCTTATTGCAAGTATTGCAAAAGGAAGCATTCTGGAAGATGCTCCCTATATTGCAATTTCTGCAAAATATCAGGACACAAGGAAGAAGACTGCAGGAGGAAAGCCAACAACAGGATATGCTATAACTGCGGAGAACAAGGTCATATCAAGCCGAATTGTCTGAAATTGGCTCCAGCTGTGAATAACAAGAACACTAAAAATGCTAGGGCATTTGTTCTGACTGCAGTTGAAGACAAGATGATTCTAGACGTGATAGCTGGTACGTTTTTAGTTAATGATGTTTTTGCTAAAGTATTATTTGACTCTGGTGCAAACCAAAGTTTTATTAATACTTCGTTTTGCAAACTTCTAAACCAGTCATTAACTAAACTACCACAAGAATGTCTAGTAGAGACAGCTAATGGAGAAACTGTTAGGATTTCTGAAATCTTGCAGGGAGCAAGAATAGAAATTTTAAATCAAAAGTTTATGGCAAACCTTTATCCCATGAATCTGGCAGGATTTGATGTCGTATTAGGAATGGATTGGTTAATAGCCAATAAAGCCAGTATTTTATGTGATCAAAAGTCGATCCAAGTAAATTCACCAAAAGGTGAAAAGATCACAATTAAAGGAAATAAACCCTATAGATCCACAAAATTCATCTCTGTGTTGAAAACTGCAAGTTATATAAGAAAAGGTTCTATAGTGTATTTGATTTCTATAATCATTAACACTAAAGGAAAAGAACTAAAAGACATTCCAGTAGTATCTCAGTTTTCAGATGTATTTCCAGTAGAATTACCAGGACTACCACCAGACAGAGAAGTTGAATTCAGAATTCACCTACTACCAGGAACAGCACCAATTGCCAAAGCACCTTATCGTTTGGCACCAGCCGAAATGCAGGAACTGAAGAAACAATTAGATGAATTGCTGGAAAAAGGATTCATACAACCGAGCTCATCACCATGGGGAGCACCGATTTTATTCATTAAAAAGAAGGACGGATCAATACGTATGTGCATTGATTACCGTGAATTGAACAAAGTCACGATTAAGAATCGGTACCCATTACCGAGAATCGATGATCTGTTCGATCAACTGCAAGGAGCTCGATTTTTCTCTAAAATCGATTTAAGGTCAGGATATCATCAATTAAAGGTACAGGAAGAGGACATTCCTAAGACCGCGTTCAGAACAAGGTATGGCAATTATGAATTTACTGTCATGCGATTTGGTTTAACCAATACCCCAGCCGCATTTATGGACATGATGAACCGAATATGTAAGCCATATTTGGATAAATTCATAATCGTCTTCATAGATGATATTCTCATTTATTCTAAAAATAAAGAGGATCATGCAAAGTATTTGCATGCACTTTTAAGTCTATTAAGAAAAGAAAAGCTTTATGCTAAATTTTCCAAGTGAGAGTTTTGGTTAGAACAGGTACAGTTTCTTGGACATTTAGTTAACCATGAAGGAATTCATGTAGATCCAACAAAAATCAAGGCGATAACCAAATGGAAAACCCCTGAATCACCAACCGAGGTTAGAAGTTTCTTAGGATTGGCCGGTTATTATAGAAAGTTTATTCGAGATTTCTCTAGAATAGCCATTCCTTTAACTAAGTTAACCTGTAAATCCATTAAGTTTGAATGGGGACCAAAACAAGAAGAAGCTTTTAGAATTCTTAAGCAAAGATTAACCAATGCACCCATATTAGCGTTACCAGAAGGAACTGAAGACTTTGTAGTCTATTGTGACGCTTCTAAGTTAGGTTATGGATGCGTATTAATGCAACGTCAAAAGGTTATAGCCTATGCATCTAGACAGCTTAAGAATCATGAAGAGAATTATTCAACTCATGATCTAGAATTAGGAGCTATAATTTTTGCCCTTAAGATTTGGAGACATTACCTTTATGGTATATTCACTGATCATAAAAGTTTAAGGTATGTTTTCGGGCAAATGGAGTTAAATATGCTACAAAGACGCTGGATGGAGATGCTTAGTGATTATGATTGTGATATCCAGTATCATGAAGGAAAGGCAAATGTAGTGGCAGGTGTTTTAAGTTGAAAGTATCATGAAAAGCCAAAAAGGGTGTGTTCTCTTAAATTAAATCTACAAGTAGATTTAAATGATCAGATAAGAGAATCACAAGAATCAGTAATCAAGGACGATACTGAAAAATTAAAAGGTATGATTAAAGAATTAGAACAAGGAACAGATAGAATTTGGAGATTCCATAAAAAGAGAATGTGGATACCTAAATTTGGAAATCTACGTCATCGTATATTAGAAGAAGCCCATAAATCTAAGTATACGATGCACCCAGGAAATGATAAATGTACCAGGATTTAAGGAAAAATTTCTGGTGGATAGGAATAAAGAAAGACATAGCAGCCTATGTTTCTAAATGTTTAACTTGTTCACAAGTTAAAGCTGAACACCAGAAACCCTCAGGTTTGTTACAGCAATTAGAAATGCCAGTGTGGAAATGGGAATTAATAACAATGGATTTTGTTACTAAATTACCCAAAACAAAGAAAGGTAATGATACAATCTGGGTGATTGTAGATAGACTAACCAAGTCAGCTCATTTCCTACCAATGAAAGAAACTTTCAGTATGGAACAGCTAGCTAAATTATATGTAAATGAAATTGTTTCATTACATGGAATACCTTTATCAATTGTTTCTGATAGAGATAGCCGCTTTACCTCTCATTTTTGGTCAAGTTTCTAAAAAGCCATGGGAACCAAGTTAAATCTAAGCACAGCTTATCATCCTCAAACGGACGGACAAAGCGAGGACAATTCAGACGATGGAGGACATGCTTAGAGCTTGTGTAATTGATTTCGGAGGTAATTGGGACGATCACTTACCTTTAATAGAATTTTCTTATAATAATAGTTATCACACAAGTATCAATGCTGCACCATTCGAAGCACTTTATGGACGAAAGTGCCGAACCCCAGTCTGTTGGGCAGAAATTGGGGAAAAGCAACTATCTGGACCTGAGATAGTACAAGAAACAACCGATATGATTATTCAAATCAAGGAATGACTAAAAGTAGCATGTGATCGACTGAAAAGCTATGCTGATAACAGACGCAAGCCATTGGAATTTCAAGTAGGAGATAAAGTATTGTTGAAGGTCTCTCCTTGGAAAGGAGTAGTAAGATACTTCAAAAGAGGAAAGCTAAGTCCCAGGTATATTGGACCTTTTGTGATTATTAGGAGAATAGGACCTGTAGCCTATCAGCTACAACTGCCAGAGGAAATGGCAGGAATACATGATGTATTTTATGTATCTAATCTCAAGAAGTGTTTAGCTGATGAATTATTAGTAGTGCCTCTTAAGGACATAGAGGTAAATGAATAACTTAAGTTTGTAGAGAGACCTCTACAGATTGAAGACAGGAAAGTCAAGAATCTCAAACATAAGAGACTAGTTCTGGTCAAAGTGAAGTGGGACTCCAAAAGAGGACCCGAGTACACATGGGAGCTTGAATCTGAAATGCAAAGGAAATATCCACACTTGTTCCAGTAGATCTTGAGGACGAGCTCTAAAACAAGGTGGGGAGGATATAACAATCCTAAATAAACCGACACCCTCGATTATTTTTCCGACACCCTAATATATTTTAAAATATCCCAATATGTCCCTAATTACACCCCGTATGTGAAAACCGAGCCCAAAATACAATATAGCATTAAAAATAAATTAAAACAAGAAAATTTAAGTTGAGGCGGGCCGCATAGAACCCACCCCATCCTTTACGCGGGCGGTATAAAGGTTAAAATCTGATTTCGTTGAGTTTTAAGCTTAGGCGGGCCGTGTAAGCTAACCTTAACACTTACGCGGGCCGCGTGAGATCAAGATAGTGGCGCAGCCCGGTGCTGCCACGTGGCAGCCACACGTCGACCCTACTCGCTGACCCAGATCAGCTATATCGTTGACTAATATTGACGCGGGCCGCGTAAGCCCTGTCCTTGTTTTACGCGGGCCGCGAGAAAGACAGAATTCAGCACTATAAATAAGGGCCATCAGATTTCATTCGAATTCTTTCACAAACGTTTCTCAATCTCAATTTCTGAATAGTAGAGATAATAAGCGGGTATTATACCCCCCTAAATAGCGAAGTTCTGCTCCGTTGTAAGTATTATAACCCTTGGATACGTATTAGATACGCTGCCCGATTGATCTAGGGTTCCGTAACGGCTGTCGTGGTTCTGCCCGACGTAGTCATTGGAATGCCGTCTCAGGGAGGGTATTACTAATGTTAAAATGGGTTATTATACTAACGCGTGTGCTTTTGTGTAAATTATAGATTTTCACCAGGAAACCCTTACGAAAAATCTAAGACAACAATGTGAGTAATCTCCTTTTTGCAAACAGTTTTTACAAAACCTTAACTATTTTACCATGCAATTTAGCAGTGATTGAGTCTTTGTAATTCTACGATTACTGCCGGTATGTTGGGGTTTTTTATACAAAATGTGAGTAACGTTACCATTGGACGAAGAGTTAGCCAATGTGTAATATGACCCACCAGTCCGGATTGACAGTACTGAATGAGTAATTGGGTAGATATAAACATTGTAATTGCCCTCAATACTGTTAAGTTTAAATTAAATAAATGTTTCTTGATTAAACTGAGATTCACTCACCAGTATTTCCTACAGACAAATGTTTTTAAAACGCGTTTCAGGTAACACAATGTGAAAGCCAATTAGAAGTCAGCTGGACAGCACTGAAGGCTTGGAAAAGTGGCTATAAAAGTTACCTAAACAAAGAAGGCGTTTTAATTCAAATAAAATGGGATTTATCCCTATAAATCAGCTTGTAATAAAAACTTGGGTTTCATCCCAATATGTTTATTTATATATAAATGGTGGTGTTTTACTCTGATAAAATATTTCCTAACTACGGTCCTGATGAAAAATTCCGCTGCCAAATTAGACAATACGCGATACCACCGAAACTGGCTCGCGGCCGCCCGTTCCTGGGAAACAAGGATCGGGGGTTGCGACACTAAGGTTTTAGCATCTTCATGTCACTAAGTTTGGATAGTCGCCAGTATGGGCCATACTCCAGGTTACACAAGATTCTTTAGGCTTGTCCCCAGTCTTTGGGCTTGTCCCCAGTTTTTGGGCTTGTCCCCAGTTTATTGGGCTTGTCCCCAGATTGTTGGTCTTGTCCCCAGATACTAATACTTTCTTTGGAAATTGGCTTAGTCCCAAGTGATGTGTTATTGCAGGCATGGTTGTAGAAATCGCTAGTCGCTAGTCGGTCGGTGGTGTGGGGACTAGCGATTAATCGGGATTAACCGGGGATTAATCGGATATAATTGGGATTAAGTGTAATTAATCGGAAATTAATCGACGATTAATCAGGTATTAATTGGCGCCTAGTCGGGATTTTTACAACCATGATTGCAGGTTTCCAAAGCTAAACAGTTAAGGATCCAGGATCCTAACTTTCCACCAGATTTTATCTTTTGTTGGCACAGTTGTAAGTGTTAAGGATATAGAATCCTAACTTGGATTCTCTGGTATGATCCTTATTGATTTTAACTTTATTCTTGGTTTGTGAATTATACCCTCATACTTTGACAACAGGATATATGATCCTTGATCATATAGTGTTTTATCTTGTGACTTAAACCAATTTCAATTTACATTTGATATTCTAGCAGTTATAAATCCTAAGATTTTAGAATAGAAATTGACAAATAAATGTATATGAAATAACATTTAAAGACAAAATCAACAACACAAGGGACAGCCAAAAAGTTAAAGTTTTATTTATTTATCAGAATTAACCCTTTAAAAGGTTGTCAAAATTGCCAACCCAAGCTTCTACCAGCAAAACATGGCCCGTCCACTTGGGTTGGCAAAGGGTGTCCATACTAACAAGGTTCTAAGTCATGCAGGAAATCAAAAGATGAGGGGCATCAAAGGCTTCATCCTCCACAAACAGAAGGACCCATCCACCTTTGCTACCCCCTATTATCCTAAGGATCAGTGATCCTTAACCCTAAAACTATTGTTTAAGTTATTACAGACCAATTGTTAGAAACCAAAACATCATCAAACAAAAACTACCAAATCATAATAAATGGTCTCCGGCCACGTCTAGAATTATCCATCATCGCCCATTTGTGTAGCTTACACCTTCGATGCTTCGTCCACCTTTGCCACTGCCACCAGCCGCTGCCTCTCCAGGATCCTTGACCTCGCTGCCTCCGGCTTCAAGAGCTAGCACCTCCTCAGGCTCATCCTCATCTCCAAGTTCAGCCAGCCTCTTCGCCCAAGCCTCCGTGTCCCATTCAGACCTGTCAAAGGAAGGATCAGCAGCTTCCTTGGCCATTTGCAGCTTGATCTTCAGCATGGCGATGGTAGCAGAGAGTTTGGCCCCATCCATGATCTCGATCCTCTCCTTGTTGGTTGTGATTTTGGAAAGAAGTAACTCCTTTTGCAGGGTATTGATGTCCTTCTCTAGTGAGGAGATCTTCTTGTCATTGGCAAGGGCAATCTTTTGGAGGTCCAAGTTTTTCTCATCAGCTTCAGTCAGGCGTTGGTCCAAGAGGATCTGAACTTTAGCAAATTTCTGCACAAAAAGAATACGGTGATCAGGATCCTTTATCCTTAAGAGGAGTATGATTTCAGGATATAGAATCCTTACCTTGGAGACATAGTCATGAAGCTGGCGTTCCATCAGAGGCAGCCCTTCGTAAGATTCACTGGGCTTCTTCCTTTTGGCCCCCTTACCCCTGGTGCTCATGCCCTTGGGCTCCGGATTGCTTTGGCTTGCAGCTAGCTCCTTTTTGATTGACCGAGGGGATGCAATGTCCTGAAGATCAGCAACGCTGAACCTGGAAGTAGACTTGGAAGATTTAGCAGCACCTACAAGCACAACACACTGATAAGTATTCATATTCTAATTTGATTAAACATTTATATATGCACATATATGGATACTTACTTGACATGGTGTAGGAAGTGGATGAGTTTTCTTCTGGATCCTTTGGCCTTGGTGGAAATGTTCTGATGGCAGGGTCAAGCTTCCAGAAAGCTTCTACTCTTTCTTTGGTGACAGGTGATTCTTGAATGTGTGACAGGGTGATAGCTGCATAGCCAAAAAGAAAGGATCAGTTATCCTCAACAGAAAAGAAAGATTCTTACCATTGTCCTAATCTAAGGATCCTATATCCTACCGTCTGTATTCCATTTCTTGGGAAGATGACTTCCGTTTGGAATGGAATCCCTTCTCACAAAGAAGAACTGATTCCTCCAGTTGGTGTCATTCTTGGTGGTCTTAAGGATTGGATGAGGCTGCTGGGGTTTGGATTTGAAGAGATATCGGTGAGAACCATGGCTTACTAGATTATACAGTTGGCTCAACTCGGACATGCCTATATCTATACTTTCGTGCTCTACAATGCGCTCAAGTGTGTACAAGACTCTCCACACCATCGGCATAGCTTGGATGTAGCATAAACCGGTCAGTGTGAAGAAGCCCTGTGTGAGAACAGGAAAAGGATATGTGAACCCTATTTGAAAAGGGGTTGCAGGGAAGGTGATCCATGTGTCCGATACACAATCGCTCTTTGTTGAAGAGTCAAATGGCCAGAAAATTGTACCATCTGGAAAACAGGGGCGTAACTGATCAACTTCAGGATCAGTGAATCGACAAAGCTCCATGGAAGGGTTTTTGGTGAGACCTTGACTCTTCAATGGGCTGTTATGTTCAGGATTCTTGGCGGGAGAAGAACGGGTGCTCATTTTCGCCATGGATATTCGAAGAGCAGAGGATTAGAAAGAAGAAAATTAGAGAGAAGGAAGAAGGAGATACCTGTGATAATCTTTGAATGAGGATTTAAAGGGGAGGATCTCGAATATAAATGCAAATTTCCATCCTTATCTCTTACATATTTATAATGATTATTGTTGCAGGAGATGACTATTGCTGACATCAGCCTGTAACGGCTATATCCACTTGCAACGGCTAGTTCGCAAATTGTTGAAACATGACTATCTAATCGAATTTCAACTAGTCATGTTTGGGGGCAATTGTTAGGGATAGAATTTTATAGCATGTGGATCACGAATCCTCAATTGTAGCCTGGATCATGGATCCTCAGTTTAGTATGGATCGAGGATCCTCAGGAGATGATACAGGAAGGCTAAGGATCCAGGATCCTCTTTATTATTCTGAACTAACAATTGTTTCCATCACATTTTTGATTGTTTTGCAGGTGTATTCGAAGGAGACTTGGTACTGCTGAGATTCCAGGGGAATATGCTTGACATTTGTGCACGTGCAACAACTCCATGACCGTTTTGGTGATCGTGGGGAGGCTAGCACCAAATTCGGATAGTTTATTAGCAAGATTTTTTCTATTTTTAAAAGGGGATAACAAGTTTTATTTAGCAATTTAGTTACACACATACACACAACTCGAACTCTCTGCAAACTCTTGGCGATTACACACACTAACACATTAACAATCATTTTACCAAGCTTGTTATCATCCGAAGTTGTAAACTTTATTTGTTCAATATAAATGATAGTGATAGTTTTCGCTATCCGTGGTTTTTTATGCCGGATATCATTCATTGATCAAGGGCTTTTTCCTCGTATAAATCCTTGTGTTCATCATTCATTTCATTCATTGTTGATACATTTGTTCAATTAACCAAGCATCTAACCTCACAAAAATCAGATTTGGTTACATTATCCTTGTGTGATTTTTGACCAAAACAGACGTGTCTTAGTTCCTTCTTATAGTGTTGTGGGTAACCCTAATGATGGTACCCACCGCAATATCCTCCTGGTCATGTTCATTGTAGTTGGGATCAGGGTCATATGAGATGGTCCAACGGCCGAGGTCTTCAAACTGGAACCGTAGAGTGGAAATGGAGGTGGAGTTTGATCAGCCATATGATCAAAAAAGAAGAAAAATCGATGAGAAGTGTGTTCTAGCAAATGGGATGGGGCAAATGAACATCAGTTCAAATCTATAGGGATAGAACTATAAGTGGTATCTTGATAAGGGGGTTATCTTTTATATCTTCTTTTCGATCGATACAATTGGGATTTGAGAGCAATCTGTAAAAACATAACACCATTACTCGTTAAGATGAGGAGGGGTTCTTCTCTTAACTAGGCTGCGGCATGAGAGTAAGTGGTTGTTCTTTCAAGGAAGAAAGGAAAACAAGTCTGTGTTAAAAGTGAGAGAGTGAGAAATCGAATGCATAAACTTTTGGTGGAGCTTGGTATTTACAGCTGGATGGTTGGTAAAGGATTGAGCTGACGGGCTCAACGGCCAAACGTCATTTTTAAGGCATTGGCACTATCCATTTGGTCCCCTCTAACATGACAGGAAGTGCACATAGAGGTGGGAGTACGTCCATGCGCTGTGATTGACCACACATCACTTTCTAAATTTACTTGTTGTGTCGTTTGTCATCAGATATTAGTGGAGATCATGGATCAATGGAATGGTGTGAGCTGATTTATTTCACGTCACAATCCATTGTACTTCTTGTCCTGTGCACGATTCATCATCGTGGGGGTTGCTTAACAGAGAGCCATTGGCTGCATGCAATTGTAGGTTGTACTATTGTCCGTATAGGCTGTCCCCTGTTAGATCGCTAGGTTGCAAGCCCACGGGTTGACCCGTACAGGAACTTTTGGACCAGCTGAGTGTTTTTATGTTTATGTGTGGGTATGGTCTTGTTTGCGCATGAGCTGGGCTGCGTCGTGCGCGACATCTAGGACCATACCCCTTTAATCGATCAAAACTGTAACTAAATATGAAACATTAAGAAACAATAAGAGTACAGAGAGATCAAAGATGTATGGAATTGAAATTGAATACATTGTAAGATTAAATATTTATTTATTTATATTTAATCTAGTAGCCATCATTATAATTTATATAATATAGATCAAAATATATTAATAACCTATTAATAATTAGTTGGTAATTGTTGATGGACCATATTACCCTTATTAACTAATTGGGTTTCCTCTTGGGTGTATATATAAGGAGATTATTAGAGAGGTTAGAGGTTAGACACACAACCTAACAACATAACATCACAATTCGTCTCTCTCTCTCTCCATAACCGAAACCTCCCTACTTTCGGTTCATCACCATCATCACTTTACACCCTAAGGAGGAACCAGATCAAACTGACAACTATGTCGAACTCCGTGGCTGCGTCTCTGACTGGATTCTCTACTGATGCAATCAAAGGTATGTTATTTCATGTTTTCCATTATGTTTAAACAGAACTGATCAGCATGTGGTATCAGAGCATATGTTGATAAATCAGTTCTGTTTTCGTATCCATTATTCTGGGATCAAAAATCTGGAAAACAGAAAAAAAAAATTTAAGCCTTCATGATCACGGCTGTTTTCGAGTTTTGTTGCCGAAATCCCTGTTTTCGGAAGTTGATGTTTAATGAATTTGACTCGAAATTATAATGGGTAAACTAATATTCGAAATCCATTAAAGAAAGTCTTAAAATTTAGATTTCGGAACCCAGAATTATGTTTTTTATATTTTAGGGTTCATCATATTGTTCTAAGCGAAAACTCGAAAATTCCCTTATTTTGGAATATAATTTGGATTAGTGGATGTTTTTCCAATGTTTGATCTAAATTTTATCTATTAAAATTTCGAAAATTGTTAAAGGATTTTCAGTTATTATTTTCGAAATATTTGATAAGTTTAGATCATAAATAAAATAGGAAACACTATCCCACAATCCCTTAAATTTCGAGTTTTAGTTATAATCACAAGAAACAGCTATTAACAGTAGGTTCGAAATTATCAATGAACTAATCGCACAAGTTCCTTTCAGTCGTACAAGATCAGATCAGATATGATCTGATCGCACAAGACATTCGCACAAGATCAGATCACATAAGATATGCTCTGATCGCACAAGGGAAATCGCACAAGACAGTCGCACAAGATTTGTACAAATAATTAAGCATATTGAACAAGTCAAGACTGCATAATCGCACAAGATTTGTGGATCGCACAAGACTTGGGGATCGCACAAGGCATTACTGATCACACAAGTTATTGGGCCTTACTGATCGCACAAATTATTGGGCCTTATTGATCGCACAAGACTTGGGCCTTACTGATCGCACAAGACTCGAAACCTCATTATTTTTTAAGCTGTTTAATGTGACCTAAAAATTTAGTTCGATCCGCGCTAACTGGTGGTTTGCTATTAAATACTTGGTTTTGTTTATACTTAATTAATTAATAAGGATCAAATAATGTTTTACAAAACCAAACTAGCTTAACTTGAATGAGCTTCTGATGAATCATTTCTGGCCAAAGCTGATTTAATACATCTATTTATTGTTCAAGTATTATAAAAAGGCTATGTTGAGTATGCATTACACACGTGAAATGTCTTAATTTTGGCCAAAGCTGATTTAATTCATTTATGTTTAGCATGCTTGACAAGTGCATAACTAAAGTGATTGTCTCATTTCTGGCCAAAGCTGATTTGTCACAATTACTTTGCACACATACTTAAATGATTACACTTCTGGCCAAAGTTGATTTGTCTTTGTTTAAGTAGAATTTTACTAAGTCTATTATTTTGATGTTAGTAATAGACATATCACAATCTCTTCACATAATGATCCTTATATTAATGATCCTTAATTAATTTTATGATCATTTCGTCTGTCTTATCCTTAGTACCCATAATTTTACTCACTATAATTTACTTCTACATATATCTCATCCACTCTAATTCCTAAACCTAAAATGTTTGCTTTATTTAAAGTTTCTATTAGAATTAGCTCTTAAATTAAATCCTTGATTATTTCTTAAGACATGATAATCCTATTGCTCTCTTCTGATAAAGATTATAAAGAAGAAAATTAGAGCATGATGATTAGGACAAATCGAACATGATGTCTCTTATGATAATCAAGAACTCTCTAACATAATGCTATCACTAAAGTTATTTCAGATTAAGTCTTTCCTAAGGCTAATCTCTTATATATGGAATAATCACTAGAACTCCTAAGATGCATGCCTTCTTTTAAATTCTAAACTATAAAGTTAAGTGGTATATGTGAGTACATAATAATGTACAATACCATGACCCATAAAGTTAAGGGCTTACGCATGGAAATAAGTACATTTTCCAGTACATTACATATTAAGATTTTCACTTGTACAATTTGATGCCTTATAAATCAACTATAACACTCAAAAATACCAAAGTATAATGAGTGTGTTGATAAGCAACATATGTACAAAGAAATAAATGTTTGAAGCTGGAAAATAAGTTGTTACTCACCTTACAACCACTTAAAACCTTAAAAGATGATTGTTCTAAGGTCCATAGACAAATTACAAGTGTTAATTCCACCTCTAAGGTTCTTCAAGGGAAAATCTCACTGCATAATTATGTCATTAGACTAGACATAAGCAACGAGACTATCCATTATTCTAAAGAACAGTTGTTTGAATTAATTAGATAGTAACTTATTAAAGATATTTAAGTCTACTAATTATAATATTCCTATTAACACATGATTAGTTGAATCTAGTTCTAAACGTTTCCTTACCAGAAGTTAACAAATAACTAACATGAGAGTTAGTGACAAAATTAAATGTTAAGGCTATAAGAACAATAATAAGCAGTCTTCTAACAACGTTTTTCGATACCGTACATATATTCTGAGTATTAATCAGAATATAGTATCATAATTAAGCAATGTTGTGAAGGTTGTGAGGTTTGCATAGTCAACATAAAGTCACACTTATCTTAAACTCTCATCTTATTTGTTCTCAGTATCTGGATTGAAACATTATTAAGATAAAACTAGATGATACCTTACACTTTCACAACTTTTGTCATCATGCAAATGAAAAATTTGACAAAAGGAAAATGAGACTTACAAATTTCATCCATTATAACCAAAATTCATGAGAAATCATGACATGGTTAATGAGGATGATTTCTTATCTAATCTCATTCTAAGTGATTTTAAATCATGACATTATAGCCCTAAATATTACTTGCCTCAAGGAATAAGTATGGGTCCATCATAAGTCATTCATTGACATTCGTGGAACTTATTCCAAATGGAATATTCAGACATAATTCATTTATCATTTAAAGACTATCTACTTGTATCTAAATTTTGTCGTATATGGCCCACGGTCTTATAAGAAATCTATTCATATATGCACTCAATAAGATTTCTATTAAATATGTCCCTAAAGTTTCTTATGATATCTAGACATTAAAGAAATCAAATAAAGTCTAACGTATATGTGATAGGTTCCCACGTCACGTAGCTCATTGAAACTTCTCTTGTAGCATTCTAGAGATATTAAAGATCAGTGGGAGCATTAAGTGTCTTAATAATAACTTGCAATAGTTGCAAGAGGTGGGGAGTGAAAACTTTATATTACTTCAATTTACACCTCTTGAACAAGACACTGCTCCATCTTGACACTGTTCTATCATAACTTGTCTCCTTAAAATCTAATGCTACTTTTACAAAAGTTTCATTGCTGCTTAATTGTGGGCACACTTAGATTTCTTATCTAAACTAACATAAGCCTCAACAAGAGAAACTACAATGACTAACGTCATTAATATGTTCATTAATATGTTTTCTCTATTAGAAGTTTGTTTGGTCGTTAAATATATGACCCTAAGCATGTTGAGTTCCTAAAAGTTTTCTAAGGTCAGTGGGAGCAGTCAAAGTCCTTATCATGACTTGCAAGGCATACAAGAGGCGGGGGGGAAGAGTGTCATTAAATTTTACTCTGAATTTAACTCCGATTACACCTCTTGTACACCATACTGCACCAACTCTTACAAACTTAGAATCCTGAAAATGATAGCAACCTAATCAAGAGCTAAACCATAAAACTGAAACTTCTAACAAACTCAATAATCAACTCAGGAGGTCATCTAGGTTTAAAAACCTACTAACTTTGATGATTACATAACCTCCCTAATTTGGAGTTGAAATGGATTTTGGAAAAGTTTACTGATCCTATCTCTTCTAATTAAGCCATTAGTGTCAATCAATCTTCTGAATGGAATAAAACAGTTTTCTAGTAAAACTGATTTTATGTGTTCGCATAACGTTTGGGATTTGATTGAATAACTTAAGAGTGTTCATAACTAAACCAAATCCTGATATAAACGTTAAGACACAAAGAAGCATGATTGATTGTCAAAGGTTGTACTCAGGAAGAGATAAATTATTAAAGAATCTTTATTACATATCTAACAAAAGATTTCTTTTAGGATCATCACTGTTCTAGTAGCTTATAATAGTTTAAAGCTACATTAGATGAACATTAAAACAATTTTCCCTAACAAATGGCTGACATATTTACATGTTCATAAAACAACCTGAAAGTTCCAAACTTAAGGTTAAAGAACAGTTTGTCTATAAGCCAATAAAATCCATGTATGGTTTAATGCAAACATCATAATGTGATGAAATCTTAACGCAATTATTTTCATCAACAACCAAGTGGAATAATGTACCTACCTCAAGATGAGTGGGAGCAACTAAGATAAACTTGTCTATATAGATGATATTTTTTTGACAAGTAGATGTTACATAAGTCAAAGCATTGTTAACACAAACTTTGATATAATAGATCTCAGAGATATCTCTTACATAATAGATATCATAACATGTTGAGATAGACCAAATGGGACATTACTTCCATTCCATAAGTTTAACATTAAATTGGTCCTTACATATGTAACAAACAATACTGCTCTCCTTTAGAGGATAATAGGATTAATGAGATTATTTCTTACGCTTCATTAATTAGAATCCTTATGTAAGTTTAAGTCTATACTCGTTTAGATATTACTCACATTGTAACACACTAGATATGTCTAGATTAATGTGAAGCATTTAATAGAGTATTACAATATCTTTAAAATAAACGAGAGGCTAAAATTTAAAGAAGAAGTGAGAACTCAAACCAGTTTATTACTCTAACTTTGTAATATTCAAAGATGACAAAATGTAATTTCGGGTATATCTTTATGTCAACAGACAAAACCTATCTCATGGAGGAGTCATAATAGACTGATATCAACAACCTAAGTTATAACGACATAATATAGTTACTAAATGTTGTTGGAAATTTATCAGTGGACTCATGAGCTTATTAACTCCATATAATTAATATATTGAAGACTTGTTGTGATAAAGTCAGCTACCATGTCTCCTTGAACAGTAACAGTTCGAGAGGTGCTGCATTAAATTTCGATACGCAATTAATTATTCGTTTATGAACGAATTGAGGAAACTAAATCTTTGTATCGAATGCATTCGTGATATGCTTAAGGATCCTATAACTAAAGGTCAATTACCCATAAGTCTTATTAAGAGTGCTCATAAAGAGACGGGTTTTAATTGATGACCATGTACAACTGCATATCGTACTATGAATGACTAACTATTAATCAATTTTCCTCATCAGTTTGATTTTGTATGTCTCTTACATATGTTCTGCCGGTGTAATGACATATAGACAACTATAAATACAAATCAAACGTTAAAGGGCTTACTTATTTTGATCATAACTGTTAGGTTTTAAATTAAGGCTATAGTATGACTAATGGGGGTCCTGAGTCGCATAATGATTCAACGGCTGTATTTCTCTGCTATAGTACTTGTTCAAGGCTAAAATGAGTATTAACTTCTGATCAGACTAATCTAATACTCATGATAAATGATTATTCGGCTAAGTGGGAGAATGTAAGATTAAATATTTATTTATTTATATTTAATCTAGTAGCCATCATTATCATTTATATAATATAGATCAAAATATATTAATAACCTATTAATAATTAGTTGGTAATTGTTGATGGACCATATTACCCTTATTAACTAATTGGGTTTCCTCTTGGGTGTATATATAAGGAGATTATTAGAGAGGTTAGAGGTTAGACACACAACCTAACAACATAACATCACAATTCGTCTCTCTCTCTCCATAACCGAAACCTCCCTACTTTCGGTTCATCACCATCATCACTTTACACCCTAAGGAGGAACCAGATCAAACTGACAACTATGTCGAACTCCGTGGCTGCGTCTCTGACTGGATTCTCTACTGATGCAATCAAAGGTATGTTATTTCATGTTTTCCATTATGTTTAAACAGAACTGATCAGCATACATATGTAGACGAACCTGCTAGAGAGATCATAGATCAATGGAATTGAAATTGATATGTAAAAAGAGATGAAAATCATATCACACAAATTTTTTTTTAAAATATTGCCAATTTCACTTCAGATTAACTTCTTGCCCCAACCCCAGTCGTCAATCTGCATTTAACCTCTTCAAACGCTAAATTCAGAGGGAAGGTCGGAGGTTGAATTGGCAGTTCATCCTCCATTTTTGTTTAACCCGAAACATGAAGAATTGCATATGTGATGCCCCCGGACCCGGTGAGAAAAAAAGACCAAAAACTGGGCACCCCACACCTATTAACGGGGTGAATGGGGAAGCCATATCTATTTTTTTATTTGTTTGAAGGTGGTTTTTGAGAAAAAAGAAGATTGTTTTTTGGACTTGAATTTTTATTTTTATTTTTTTTTATTATTATTATTTTTATTTTTTGTGCAGGTCAACAATGGTGAAAGAATAATGTGATGATTTTTTTATTTTTCAAGAAAATTCTTAATTATTATACATTTTCAAAACAGAACCTAATGTTTATTTAAGTTATAGAAACATCCTAATTTGCTTATTTTTATGTGTGTATTATAACTTTCTAAATATATTCAAGTTTTACGATTTAAATTAAAATAAAATAATTAAGTTATGTTATTATTATTTTACCTAAAACTTTTTACATATAATAATGTTTAAAAAAGTTAAATTAAATTAAAATATTTATCTTTTGGGGAAATTTGGGACGACGTTACACAATCTAGGAAAACTGTATAAAACTATGTGGCGCTAATGTGCCACACGAGGAAATATGAGAAAAACAAGACGACACCCTTCACCCTAATGGGAGGGAACAGGTTTCTGTAACTGCTAAAAAACGTAAAACTGCCTAATTTGTAAGAGAACGTGGACAAGAAAAGGTGGAGGCTAGGATCTTGACGTGAACTGCCATGTTAGTCAGGGCCGGCCCAATAGGCTTTATAAACTAGCCAAAGGCCTAGGGCCTCCATAAAACAGGGCCTCCAATTTTTTGAAAAGGTGTATGTATGTTTATTGGATTTGGGCTTAAATTGAATAAAATAAGGCCCAAAAATAACTTACCCAAGCGACAATGGATACGTAGTCGTTTGAAAAGTTTGGTGGTTATCAATGGAAACTCATTCGTCATTATCATTAATCACCCAATGGAATTATCGAATTTTGGAAAATGTTTTCTCATTCTGATTTTGGCTTCTTGTCTCGCGACTTGTGAGTTGCCAGAGAAGAGAAGACTGACAATGGCTTCCGATTTGGCTTTTTTTTTCTTATATTACTTTTTACAAATTTCCAATTGCTATATAAATTATTTATTACTTATTATAATAACTTTGTGATTTGTCATTACTATTTAAATTGCTATTTCTTGTAAATTTTTGAGAAAATGTAGAAGATTTGCATTAAAGAATACGGATTAGTTAATACTTGAGATGAGCATTTGATACTGGGTACCAATATCAAATTTTTCGTACCGAAATTTTCAATACTGGTACTGGTACCCACTTTTTGACATTTTCGGTATCGGTACTTTCATTACCATTACCGCACCGTACCAAATATTTCATTACCGGTACCCAGTTTTGATGAATTTAGGTATCGGTACCACGCCCATCCCTGGTTATGACCACAACTATCCCACACTTTAAACTTGTAATTGTGAAGACCAAAGAACATCAGTAGCATATGATATGTTGTTTCAGTTTAGTGGCATCTCAAGGAAGAAAAATAAAGATTTTTCCAGAACTACTATTTTAGCTCGGATGTGAAACAAAAACCTTAGAATGGCCCCTCGTTTACCCAAAATTAGCATCGAGAGTAAAATGAGGTTTTTTATTTTTATTTTTTTTTGTCTAAGGAAAGGGGCCTCATTTTTTGTATCCGCTTGGGGTCTCCAAAAACCTTGGAAGATCTAATAGCCGTTAAAATTTGGAGTTTAAATGGCCATTATTTCACCTAAGCAAGATCTAATAGTGGAGAATAATTTGGAAAAGGGTCAGTGAGATCATAGCAATATATAATATGATACTTAAACTAAACTATTGATTATCTACATAAACCAACTAACTATTAACCAAACTTTGTTAACAATTATGACGCTAACAGAGCATTCGTTGACAACTACAGCTAAAAGAAGTAAATGTTGAGTACTACGGTGTGGTACAAACATCAATTTAAGTTGAAAAGATATGTTGGTACGACGGTGAGCATATGATCGACTAGGCAAACTAAGGCTATGAGGTGTGGATGGAGCCCCCTTGGGCTTTATCATGTCAACTAGGATCCATGTCATCGCCATGTCAGCATGGGGGTTTTATCATGCCCCCCTTTAATTTGGAGGGTGTGGATGGAGCCCCAAGTCATGATTAACTAATTATTTATTTAAATATTTATTTTTTTAAATTAAATGGCAATTCCAACCTCACCCGTACGCGGGTCTCGGCGATAGCGGTCCTCTTGCTCGTTGTTTTGCAAATTTTGCCAAAACGGATTGGTCGGGTCCCATGGGTTGTTTGGGTTGTTGGGAAACATTGTTGGGAAGTTTTAAAAAATACGAATAGAATTGTATAAAAAGTGAGGTAGAAAGTGTGAGGAATGATGTAAAAAGTGAGGTAGAAAGTGGGTATTTATAGTGTTAATTTATAAATAAAATAAAAAGTAAATTTTTTTTTAATTATGACCGTTTTCAACGGTCAAAAAAGTTAATGTTTCTCGATCCAAGCGCGTTGAAGCTCGTTACCATCTTGGCGATGGTTCAATGGCGCCCCGGCATAGCGCCGGGGGTGTGGTACGATGGCGCCCTGGGGCGCTATGGGTGGCCAGCTGGGTTGGGTGGCGCACCCACACCCTCCAGCCTAATGGTTTGATGTATATCTTAAACTTCTGGCTAGATTAAAGTACATGTGTCCTTCCTATTCAATTCTGACTCACTTGAAATATAAGGCTAACTCCAATGCGCCTGTTGGTGGTGAATCCTTAAAAATCCTTAATAGCCCTTAGCAATGTGAAAGTGTGTCCGTACATGTCTGTGGCAAAAAAGCCCTTCTGCAAGGGCGTTTATTTTTCTTGGATTTTACTTATGAGTGGGGCCAAAGTAAAAAATAAAAATGTTTTGTTTAAATATTGTGTGTAGTGAGTAGGTGATGAGGTGGAAATTAATTAAGGTAAGGATATTTGTAGGGTTGGATATGAAATGAGGGTTTGTAAGGATATGATGTGGCAGATGACGTGGCAGCTAAAGATGCATAAGGGGGCACATAACATTGGAGATAGTCTAAGAGATGTACCAACGTAATACATTCATGCAAGTAGTTGTAGTGCCCTAACAATGTAATATATTAAAATCATAATTCTGAACCAGTGTTTGTCGTTAATTTGTAAGGGAATGGCTAACATGCCCCGCTTCCAATGTGAGATTTTTTTTTTTTTTTTTTTCTAATGGAGAGGGACCTGCCATGTGTGTGAGAAGCGGATATATGTTTAACGCAACCTATTTGGAATGCTCTTTTAAAATTCACTAAATTTCAAGTACCTTGCTAGTATAGAGTTCTATGATCAGCTTTGGTTCATGTTCATTTAACATGTTCAACACTCTTCAACAGTGGTGGAGGTATAATATAATGAGGGGTATCATGGGCTACGGCTCAAGCCCGTTTTCGTAGTGTATTTTTTTTTCGATTTTATGTAAAAGATACCTTTGAACAAATACGGGGATACCCTTAAAAATAGGATACTTTAATTTACTAAAATTTTAATTTTTTTAAGTCCAAACCTTTTACAATAACTTGTACAATAATTAAGCCCAAATTAAGAATAATATAATTAAAAGACGCCCAATTAATATTAGTTGGCAAATCCTATCCAATACTTTAATCCGTTGTCATTAATGGATAACATAATTATTCAGTTATCATAGATCCATGCAATCCTGGCATGTGAGCTTCTGAGTAAAGAGTACTGAAGTTTCTTTTAATCTCTACAATTATAATATATAAATTATAATATATATACGGGGAGAATTATAAGAAAACTACATATAAATAAAAAAACAAAAAAATTAACTAAAAAGGCCTAAAAAGAATATCAATTTTTTTATAATTTTTTTTGTTAAAAATTGCTATTTTTTTATATAACTATACGTGGTATCTTGATGGGAAGCTTTTGATGGCAGAGTGAATTTAGGTTTTTGGGTGGTGGGGTGGGGGGTTTAGGTTTTTGAGAGTGGTTTAGGTGATTTAGACTTTTCCGTATTATTGCACATGTGCCGTACAATTTTTTTATTTTTGAAATTTTTTTATATATAAAAATTAGCAAAATTTAATAAAAAAATTGTAAAACAATAAAAAAAATTGGTATGTTTTTTAGGCTCTTTTAGTTAATTTTTGGATTTTTTTTCATTTAAACTAGTTTTCTCATGATCCATATCTATATATATATATATATATATATATATATAGGGAGCCGCTAAAATAAGAACCACCCCCAGTTGTAAGAACCGCGAGAATCACTCTCAACCAATCAGATTATGACAACTATAAGGGTATTTTGGTCTTTTACCCCCAATGTCAAATCCTCACTCTCTCTCTCCATTTATTGTCACCAGAACTTGTCTCTTTCTCTTTCTTATTTCATTTATTTTCTCTCTTCAATTCTTTAAATCAGTTTCATCTTCTTTGGGTTCTTCATTCATCAGAAGTTCTCTCTCTCTCTTCAATTATTCATATGAGTTTCATCTTCTTCAAAGGGCACCCACCACCGGTCAATAAACCCACCGACTTCCACCTACCACCGACCATCTCCGATTAACCTCCATCACGGCAACCACCTAACTCACCTCTCTGTTACACCACTGCCGCCCGACCACCGTGGGGCTCCGATTAACCTCCATCACGCCATCAGGTAGTTTCTGTGTTTTTTTTTTCATGTTTTCAAAGACCAGATCTTCTGGTTGTTTTTCATGTTTTCAAAGACCAGTTCTTTTGAAAGTTTTGAATCTGGAAAAAATTTGATTTTTGTGGGTTTTGATCTGTTGATTCTGTTGATAGGTGTGGAATCAACTGTTGATATGTTGGGGGTTTCTTTTGAAAGTTTTGGAATCAACTGTTGATTCTTTTGAAAGTTTCTCGGGGGTTTCTTTGATTTTCGTGGGTTTGATCTGTTGATGTGTGCGGTGGGTTTGGTGGTGTGGCAGTGGGTGCGGTGGGTTTGGTGGTGTGGCAGTGGGTGTGGTGGGTGCGGTGGGTTTGGTGGTGTGGTAGTGGGTTTGGTGGTGTGGTGGTGGTTTTGGTGGTCTGTTCATGTTCATGTTCCTTTTTGGGTTTGAACCCGGTTGAATGATTTTATCTGCTACAATCATGTGTTTTGATTATGTTGAATGATGTTCATTATTGTTGCTGGGTTTTCATTTGATTTGATTTTGGGTATGTACATCATGTATGGTTGTTATTGTTGCTGGGTTTTCTTTGATTTGTGATTTTTGGGTATGTACAGCATGTTTGGTTGTTATTGTTGCTGGATTTGATTTGTGTTCTTTGAATCTGTGGGTTTTGATACGATCGATTGGGGGTTTGATTCTGTTGAATATGGTGCTTTTTGAATCTGTTGAATCTGTTTGAATCTGTTGAATGTGTTTTGAATGATGTTCATCAGGTGCTTTTGAATGTTTGAATATGTGGGTTTTCATCCGTTTTGGATTTGGGGCGATGATGATGCAAAAAAAAAAACTGTATATTTTGATGACGAGGGCGCGGCAAGGATGGTGGAGGGTATGTTTTTGAACCTGCAACCCTACTTTTGCAGCCTCTGATTATCGGAAAATCTGAGCCAAAACATCGTTTTTTTAAGATTCCACTCGTTTTTTTTTTTATTTTTGTTTGTTGGGTTTTTATATTTTTTTGAGGCGTCGATGATGATAACAATATATCTGAGACACCTCCCGAGTTTGCGATTTTTGGTTGCGTTCGTTTTTGCGTAAAAAAATTTTTGTAAAAAAAAAATTAAACCGTAAACTTTTTAACGTAAACCGTAAACTTTTTTAACGTAAAACGTAAAAACGTGAAGCGTAAAAAGTTTTACGTAAAACGTAAAACGTAAAACGTAAAAAGTTTTAACGTAAAACGTAAAAAGTTTTAACGTAAAAAGTAAAAAGTTCTACGTTAAACGTAAAAAGTAAAAAGTTTTAACGTAAAACGTAAAAAGCTTTACGTAAAACGTAAAAAGTTATACGTAAAACGTAAAAAAACGTAACGTAAAAAAACCGGCGCGTAAAACGTAAAAAAACCGGCGCGTAAAACGTAAAAAACGTTAACGTAAAACTTTTTTACGTTCCGTAAAAAAACGCTCGTAAAAAACGGGGTGTAAAAAACAGGGCGTAAAACGTTCCGTAAAAAAACGCTCGTAAAAAAACGGGGCGTAAAAAACGTAATATAAAAATCTGTTTTTTAATCATTAAAAAAAATTATCATTAAAATCTGAATTTAAAATATTGTTTTAATATAAAAATCTGTTTTTTAATAAAAAGTAATAAATGAATGGGACAAAAAAGACATTTAAAGATAATATATATAAAAAGACAAAAAAAACAATTTTACCTAAATACCCTTTAACAATAAAATATTAAAAACATAATAAGACAAAAAGCTTTTAATATTAATATTAACTACTTTTAATCTCATTATTCCATCTAGTTGATCAAAGGGCTAGAAAGTGGTTCCCATGGTTCTTACAACTAGAGGTAGTTTTCATTTTAGCGGTCCCCTATATATATATATATATAGGGGGCCACTAGAATGAGAACCACCTCGAGTTATGAGAACCGCGAGAACCACACCGTACGGGGCGAGGTGGAACAATTTTTTTTTTCAAAAACGTAGATGCATGTATTATAAACACATTCGAAAAATTTGTTTTTTTAAAAAATGCCGTGTGTGTTGTTTTTTATACCACAAAGACAACACACACGGCATTTTTTTAATTTTTTTTTTCGAATGTGTTTATAATACATGCATCTACGTTTTTGAAAAAAAAATTGGTCCACCTCGCCCCGGATCAAGTAGTTCTCGCGGTTCTCATAACTCGAGATGGTTCTCATTCTAGCGGTCCCCTATATATATATATATATATATTGAAAATGGTAGATTGATAACTAGATACTCAAACTTGAGGGTATAGTGGTATAAGATTACTGGATTCGTATCATTCTTCGCATCAATAAACTACTAGAAAATTACGAAGGAGACTCATGTGAATGAATCAATACATATTTTATCATTCAATTTTCAATACTTGCCAAGTTACATCAACAAAAGGTAGACGGCCAACAAGCTGCGCCGCCACCCCTTTCTGAATTGCAAACCCTAATCTACCAAAGATAAAAGCCCGTCCCCCTGAGGTTGAGCAATTGTTGTGGATGACCCATTGGACCCTGGTCAGGAATTGGATAGCTTCTGGCGCTAGGGAGCCAAATGTGTCAAAGGCAAAAGGGAAAAAACATGCTGGTTCTCTACACAAGCTTTAGCATGCTTATCAACTTTCTTCGATTCTTCCTTTCTTATGCATGTGAATGAGAATATTTAATTCTTTTGCTCAGTTTAATTGACGTGTAACCATAAAATTGCTTATGCATTTGACTTGTATGCGTTATTCTAGTTTATTTCTATATAAATAATTTAAAATAAATATAGTACATTCCTGGAAAAGATATTGATAGGCGAAGCCATGTGAGACTCTATCATCCAAAATAAGGTGCAATGCAGTGTATATATAAGTCTCAAGCCCTTCTCAAAATGGTGCAAGTGTTGTTTGCTATCTCATCTTAAGTAAACTATTTCCAAAATAGTATTCTTTCAGGAGCTTATACATACTTCTTTTTCCACGGTGGTTAAGAAGAATGGGTCTCATGCGGTTATCTTCTTCGATTTCTATTTTAAAATGCTTCAGCAGATTTTGCAGCAGGAAGTATCATTGGGATGTGCCAAAAGGTCATCTTGCAGTGTATGTTGGTGAAGAACAAAAGAGGCGATTTGTTGTCCCGATATCATACTTGGAACAACCATTGTTCCAAAACTTGTTACGTCAATCGGAGGAAGAATTTGGGTTTGATAATCCGATGGGAGGCATAACACTTTCATGCCAAGAGGAAATGTTTAATCAGCTCACAGCCATACTACACTCTTTATGATATATCATAGGTTAAGGCAGATCTGCTACACCTATAAACTATTTTGAGGTGTTGTATAGTATATGAAAGTCGTGTTTATGTGTTATTTACGTATCTAACACTCAGATATATTAATATGGTGATCCGGTAAAAGTATTTGTGGGATACACATATAAATACATCAATTGTTTAATTTTGTTCTTTTCTCTCTGTTGAGGGATACACATAGAAATATAACAAATTTATATTTAGTCATTAAAGGGGATTACCGTTCAAAGTATTGTATAAGTATATTCTCTTACGTTTGACAAAAAAATGGTTAAAAAGATAAGTTCAAGGCATTGCAAAAGTTAAAACTGCATTACAAGTTATCTTAAATTTAAGAGTAAACTGCAATTTTACCCCATGTGGTTTAGGCCAATTGACACTCTTACCCCCCCCCCCCTAACGAAATAATTGCAATTTTACCCCCAATGTTCGGTGTTATGTCGCAAGTTTACCCCCTGGCATCAAATTTGCTTTAACGGTCAACAAAACAATGTGAGGGTCAAAGGGTAAATATGTAATTTCACCTTAATAGTACCTTATATATTAGTATTACCCCTTAATATTAGTTTCACTCTCAATCTTACCCCCTAAGATTCATCACTCCCGTCTCCCCCACTCCTTCTTCATCACTCCTTCTTCTTCATCACTCTATTATTAATCATCATCTTCATCAGTTCAACCTGAACCCATCTTCAACACACCACCAAACCAATACCCGATCCACCATCTACCACCATTATCGTCCAACCTGAACCCACCTCCGATACACCACTAAACCACCGCCACACAGGCAACTACCTCCATCTGCTTTCTTCCAATATGCAAACTCTAAACCATACGAAAACACTCCCAACAAACTTCATCTCTCTGTGCACAATCCACACACATAACTACAATTTCTTCAATCTTGTCCTCTAACCCATCTCTATCCTCTTTGTTCTTTCAATTCGCATGCAAATGACACTTGTTTCGGTTCAAAATTGAACAATTAGGGCAGAATATGAACAATCCTCTGATGAACACAATTAAACTCGTCGTTTCTGTAACATCGCCGTCTCTCACTATTTTTGCCCTAATTTCATAACCTTTTTGGGTTTCAGAGACAGAGACTTCATCCAGATACCATCAATCGATCAACTGATCCTTTGTGTTTATGAATACGTATCTTAATTTACTGATTTTGCTTCAGGATATATAGTTAAGCAACTGATTCTTTGTGTTTGTGGAAGGATAAGTTGTTTTCTTGTTTCAATTTTGGGAATTAGGGTTTCAATTTTGACCGAAACCCACCCAAAACGGTTAAACATCAGACGATTACCCAACCCCTATTTTTGTTATACGAAACCCAACCCAACCCAAATCAAAAACCAAATCAATGTATAATATCAAGACAACCCTAGTTCTATCAGTTTTTATCAGAAACCAAGATAAACACAAGTTTAGATCATGAAGACATCAAGTAAATAGGGTCTCCGGGGGTTTTTCGAACAATCGGACAAAACACAGGGTTCCTAAGGTTCGAAAAACTTGAACAATCATTTGTATACCTTTGATTTTGATAAAAGTGGTGAAGAAAATGAAGGGATTTGAGGGTCGGAAGTCGGTGAAAAGGGGGTATGGGATGTGGAGTGTGGAAGAAGGTGAACAGGTATGGGGTTCTGAAAAAGTGATATCATTGACAATTGGGACCCCTTATATACTCATGACCCCGACGAAACTTCGTCTACGATGAAACTCTTGTTTGGGTTTGGATTGGGCTTGAACAGTGAGCCCATGACGAAAGTTAATGAAGCCCAGGTGAGTTTTGTCGTGACCTCGACAAAACATGGTGTTTCGTCGTGAACCAAATGAATTTTGACCAAGTTTAACCAAGTTTGACCACAGTTGACCACAGTTGACCTGATCATGGACTTTCGTCGACGTAAAGGTGTTTCGTCGACCTTAGGGATTTTCATGAAAACTTTTCCCAAAAATTTACCAAGCCTTTGAAATTTTTGCACACATGAACAAATTATGATTATTAGAACAGATTTTCATTTTGATTGACTTTACCAAATGCAAGGACATTTTATGAAGTAGGTTTCAGGCTTTCGCCAGAAAACACGAAGTTACAACTTCGGCTAATCAAAAATGAACTTTACAAATTACACTAAAACAGAATTTAAAGTGCGGTAAACTAATCGACAAGCTATAAAAAGCAATAAACGACTGTACAAGAGCAATCTTTTGCGAGTTTCAAGGAAAAGGAATCAAAGCAGCTTACAGTCTTAGTCAACATGATGTTTGTTTCGGTTTAAAACTTTGGATAAGAATACTACCTCGATTATTGGTATTGTTGTCCACATAAGCTCAACTAATCAGATGTAATCATAATTAGGAGATACGATTTATGGTAAGAGTTATACTTACAAGTCGGTGTTCATCCACTCACGACACATTCCCGTATCAAGGTATGCACGAGAGTTCATCTTACCGGTGAGTATATGATATACGTTAAATTATACATGTTTTTATACCCCAAAACACTTCCGTTTTAAGCATTTTTGACCGAAAACACAACGTTTAGGTGCCAAATCCGGTACTTTTTGTATTTTCAGGTCTTAAACAGAGCATAAAGGAAAATTCTGATGAAAACGGACAAATTCTGATGCATTTCTAACGAAAATGGCAAAAATCTGATGACTGCCAGGTGTGGCACGACCGTGCCATCCATCGGCACTACCGTGCCGATCCTCCGATCTCAGAAGCACTGCCAGTGCAAGGGCTGGTGCCAACTTCTTCTCGGACCGCACTACTGTGCCACCCGAGGCATGACCATGCCAAGGCTTGACCAAGGTTTCTGATCAACAATCTGACGACATGGCACTACCGTGCCACCAGCGGCACTACCGTGCCGATCTGATGACCGAGATAACTTGTCCACTAGTCCACTTGGCTGACTTGGAATCGGAGAAACTGACGTCACCCGACAACACCTTCCGCACGACCATGCGACATTGGCACGACCGTGCCGATGAAGAAATCTCCTATAAATACAGCCACTCGCTACTGGTTCGAATGTGGGTTTTTCTCCATGTTTCTGGGCGATTTCTGGGTTACGAAGCAGTCGTGATCAGACCCATTTGAAGCTTAAAGATTGAGTGGAAGCATAACCGATCCAACCCATCAATTTCTTGCTTGTTTATGGTTCGATTCGTTGTTCTTGAACATGTATTCTGATCATTTTGCAAGTTATGAGCTGATGTTAGTTTATGTTTAATGTAGTTTATGTAATAGTTGTTATTAACTTGCTTCTTGAATGAACTTTATGTTGTAATCTTGTTTGTATGAAACTTAAGTACTTTTTCATGTTTGAATTTTCATGATTATATAACGAACGTTTCATTGATGTTGAGTTCCTGATTATGTTTGATTATCTTGGATAATGAATCTGTGGTTAGTGGGATGGTAACTATTTCTTGATTAATCACTTGTTTGTAAACTTGTTTACACCATGAGACTCGAGAGGGGTATTGGTTTTGTCTAAGATATATCTTATTTTGATTAGGAACACTTTCTTGCACGTAAGGTTTCTAATGAATTATATGGTGTTGATTACATGTTCTTGCATGCGGTTTATGATCCTTGTTTAGTAGTTTTGGTCTGAAATTGCTGACATGATAGATTTGTGTTCAAGACTTGTAAAGGTGAAATATGTTGTTATATGATCTACTTAAATTCTTATCCTCGTGGCTGTATTGTGACCATCGGTATTCCTTTCTTTGATAAGTGAGGTTAGAAAACTCCTAGCGGATGACTAATCTATCTTTAAAGGTTCACATGAATGAATATCAATAGCTCGGTAAAGAATGAGTTTAGGTGGTTAACGTGTGTTTATCGCGTTAACTTTCTGAAGAATCATCATGTTAGAAAACTCCTAGCGGATGACTAACTGTCTCGAAATTGGAAAATTGATTAAGTGCTTTTGTTACATATTTGATAAATAACTTGTTTAGGTTGTTTGTGAAACAAGATAATAGTATATTTATGTTTTAGATATATTTTAGATAATTTTAGTTAAACAACCATTCACTTATCCTTTTATCTGGTAATCTAATGACAAAGATTTAGTTCTTAATAACGCCAGTGTTCCATGGATCGATATCTGGCTCTTACCAATACTTTGCTGCATATATGACGGGATACACTTGTCCTTTGTTGTGTGTCTTTTAATGTTAAGGTATAAACCATTTTTATAAATAAAAAACACATTTCGCTGGGTGCGTGAAGATACTGTAAATAAATGTATATAACCGCCCACGTCAAGTTTTTGGCGCCATTGGCAGGGAGTACGATGAAATTAATGGAACAATCCGAGTCATTATTCTACCGGTGTACAAACTGTTAATATCTGTTAGTACTTGTAAATTTTTGTATTTATTTATTTTCTTTTACTAACTTGTTAATATTGAACCGATTGACTAACTTTTCTTTTTCTGTTTTACTAACCAGCTGGCTGCTAACCAACTTACCTTACTAACACTCTAACTTCTTATTTTATTATTTAACTAACTTTTATTTCATTTTATTTAATTCAGTAATGTGTTCGGAATAGAACCATTTACTTTTTATTTATTTCATTTCAGTATTTCTAATTCAGTATTGCAATCATTTCAATTCAGTTATTTCATTTCTGTTTATATTTATATATTTACGTTCACGTTCGCACATCGAACTGCTTATATATATTATGTTTATTTCATTTCTGCATTTACTTTCATTTATTTATTTATTTCCGTTCAGTTATTTATTTATTTATTTATTTATTTTTGTCCGTTTATTTAACCGTTCATTCATTTAATTATTGTACTCATTTGTTTATTTATTTACTCCACAAAAATAAAGAATAACTTTCTGATAACATCATCAGATTTTCTGATGAATTCCAATGAATTTATCCGATTTTCTGATGGATTCTGATAAACCCATTAGATGTTCTAAAAACAACAATTTACATTTCTGATGAATTTACCAGATTTTCTGGTAATTCTGATGGATTTATCACGAATTCTGATGGAACGAAATTATCATCAATATATATATATATATATATATATATATATATAAACCAAGTTACCTCAGATTTCTAATGATTTTCATCAGAAATTCTGGTAAACAAACAAAAACAGTTATCGGATGTAAATAAATAAATAATTCAGTAAATATTTAAATAGATTTGTTTAAAAACTTGTATATATATGTATATTATGTATTAGTACTGTTATTTATACTTATTTCCTATAATAATATTATGTTCTCTTTTCTGTATAATGCCTTCCTTTTTACGTGCAGGCTAATGTCCACGACCCCTGCACACACTAATGCTGAGCTAGCCAACGAACCAGAAAATAACTTAAGAAGAAGTAGGCGGCTTCACGAAAGATCACTTGTCGTTGCACAAAGGATTGCGGCCATAATCGACGAACCAGTGATACTTTCTGATAGCGGGAGTTCAGAGGACGACACATGAAGCATTATGGCAGAAGACGACCAGCCTCTAAATGAGACCGGCCGTCCAGGCGGAGAGGGCTTGCTACCGAGCATTGCCCGACCTACTATAGCAGCACCGAGTTTTGAAATTAAATCAAGTATTATTAATATGTTACAAAATTCTATGCAGTTTGATGGGAAGGATCACGAAGATCCAGGTCGGCACATCGCTTCATTTCTCGAGGTGTGCTCGACTTTCAAGATTAGAGACGTTTCTGAAGACGCAATCCGTTTGTGGCTTTTTCCATTTTCTTTGCGAGACAAAGCCTGATCTTGGCTTTTGTCACTCCCAGCATGGTCCATCAAGACTTGGAACGAGATGGTAAATCTTTTGATGCAAAAATACTTCCCGCCGGAAAGGACAGCCAAGTTGAAAAATCGTATTATGACATTCAATCAGGACGAAGGAGAATCTCTACACGCTGCTTGGGAGAGGTTCAAAGATCTTCTGATCGATGTTCCACATCATGGGTTGTCCAAAAGACAACTTGTGTTGAACTTCTACCAAGGACTCAACTACGACTCACAAGAACGTTTAGATGTATATGTAGGAGGCGATCATGGAACAAAAACACCCAACGAAGCCTACGCAATTATAGAGAAAGCTACCTTGAAGTCGAGTTCTCGTCACGGTGGAGTGCGAAATAAAGCATCATTTATTCCTGGAGTTCACCAAGTGGATACATATACGGCTCTTGCAGCACAGATTGGGGCTTTGGCAGCAAGATTTGATCAAGCTCAGAACGTTTCACAGGTACAATCATCATGTGAGCTGTGTGGAGTGTTGCACGAGTCAGGTACATGTGAGCAGGGTTTTATGTTTACAGGCCACGAAGAGGTGGACTACTTGGGCAATCAAATTAGGCCCCAGAATAACCCCTATAGCAACACATACAATCCGAGTTGGAGGAATCACCCAAAATTTCGGTGGAAAGCTAATTCCAATAACCAAAACCCACTCGGATATGCTCAACGCGCTCCCGTACCACAACAGTCTCAGGGGCAATCCTTTTAGCCCCATGGACAATATTTTCAGCCATCAGGGCAAACCTTTCAACCACGTTACAATAACTTAGGTTCAGGAAGCACTTCCCAGCCTCAAACCTCTCAAACCAACTCAAAACTAGAGGAGATGATAGTGCAGTTGTTAAACAACTCCAACAATGCCAATTAAATATCTGAAAAGCGATACCAGCAGCATGAGGAGCGTTTCATGGCACAAGAATGGGAAATGCGGAGCCAAAAGGCTTCAATATAAACCATTGAGAATCAAGTTGGCCAATTGGCCAACATGTTGTCTGAAAGACCCCACGGTAGTCTTCCAGGTAACACAGAACCAAACCCGAGAGGGCACGTTAATGCAGTAATGACGAGGAGTGGTAAAACTACGAGACCTGACAAATCGGACTCACCACCGATCACCGAGACGGTCCAAACTGATGCTTCGGACGAGGTGTATGCTAGGCGAGTCCTAGCAAGTACAGCACAGTTCCAGGAGCCAGTTAAAGATTTCATTCCCCCTGTTCCATATCCGAGCAGATTGAAGAAGTAAAAGAACGATGAACAACATGGTAAGTTTTTAGAGATGTTTAAACAATTACACATAAACATACCATTTGTTAAGGCGTTGGCTCAAATGCCTAAATACGCAAGGTTCTTAAAAGACATCCTCACAAACAAGCAGAAGCTCGAAAGCTTGTCTTGTGTGTTGATGAATGAAAACTGTCCAGCCCTTCTCCAAAACCGTCTACCTGAAAAGATGGGAGATCCGGGCAGTTTTACTCTTCCCTGTCTCATTGGCAGCATGTCTGTCAGTCACGCATTAGCCGATTTAGGAGCTAGCATAAACCTTATTCTTATAAGGTTTTTGCTAAATTAGATCTAGGTGAACCTTCACCCACTAGAATGAGCACTCGACTTGCAGATCGTTCGATCAAGTATCCGCGTGGATTCGTTGAAAACATGCTTGTTAAAATCGATAAATTTGTTTTTCCCGTGGATTTTGTTATTCTCGACATGGACGAAGACTCAAAAGTGCCATTAATACTTGGACGCCCGTTCCTCAATACTGCGAGGACGATTGTTGATGTGGCAGCTGGCCAAATCACGCTCCGAGTAAATGACGAGCACGTGACCTTTGATATTAAAAGATCAATGCAGCATCCGAAGAGTCACGATGACATACTTTACTATGTTGACATTGTCGATACTTGTGTAAGCTCTCATTTCCAAGGCACTATTGAAGGAAGAAATTGATACAGACACACCTCTTTTGTGTGAGAACCAAGACGACATTTCACAGGAGCAGCCAGTCTGCCAGATCAGTGAAGTTGGTTCTCAAAGTCCCGATCAATTTGTGGAGATTAACCGTGAAGTTGAGGAAAAGTCCAAACCATCGGTTGAAGACCCACCATCATTGGAGTTAAAAGAACTCCCACCGCATCTCGAATATGCATTTCTAGATGAGGAGTGTCACTTGCCAGTCATCATTTCAGCATCCTTAGCAAAAGAAGAAAATAGACAGCTTCTCAAAGTTCTAACGCTCCACAAGAAAGCCATGGCGTGGAAGATTATGGATATCAAAGGCATTAATCCTTCTTTTTGTACTCATAAGATTCTCATGGAAGACGATTACAAGCCGAGTGCACAGCATCAAAGGCGTCTGAATCCTAATATGTAAGACGTGGTTAAGAAAGAAGTAATTAAGTTGTTAGATGCAGGGCTGATTTATCCTATATCTGATTCTGTTTGGGTAAGTCCAGTGCAAGTAGTACCCAAGAAAGGTGGTATTACTGTAGTCCCAAACGATAGGAATGAACTTATTCCTACCCGTACCGTCACCGGATGACGAGTTTGCATCGATTATCACAAACTCAACGATGCCACCCGTAAGGACCACTTCCCGCTTCCATTCATCGACCAGATGTTGGAACGTCTGTCGGGGAAGTCATTTTTCTGTTTTCTGGATGGGTTCTCTGGATACTTTCAAATTCCTATCGCTCCTGAGGACCAGGAAAAGACTACTTTCACATGTCCTTTCGGCACATTCGCCTACCGGCGCATGCCTTTTGGGCTGTGTAATGCACCAGCCACATTTCAGCGCTGCATGGTAGCCATTTTCCATGACATGATTGAAGACTCCATGGAAGTATTCATGGATGATTTCTATGTTTTTGGGAGTTCTTTTGATCAGTATCTTGGAAATCTGAAAAGAATGTTAATGAGATGTGAGGAAACTAATCTTGTGCTTAACTGGGAGAAATGCCACTTCATGGTGAAAGAAGGGGTAGTTCTCGGACACAAAATCTCTGAAGCCGGGTTGGAAGTCGATCCAGTGAAAGTGGATATCATTTCAAAACTTCCTCCCCCTACCTCGGTCAGAGCGATTAGAAGTTTCCTGGGTCATGCAGGGTTCTAAAGGCGATTCATAAAAGACTTTTTAAAAATCGCAAGACCTATGACCCGTTTGTTAGAAAAAGATGCTCCATTTGTGTTTTCAGACGGATGCATTGTCACACCCCCAAATTCCACCTGCGGAGTACCGTCCGCTTGAGGGCGTGACCGACCAGGATCCAGCCACCAATTATACTGAGTATTTGGGTAATAATAAAGATGATCACCAACCTTAATGGTTCGTGAGCATCAAAGTTTAAAGTTCGAAAGTTAGGTTCAAATAACAGTTTAAGTATATAGCGGAAGCATAGGCAAAATAGTTTAAACAAAGTTCATAGTTCAAGTTATTTAGAACCCAACACGCGGGTTTAGACGACCACTACACTTCCCAAGCTGCAAGCTCCTGAGTCACTGGTTACCTGCAAAGCATGCAGTAAGGGGTCAACAATAATGCTGAGTGAGTTCACTAGTTGTCCAGTTTTAATTACCAAAAACTTGTTTCACCAGTTAATTTATCCGTTTATACATGCCATGGGGAGCTACCCCAAAAGTTAGCGACTAAACTGTTTTTCCAATACCGAACACTAGGTGACCGTTGCGTATCCGCAGAGTGCCCCGATGTCAATGTTCTATCATCATTGACGGATGCCTGAGTACATTAGTTCACGACCGATCCCATACCTTGGCACGGTGTGAGGTTGGTAAGACCTAAATAGCGCTATCAACTAATAACCCGTTCGCCTGGCCCCGGCGACTAATCGGTATTATGTAGTAGGGACTTTAAGTGATAGAGTTTCGTTTAGTGCCGTTTGTTGCAATCCGTATAAACAGTAATTAACTAAAAGGTTCCCAATAACAAGGGAAGAAAAGTAAGTTGTATCCCTCATAAGGGGATAGTGTTGTTTTTAGTTCCGTTTCCCAAACCACCGGGAATACATGCTTTAGGTTGTGAACTCACCTTGGGTTGCTCGGTAGAGTATTTACTTGGTCAATCACGTAGGTCACCATGTCCTAGCATGGTCATCGATACAGGTCAAGTTGGGGCACAAGTATTCACGTATAATCTACACATAACTAACACATAGCATACACACCATATGATCATCCAGCAAGTTATCGGGCCTATTCTGATACGAAGCAGTTAAACAGTGAACATCAACAACTATCATACAAATCACAAATGTTGTTGGGCCTATCAGATCACATTAACAGTTAACAGCATCACAGAAACCAAATAGAACGGTATGCACAGCCCACACGTCCTTGGCCCAATATCGGAGACAAGCAGCCCAGTCGAGACCAGAAGGTCTCGACTCGAGAACACACAGTTTCGAGTCGCAACCGGAGGTTTTCGACTTGTCATGTCTTGGTTGCGAGTCGCAACCGCCGTAGTCTCGAGTTGTCATGTTTTGGTTGCGAGTCGCAACCGCCGTAGTCTCGAGTTGTCATGTTTTGGTTGCGAGTCGTAACCGGAGGTTTCGGCTTGTCATGGTCTGGTTTCGAGTCGCAACCGGGCGGTCTCGAGTCGCAATCACATAGTCTCGAGTCGCAACCTCGGATACGTGCACAAGAAGTCCTTCTAGAACCTGTTCCAACTGTACTATCCAATAGAATTGAGATTTCATGCAAATTGTGTACTATCTCCAATAAACATGTTTTCTTGCCTCACCCTAATTCTAAATGGATCAAACAGTAAGTTTTTCAAATATTCAAAGCACCTTCAACTCATGTTCATGTTGTTCATCATATATACAAACTACCCAACACGCATAATCCTTTAAAACCGACCCGAAACATGTCATCCTAGATCTTATACTTGCAATTCTAAAAGCATTTTCAGCCAAACAATTACCATCATTTATTTCACACGGTTCATTTTACACATATTCATTTCATGGCCAAGAATCACATATACTAAATATCAAAAACCATTTTTAATCAAGCAACCAATAGATCATCATGCACCTTACTTAAACAACAATTATAACATCAACCATACAAGAAAAGGCATATTCAACATGCATATAATTTAACAAGCAAACGTATATAACATTTTCATCTCTACATTGCAAGGAACCACTAACCGGTTCAAGAGTGACACAAAGGTGTTCAAGTAGGTGACGGATTGAAGCCTTCGAGTGATGATTCCGAGCCAATCCAAGGGTGCTCTTGTTGCCGGTTGGATCCGAGAAGGAGAGGAGGAGAGGGTGATGTTAGAACCTTAGGGTTTTGGGGGTTTTTAGAGAGAGAGAGAGGGAGAGTGTGTGAGATGAGAGAGTGTGAGAATGATGTTGCAAAATGGTAAAAGTTGTGAGGGTTGGCCGGTTATATATCCCGAGTGGGTTAGGGGCTTCCGGGTGGGCTAAGGTTACGGCCCAACCGGCCCATCGTTACACCGTTTACTCGAGACCGGGTGGTCTCGAGTCATGGTTTCGGTTCACAAGTATCCTTACACACACAATATATATATATATTACATACACGTTATCGACACATAGCACATAGAAATAACAACTTCCATTTAATAGTAATATACATATACGCTAAGTGATTACAAGGTGTTTGCTCGGGAAAACCTAGAATGTCACATTATCCCCAAGTTTTAAGAACTTTCGTCCCGAAAGTTAAGGCAGCCACTGACAAGCTAGTGTAAATACGAACGTTTCAACGGGATGTCACATCATCCCCCCGTTAGTTTGGAATTTCGTCCCGAAATTCAGTTGTAGCTTCAGTGCTGGGGGTTTCATTTGGGAACAGCTGGGGATACTTGCGCTTCATCTGGTCTTCTCGCTCCCAGGTAAACTCTGGGCCACGGCGTGAGTTCCAACGAACTCGTACTTGAGGTATCTGGCTACGTTTGAGGGTTTTGATTTCACGGTCCGTGATCTCAATCGGTTCCTCAGTAAAGTGTAGCCGTTCGTCAATAGTAAGTTCCTTGTAAGGAATGACGAGTGTTTCATCTGACAGGCACTTCTTCAGATTAGACACGTGGAAGACGTTGTGCACAGTACTCAGTTCTTCAGGCAGATTCAACCTGTAAGCGGCCGTACCGATCTTTTCGGTAACTTCAAAGGGTCCGACATATCTTGGATTAAGCTTGCCCCGTTTTCCAAAACGAACCACACCCTTCCAGGGTGAGACCTTAAGTAGAGCCCGTTCACCAACCTGGAACTCTTGCGGTTTCCTATCTTTATCAGCGTAATACTTTTGACGGTCACGAGCTGCCGCCATGCGTTGCCTAATCTGGGCAATCTTTTCTGTGGTGTCGACTACATGTTCCGGGCCTGTGATCTGGCTGTCACCAACCTCAGCCCAGCAGAGAGGCGATCGACATTTGCGGCCGTACAATGCCTCAAAGGGTGCTGCCTAAATGCTGGTGTGGTAGCTGTTGTTGTAGGAGAATTCCACCAACGGTAGGTGCTTCTCCCAATTCTTGCCAAAATCGATCACACATGCCCTAAGCATGTCTTCGAGGGTTTGGATGGTGCGTTCAGACTGCCCATCCGTTTGCGGGTGATAAGCGGTGCTCATGTCTAAACGTGAGCCAAAAGATTTGTGCATGGCTTGCCACAACTCAGAAGTAAAACGCGCGTCTCGATCAGAAATAATAGAGGTAGGCACTCCGTGCTTCGAGACCACTTCTTTTAAGTATACCTCTGCTAGGGTAGAGAACTTGTCTGTTTCTTTGATAGCCAAAAAGTGTGCAGACTTAGTTAAGCGATCCACTATTACCCAAATGGTGTCGTTTCCTCATTGAGACCTAGGCAGGCTAGTAACAAAATCCATGGGAATCTGCTCCCATTTCCATTGCGGGATCTCTGGCTGTTGGAGTAGGCCTGATGGTTTCTGATACTCAGCCTTGACTCTTGCACAAGTTAAACATTTTCTGACATAGGTTGCTATGTGGGCTTTCATGCCAGGCCACCAATAGGTAGCCCTCAAGTCGTGGTACATCTTATCTGAACCCGGATGTACTGAGTAACGGGACTTATGAGCTTCATCCATCACAAGGTCACGTAAATTTCCGTAAAGCGGAACCCATATGCGTCCGGCTACGTAGTAAGCACCGTCTTCTTTTTGTTCCAATCGTTGTCTCGATCCTCGCAGGGACTCAGCCCTGATGTTCTCGGCTTTCAGTGCTTCAACCTGAGCATCCCGAATTTGATTAGGGAGGTTCGAGTGGATGGTGAGCTGTAAGGCACGAACATGCTTGGGTTTGGTCTCCTTTCTGCTGAGGGCATCGGCTACCACATTAGCCTTGCCTGGGTGATATTTGATTGCACACTCGTAGTCATTTAGGAGTTCGACCCATCGGCGTTGCCGCATATTCAACTCCTTTTGTCCCATTATGTGCTGGAGACTCTTGTGATCAGTGTAAATCGTGCACTTGGTGCCGTACAAGTAGTGTCTCCAAAGCTTGAGCGCGAAGACCACAGCTCCAAATTCTAAGTCATGCGTCGTATAGTTCCGTTCGTGGACCTTGAGTTGTCGCGAGGCGTAAGCAATAACTTTCTCGCATTGCATCAATACGCAGCCAAGTCCTTGAATAGAAGCGTCGCAGTAAACGACGAAGTCGTCGGTACCTTCGGGTAAGGAGAGGATAGGAGCACTACAAAGGTTCCTCTTTAGTTCCTGGAAGGCAGATTCCTGAGCATCACTCCATTTGTAAGCAACACCCTTCTGAGTGAGTGTCGTAAGTGGTTGAGCGATCTTAGAGAATCCCTTGATAAATCTTCGATAGTATCCCGCCAATCCCAAGAATTGGCGAACTTCGGTCGGAGTCTTAGGCACAGGCCAATTCTTAATGGACTCAATCTTAGCAGGGTCAACATGAATCCCTTCCTGATTGACGATGTGCCCAAGGAAATGGACTTCTCTAAGCCAGAAATCACATTTCGAGAATTTGGCGTACAGTTGCTCATTGCGAAGAAGTTCGAGAATAAGACGTAGGTGTTGTTCATGCTCCTCTTGGCTCTTCGAGTAGATTAGGATGTCGTCGATGAATACGATCACGAACTTATCGAGGTAGGGTTTGCATACTCGGTTCATGAGATCCATGAAGATTGCAGGTGCGTTGGTCATTCCGAAAGGCATAACAAGGAATTCGTAGTGACCATAGCGGGTTTTGAAAGCAGTCTTAGAGATGTCCTCATCGCGAACTCTCAGCTGGTGATAACCCGATCGCAGATCGATCTTGGAATAATAGTTCGACCCTTGCAGCTGGTCGAACAGGTCGTCGATACGGGGAAGTGGATAACGATTCTTGATGGTAACCTTGTTAAGTTCGCGGTAGTCAATGCACATTCGGTATGAGCCATCTTTCTTTTTGACGAAGAGTACTGGGGCTCCCCAGGGTGATGAACTAGGACGGATAAAACCTTTGTCCAAAAGTTCTTGTAGTTGAGTAGAAAGCTCCTTGAGCTCCGCGGGGGCTAATCGATAAGGTGCACGAGCTATAGGCGCTGCTCCGGGAGCTAGCTCGATTTGAAATTCGACCTGACGGTGAGGAGGGAGTCCAGGTAGTTCCTCCGGGAATACCTCAGGATAGTCGCGTACAACTGGAAAATCTTCAATCCTGTTTTCCATTTTCTGTGTGTCGGTAATGAGTGCTAAGATGGCGGTGTGCCCTTTTCGTAGATACTTCTGGGCCTTTAAGAATGAAATGATGCCTGTGACTTCTCCGCTCTTGTCGCCTTGAACCATAAGAGGTTTGCCAGGGGGACGGGGAATACGAATAGCTTTCTCCTGGCAGAGGATTTCAGCTCGATGTTTGGATAACCAATCCATACCAATAATGACGTCGAAGCTTCCAAGAATGATGGGGAAAAGATCTATACGGAAGGTCTGACCAGACAATTCTAATTTGCAGTCACGAATTATGTGTGAGGCCTCGAGGTTTCTACCATTAGCTATTTCAACGGTGTGCTTAGAGCTTAGCGGCGTAAGAGTGAGCTTAAGTCTCTTTCTAATACGTAGGGATACATAACTAGCATCTGCTCCGGAATCAAATAGTACGGAAACATAACGATCATTAAGTAGGAACTTACCCGCCACAACGTTGGGGTCATTCCTTGCTTCCCCAGCTCCAATCACAAAAGCTTTTCCTCTAGCACCATTTCCAGCATTGTTGTTATTGTTCCCAGCACCCTGATTGTTGTTGTTTTGATTCAGTTCAAGGCAATCCTTTCGCATGTGCCCCGTTGCTCCACACTTGAAGCATCCACGGTTGTTTCCTTGTTGCTGCTGTTGCTGTGGTTGTTGCTGATTCTGCCTAGCTGGGAACTGGCTTCGGCAGTCTTTGGCTTCGTGCCCCATCTTGTTACATCGCTGACACTGACCTTTTCCACATGGCCCACTGTGATGTCGGTTACATTTGTTACACTTAGGGTGGTTTCCTCGATAGCCACCCTGTTGCTGAGGGCCCTTGTTGCTTTCAGTCTTCCTTTGTTGAACTGGGGCCTGAGTGGGGTTAGCATCCTTTCCCTGACTTCCATCCCACTTTCGCTTGTTATCGCCAGAAGTTCCAGCAGTAGCACCGATCCTCTGGGGCAGCTTGCCCTCTTCCACAGCCTGATTGGTGAGTTTGTGAGCAAGACGAACCACGGGCTGTATGGTGTTGAGGTTGGCCGAGGTCACATGGCTCCGGATTTCTGGGACCAAGCCTTTGATGTACAATTCGATCCTTCGATACATAGGTTGGGACATGTTTGGGCAAAGTGCAGCATAGTCGTTGGACTGCTTAGTGTAGGTCTCAATCTCTGATCCAACCATCTTGAGCGCATAGTACTCGTTCTCGAGTTTGTGGATGTCATCCCTGTGACAGTACTCCTCTTTGATCATGTCCTTGAAATCTTCCCATGCCGTAGCATTAGCAGTTTCCAGACCAAGCATCTGAATCTGTGCTTTCCACCATGAAAGCGCGTTTCCTTCAAGCGTACCAGTTGCGGGGGACACTCGCAGACGGCAAAGACAGCTTCGGCCTTTTCAATCCAATGCAGAAGGCCTATGGCACCCTCAGTGCCGTTGAAAGGGAGAGGCTTGCCATCCATGAAGGTTTTGAAAGTACAAACACGTGGTTGCGCAGGCGCAGGCTGACCTGTTGTGAGAAATGGAGCGAATAGGTTTTAGAGGTGAAAAGACGATGTGGGGGTAGGATCTAAACATCCTATAGCAACGAGTTTACCTCCAGGGTGAGCTGCGAAAGCTGCAGCCACCGTGTTGAGCAAGTTAGCGAATTGAGCCTGAGTCATGTTAACGCTTCCTCTTCCGCGTCCACTCATTGTCTTCATAGCCAGAAAACAAAGTATGAGTGTAATGTTGTAACGTAGCGAGAATGAGGTAGAAGAGAAATGTGCATCTATCTAATCAGGCACACTAGTATGTATAGTAGAGCAGTCAATATAAGATAAACAAGCAAGTAAACACAAGTCCGAGCTACGAAGTCTAGTATGTCGAGTCTTGCCCTTGGAGTGTAGTGTCGTCACGAGTCACGGGTTATAGTCTGGTTTTTCTCAAAAAGACTTCCCTTTTTAAAACCAAGTTCACTATAACCAATGGCTCTGATACCAATCTGTCACACCCCCAAATTCCACCTGCGGAGTACCGTCCGCTTGAGGGCGTGACCGACCAGGATCCAGCCACCAATTATACTGAGTATTTGGGTAATAATAAAGATGATCACCAACCTTAATGGTTCGTGAGCATCAAAGTTTAAAGTTCGAAAGTTAGGTTCAAATAACAGTTTAAGTATATAGCGGAAGCATAGGCAAAATAGTTTAAACAAAGTTCATAGTTCAAGTTATTTAGAACCCAACACGCGGGTTTAGACGACCACTACACTTCCCAAGCTGCAAGCTCCTGAGTCACTGGTTACCTGCAAAGCATGCAGTAAGGGGTCAACAATAATGCTGAGTGAGTTCACTAGTTGTCCAGTTTTAATTACCAAAAACTTGTTTCACCAGTTAATTTATCCGTTTATACATGCCATGGGGAGCTACCCCAAAAGTTAGCGACTAAACTGTTTTTCCAATACCGAACACTAGGTGACCGTTGCGTATCCGCAGAGTGCCCCGATGTCAATGTTCTATCATCATTGACGGATTCCTGAGTACATTAGTTCACGACCGATCCCATACCTTGGCACGGTGTGAGGTTGGTAAGACCTAAATAGCGCTATCAACTAATAACCCGTTCGCCTGGCCCCGGCGACTAATCGGTATTATGTAGTAGGGACTTTAAGTGATAGAGTTTCGTTTAGTGACGTTTGTTGCAATCCGTATAAACAGTAATTAACTAAAAGGTTCCCAATAACAAGGGAAGAAAAGTAAGTTGTATCCCTCATAAGGGGATAGTGTTGTTTTTAGTTCCGTTTCCCAAACCACCGGGAATACATGCTTTAGGTTGTGAACTCACCTTGGGTTGCTCGGTAGAGTATTTACTTGGTCAATCACGTAGGTCACCACGTCCTAGCATGGTCATCGATACAGGTCAAGTTGGGGTACAAGTATTCACGTATAATCTACACATAACTAACACATAGCATACACACCATATGATCATCCAGCAAGTTATCGGGCCTATTCTGATACGAAGCAGTTAAACAGTGAACATCAACAACTATCATACAAATCACAAATGTTGTTGGGCCTATCAGATCACATTAACAGTTAACAGCATCACTGAAACCAAATAGAACGGTATGCACAGCCCACACGTCCTTGGCCCAATATCGGAGACAAGCAGCCCAGTCGAGACCAGAAGGTCTCGACTCGAGAACACACAGTTTCGAGTCGCAACCGGAGGTTTTCGACTTGTCATGTCTTGGTTGCGAGTCGCAACCGCCGTAGTCTCGAGTTGTCATGTTTTGGTTGCGAGTCGCAACCGCCGTAGTCTCGAGTTGTCATGTTTTGGTTGCGAGTCGTAACCGGAGGTTTCGGCTTGTCATGGTCTGGTTTCGAGTCGCAACCGGGCGGTCTCGAGTCGCAATCACATAGTCTCGAGTCGCAACCTCGGATACGTGCACAAGAAGTCCTTCTAGAACCTGTTCCAACTGTACTATCCAATAGAATTGAGATTTCATGCAAATTGTGTACTATCTCCAATAAACATGTTTTCTTGCCTCACCCTAATTCTAAATGGATCAAACAGTAAGTTTTTCAAATATTCAAAGCACCTTCAACTCATGTTCATGTTGTTCATCATATATACAAACTACCCAACACGCATAATCCTTTAAAACCGACCCGAAACATGTCATCCTAGATCTTATACTTGCAATTCTAAAAGCATTTTCAGCCAAACAATTACCATCATTTATTTCACACGGTTCATTTTACACATATTCATTTCATGGCCAAGAATCACATATACTAAATATCAAAAACCATTTTTAATCAAGCAACCAATAGATCATCATGCACCTTACTTAAACAACAATTATAACATCAACCATACAAGAAAAGGCATATTCAACATGCATATAATTTAACAAGCAAACGTATATAACATTTTCATCTCTACATTGCAAGGAACCACTAACCGGTTCAAGAGTGACACAAAGGTGTTCAAGTAGGTGACGGATTGAAGCCTTCGAGTGATGATTCCGAGCCAATCCAAGGGTGCTCTTGTTGCCGGTTGGATCCGAGAAGGAGAGGAGGAGAGGGTGATGTTAGAACCTTAGGGTTTTGGGGGTTTTTAGAGAGAGAGAGAGGGAGAGTGTGTGAGATGAGAGAGTGTGAGAATGATGTTGCAAAATGGTAAAAGTTGTGAGGGTTGGCCGGTTATATATCCCGAGTGGGTTAGGGGCTTCCGGGTGGGCTAAGGTTACGGCCCAACCGGCCCATCGTTACACCGTTTACTCGAGACCGGGTGGTCTCGAGTCATGGTTTCGGTTCACAAGTATCCTTACACACACAATATATATATATATATATTACATACACATTATCGACACATAGCACATAGAAATAACAACTTCCATTTAATAGTAATATACATATACGCTAAGTGATTACAAGGTGTTTGCTCGGGAAAACCTAGAATGTCACATGAATGAAAGAATTCAAGCATCTTAAACAAAGGCTTATCGAAGCCCCTATTTTAGTTGCATCCGACTGGGCGTTGCCATTTGAGATAATGTGCGATGCAAGTGATTACGCAATAGGAGCAGTCTTAGGACAATGAAGGGAGAAGCATTTTCATCCTATTTACTATTCCAGCAAAACTCTACATGATGCTCAGGAAAATTATACAACTACAGAGAAAGAGCTTTTGGCAGTAGTATATGCTTTCGACTTGTCCAGAACAATTGTGTATACGGATCATGCAGCAATCAAATACCTTTTTAGAAAACAAGACGCAAAACCATGTCTTATCAGATGGATCTTGTTACTACAAGAATTTAACATTGAGATCCAAGACAAAAGGGAGCTTTGAATGTTGCAGCCGACCATCTCTCGAGACTTGAGCATGGTAACTCAGAAAATTCGTTGGAGGAGCCAATAAATGACAATTCCCCCCACAAATTCCTTTTGAGTATCGAGATGAATGACGAGTCACCATGGTTCGCCGACTTTGCAAACTACCTCGCATGTGGAATCCTTATCAAAGGATTGTCATATCAGCAAAAGAGGAAGTTCTTTGCAGATTTGAAGTATTATATTTGGGACGAACCATACTTGTTTAGAATCGGAGCCGATCAGGTGATCCGAAGATGTGTATTTGGAGAAGAGGCAGCTAGCATTCTGCGTCACTGTCACGAAGGGCCAACCGGAGGTCATCATGGAGCAAACTACACTACAAAGAAAGTGTTAGACTCTGGGTTTTACTGGCCCACAATCTTTCGTGATGCGCATGAATGGGTTCGAGCGTGTGATGCTTGCTAGAGGGCAACAAGTATCGCCGCACGCAATGAAATGCCTCAACATCCAATGCAAGTCTGTGAAGTCTTTGATATATGGGGTATCGACTTCATGGGACCATTTCCAGCCTCACGAGGTAACAAATATATCCTAGTTGCTGTAGACTATGTCTCAAAATGGGCCGAAGCTCAAGCTTTGCCTACAAACGATCCTAGGGTAGTCGTGAGGTTCTTAAAAAGTTTATTCGCCCGGTTTGGTGCTCCAAAAGCACTGATCAGTGACCGTGGAACACATTTTTGCAATGCACAGTTAGAACGAGCCTTGTCCCGTTATGGTGTTCATCATAGATTAGCTACGCCATATCACCCTCAAACCAGCGGGCAAGTTGAGGTCACAAATCGGGGTTTGAAAAGAATCCTTGAGCGGTCCATTAATAATAACCACAAGGATTGGTCAGACAAGCTGGATGACGCTCTGTGGGCTTTTAGAACAGCATTCAAGACACTTATCGGGACCACGCCCTTTAGGTTGGTTTATGGAAAAGCTTGTCATCTACCTGTCGAGCTAGAACACAGGGCATTCTGGGCCTTGAAGACGGCAAATATAGATTTAAAAAGCGGAGGTAAAGCCCGTTTTCTACAAATCCACGAGCTTGAGGAGCTAAGAAACCATGCCTACGAAAGTTCTCGCAGGTACAAAAGATTGAGAGAACATAAAGATTTCCACGTTGGGGATCTTGTCTTGTTATATTCCTCGCGACTGCGTTTATTCCCCGGTAAGTTGAGATCCCGATGGACGGGTCCATATACGGTCAAAGAAGTATTTCCATACGGAGCCGTCACAATCGAAAATTTAAGCGGGGAAACTTTCAAAGTAAACGGTCATAGACTCAAAGGTTACATCAACGGACCGGTTGACCCGGTGGAGGAAATTCTCGAACTCCACGTCCCGCACACTTAAAACAAGTGTGGGGAGAATGAGTCTAGCTATCGACTCGCTGACAAATTTAGCGAGCGTGTTTTCACACGCTAACGGTAATTCTGTATATGTTAGTTTTTAATATTTAATTCGTAATTCGTTAATTTTTCGGTTTTAAACGTAGGTGCATACGACCTTGATCCATAAGTTTTGGATTTTTGAAGTTGAATAATTGTCAAAATATATGAAATAATGCAAAAATGGGAAAATTGGGTAAAATTTCGGAGTTAAAAGCTTACTGTGAAAAATAACACACAAAGGCCCAGGTGTTGCACGGTCGTGCCAAATCGGCACGGTTATGCAATCCGTAATCAAAACAGACCACTAACTCGTGCATCTGATGGTCATCGGACCGCACTACCATGCGACAGTCGCACTACCGTGCAACCCGATGACACATGTCGAAGCAGGAAAGCGATCCGGAATGGCACGACCATGCCAAATTCGCACGACCGTGCGGCTCGAAATCCAAACAGTAAAAACGAGGGTATTTAAACAAATCTGCAGTAAAAACATATCACTTTTACGAAACCCTAGTCGCCGCACGGGAGTTCCAGGTAGCCTCCACCCAAAAATCACCTAATTTTTGCCTAGATTTCGCTTTAATCATCTTCCAAGGTATGTTTCCTACTTGTTTTGTAGATTAGACTTAGTTTCTGATGTAGATCTGATGTTTGAATCAAGAAAATATTGGGGTTTTCTTCATAAAAGTCAAATAAACCCTTGTTCTTGAATGATTAGTGTTAAAACGACGGTTCTGATGCTTGATTCAAGGTCTATTCACTGATTACAAGTTAAATTTTGAAAGATACAAGTTAAAATCAGTGATTTAGACTATTTTCTGATGAGATTTGCTGTCGCACGGTCACACCCTTTAAACGGCATGACAGTGCCGGTCGGAAATCAAGCACAGATCACCGATTCAGAGCTGCAACGCCGAGTCGCACGGCAGTGCCGATTTGGCACGGTGGTGCGACACGAGTTACCAGAAACACACTGTTGACCGACAAAGAATGGCACGGCAGTGCCACCAGACGCACGACCGTGCGACTGCTGAAACAAAAATAGAACCGTGTAAACAGCCTGTTCCGGTGGCAGCAGTGAAATTTTTATATTCTGCTCTTATTGTGTTATATTCCTATGTGCAGATGAATCACAGATTCCTCCAGTTCAACGAGAACAAAGCAAAAGAACAGCCCTGTATTGCTAGATTATAAGCATTATGGAATAGACGGGGACAAATTGGTGAACCGAGAAGGATCAACTAGGACACTTTAACAGCCCTGAACCATGAACAGAGGCTATCCGACATGATGTCACATCCGATGTCAAGGTTGTTCAATATTGCACGACCTGTTTATCTTAAGCTTACATTGGAATTTTTCGCCTCCTACACTTATGAAAAACCAAGAAGCGAAAATCCAGACTTTAAAAACAGGGAGACAATACAGTTCAGGTTGGGAAGAAAGTGGCACAAGTGGTCAGTTGCTAGACTTGGAAGAAGATTGGGCATATACTCAGCTGAAGACATTAATTCAGAACTCTTCACCAATATCTACAAGTTTGATAATAATCAGCAGCGGGCCAACTTTTGGGCACAAGTGGCAGTTGGACCACCCTATGAAGCTAGGAAAGCTAAAGCTTCACGACTACGAGACCCGGTACTGAGGGTCATTCATCAGGTCATGAGTCACACCATCTATGGACGCATGTACAGTGCAGGAAACTGTCCCACTCCAGATCTTCTTTTCATATATTCCTTAGTGACTGGAGTACATGTCAACCTCGCAGCTAGAATGGTTGAATTCTTTGTGAACAGCGCGGGGAGAACTACAAGCAGTGAAATCCATGGTGGTGAATATGTGACTCAGTTGGCATACAACTTGGGTATTATGACAGATGATGTAGTAAACGATCTCACAATGGTTCACACAGGAGGAGATGTGGATATGAGGTCTTTGCGAGCGATGGGGCTGGTAGTAGATACAGATAATGGCCCGCGACTGAGGGGTCTAAATGGGGAAATATGGGATCCGCTACCGCTACCACCACAGGGTGAAGACGTCAACATGGAAGAGCTTGAGCCACCACCACACGCTCAGCCACAACATGAAGAGCACCAGCATCAGTATCAACACCAGCAAAACTGGCCCCTAGGTATACCTTCCTACCCTGAATTGTACCAGCAGTTCCAGCATATGCAGATCTCTCAGGACGCTATTAGAGCTGACCAGGAGGCTATGCTGGCAACTCAAGACGCTATGAGAGTCGACCAATTAGCTATGCGGGCATCACAACACACCATGCGGGAGGAAATGTATGCAAGTTTTTCCTACATTTTCGGAGGGCTACAGAGCGCATATCCTAGCCACTTCGGCAATCCTCCACAGTTTCCGTTTGGAGACACAGGTAACTATGGGGCGGGTTCATCTGGAACACGCCACCATGATGGTGATGATGATGAGGAGTAGGAGGAGGTAGGGCGAAACAGTTCAGAAACTTATGTTTATGTTATTTCTATTTAGTACTTTTGTTTGGGATATTTTTAAACTTTATGTATGCGTTTAATGTTTTAAGTAGTTTGTTTGTTTGTTTGAATAATGGATACCGTTTGGTTATCTAAAATTTTGATCAAAGGTAATGTTGACTGCTTTAGCAAGTAACATACTTGGCAGATTTGAAAAGAAATGCACACAGAGTGGAGATGACTTCAAGCAAAGTCTACTCAAACAAGTCAACTCCCACTCTGAGGGAGTACCTCTTTTCCCTTTTCACATTATTAGTTTAGCTCTTCATAATTGCTTAACTAATATGTATTTCACATTGGGGACAATGTGAAGTTCCAGTGTGTGGAGGGGTTTAAAAGGTTTTAAACTTTGTTTGTCCTTAATTGTTCTCATTTCTGTATATATTTTCGAAAAATAAAACAAAAATGGTCAATTTGTGTTCTTTAGAAAGCATCAAATTTGATAAAAAATCAACAAGCCAATTTGATTTCTGAAAAAGATAACTAAAAATCGTGATAAAACAAAATGAAATACTTGCATGTTTATCTTTATATTCATACCCATTCCTTCCGTTTACGTGAGCATATTTTTGAGCCTTTACAACTTTCTTGTCAAATGCTTCTTTGTTTTTTCGGAAAAATGAGTGAGCCGGATGTTTTATGTTATTTAGAACTTGTCATTTGTATGCTTTTCAAAACCATGAATATGTGAAATTACATAGAAATGATAGAGGCATTTAGGATACCCCTTTGTCAGCCTTTTTCTTTGTTTATATCCCGCACCCATCATTATCCATTAGTTTGCCATGTTGAGCCTATTTTCCATATTTTTCTAACCCAAATATTAAAGACTACCTATCCAGATATAACCTTTTCATATTTACCCTTTTTCGTTAAAAATTTGGCCATAAGCTATCTAGAATGATATAAGTTTCATTGAAAAAAAAACCATTTGTCAAGACTCTCTAAGGAAATTAAGGAAAGACTACCAAGAAAGAAAAATAAAGAGTTGATATATAAATAGAATAAACTCTGAAGACCTACACAAGTAGCTTAGCAACGTGTTCAGAATTTTAGAAAATAAAGTGCCAAGTTTTAAGCTTTCTTGCTACTTTCAAATGTCCATTCCATACCCTTAACCTTAGCCTAACGTTACAACCCATCAAAGACCTCTTGATTTATGCTTTTCACATATTAATTGGTGGAGATTAGATCTTTTGAGAAGCTTATGATACTGCATGATTCATTGACTAGGCATCGAGTGTTTTACATACACATTATATGTATGATTCAGAAATTAACCGAGTGTGTGTGAACATTGTGAGAAATATAAGGATTCGCATGCTAGGTCATTTCGAAAGTTAAATCATTGCTTTATAATTATCCTTTCATACATCTAACGAAGCTTGTTTGTTTTAAATCTTTGATGATGACTTTTTGAAAACCAATTTGACCACCAAACAAATTAGTAACCTTGTTAATATTCAGATTTGATTCCGTATTTTATTTTAAGTTTGCTTGAGTACAAGCAAGATTCAAGAGTGGGGATGTTTGATATACGTTAAATTATACATGTTTTTATACCCCAAAACACTTCCGTTTTAAGCATTTTCTACCGAAAACACAACGTTTAGGTGCCAAATCCGGTACTTTTGTATTTTCAGGTCTTAAACAGAGCATAAAGGAAAATTCTGATGAAAACGGACAAATTCTGATGCATTTCTGACGAAAATGGCAAAAATCTGATGACTGCCAGGTGTGGTACGACCATGCCATCCATCGGCACTACCGTGCCGATCCTCCGATCTCGGAAGCACTGCCAGTGCAAGGGCTGGTGCCAACTTCTTCTCGGACCGCACTACCGTGCCACCCGAGGCATGACTGTGCCAAGGCTTAACCAAGGTTTCTGATCAACAATCTGACGACATGGCACTACCGGGCCACCAGCGGCACTACCGTGCCGATCTGATGACCGAGACAACTTGTCCACTAGTCCACTTGGCTGACTTGGAATCGGAGAAACTGACGTCACCCGACAACACCTGCCGCACGACCATGCGACATTGGCACGACCGTGCCGATGAAGAAATCTCCTATAAATACAGCCATTCGCTACTGGTTCGAATGTTGGGTTTTTCTCCATGTTTCTTGGCGATTTCTGGGTTACGAAGCAGTCCTGATCAGACCCATTTGAAGCTTAAAGATCGAGTGGAAGCATAACTGATCCAACCCATCAATTCCTTGCTTGTTTATGGTTTGATTCCTTGTTCTTGAACATGTATTCTGATCATTTTGCAAGTTATGAGCTGATGTTAGTTTATGTTTAATGTAGTTTATGTAATAGTAGTTATAAACTTGTTTCTTGAATGAACTTTATGTTGTAATCTTGTTTCTATGAAACTTAAGTACTTTTTCATGTTTGAATCTTCATGATTATATAACGAACGTTTCATTGATGTTGAGTTCCTGATTATGTTTGATTATCTTTGATAATGAATCTGTGGTTAGTGGGATGGCAACTATTTCTTGATTAATCACTTGTTTGTAAACTTGTTTACACCATGAGACTCGAGAGGGGTATTGGTTTTGTCTAAGATATATCTTATTTTGATTAGGAATACTTTCTTGCATGTAAAGGTTCTAACGAATTATATGGTGTTGATTACATGTTCTTGCATGCGGTTTATGATCCTTGTTTAGTAGTTTTTGTCTGAAATTGCTGACATGGTAGATTTGTGTTCAAGACTTGTAAAGGTGAAATATGTTGTTATATGATCTACTTAAATGCTTATCCTCGTGGCTGTATTGTTACCATCGGTATTGTTTTCTTTGATAAGTGAGGTTAGAAAACTCCTAGCGGATGACTAATCTATCATTAAAGGTTCACATGAATGAATATCAATAGCTCGCTAAAGAATGAGTTTGGGTGGTTAACGTGTGTTTATCGCGTTAACTTTCCGAAGAATCATCATGTTAGAAAACTCCTAGCTGATGACTAACTGTCTCGAAATTGGAAAATTGATTAAGTGCTTTTGTTACATATTGGATAGATAACATGTTTAGGTTGTTTGTGAAACAAGATAATAGTATATTTATGTTTTAGATATATTTTAGATAATTTTAGTTAAACAACCATTCACTTATCCTTTTATCTGGTAATCTAATGACAAAGATTTAGTACTTAATTACGCCCGTGTTCCATGGATCAATATCTGGCTCTTACCAATACTTTGCTGCATATATGACGGGATACACTTGTCTTTTGTTGTGTGTGTTTTAATGTTAAGGTATAAACCATTTTTATAAATAAAAAACATATTTCGTTGGGCGCGTGAAGATACTGTAAATAAATGTATATAACCACCCACGTCAGTATACCGCTTATCATCTGTGTGAACGTATAAAATGTGAGAAACTCACTTATTTTTTATTGAAAACAAGCCCTATGTGATAGAATCACTTATTGATGGGGAACTTGATTTTCATATGCATGAGGGCACATGAGATTGTTGATCACTTATTGAGGTCGAATGCATTATGTACACGTATGTATAGTATCATGGAAGATCTAGACTTTGTCTCCGTTATTTTTCGGTAAAAGATACAACCATGATACCCAGATGATAAGACAGCATAATGACCGAATATCTCAGAACCTCGGCAATCCCTCAAATGAAATTTCGGTACCAAGACCATATGCCAATGAATGGTTCCCACCTGACTTGAAGTATGTTAGGTTTGTATCATCCTGCACATTTTAATCTGATTTTGAGCCTACCGATACATCGTAAGTAGAGATACTTATCATTTCTCAATTTTTTTGTTTTACATTTTGAACATGTTGACCGACCACACCAGCGAATATCATCATTTTCCTTTATCCAAGAAACTCATTTTTGGTTTTCTAATTTTTTTTTTTTTAATTTTCCAATTTTTTTAATTTTTGAATTTTTCAAACGAAAGGATAGAAAGTAGAGATATATTTTTGGATTTTTGACTTTTTCGAATGTTTTTGTATTTTCTTGAAATTTTCTCCCCCTAAAATGCTAAAAGGTTATGAAATTGAAAATCTTTTTGTATTTTTAGAGATTTTAAAGAAAATATTTACAAAAACGATTAGCCAAAGAAGTTTTACTCGGGTTTCACCTTAATGCCATTGACCAAAAGAAGATAATCAAAACGTGATTTATCAAAAGCTTTTGTAAACAGGTCGGCACGTTGGTGGTCAGTGTGGATTTTAACAACATCGATTAGCCTTTTGTCAAAACAATCACGTATGAAGTGATATTTAATTTCGATGTGTTTGGTCTTGGAATGCTGCACAGGATTTCTAGTGATCTGTAAGGCAGCATTGTTATCAACAAAAATAGGAGTAGATAGGAATTCAAAACCGTAGTCGCGCATTTGTTGTTGAATCTAAAGAACTTGGGAGCAACAACTAGAGGCAGCAATGTATTCTGCTTCACAAGTTGATGTAGCAACACAGGTTTGATTCTTGCACTGCCACGTGACTAGGCGATTTCCTAAGAATTGACATCCCACTGTTGTTGATTTGCCGTCAATTTTGCATCCACCAAAATCAGAATCACTGAACGTGATCAAGTCGAAGCTATCATCCCTAGGGTACCAGAGACCGGTGTCCGGGCAACCCTTCAAATAGCGGAAAATCATTTTAACAGCTGCCAGATGTGAGGCCTTCGAGTTGGCGTGATATCTTGCAAGCAGGCACGTCGGATACATAATGTCGGGCCTCGAGGCTGTGAGATACATGAGAGATCCAATCATAGTGCGATAGTATGAAGAGTTAATGCTTTCACTCTTCAGATCCGGAGTAATCCCGTGATTCTGCGGAAGTGGGGTACCAATGGGCGTTGCATCAGACATCTGGAACCGGCTCAAGATGTCACCAACATATTTAGTCTGATGGATGAATATCCCAGACTCTGTTTGTTGAACTTGTAGGCCCAAGAAGAAATTCATTTCCCCCATTGCGCTCATCTCGAATTTTTCTTGCATCACATGCTCGAATTGCCTGCACAAGGAATCATTAGTTGAACCAAATATTATATCATCAACGTATACCTGTGCCAAGAGAAGATCTCCATCTTGTTCTTTGATAAAGAGGGTGCAACCAATAAGACCTCACCGAAAACCATTCTCCAGCAGATAATTTGATAAGGTTGCATACCAAGCTCGTGGTGCCTGATGTAAACCATAAAGAGCTTTGTTGAGCAACCAAACCCGATCTGGATGAATAGGATCTTCAAAACCCGGAGGTTGTTCGACGTAGACCTCTTCATCAACCACACCGTGTAAGAAAGCACTTTTGACGTCAATCTGGTAGACTTTGAATCCTTTAAATGACGCATAAGCTAGAAAGATTCGAATAGCTTCCAGACGTGCAACAGGTGCATAAACTTCATTGTAGTCAATGCCTTCGATCTGAAGAAATCCCTGAACAACCAATCTCGCCTTGTTTTGAATGACTACTCCACGATCGTCCTTTTTGCATTTGAAAACCCAACGTGTGCCAATTTTCTTGTAATTTTCAGGTCTTTCAACAAGCTTCCAAACACACAGCCTTTGAAACTGTTGCAGTTCTTCCTGCATGGCTTCCACCCAAGAATTATCCTTTAAAGCTTCTTTCCAAGACTTTGGCTCTTCTTGTGAAACGTAACACGCGAAGGACCAATCATTTTGAAGACCAGATTCTCTGATAGCTGAATACAAACCAGCATTCTGGTTGTTTCTCAGCTGATTACGCGTCTGCACACCACTATGGACATCTCCAATAATATTCTGCTGCGGATGAGTATCATGAATTCTCGATTCAGGAACATCAGGAACACGAGTATTGATACCCAAATTGTTAAGATTAAGATCAACAACCAAATCCACACCGGGCATAGGCGTAGAAGTGGATGCATTCCCTTCAGCAGAGTCTACATTCTGCTCATGAGTAGTTGCTTCAGAAGCATCTTGAACAGGAGCAGCCAGAGCTGGAGTGCCTTCATTTGCATCATGGTATTCATCATCTTCTGATGACTCATTGTAATCAGCAGCATCTTCAAATACCTCATTTTGAACCGTATTGTTATTAACTGAAGTAGAAGCTTGAGGGTCAACAACAATTGGTCTTACCAATGGCGAATCAGCCGCGTTGTCACTTTCAAGTAACATTTGAGCAGCTTAAAGGAGTCGAATAGTCCATCATAATCGAACATTCAAGGATCACCCGGAGCTCTAATAGGATTAGTATACCTTTGAACCCTTACTTCACTCCATAACTTAATCTTTTTGGTTGCCAGATTCCATACACGAAAATTCAGAGTAGCATATCCAAGGAAGAAACCCTCGATAGCTTTGGTGCCAAATTTTTCGTTTGGTTCAATCATAGTGCATGGACCGCCAAAAGGTTCTAGGTGAGAAATGTCCGGTTTCCTTTTCTGTAGAAGTTTGAAACAAGTCTTTCCATGCCTTTTAACTGTAAGAACTCGGTTTAACATGTAGCAAACAGTCGACATGGCCTCCCCCCAGAATTGAACAGGAAGCTCCGACTCTAACAACATCGTTCTTGCAGTTTCGATTATCGTCCGATTCTTCCTCTCAGCGACACCGTTTTGCTGTGGAGTGTAGCGGGAACTGTATTCATGAATGTAGGATCGGTTTACCGACCAAACGAGTCGTTCAGAAGAGTTTTTGCTCAATACGAGAGGCGGAAACAAACATATCAAGGTAATTCAGCTAGCAATTCACTTTAAACTGTCTTTTGATTGATTTGATAAAGAGTTACAGCGAGTAGACACTTCGGCAGCAGTTCGGCACTGAAACCGGAAAAATTACAAATGATAAGACACACCTAGTATTTATAGGCAGTGTAATTTCGCACGAAATTGTACAAGCGAAATTAGATTTCACACGAAATCTAATTTCGTGCGAAATACCCATGTAATTTCGTACGAAATAGCTGGTTGCTATTTCGTGCGAAATATCATCACACCCATATTTCTCATTTTGCGTACCCTGTTTTATCTAATACAATACAAGATTCGATACAAGACGAAGTCGACAAACATATGCACCAACAGACTCCCCCTTGGATGTTGACGAAGTCTTCGGTGTCGAGTCTTCAATCTTCAGTCTTTATCAGTCTTCTCGACTTCTCCCGAAATATCTAACAATGTAAAACATCCTCAATCTTTCACTTCTCTTCTTTTTCAGGATCTCGACCTGGCTATATCTTCTCTTGATCAAATCTCTTGATTCCTTAAGTTCATCAGCATCCTCAGATTCATGATCAGAACCTTGCTCTATACAACTTCAGACTCCCCCTTAAATTATGCTTGGGATCGCAGTCTGGCTTCCACAGATTCAAGATAGTGAAATGGCTCATATCCTGCTCAGGATTGAAATCTGTCTTACCTACACAATCTCTGCCTCACAATAAATTTCACAAATTTAAAATTTGACAAATTTAGGTTCTTTACTTACCACTTTTAAAAACTAATTTCAAAACAATGATTTAAAACCTCTTACAGGAATCAGTCAATCAATAAATGATTTTACAATTTTAATCTTTTATGAACCACTTGTATGAATAGAATGATTTATCATTTAAAAACTTCTAATAACCAATTGAAGACAAACATTCAATATTTTCTCAGTTTAAACATACTTTCCCAAACCTGTTCATCATGTATAGCACTCGGAATTTTGAAAATCAGCTCTTCAACATCAGTTGTCGAAAATATTTTTGATTTTTTTCAAAAATTATACTAAAACACACTAAAAACTTTTTGAATTGTGATTAAACTGAAAATGCAATAAAGAAATATATACAAACAATTTTTTTTTTAGATTGTGTAAGAGGATCATATCAGTTTCTGAGACAAATCATCAACACCGTTAAGCTTTATACATTTTCAGTTCTAAACGATTCACTTAGATTGTCAGTATAGTGGTCCACTTAAATTTTCACACAAATTTCAATTGTTTCGAGATATGAGATTAATGTTTTAAGCACTTAAACTTATTCGCGTATCCCACCTCAGAATATACTCCCGTATCCAGATCCCAATATTCAGTCTTACAGGTGAGTATACCCAGATGATATCTGTAAAGGGTTAAATATGAGGGCCGTGAGAGCTCAGGCTATTGCTTCCGCAAAATCAGAGAGATGACGGCTTCGACTTTTGGTGTGTTCCCTTTAGAGAATCTTTTCTTCAACAGCACATGATTAGCATTTTGCAATGTTTCATCATTTTTATGCTGAGGGCGGTGCTATATTTCAAGCAAGCGAAAAGTATTATACGAGGACTAGGCCATTGCTTCCGCAAAATCAGAGGTCCCGGGATAATACCCCAGATATCACTAAGCATAAAGACCTAGTATCTCAGAAAGAAGGACCTTTCAAACAAGATTTCGGGGGTTACCCATATATCCGAGAGATGTTCCCCTCGAGATAAGTAAGTTTGAATTTTAGGTTTATGTCTCGACACAATCTACTAAATGTGTAAAAACCTACTGGCATATCATCAGTGAGACCGTTTATGACATTTGACTTTCCAATTCTTTAGCATGCCGTGAATGTCCACTGATGTACTATCATTTCCTCTTTTTCACAACAAAACTCATTTTTGATTCTATCATGTTTTTGGCTTTTTCAAATTTTCAAATGTTTTTGGATTTTCTGAAAATTCTTAGTCCCCCTAAAATTCAAAACCATTTAAAGAATTTGAAAACAAATTGTACACAGAAAAATGACAACTGTTGTGAATTGCTTCAATTCTCTATCCACTTGGCATAAACAATCAGAACTCCCCCTTTCAACAAACTATTTTCCCATTATGATTTCAAAACACTTAAGTTTGATTTAATCAAAATGGTTTTTCCGAAAAATAAGTTTTGTCGATTTTACCATTTGTAAAAATGGGGATAAACTCATCACATTGTTTTTCAACCCTTTAAATGAAAGTTAAATCAAGTTCAACTTAATGACCTTGATTAACCACTTGTAGATGAAAATATCGTTTTCAACCACTTGTAGGTTCAAATCTACCAGTTGTAAAGCAAAATATGACAATTTACGAACAACTACCACTTGTAAACTAAAATACCACTTGTAAGAAAAATGCAGATTCCTACTCCACACTTACCAACTTGGGAGTTCCGGCAATTCCACCACCTGTAGAATTTAACAATTTTAGAAGTACAAATTTTTAAGAATGATGCCGATTCATGCTCCACGATTACCAACTTGGGAGCTCCGGCAAGTCAGATTTTTCAGTTAAAGAGACTTTCCCAAGCCTGACAGACCTTGGGAGATTCTGAGTTACCAACACTCGGTTTCTTTGTTTTCTTCTCGTAAAATTCTTTAACTCCCTTTACTTTCTCATCAACTATTTTTCCAAAAATGTGTTTCACTTTGGGGTTAAAAGCTTTTTCAACATCAAATTCTTTCTTTTCAGAAAAGAATTGATTTGAAATTTCAACTTTTCCAATCTTTGATTTTAAAATCTCAGCCCGCAGAGGTGGAAAATTTTCATCATCCAATGGCGGAACTGATTTCTCGTCTTTCATCTCAACTTGTGGCTCCTCTGACTTTGTGGAATCAGATTCATCGCCAGACAGTAGCTCTTCTGATTTTAACGAATCAGAATCATTGCTAGAACTATCATCAGATTTCTTAACAACCCATTTTTGATTGTCAAGATTTGCTTTTCTCTTGTAAAACCTTTTTGAACATTCACCAACCTCAAATTTTGAGTTTTTGAAAACTATAAAAGGTTTGGTTGGCAGTTCATTTTCAACAATCTTTTCTTTCAGTTTTTCAGAGACTCCCTGTTTTGTTTGGATTGCCTTTGGACAATTCCTGGCAATATGGCCAACTGTTTTGCATTGATAACAGGTTCTTGTCTCCTTCTTTTGTTGAGAAACATCCTTTTTAATTTCTTCTTGCTTCTTAGCAAGGAATTCTTTGTTTTTCTGCTTTCTGAACAATTGCTCCTTTTCTTCTTCAGATGATATTCCTGAAACAAAAACAGTTTTTGATTTATAAGTTTTTTCATTTTTATGATTTTTCGGTGGAATAAATCCTAAACCTTTCCTTTTGAAATTACCGTTATGGTTTGGTTTCTTTTGAAAACCAAAACCAGAACTGTAACCTTTTTTCTTATTTAACCTTTGTTGAACTCTTGAGGTGTAAGGTCTTCGATTTTTAGAAAGATTTACATTATTTATTTCAGAAATATTAATTTCTGTCAGTTTGAAAACCTTTTTTATCATTTCAGTTCTAACACCTCTTATTGGAAATTCTTCATCAGAATATAATTTGTCAGAATCATTCAAAGTATATGCTACTTTGAACAGTTCGTCATTCAAATTAGATTTTGATAACAAAAATTCTTTATTATAAACCCGTTTGTCCTTTTTGACTGTTGACTTTGACTTGTCAGACTTTGACTCCGAGTTTGATTCCGACTTTGACTCCTCGGTTTCATCGTTATCCAACATTTGATCGACCACTTTCTTTATTAATTCGGACTCATGATCAGTTTCAGACGATGTGAAAGTAACATCGATGTTGTCTGGCAAATTTTCTGAAGACTCAGACTCCCACTGTAAATTGGTTGCCTTTTTGACTCTTTCTGAATTTGGATTTCGTGGAGAATATCCATTTTCAAGCGGAGGAGGACACTTGTTGTAACTGGCACTATGTTTCTTACCAGAATCTTTCATTTTAGTATCCTTCTTCATTTCAGAGCTCTTGTCTTTAGATACTTCCTCTTCATCAAATGCCTTCATGCCTTCAACAGTTGGATAAATCCTGTCAATAACATAAGAAGTACATGAGTAACTTTTTAAAAACCTATTAACTCTTTCTGTTTCAATTCTTTGCATTTCCAATTTTTGTTCCAGCACAGCACACTTCTTAATGTAATTGTTGACAACTTTCTGCTTTGTCATGAAAGCTCCTTGAAGTGTTTTCATGGTTGTTGCTTGTTGTTGGTGCATGTTTGTGACAACAGCTTAGATTTGGTCTTTGGATATCTTGTAATTAGTTAAACGATAAACGGTTAGCGGGTTTAGCTTTGTATTAGTGAGATAATAGAGTTTGGGCTAAACAAAACCCACATTGGGTGATGGGGGACGATTTGGGCCTAGCCCATGTAGCAAACCCAGCCTATTGTTGCAACCTTGTGTTATATAAACAAGGTTAGGCTTTAGGGTTTAGGTTAATTAGCCAAGACAGTGTGTGAGAGCAATTTCGTGAGAGTCTCTAGACTTGGACGAATTTGAGAGTTGGTTAGGGTTTGATTGATTGTAATTCTTGTAATCGATAATCAATAGAAACCCAGTTTGAAAGTGAATTGTTGTTTCTGTTCTTCTACTTGTTTCTGTGATATTCTGATCAAGAGGATTCCGCACTCTTGATTGGAATGACAATTCTGTGAAAGATCCATACGAATAGGGGACCTACAATTGGTATCAGAGCATTAGGCTCTTGAAGGCTCGGTTCAGAATTGTTGGCTGCTGAAACAGGAAGAAATTTTTGAAATCTTTAAAATCTGAAAATTAGGGTTTTTAAATTTTCGAAATTTTTCGAAATTTGTTGGCTGTTTTGCAGGTTTCAGGGTTTCCAGGAAAGTTTTTGGTTGATTCTGGAAGAATTTTTGGCTGAATTTCTTGAAGATTCGAAGACTGTTCTTCGTGTTCTTCGTGGTTTTCCATCTGTTCTTGATAATTTTTGAAATTATTGTGCTGATTTGGTGTTTTGATTTTGCAGATTTGTGTTGGAGAATCAGGAAAAATTTCAGAATTTTGATCAGATTGAGTTTCCGAATTTACTGGTTTAGCGAAATTAACAAGTCAGCGAATTTGTCTGACCTGCGAAATTAACTGTACCAGCATATCTATCGGCGAAGTAAATCCAAAGGCGACTTTGGTAACCGGGTAATTATCCACAGCGAAATTACTACGGTTTTCGGGGACTTTACAAGTCGTCGTAATAGCGAAATACCCGGCGAAATTGACCTGTCTGTTCAGCGAACTAGATCTACGAAATTAACAGCATAATTACCAGCGAATTTAATAAGTATAAAAGGCCAGCGAAATTAACATCATAACCAGCGAAATTAACAGCATAATTAAGGGATGGAAAATCCCGAATTCGGTTTTTGACATTATATATCATTGGATTCGTCTTTTCGAGACGATTCTAACGGTGTAAGTTAGTAACCACTGTTTTCGGAAATATTTTGTACGGTTTTACCAGTCTGTTGCGTTAAAATGTCGAACACGACGAATTTGAATGCACCTAAGATGATGAATGTGGAGAATTATCTTACATGGAAGGCCAGCTTCCAATCATTCATTAAATCTCAGGATGCACGCATGTGGATCTGTATTGAAGATGGGTACATAAACCCAACACACGAATATGAGGGCAGACCACGTCATACAGACTATGTGAACATGAAAGAGGATGATAAAAGGATGCATGAGGCTGAAAAGAGAGCCTTGGCTGCGATAAAGATGTCCTTACCTGATAGCATCAAGCATACCTTCACAAAGTACACTAATTCAAAGGATATGTGGGATGCATTACAAAAGCGATATCAGGGGAATGAGAGTGCCACTCAGGCATTCATGGCAGAGATAGTGCCAGTTGAGGAGGCTGAAACTACCGTGAGTGATGCTGAATCTGAAGTGAAAAATGCTGAAGCAAAAGTGGATGCTGAAGTAGAGAAAGAGAGTGAAGCTGAACAGGTTGTTACTGATGAAACCTCAGAAGTTCATGAGAAAGAGGTACAATCTAATTCTGTATGTTTGAGATGTCGTGAACTACAGGGTGAGGTTGACAGGTTGTCAACACAAAACCAAAGTGTGGTAAGTGAGATGTCTAACATTAAAGAATCAAACTTTTTTGCTAAAAGAAATGAATCGTCATACATGAAGAAGATAAAAGGTTATGAAGCTGAAATTGAAGCTTTAACTTGCAAACTAAATGAAAAACTTCAAGTCATAGACTTAGCTCATGACATGATGGCTGAGAAAACAAAAGAGATTTCTGAAAAATGCAAAGAGTTGTCAGATGCACAACTCAAAATTGTTGAACTTGAAAAGAAATTGAGTCAATTCAGAGATTCGTCTTTTGTAATGAAACACATGATGGGTGGGTTAAAGAAGAGTAATGACAAGACCAGTGTGGGCTTCCAAGGCTTTAATGAAGTTCCACCTCCTCTTAGTCATGACTATTCATTCCTGCCTAGTGAAGATGAGCTAGCAAACTTTATGGCATCTGCACCTAGTAGTTTCGCATCCACATCAAGTCAAGGTGATGGATCTGAGAGTGATGAGGCTAAGGAAAACAATAACAGGGAACCTTTGAAAAGGAAAAATTCACCGCCTAAGAATAAAAATCAAGCTTTTGTCAAAAAGATTAATTTTGTTCAAGGAAGTGATATGAAAAACGAAACTGTTGTTATTGAAAATGAATCGAATGTAGAGTTTGCAAAAAATAAGAGCATAGAAAAATCTGAAATCAAGCAAACTAAACAAGGTTCATCCAAGGGATCATCACCATCTGATAAGGGATCTACCTCAGAGACTCCAGCTAAGAAGTCTTTGAAAAGGAGATCGTGCTTCAAATGTCACACCAAAGGACATGTAGCTAGCTGCTGTCCTAACAAAAAGAGTGAAGCACATCTTAGTGAAAAACAGAGAGGGAAATTACCAGAGAAGAAAGGTGATAGTGAGGAGAAAGGTTCAAATTCTCCAAAGAAATCTGCTCCTAAGCAACCAGAAAATGTTGCTGTTGGTGTAGATAAGGCTGAAAAAGGAACTCCACAAGTTCCTCGTTTTCAAAGAAATCAACAAAGATTTCAGCCTAGATCTCCACCAGGCAGATACGAGAGACCTAGAAGCAGTTCACCAAGAATGAACAATTTTAATTCTAATAATTTCAGAAGTCAAGGTCAATATCAAAATCGATACCAAAATAATGGTGGTCGAACTTTTTATAACAATGGCTTTAGAAATTACAACAATAATGCTTCTTGGAATCAAAATTCATGGTATCAAAATCAAAATTTTCAAAGGTCAAACAGTCCAAACACATATAGGAACCCTCAGGACCAAAGACCTAGTGGAAATCAACATCAAATTCCATCAACAGGTCTGAGATCCAAGACTCCTGTTAGGAGTAATGGATATTGGATGGATGTTCAAGTGGTTGGTGAATTTGGACGACCCAAGACCATTAAGGCTTGGGTCCCCCAATCTAACTAATTTCTTAGTCGGTGTGTGCAGGAGCTGCTAAGGAGGATTATCAACTTATGTTGATAGTGGCTGCTCTAGGCACATGAAGGGGGATGTGAGATTGTTGATATATTTATATTAATTGATTTAAATTGAAGTTCAAAGTGCTGAGTCGACACACTAGATAACCTGGCAGATCTTTATACTAAAGCTTTTGACAGGGCTCGCTTTGAACATTTAGTCGAACTCAACGTGATAAGGAATCCTGAATAACTGGTTTTTCATAAGAATTTTGTAAATAGTTTACTGCTTTTCTTAAAAATCAAAAATACAAAAACATTGAAAAATCAAAAACATAAAAAAATAGAAAAACAAAAATGAGTTATCACTGTGTGAAAAAGAAGAAATGATAGTACATCGGCAAGTTAGACTGTCACACAGAAACTGAAATTAAATTGCATAAGTGTGATAGCAGCTTCATTATATGATGTACCAGTAGGCAAAAAGCATGAAATAATCAACTTACCAATGTGATATAAACCTAAATGAACTGTGTATGAGTGGGGAACACATCAGTGGTGTATGGTTTAATGACCTTAAATCTTGCGTTGATAGATTGCCAAAATCTGAAGTTTTGGGTCTTTATACTGTTATTTCATCTGGGGATATCTGGGGTGTCCTTCTGCTGCATCCAGATATATGCTGACCTAGACACACCCAGGATATCTTAAAAGAGCTAAAAATGCCAAATCCTTGAAAATGAAGAAGCTCTCAAAGAGAGTCATTCAAAAAGTGCAAAAAGCACAAATCGTACCAAAAAATGGTATTTGTCATAGCCCTCGTTAGATATTTTGGTCTCTCTGCTGTACGGAAGTACTGACCTGTTCACCAATTATCTATCGTTGAAAAATAAACAGATGAATTCAGTATACTCACCTACTACGATGAATCTTTGTGCATACCTTGATCGCGGGGGTATATCCTGAAGTGGGACACACTATTATATCAGTACTTAATATTACCTTAACGTATCATATGGTAATGGTACTTGAAATGTTCATGCATTTTGTTTAAGTGGACAAAAATACTGGTAATCGTCTTGGACTGCTTTTCACGAAAAATTAAATAAAGAATTATCTAATAGTGTGAAACAGTTTGATTTTGTTGATATGATCTTCTTACCAGTGATTCTCACAAAAATAGAGTGTTTATTGCTTTTCGTATTTATTTGCTTTCAGAAAATACAAAAATACAAAAATAGTGTCTTTTTCTGTTTAACATTCTTAACGTACGCAACATAGATATCTTGTAGATGAAAAATTCTCACAGGCACACCATTCACAAGAATGTTTTTCACCAAATGGTTCATTTTTCTGAAGTGAATGTGCACCATCCGTCTGTGCCAAGATATAGACTCCTTCTCTATGGCTTTCGAGACAAAACATGTTACTTGTGCAGAGGTCGTAATTGCTTGGCTCATATCAAGAATACAAAGATCATTAACCCTGGGAGCCGATAAGAGAATCCATTCTTTAGGAATTTTGAAACCAGGCTTCATGTCATGGCCCCCGGCCCGGTTTTACCCGGCCCAGGTGCCGCGGGATAGAAAACCCGTGGTAATTATTATGTTGGCAGGGGAATTTTAACAGGATCTTTTTAAAACTTGAAAATATCCAATTTATTTTATTTCACAATTCGGGATAAACCCCGTAATTTACAACAAAGGTGATTTCACTAGGAAATCCCTTGTTTTTACAGAACATGTTTCTTTATTTATTCGAGCCACTTCTTCAAGCTTGCAGTGCTACACGACAGTTTTTTCCTGGATCACAGCAGATCACTTGAAACATGTTTTAAAAAGGTTTTATCAGTAGAGAAATACTGGCGAGTCATCCAAGTTGCATAAAACGACACATTGTTATAATATACAGTATTAAGGGTGATTATATTGTTTCTATCTACCAATTACCCCAAATCGGTATTTGTCACTTGACTGTATCTGTGACTATGGTCAGATCACCCATTGGCTAACCCGTTGTCCAATGGTGACGAGTATCAAGTAATTTATACAAAACCCCACATACCGGCAGTAATTGAAGGTTACAAAAACTTAATCCTTGTAATTATAACTTTGAAAACAAACATGATTTTGAAAGCGATTTGGTAAAAAGAGAATGACTCACATTGCAGATTTAGACGGGCAGAGTTTAGCCTACTGATCTTAGCCTGATTAACCTAATTCAATATAATAATGCACACGAAAACTAGGTCAGTAACTTAATACAACTTTTACGACAACTCACGAGATTCAAAACCTTCACGACGAATGAAAAAGTATAGCCCAAATATGGGCAGCACTTAAACATCCATCAGACTAGTTTTTATCGATCGGACATTGAATCGTAGCAGTAATAGAGTTATTACCCTGTTATCGCGGCAGAGATTCGAGTTTGTGTGTGTTTTTGAACGAAACAGAGGATATCTCAATGTAGAAAACGAATTTTTACGTCGAAACAATTGTGCGATGCAAGTGCCAACCCCTGGAATTTATACTTAAAATTGGTCCCTGTCGCGTCGCGCGACGGCGCCCTTTCTAGCATAGGGTAGCCTCGTGTGTTTGTAGCCTGGGTGAGTCAGCAGATTGACGAATTTCGCTTCCTACAACGAATTACGAGGATAATCGTCAATTAGGGGATACCCCCCCTGAGTTTTAGGGGCCTTGATCCTAGTTCCGATTGTTCTGAAAATTTTAGGGGTCATGAAATATTACTTGGGGGTCTCAATTAGGGTTTCCTAATGGACAAAATAAAATAAGAAATAGTATTTTTAATGAGAGTTGTTACATCCTCCCCACCTTATTAAAATCTCGTCCTCGAGATTTACTGGAATAAGTAGGGATACTTTCGATTCATCTCTGATTCCAGTTCCCAAGTGTACTCCAGTCCTCTCTTTGAATCCCACTTGACTTTGACCAGCACTAGTCGTTTGTGCTTAAGAAACTTGACCTTTCTATCCTCTATCTGCAGTGGTTTCTCCACAAATTTTAACTTTTCATTTACCTCTATATCTTGAAGAGGTACTTCCAGAGATTCGTCAGATAGACATTTCTTGAGGTTGGATACATGAAATACGTCATGTACCCCGGCTATCTCTTCTGGTAGTTGTAAGCGAGAAGCAACTGGTCCTATTCGCTGGACTACTGGGAATGGTCCTACGTACCTTGGACTTAGCTTTCCCTTCTTACCAAACCGAACTATTCCTTTCCAAGGAGAAACTTTCAAAAGTACCTTATCTCCAACTTGAAATTCCAGTGGCTTACGTCAATTGTCTGCATAACTCTTCTAGCGATCTCAAGCCGTTTTCAGTCTTTCCTTGATTTGAGTGATCTTGTCGGTGGTTTCTTGTACGATTTCAGGACCTGATAATTGGCTTTCTCCTATTTCTGCCCAACAAACTGGAGTTCTGCACTTTCGCCCATACTGTGCTTCGAATGGGGCAGCTTCAATGCTTGCATGATAACTATTGTTATAGGAGAATTCAATTAAGGGTAGGTGGTCATCCCAGTTCCCACCAAAATCTATTACACATGCCCTGAGCATGTCTTCCAGGGTTTGAATCGTCCTTTCACTTTGTCCGTCTGTTTGGGGATGGTAAGCTGTACTTAAATTTAATCACGTCCCCATGGCTTCTTGGAAACTTGTGCAGAAATGTGAAGTGAAACGACTATCTCTATCCGATACAATAGAGAGTGGAACTCCATGTAAGGATATTACTTCGTCTACGTATAACTTGGCTAACCTTTCCATGCTAAAGGTTTCCTTTATGGGTAAGAAATAAGCTGATTTGGTTAATCGATCCACAATTACCCAAATCGCATCATTACCTTTTCTGGTTTTGGGAAACTTAGTAACAAAATCCATGGTTATTAGTTCCCATTTCCAAACAGGCATTTCTAATTGTTGGAGTAACCCTGAAGGTTTCTGGTGTTCTGCCTTAACTTGTGAACAAGTCAAGCATTTACACATATCTAGCTATGTCCTTTTTCATTCCTATCCACCAGAAATTATTCCTTAAATCTTGGTACATCTTATTATTTCCAGGGTGCATGGTATACCTAGATTTATGGGCTTCTTCTAAAATCTTATTTCTTAATTCTCCTTGCTTAGGTACCCAAATCCTTCTTTTGTGGAATCTCCAAATTCCATCAGCTCCTTGCTCTAATTCTTTTATTCTTCATTTCATTCCTTCAGCATCATCCTTAATTGCTGTGGCTTGAACATTCTTTAGTTGTTCCATTAAGTCTAATTGTAAACTTAATCTAAGAGCACGAACTCGCTTTTGCTTTTCATGATACTTACGACTTAAGGCATCTGCGACTACATTTGCTTTTCCTTCTTGATATTGAATATCACAGTCGTAGTCACTTAGAATTTCCATCCATCTTCTTTGCCTAATGTTCAATTCTTTTTGCCCAAATATGTATCTTAATCTTTTATGATCTGTATAGACTGTAAACTTACTTCCATACAGATAGTGTCTCCAAATTTTAAGGGCAAATATTATGGCTCCTAATTCTAAGTCATGAGTCGTATAATTTTCTTCATGCTTCTTCAATTGTCTTGAGGCATACGTAATTACCTTCTTGCGTTGCATTAGCACACATCCTAATCCTAGCTTTGAAGCATCACAATAAACTTCAAAATCTTCTGTCCCTTCTGGTAAGGTAAGAATTGGGGTGTTTGTTAACCTTTGTTTCAAAATCCTAAAAGACTCTTCTTGCTTAGGTCCCCATTCAAACTTAATTGTTTTACAGGTTAGCTTAGTTAATGGCACAACTATCTTAGAAAAATCCTTAATGAATCGTCTATAGTATCCAGCTAATCCTAGAAAACTTCTAACTTCCGTAGCTGATTGCGGGACCTTCCATTTGGTGATTGCTTCTATCTTGGAGGGATCTACGTGGATACCTTCATGATTCACCATGTGACCTAAAAATTGCACCTCCTGTTGCCAAAATTCACACTTCGAGAATTTGGCCTAAAGCTTTTCCTTTCTTAACAAAGTTAAGAGTACATGCAGGTGCTTACAATGTTCTTCCTGGCTTTTGGAATAAATAAGTATATCGTCGATGAAGACAATTACGAATTTATCCAAATACGGTTTACAGATCCTTTTCATCATATCCATAAATGCTGTTGGAGCATTTGTTAATCCAAATGGCATAACTGTAAACTCGTAATGACCATACCTAGTTCTGAAAGCAGTTTTAGGTATGTCTTCTTCTTGTACCTTCAACTGATGATATCCGGAGCGTAAATCTATCTTAGAAAAATATCTAGCCCCCTGAAGTTGATCGAAAAGATCATCAATCCTAGGCAATGGATATCGATTCTTAATTGTAACCTTATTTAATTCCCTATAATCGATACACATTCGCATCGAACCATCTTTCTTCTTTACAAACAACACTGGTGCTCCCCACGGGGATGAACTAGGTTTTATGAATCCTTTACTGAGCAATTCATCTAATTGCTTTTTCAGTTCTAACATTTCAGTGGGTGCTAATCGGTAGGGTGCTTTAGCTACGGGTGTAGTTCCAGGAATCAAATGAATTCTAAATTCTACCTCCCTATCTGGTGGTAATCCTGGTAACTCCTCTGGGAATACATCCAAGTATTCTGAGACTACATGAATTTCCTTAAGTTCCTTACCCTTAGTGCAAATGATTACCGAAATCATATACACTATTCCTTGCTTTCGTTCATAACTAGCTACTTGCATTACTGAAATGAACTTCATGGGTTTTCGCGGCTTATCCCCTGTAATCATAATTACTTCTCCCGTGGGTGCACGGATTTCTATGGAGTTCTTATCACAAAGGATTCGAGCATGGTTGGCTACTAACCAATCCATTCCTAACACGACATCGAATCCAGCTAAATTCATGGGTAATAGGTTTGCAGAAAATTTATGACCTGAAAGTTCTATAGTTTCTTTTTCCAAAACCGTATCTATGTTAACAGAGTTCTCGTCTGCTGTTTCTACTGTAAAAACTTGCGTAAGTTTCGTTAAGGGTAACTTAAGAGCTTGGCAGAATGAAGTATTTATAAAACTTTGGTTTGCACCAGAGTCAAATAATACTTTCGCATAAACGTTGTGAACTAAGAACGTACCAGCTATTACGTCAGGAATCAGTTCGGCTTCCTGCGTGGTCAATTGGAAGGCTCTTACGTTTTTCTTCGTAGTCCCTTCGGCAGGTTTGGCCTTGTTATCTGCTGGTTTAACCAATTTAGGGCATTCTGGTCTGAAATGCCCAGCTTCTCCAGAGTTGTAGCAGACCTTTGTTTTCTTCCTGCATTCCTCCTCTCGGTGCCCTATAACTTTGCAGAAATTGTAGACTTCATTACATTTTCCGAAATGTTTCTTCTTGCTATTCCTGCAGAACGGCGGATTGGAAGATGATCCAGTTCCCTTTCTCTTGAAGTTGCTATTATTACCCACACGAAATCCTTGGGTAATTTTCTGAGCCAACTCCTTCTTTCTATTTTCTTCTCGCGTACGCACCAGTCCGTCAGTCAAAGTGTTAGCTAATTCCACCGCATCATCGATCGTGCAGGGTCTCGCAGATTTGACAATGTCACGGATCTCGCTAATTAAACCCCAAATATAGCGAGAGATAAGTACCGGTTCTGGCGAGGCCAGAGTTGGCACAATTCTGGCATATTCGAAGAATTTCGAAGTATACCCTCCACAATCAACATCCACCATTCGGTGGCTCAAGAATTTATTCGCCATTTGTTCTTTTTCATATTCTGGGCAGAATTTTCTTTCCAGCAGACACTTAAATTCTTCCCAACTCATGGCATAGACCATGTCATTTCCCTTAGCTTGTAATAACGTATTCCACCATTCTAATGCTTCTTCCTTGAAAAGGTGAGAAGCATACATGACCTTATCCTCCTCGGCACATTTACTTATTTTAATTACTGCCTCGGTTTTCTCCAACCAACGCAGTGCAGCAGTCGCCCCTTCATTGCCTGCGAACTCGACAGGTTTACAGGCAAGAAATTCCTTGTAAGTGCAACCAGGCGTTGCAGCTTTCATTCTCTTAAGTATCGGGGCTTGAATCAAGTTGTCGTTATCGCCGCCTCAGTTAACACTATTACTGAAATCATCGCCGCGCGTGCGTTTACTAGGGTGAGCTTGTGAAGGCTCAACATGTCACACCCTGGCTTTGCGGAAGCGTGGGTTTATTTGGTGTGACTTCTTAATACCATAGCTTAATCACAACAAAGCTATATGAAAATAAAACCGTGATAATCATCCATTACTTCAAGTTTTAAAAACAAAACACCACAACATTGTTTTCAAATGTTGATACATGCAACGAAAATGCAACATAACAAACTAAAAACATTGTTCGAAAGACACAACCACAGACATGAAACAAACACAACTCAAGACTTGTGACTCGTCTAGGTAAAAGCCACAACTCCTAAACTTGGATGACATCGCACTTCTTACGCAACTTGAAAACATAACATACCTCGCCAGATCCCTAATTCCCTGAAATACATGTAAGTTGGAAAAATCAACAAAAATGTTGAGCGAGTTCATGTATAGTGAGTATGTAAAACCTTTGTAAGTATAAAATCCTTGGTATGTAGCAAATAAGGAAATAAAGAGATCACCAATGGTTTGCAAGGCCATTGATATGTGTGAAGTGCAGTAGGAAGACTCAAACCTAGCAGATTTTTGTGTCGGGTACCAAGTCACCCCGAGGTCCGTTCTGTTGGGCCTGGGGCTGGGCTCGCTACACCCAGATAGATCTACCGCTAAAGACCCTCAGTCCTACAATGAGGATTAATGGCCTCCAGTTCCCGCCTACCCACTCACATGATCTAAGTAGTAACCCTCCTTACGCTAACCATACCATGTAAAAAGTATTCGTAATCATAGTAACATGTATTTCACCCCCGAAGTATAAAAACTGAAAACAGTTAAGAGAAAAGGGGGACATGAACTCACTGAAGTGCGTCTCAAAATAGTAAATCCCCAAATCAACCTGCTGCGTGACGACCTACACGTACTAACTTCTATTAGACGGACGGTCGTGCCTTGGCTTAAGGTTTAACGTTTTTGGGAAATAGTTAGGCAACTATTTCGTATTTCCACTTCTTAATTATTTTATTGTTGTATTCCTTCCCAAGGATGGGGGTTTCGATACATGTGCGTTTTGTAATTCCAGAAATATATTTTTAAGTCTCACTTAATAGAATATATTTTTTATTCATTTGTCTACAATATTCTATCTCCAAAATATACATATTTTTCTCAAAAATATTATATTTTATACCTTACAATTTCCAAAATAACACTTTTATCAAAATACGCATTTAAGAGTATTTTTCCAAAAATACGTAAGTTACATTTAAAGTTCGGATGGTAATAATAATACCGGTGTAACTTAGACATTTATTTGTGAAGGCGTTGGTATTATTTTGGAGTCGTTACTTCATGATATTTTCCAGGTTATATTATTTTTACTCTAAAAATAATATATAGTTCACAAAATAATCATAAAATCACACAAGCGTTTTACTATGAAATATATATTCTCAATATATATTTAACAAGTTTCATTTACGAAAATCCACCTCCGACACTTGGTAATTTTGTAATAAAAATCATGGCGAAGTTTGTTTGGAAAACAAGTCAAAAATATATTTATAAACACTTGTCACCAAAATATTCTAAGTGTTATTTTCTGGAAAAATTTCGCCAGAGTTTCCTCTGTAACTGGAGATGGCCACTGATGTCTGTCGTTAGTGACATGCAAAAACCGAAATAAACTAGGTAGCTAGAGTAAGTCGGATATCGAACCAGAGGAGGATTGTGGAAAGTGTCCAATGAAAAGTATTAATTAACTACATAATTGAAAAATTAGTTTGTTTGATTATGAGAATTATCTAAATTAACAAATAAAAACTAAGAAAAAGGTTGAGTTGTAATAAACAATGATAAGGAGAGGTGATCACTCCGGGATTCAGATTCTGTAATTACTAATAACCTAGTTCTGATCTTATTGGATGTTATTGATTGAATAGTAAACCTGTCACATCTACCAATTACCTATGCAGTTCAAAATCTTAATATTAATTGATCAGATAAATATTAAAACAAACATTCATAGGAATCATTCAATCAACAAAAGCATAATTGGATTCAAAACATGATTATAACTCTGACTGTCACTCAAGATTTGTCTGTCACACAAATTATATAATCACGCAAATAGTCGGCTGTCACCCGACTACAAATCCAAATCTCAATAAACACAGAAACTAGAATTAAAAGTGTCTCACAAGAATCATTCACCCGAAGTGTCCACAAGAAATTTAGCCGCTCATCTCGGTTGATCTTGGTATGCCTCTATTTTCGTCCCCTTCTTTCTGCCGTCGAAGATGATCGTGATCATGTTATTTTAATTAATTGCCCTTCAAAAGTCAAGTCCCTACTCCCTGAATCGGCCCACTAACGATGATGGATCATGTGACTTAATGTTGTCCACTCCTAAAATCCACGTGCACCCCTCAAATACACATGCCGTCCAAAAGTCAGGCCCACATGTGAAATTGCTTCTCTAATCTGCCGTCGAGTCCAAGATGTGCCGCCCAATTTAATGAAGATGTGGCCCAAAAGTATATTTAATAAAAGCTGCCAAATTCGTGAATCAAGAAGCCCAAAATTGTGTTATCTCATTGTAGATGATGTGATGATTCAATGTTGTTGACTGCCTTTTTATTCCTTCCTTCACGTGAGTTGTTGATGTCTGCCTCTTCACTCGATGTATGATGATGATGTTTTGTTGATATCTTGTGCCTCCTCAAAAGCTGCTCCTCATTCAAAGTGAATGTTGACTTTGGGTGATGGCCTAAAAGATGTCCACCTTTCCAATTCTTAAAAGTGATAAGATTTAATATTGGATCATGAAAATTAGTCCTGATCACATGTGATGTCAGCCCCTCATATTCTTTGAAAAACATCCAATAATATCTTTTCTTTTCTTGATGTTTGTTCGCATTCCATGTTCCTTGTAGCTATCTTTTGACCCGAACAACTCCTGTTTATTGTGATATCTCTAATAATTATCCGCGATTGTTTCACTTCCTCTTTAAACATCTTAACTTCACCGAATTAAATAATTAACCTGTAAAACCATAAACTCTTGTAGTTAACACATTCAACACGCATAGTCACGTAAACGGCAATAAAATATGTAATTTAAACACTTTAAGGCCTGGGTTTCACACTCTCCATCAGCCACGCTTACTAGCGTATCAATTTCTTTTCAAAATTCAATCAACAATTTTCCAATCATCAATATTCAATGTTCAATCGTCAAACTAGTCAAAATAAGCATAAATCGCAAACACATGAACTTGTAAGTTGTGTAAAAGTATGTAGTAACTTTCTAACATTTTTAGTAGATCTTTCTATCTTTAAAAATGAATCGGTTTCCTGAAAAACTTTATTTTTAAAGAAGATGTAACCTTACAACTTCTAGTCAAAAATTACGGAAATATTTCTTTGTTAAATCCTTTTGTTACACAAGTGTTTACACACTTGTTTGTTCACAAAAACACTTTTAGTTTATGAAAGATCCGGCTTTAAAATAAGACTTGTATATTTTACTTGGTTCTTCGAAAATACCACTTGTAGATCTTTAGATCTACTAGTTTAAAACTCTATTTTACAAGAAACATCAACTTTACACAAGTTCATATTTATGTATGGAAAGGTTTGTCATCTTGTATCTTCTACACTTAACATATTGCTAGTTCATGTTCCATGAACATGATCTAGCGTGGTTAGATGACGATCCGTTCCACTACTAGCAACCAACAACATAAAATAACCATAACTAAACAAGATTCACAAGTTTTACACCATTATTTACCCTTTAACCAACAAGTTTATCATTCTTACAAGACTTTATGCTTTGATCTTAAGTGTTCTTGAGTTTTAACCGTTAAACTTCTTATTAACCACTTTAATCATGAACAAGGAAGTATTTGGAAGCACTTACTACTAGCTCAAGGCTAGGGAAGAATCAAAGCGAAATCTAGGTAGATAAAAGCGATGTAGAGAGGTCCTTGTGATTCCGAAAGCACCGAGCCTCCTTGTATGTGACCTTTCACCTTTGTGTGTATGTGAAATAACAAGATCGAACTCGAATGATGGTGGTGGCTATGGGGGTGGTCTCAGCCGAGCTTCAAGAGGAGAGGGAGAGAGAGTAGTTTTTGCTAAGTGTTGGTGAGAGTGAAATGTTTATCTCTTAAGCAAATTTATAATCCATTTAGGGTGTATTGTCCATCAAATAATATGTTACCTAGATATTAGGCAACTTAATAAAATAATCAAAATTTGATGGAGAATGTCCCCACTTAGGGAAACTGATCGGATCATGGGGGGGGGGGGGGTATTTAGTTTGATTTCAACCATATAGTTAGTGATTAGTTATGTTAATTAGGTATTCAAGTTAGTTACTAGTGTGTAGTGTATTATAACGGGTGTTAGGGTGTTCAGGGACCCTAACTAGCTCAGAATAGGAAAAACAATGTCATTAATAATATTTTTATGTTCCGGGTAAAGTCCGGTAGTTCGGTTGGATACTGATCCATTAAAGTGCTAAATAAGCATTTAAAGTGTCTTTAATATTATTTTTAGTGACCCAATGAATTCCCGACACTTTGGAAAGTGTCTAGTATTATTTTCCCATGTTTTTGCACTTTACTAGTTAAGTTAAATGCTGAATTTTTGCATAAAGTGCAGAATTTTGTAATTAAAGCATGTTTTAGGCACATCCGGTCACTATAACTATCACCTAGTGACGCAGTTTTACAATCCTCACCTCCCTACACTCCCTACTAGTGTAGTAAACTATTCCCGGCTCATACTGGCCTCAGAGACAATATCTGTCTAGTGCTGGCAATGTCAGCATGTTTATTGGGTTATCCGTTTATTGTGCTAACTGTGCTTTTGTGCATCAAGTTTGTCACTATAGTTCTGTGTAAATAATGGAGTGACAGCAATAAAGTATGATGCATGTATGTGTATGTATCAGAATTCAAGAAGCAGTTTAATCACAACTGTAAGCAAGCACAGCAATCAAGCATTAATTAAATATTAATTAATTCGTACGGATACCTGGTTTGGTGATGGTTGTCACACAACAGGACTTTTAACCGCTGCGACGATTGCCGGAATAACATTGGCTATTCCTTGAGCGACGATGTTTTCTATGTCTTGCCGATTAAGAAAATGATCTTCATTGTTTTGCTCAGATTGGTTAACCTCGTTAACTGATTCATTAACAGCAGGTTCCATCTGATAATTTTCAATATATAAATTATTGGCATCAGATAGAGTAAATAATAATCAAGCATAATAAAGCAATCGCACATAATCACGTCAACATAATCATGTCAACACGTATAGCCAAAATTGTCGACTTTGCGACTTCATCTTTTTATATATTCATATGCATCATTACACACCCGTTATATTACAAAAAGTTTTATTTTAAGTTATTTTACACGATTATATTTTTTGTTAATATTTATTATTATTTTATTATTATTAAACACACATCCGCACAACCACATATGATCCTGTCTGCTGGCACTTCAGAAACGACGTTCCCTCTCGTCGTATTTCCATGATATCCTCTCCCCCACATCTCGGATTCTATTTCATGCGTCCACCAGCTCCTCGCCATAGTGGCGAGGTTCAGCCAAGTTCTTGGTGCTCATTGGTGGGTGTAGTGGAGGCCCAGGGTCAAATTGGGGGAAAAAGGTATTAGGGTTATTTAAAAGATTCTGAAATTGCCAGTCAGTTGTCCACCATTCTTCTAGCTCTTCTGGTAGAGTTCGGGGGTGGATAATAGGATCTGGAATGGCAGGTTCCAGATTAACTGGAAGTTATGCTTCTGCCGGGTAATTGAAGAGGTTTTCATCGGCAGGTCCGATGAGGTCACTAAGTGCCAGTTTATGATCCAGCTCCTCCCATGATGGCATTTCCTGGGCTTGCCTGGAACTTTCCTTGATTTCTTTTCCTTTTCCTTTATCCTTCGGATCCTCAGTCTTTATAACTTTCTGTACCGCTGGTTTCTTCCTACGCACACGCCTCTAGCCTACGAGTCTTCTTCTCTTTTTCGGTTTTGGTTTCTCCTGAGGTTGGGCTTGGAATATCATTGGTTCCTCAGTGTCGGCCCAATAACCGGAAAAACCCTCGGGAACTTCCATGTCAGCAGAATGGATAGTGATATTCTGAAGAGCTTCAGACAACTCATTCATGCTGTTAGCATATATGAAGAAACATACAAAATTCTAAGTTAAAATTTTGTAAATTAAATTTTCACATAATCACAGAATGGCAATCAGAAAAATTAAGTATTTCTAAATACTTAATTGGCTTAAATCAGTGGCTCTGATACCACCTTTTTCTGTCACGGCCCCTGGCCCGGTTTTACCCGGTCCAGGTGCCGCGGGACAGAAAACCCGTGGTAATTATTATGTTGGCAGCGGAATTTTAACAGGATCTTTTTAAAACTTGAAAATGAACAATTTATTTTATTTCACAATTCAGGATAAACCCCGTAATTTACAACAAAGGTGATTTCACTGGGAAATCCCTTGTTTTTACAAAACATGTTTCTTTATTTATTCAAGCCACTTCTTCAAGCTTGCAGTGCTACATGGCACTTTTTTCCTGAATCACAACAGATCACCTGAAACATATGTTAAAAAGGTTTTATCAGCAGAGAAATACTGGCGAGTCATTCAAGTTGCACAAAACGACACATTGTTATAATATACAGTATTAAGGGTGATTATATTGTTTCTATCTACCAATTACCCCAAATCGGTATTTGTCACTCGACTGTATCTGTGACTATGGTCAGATCACCCATTGGTTAACCCGTTGTCCAATGGTGACGGGTATCAAGTAATGTATACAAAACCCCACATGCCGGCAGTAATTGAAGATTACAAAAACTTAATCCCTGTAATTATAACTTTGAAAACAAACATGATTTTGAAAGCGATTTGGTAAAAAGAGAATGACTCACATTGCAGATTTAGACTGGCAGAGTTTAGCCTAATGATCTTAGCCTGATTAAAGTAATTCAATATAACAATGCACACGAAAACTAGGTCAGTAACTTAATACAACTTTTATGACAACTCACGAGATTCAAAACCTTCACGACGAATGACAAAGTATAGCCCAAATACGGGCATCACTTAAACATCCATCGGACTGGTTTTTATCGATCGGACAATGAATCGTAGCAGTGATCGAGTTATTACCCTGTTATCGCGGCAGAGATTCGAGTTTGTGTGTGTTTTTGAACGAAACAGAGGATATCTCAATGTAGAAGATGAATTTTTACGTCGAAACAACTGTGCCATGCAAGTGACAACCCCTGGAATTTATACTGAAAATTGATCCCTGTCGGGTGGCGCGACAGGCTGTCGCGTGGCGCGACGGCGCCCTTTCTAGCATAGGGTAGCCTCTTGTGTTTGTAGCCTGGGTGAGTCAGCAGATTGACGAATTTCGCTTCCTACAACGAATTATGAGGATAATCGTCAATTAGGGGATACCCCCCCCCCCCTGAGTTTTAGGGGCCCTGATCGTAGTTCCGATTGTTCTGAAAATTTTAGGGGTCATGCAATATTACTTGTGGGTCTCAATTAGGGTTTCCTATTGGACAAAATAAAATAAGAAATAGTATTTTTAATGAGAGTTGTTACACTTCAGCACATAACAACCGGCATCATCAAAATGCACGGAGAATTTCTTATCGCAGATCTGCGAAACACTCAGAAGATTGTGATCAATTTTTCGTACATAATTGATCTTATCAAAACATACAACACCATTTGAGATCTTTCCTTCTCCAGTGATATATTCGCCTTTGTCTCTAGCAAATGCGACATAGCCTCCTCTAATGTTTTTCACATCATAAAGAAGCCGTAAGTCGCCTGTCATATGCCTAGGTGCTCCACTGTCAACAATCAAATGACTATTAACAGTTCCTCATGGAACATCCTGCACATATCATTCAACGATTAGCTGAGGATGGGGACCCAAGCCTTAGTGGTCTTGGGTCGTCCCTAAGCATCACAAAATGTGATCTCAATTTCTTGATGATTCTGAAAAATAGTACCTCCCCCTGAACTTTCACCCGTTTTAGGTTTCCAAGTTTGATTTTGTTTACCAGATTGAGTCTTATGAAAAGATTTTGAAATTTCTGGTTTCAATGGTGGTTGTGATGAACTTGGTTCCTTTTTAACCGATTTGACTTCAGATTTTAAAGACTTTTCAATTTTCTTGACATTTTGACGTCGTTGTTTTGTTTCTTGTTCTTTAACAGTTCGTTTATCATGTTTTGGTGAAACAGAACGACGTTGCTGTGACCTTTTTCAGGAGGGGCTCTCTCAACAAATTTTTCTTTGGGAGGATTTGTACAGTTTTTAATGATATGTCCAAACTCCCCACATTTAAAACACGTTCTCCTTTCAACAAACTTAGGAGAATCCGATAGACGAACGATGTCGAACCTGTAGAACCTGAGGTACTTGCTTTTTCATCAGACCCATTTGTGTGTTGAGTGTAATTGTTTTGACTATTGCATTTTAAAATTTTGACTTGTTGGACAAAATCAGTGTTTGATTTATTTTCAAAAGTCTTAATTTTATCAGTACCCTTTGATGCTACAAATTTGACATTACTGCTTTTCTTCCTGTAACGAGCTCCTTTTGGTTCAAATTTTGATTGAGAAACTTTAGGATTTTGAGCTCGTTGAACTGGCTGTTTACCCTTAGAAGCAATAGGTTGCTGCTTTGTCAGTGATCTTTGGTTTCCAAATTGTTTTCTAATTTCTGATTTTGGAACAGGATCACATTGGGTTACAACAACTCCCAGAATTGTCTTTCCCAAAAACTTGCTTGTATTATCTTCAAAAACTTTATCAATCAAAGATGGATTGACATTCTTAATTGGAAAATCTTTGTCCGAATAAATTTTAGTATCACCGACCAAAGTATACAAAACATTATTGCTCTTAACGGCAGACATAGATTCCTTGACATCCTTAACATGATCTATCACTTGTTTTGCAACAGGTTGCACAGCAGGAGTAGGAGGATCACACAGAATGTAATTCTCAATTGGAATTTCTACTCCCTTCATCTTATCAACTGATGTATCCTGATCACTCACATCTGATTCATCATCAGACGAATCATAGTCCTTAATGATTGGAGCACTTTGATTCATTAACGTTGAAGTGTCTATTCCTTCAGATGAGGTGCTCGAGGAACTGTATTATTTGAACCCTAAACCAGTAGTAACTTCCTCATAATCAAGAGGTACACTGGGTTCAAAACGAGGCATTTCCTCTTCATCAGGCATTCGAGTATAGTTGTGTCTCAAAGGGGGCGGACACGACTTATACTCAATGCCATTTTTATTCCCTTTCAGTTGTTGAGTGTCTATGATGTGATCGAGCACATATCGGGAGTTAGAATAACTCTCCAATTTGAGCTTGATTGCATCATGCTCGCATTTGGCAACGACTAGCTCTTTCTTTGTTTCCCCAATGATATTAATGTAGTTATTAATACCAATTTGTTTGTTGAAAACAATTTTTGTTAATTTGGAAACACTTTTCTTTAAAGTTTCAATTACATCTTTGAAATCCTTTTCATTTCGAGCTAAAGCCATATTTTCCTCTTTGCATTTAGACAGCTCAATAACCAAACTTTGATTATGACTATGAACCTTTTCGAATTCCTCTTTCAAATCTGCACACATATTATATACACTAGGAGTAGGAGTGTCGGATTTTACCTGACTCATCGAGGCTGAGACATTTGCTATAAAGGCAGTCTGATAAGAAAGAGATCCATCTTCAGAGAAGAACTTCTCCATTTCCTTTGACGCGACAGCAACCTTCTTGATCAGAATAGATTTCTGACACTTTAACTCCTCAACTTCTCTTAATAGATCATCAACATCAGAATTCACTTCTTCCTTCACATCAGATTAAGAATTATAACCTCCCGAATTTGAGCTTTCTTCATCCAAACTCCCGTTATAACCAGAACTATCATCACTGTGAGAAAACTCTTCTTTGTAAACATGCTTGATGTGATTGATGATTTTTGCATAGCATGCGGTTCCTCCTCCTTCTTGATCACCATCTCCAAACTAAACTGACCAGTTACATCCTTCATCAGCTTGAACTACTAATGCTCGGTTGGTGTTTGAAGGTCCAGCATGGGTTTGATTGGTGGTGTTGTTCACAGCTACTATCCTTCTTTCACGGTTTTCTTGATTTGTGTTGGAAGTACTCGTCTGATTTCGGAAGGGATTTAATTGCCTTGTCTGCTTGGTCGAGTGCACTCACATTTGAAGTGACCCTTTTCGCCGCAGTTGAAACATGTAACCGCATCCTTATCGAAACCGTACTTCGTATCCTTTTTGCTTTCCAAGGTAGTTCTCCCAGTTCGTTTTATAAAATCCTTAGCCCTTCGAACAGCATTTGCAAACGCCCACTTGATGTCCATTAACTCCATTTCATCACGGGCTATCTGTTGATAATCTTCATGGGTCATATTGATGTTTCCAATTTGACCTGCGACCAATCCACAATAGGCACTGAACATTGTGTTAAGAAGTTCCATTTGTTCCTTTGCCATTTCATCGCTTACTTCGAATGGCTTGAAGTATCAACTCTGACTGTGTTGGGGTTTTGGGGTGGAGGGTTGTTACTGTAATATGCTTGCTATTGTTGTGGTTGGGCTTGTGGTGGGGTCGGAATATAAGCACTTGGATCAAATTGAGGTTGAGTATTGGAAACTTGAGGTGGAGGTTCCGGTTTTGGTAGCCAGGTACTCGCGTCGAATTAAGGTTTTGAAAAAGCATGAGCTTGAGCAATAACATGCGCTGGCGGAAGATAGGCTCTTGGGTCGAAAACCTGTGGAGGAGCTGATTGGGGAAAGGGAAACGAGCTTGTATTGGACATAAACGCCGTTTGTAGTTTTGGTTGCTGAGCGGAACTGGAACTAGCTGCAGAATTAAAACCTGCGAGGTACATTTCAGTATTTTGTGGAACTGGAATCCGTTTAGCTTTCCAGATTTCTTCATCATTCTTGTGCTACAGTTTCTGAATGAATTTATAGATACTCACAGTATCTAAAGTACTCGTATGCTTCACCAACTCAATGAAAGAACTCCACTTCGGGGGTAAAGCATCAGCAAACCTTGCAACCATTTCCCGTTGAGTTGCAAGAACACCATAAGAATACATTTCGCTAATTAAATGATAAAAACGAGTTGTCATATCATTTAGTGTTTAGTTATCCATGAATTGAAATGATTCAAATTCCTTTTTCAACAAATCATGCCGTGTCTTTCTTGTAGCCGCATTCCCTTCTCCTCTTGCTACCAAGGCATCCCATAAGTCTTTTGTGCTCGTACAATAACCGAATTGATGATATATGTCTTTGTGGAGTGCTTGTGTAAGAATAGAAAATGCCTTCTTCTCAAGATCATATGCCTTTTTGTCGGCTTCTTGCATGTTCATAAAGGTTGTCGCATTTGATCCCGTTTCTTCAAGAGCTGTATTATATGGCGAAATGAAGCACGTCCATAACTCGGTGTTTTGCCCTAGAACATAAGTGTGGAAACGATTTTTCCAAGACGGATATTCGTTCATATGATTCAGCTTTGGCGGGCGGTTGTTGCTACCCGTTTCACTCTCACTTAGCAACAGATTCTAAATGATTTGATTCTGGTTCGTCACCAATGCCCATTGACTTTCACTAATAGATCGTGGTGGCATAACATTCCTCATCCAAACGGCTGCGGAAGTCTGATCTTCACCTGGTCTTGGATCCGTACACCAATCCCAAGGACTAGTACAACTCATGATTGATGTATGGAAGTGACTACCAGGTTACACACTTGAAAACAGACTGTTAACACACTTTTGCAAAGTCTCTGTTAAAAATTGACAAGTGTCTCGACGAAACTCTATGTCTTTGGCGAAAAACCAAGTCTGATGAAAGTTGGTTTTTCGTCAAACACTCTTCCCTCGAAACTTAAGAAGTTTCGTCGAAGAACCTTTGGCGAAACACAAGGAGTTTCGTCGAAGCTCCTTTTGGTGAAACACTATGGGTTTCGTCGCCTGGGACTTTCTTCGAGATACGGTCTCAGATAGTTGGTGAGAAAGTTGGTGGGATTTTTCAATGGCAAATCTTATCTTTTGTCTGACAGGGAACACACGATTTCAACTTACAACATGCTCAACTTACCCAAGTATGGTCACCAATATTTTAATCCATTTTTTTAATTTTCTTTTAATTTTAAAATCAAGAATGTCTATGAATGTCACTTGAAGGTTTGAAGAACACAGTTGAATATATGAAGAACACAGATGAATATTTGAACTTTCCGGCCAGACTTTTCACTGGAGAATTTTCCGAATCACGAATATGCTTAAAACTTTCACTAAAAACCCGATTTTACTATGTAAACAAGCAAACTAACAAGGTTTTTGATAAAACTTTGTAGCAAACAAACAAGATCTAACAGATTTTCAGAAGCTTTTTCCAGAAATATATGAGTTTCAAGAACTAAAGTTTTCAGAAAATCAACAACAACACTTGATAAAATCCCAACTATGTTTGGTTTTAAACAAGGATAAGAGCCAATGCTCTGATACCACTTGTAGATCCTGATTTTCGGAGGATCGATTAACGAAACCAAACCCTTATTTATCACAAACACGGTCACGAGTGCGGAATCCCCGTGACAATGCCAAACCAAACACAGATAGAAACAACACAAAGTAACCAATGAATCACAGTCAATTGATTAGATGAGAACAAGGTTCAAACAAATACACACAATGTTTGACAGTAAACTTTCACATTAGGTATGCTCTAATAGTTTCTGTGTGAAACCATGTTGCGTTTATATAGGCAGCCCAGCCCATAAGTCGACGAAACTTAAATGGGCTTTGACGAAACATCACTGTCGACGAAACACAAGGTGTTTCGTCACTGTTCATGGCGAAACTAGGAGTTGTGGCCAAAGGGAGTTTCGTCATGTATATGCTCGACGAAACATGGAGTTTCGTCGAGGGCTGCAAAAGTTGTGTGCTGCAAACAGACAGTTTGCAGCAGACTTGCAATAAACACACAAACATCACCTATGCAATCCAATATGCAACATGCATAGTCATTTAACATTATATAAACAATGAGACAAACTTGTCAGACCATAGAAGGATAGGAGGATATCCAACTAAGGTCGACGGCGAATACAGACTCGATAATACAAAAGACCGTAAATTACAACGCTAATAAAGACAAGTTACAGACACCAAAATATACATCAACAGATGGCTCTGATGCCATTTGTAGAATATGTATCGTTGTGTTTGAAAGGGTAATTTGAAGGGAAAGTGGGATTAAACACTAATATCGATTAGATTACCAATTATGATTACATGGTTTGGGTATTAAGTTTAGTATATGGAATAATATCCTAATTATATAATATTATTATATGGACTTCGACTTCGTAGTGGCATACCAAGTATACATAGAACTAAAAATACAATATGATTATTGTATATCCGGTTTGATGTCGTAGTCGGCGTACCGAGCGTATAATAGTCCTAAAAATGTAAAATAAGTATTATATCAACTTCGACGTCAAAGTCGGTGTAACGAGCGTAAATAGTCCTAAATATATAATATTATTATTATATCGACTTCGACGTCGTAGTTGGCGTAACGAGCGTATATACTAAAAATACAATATTATTATATATCCGGTTCGACGTCATAGTCGGTGTACCAAGCGTATAATAATCCTAAAAATATAAAATAAGTATTATATCGACTTCGACGTCGAAGTCGGCGAAACGAGCATAAATAATCCTAAATATATAATATTATTATTATATCGACTTCGACGTCGTAGTCGTCATACCTCCTAAAAAATATAAAATATCGACGTCGAAGTCGGTGTAACGAGCGTAAATAGTCCTATTATTATTATTATTATTATTATTATTATTATTATTATTATTATTATTATTATTATTATTATTATTATTATTATTATTTCGACGTCGTAGATGGCGTGCCGAGCATATATAGGACTAAAAATATAATATAATTATTATATATCTGTTTGGTCGTCGTAGTTGGCGTACCGAGCGTATAATAATCCTAAAATAATATAAATAAGTATTATGTCGACTTCGATGACGAAGTCAGCCTAACGAGCGTCAATAGTCCTAAATATATAATATTATTATTATATCGACTTTGACGTTGTCACACCTGCTCGTAGGCAGAAGCGCGAGGTGTGATCGTGATTAGCTCTCATTGCATACCGAGTGTATATAGTTCTAGATATATTATTATTATTATTATTATTATTATTATTATTATTATTATTATTATTATTTTGGTTTTCAGGATGATGATGGACGATGATAAGGATGATCAGCTCGAGCTACAAGAGCAGGTGGAGTAGCAACAACAAGCGGATCCACTTCCGGGTCACCTATACTTGGAGTTTCCCCCAGAGTCCAAGGCTGTTGGCCGTTGCGCCAAGCTTGGGAGGATGCATGTCGGTGGTCAATAGGCGGTTTGTTGGGAGTCTCTTGAGACCGTGGTGAGGCGGCTAGAGCGTAGGAGACCGCCTAGTGACCACCGACATGCATCCTCCCAAGCTTGGCACAATAAGTTTTCGAATCGATGAATACGTGACTTATGTGTTTATAAGGAGTACACCGCTTTTGGCCATATCATCATCTTAAAAAAATGGGGATCGAGAAAGGTTATCTTCCGTGTTATCGTATGTGCTTGACATTTTTGTTTTTTGGAAAGCTTGGAATGCGACAATGCGTAAAGTTAAGCACTCTCCTTCATAGCTAACGAAATATATATAATCACAATTATTCTTGTGGATAAATCATAGATTCACACTGCTGCTTCCTATAACAGGTCAAGTTGGTGTTGTTACTAGAAAATACACATTTCTTGACGCACATTGTGCGTCATAAAACGGTAATTATGACACGCAAAAGCATGTCGTTGATTGAGGAGTCATAAAATTAACATGACATGCATTTGTGTGTCACATTTTTATGACACACATTTAATGACACACATTTATGACACACATTTAATGACACGTATTCATGACACTCATTTTATAATACTTTTTAATGACACGCATTCATGTAAAGCATTTATGACACATACATATGACATTCATTTACGTGTGTCATGTTTTAATTGTTTAATTTTTTTTATAGAATTACTAATTTTCCCTGGATAGATGTATAATAACAAAAACAATAAATCTTTTTCATAAAACAAATATATATATATATATATATATATATATATATATATATATATATATATATATATATATATATATCAAAACAATCCATTGCATAATCATTTGTCAAGTATACCATAAATATTTTAACGTTCACAAAAAAAAGAATTGTTTGTCAATACATCGTCAACACCTAAAATATGATTTGTCACTTAAAAATAGAGGTAACCGCATAAGTCGACCAATCTTCGTGAATGTCATCCATATCCGCAGGCAAGTATTCCTCTACTCCTTTCCCAAAGACAACAATTAAATAAAATAAATCTTAAAAATCAGATTTTAATCCTAATATATGAATTTAAGCATTTGTTTGGATATATAAGTACATATATTTCTCTAATATGTAGACTAAAATATGCTTAAACTTATTATCATTGTCAAGTATTTCAACTCCTTCCTAAGCTATCTCCTTCATGAACTTCTTCACATAGTAGCCGCATTCAGTACCTCCCGGCTGATGTGGACACTACACAATTAAGAATATCAAGAAATGTGAAACCATTGCGATTTTATTTTAAGTGCTTACCCTAGCGTTAATCTAGATGAGTTTAACCCATATGTTGGCACCACTTCATGAAGCATACACGACCATTGCCCTATAAAAAATCAAAATTATATCAAAGTATATTCCAACTCTTTTATCATCCATTATCCATTATGATAGTTTTTATTACTTATGTATCAATAATTTGCCTGAACTACTCATCAACACTTCTAGGCCGTAAGGAATCAAGATAATAGCAAGTAGTTGTTTCCAAGTTTAGTACTGCCAACAACCAATGGTTTCTTCAAAATCCAAAATTCAATCAAAATAAATTAAGATAATAGGTCTTTACGAATACTTATGTAAAAGGAAAATCAAACCCGAGATTGTATGGCAATATGATGATATCATTGCCCTTTCTTTTATACAATCGATCTGCAACCTCTCTACTTGCATCCTAGATGTGTTTGGGTTTAGGTTTGCGTTGATCAGCCCGCAAAATTGCAGACGGGTTCATAAATCATATTCCAGGATCATGTATTTGGTCCTTCTTAATTTGCTCATACAGGAGCCTGCAGTTAACATACATAAACCGAATCAATAAAATAAGTTTGTTTTACGAACGGTAATTTATACTAGATATAGGCACTGACATTATATAAGAAGTGATGAAAGCACCGGTCAGTTTGGTGAATGTAAAAACCGCTTCAAAATCATCACAATTTAAGTACATGTAATACCCAAATAGATCGTACTCACACTCTAGTCTTCTAGAATCCCCCTTTGAAAGTAATGCACTATCGACTAAATGTACACTCATCGTCAAAACTCCACTTCTTTCCATTCTAACCCTTTGATTCCTTTGTGCTTCCGTCATGTTTTTTCCTTCATTCTCTTTTCCCTTTTCCTCGACACATTCTCTTTTCCCTTTGATTCCTTTCTTGTTTTCCCTTTTTCACCAGGTTCTTTTTCAATTAGTTTTTTGTTTTCTTCAGGCAGTTTAGCTTGGCCGTTTCTTTTCATTCTTACTTTCTATTTCTTTTTTGTTTTCCTCAGCAGATTTTCTCTTTGGTTTCGCCACCACTTTTTCCTAGAAATAAATATAAACAAGATTCTTTAAATTAGACCTCATGTGTAAATATAAGTAACTTCTTAACAGCAACAATAATAATAATATAACTATGTCAGAGCGAGCATCAACGAGCTCGTTATTTATAGAAGTTGTAATTAATATAATGACTAAACATTTCAATAATAATAATAATAATTATATAACTACAAACAAGGTGTTTCACAATTACGTACCTGTTATGAAGGATAACAACAAACTGAGACCATAACCTCCTACGACCCAAACCAAACGACCCCTTTTTAAACCAACCCGTTTTGACTTTTGGTTGGAACTCATTGGACCTGAACCTCCTACGACCTGGTTACCGTGCCTAACGTATTGAACAAGGTGCATAAAGCCTCCTAAATCATTTCACTCAAAACATTAGATTATTGCTAAAACACATTACTTTTTACACCTTATTTACAATAATTATTCATAAGAAATAATAACAGAAAAGTTAACAAAACATAATATTATAACAAAAGAATAAATTTACACCATCAAAAGAGCATTCACAGCCACCGGCTACTATAGTAGCTATAACCTATAAAAACATAACACAAAATTAGTTAACAACATATTTTGAATAGAAAGCATCAATGTATTAATAAATGTTTCAAGCCTAATTTTAAAATGCCAATGTGCCTAAGCTTTCACAATTCCGAGGAACATTATTCCGGATAACACCACTTAGTGAAGCAGAAGTTGAAAATGACCGATAATTAAAACACAAGACAAATGAAAATAACGACTGAATTTAGCCTGTCTCAATTCTTGAGCCTTATTTTTGTCATGGTCTATGACATACCTGCATGCATATAAACAAACAAAAAATGGTTAAAAATCAGTATTCGGCCAGATAAATAATATAATAGCATAGAAAACAATTGTATAATAGTTTCACCCAACAATGTTAAAGAGGTAACTGCCTTAACACATACACCTCAAAATATACTGCTTTCCGATTCTCTTCACGTAATTGCCTTATCGCATACACCTCGAAATATACTACTTCATTACATGGGGGCATACTACACTGTTGTTGGAATTGGGCCCTGAGGTAACATATCTTACGTTTTTATAAGACTACAACTAAGCCTATACCTGTTAGTGTAGACCAAAGTAGGATCGATATGAAGCCATCAAGTAATTCATGAACACCTAAAAAATGAACATTAGTTAGCAGACATTTTTTTTAGTACAAACAATGTAAGCGGAGTAATGACAAACAAAGAAAAGCCTATAAAGAAGCCATTTCTATATTCTTGAATAACTTCAAGGTAAATACAACACACGAGGACCCAATACTATAACTAAGCAAGATAGTGACAAATAATGCAAAGACTAAAAAGCCATTTTTGTGTTCTAAATAAATCTTGAACTTTGTACCAACATCTAGTTACTTTGGTTTTGTTCTCCTATGCCCTAGTTTCACAGGTCATGTGTAATAATGAACAAATAATAAATAACACAATCCAGAAAGGCCAAAAAACCATGAAATAATTTAAACATGATCAAATTTGTAGTAGCTTCTTAACAAATCTTCATCCAAACAAATAATTAAATAAGATGGGACAATAACAAATAAAACAAATTATGACGAAATTGCAAACCCATTTGATCATGTTTATTTCTTAAAAATTATATAACTGTTACAAAATTGCAAACCCATTTGATCATCTACTATGTACGGTAAGTAAAATTTGGACTACGGTTGGGAAATGTTGGGTCTACCCTCATTGTTAAAATTTCAACTATGAAATGACAATTTAAAATATCAACCAAGAAGATGGCAGTGCCATCAACAAAGATAATACAATCTGTACTCATGAAAATAAAAACAAATACCATCAAGTGTTGTACCATTTGTCTTGAATTTGAAAACATGTAATCACAACTAATGAAAAATCACCCAATTGGTCGGAAACTCAATCTGTACAGATTTCACTTACCTAACATGTCGAGTGTCAAGGGTGGGTTGAAAATCACCGATCTACACAAAGCTGCGACATGCAAGCCTTGATCGATTCATGGAAGTTTGGCAGGAACCCAATTTTGGTCGCCGAAAGTTCAAATCTCTCTAACGCCTTGCTTAGTCCATCAACGCTGAACACCATCATCATCTTGCTAAGTCCGAATTCAGCCGGATGGCGGCAGTCGTCGGTGGCACCCACCACCGACACAGCCTGAGCCGAAGGTCGGCAACACTGCTGCCCAATATCGCCGCTTAAAATCGTAACCAGATGAAGAAGTTACTAATTAATAGTTAATATAATATAATATAATATAATTTGGGAACAATGAAAAGGTGAGACGAGAGAGAGAGGGGGGAAAGGGGAAAAATTTAGGGTTAAATTGGTGGGAAATAATCTGATGTGAAATTTTTAGGAAAATTTTGGAGGTGTATGGTTTATTTTTGAAATTTTGATTACCAACTCTCTAAGACTGCGGGGAGTGGTGGCGTTGGTTGGGCGGGGGAAGGGGCGGGTGAGCTGGCTAGCCAGGATTGAGTGTTCATTTTTTACAGTTAGCCATAGCCGTTTGGCATGGCGGTTTAATGGTAAAAAACATTTTTTTTTTCAAAAAACCTTACAAATTTTTACATATAAATACCCCCTACACCTTCAATTTTTTTTACAAAATTCTTCAACCCACTCTCACACAAAACTCTCAATTTTTTCCAACCAAACAACAAAACCGAAAATGGTGAACTGGACGGAGGAGGAGGAGATCGTGCTTGTCACTTCGATCGTCGACGCACAACGTACGTTGCAGCGCGTTCAAACCGCGTACCGGGGACAAGCGTTCCAACAATACCAACAACACGTTGGTAACAATCACCACAATCTAAACGCGTGCCAACACAAGTGGCGCGAACTAAAACTGAAGTTGGATCGGTTTAAAATTTATTTTGATCGTGTCCCTGCGGGGGACTTAAGCCACGATGATCGAATGGAGATTGCGAAGATCGAGTGGAGGCACGCCAGGAATCCAGAATTTAAGTGGGTTCTCCACTTTAATATTTATAGAACTTTGTAATTTTTTTAGGAATTATTAACTACTTTTTTTTTATTTTTTAGGATTTATTAAGTAGTCTTTTTTTATTTTTTAGGATGTTATGTATTTAAAAAAAAAAAAATATAAGTTTGATTTTATTTTATAAATCTCAACTATTTAAAAAGAAAATAAAGTCAGCCAACACGGCTGCCCAACGCTGCTAACCCACGCTGCTTCCACACCCCACTTTTGTGGTGGTTCGGTGGATCCCACTATCGCCACATCTCGAGCAAAGCCCCCAACCCGAGCCCCCCACTCCCCGCAGTCTAAGGATTAGTGTCACAAAGAGGGAAATTATGTGATGAGATTGAAGGTGTGAATTATTGGCATATTACTATACGTAAAGTACCATTAAAAAACTAAATCAATGAGATAAAATCTAAATGCCACTAAAGGTGTGTGTTAAGAAAATGTGGCATATGTAAAGTGCCACTAAAAACCTATTTTAGTGGCACTAATACTAAATGTCACAAAAAGCATATGCCACTAAATAGCTTTTTTTTGTAGTGATAGTATCGGCTAAGCTGCGAACATACATCTTTTGTGCAACTTGACATCCCTGTATTAGATATATATCACTTTTCATAAGTCCGTACAAAACCACTATGACGAGCCTAACTGTAACGGGCTTGAACCTAAAAACAAGCTCGTTAAGTAAACTAGCCCGAGCTCAACCCATCATGAGCCTAAACGAGACATTGTTAATATAATTTTTAATTAATATATTAGATATATCACTTTTCATAAGTCCGTACAATTTTTTCTCTTTAACAGTTTTCAAGTTTTTCCCATGATTTGCTATTGGAAATTAACCATGATGTCCATATTACATAAACAATAAATGCTATAGGAATTAACCCTTATGTTTATATAATGTTTTTTTACGACGCTAAAAAGATGACACACAAAAACAGTTTCATAAATTTATTAAATTTTATACAACCATGACATTTTTTTTCTTGACGCGTATTTAAATGTCATAAAATAAGCATGTGTCATTAATCGCGTGTCGAGATAGTTCTTGTTCTTTTATGACACTAAAAAGGATGACACACTATATTGAATTTTATAAAACCATGACATTTTTTTCTTGAGAGACACTTTCGAATGTCATAAAATGAGTGTGTGTCATTATTTGTGTGTTAGGATAGATCTTGTTTTTTTATGACGCTAAAAACATGACACATAAAAAAGAATGTCATAGATTTATTAAATTTTGTAAACCATGACATTTTTTTTTCTTGACATACGCTTTTGAATGTCATAAAATATGGGCGTGTCATTGTTCGCGTGTCAAGAGGAGTGTATTTTCTAGTAGTTTCAAGTTTGTTAGTATTGTGGTGTGTTTTTATCGGTTTCTTAGTCCATGTATCTGTTTTTAGTATCGCCCAACTACCCACTGGCTTTTGTTATTTATAATATATAGAACACTTGATTTTAGTAGCAACATTCTAATCTATGTAAATTTTTAGTTACTTTAGTTAAAAGAACATGTTCGATGGTAGTCATTAATATTCATTCTCTACTAGCATTAAAAGAATGTGATAAAATTGTTTTATTAAAATAATGCTTCACTTGATATTTGGGAAAAAAAGTAAAAATGTATTGCCAGGGCATAAGTTGAAAATTACAACAGAAATAAATGTTGGGTACCACGGTATCGTACAAACATCAATTTACGCTGAATACGACAGTGGGCATATAACATGGTACAACTAATGATTTGAAGTAAATATTAAATTTGTAGCTAGATCCATGTACATGGGTCCATCCCACTTAGACTCGGTCACAAGAAATATAGAAGATCTATGCCCATTAGCGTAATTTCACATAATATTAATCATTCTTTATTGAACTTACAACTCTTTGTAGCTAGATCGATGTACATGGGTCCATCCCCTTTGCAGACCTTAGAATATCTTAAAACTGGTTGCGCCAAGTCTGCATTAAGAAAAGCCCGCGTAGAAGTTTTTTAATGAACGTCTTCAGATAAAAAAACAGTTTGTAGATGACATTGTCTACGCGTGACTGCGCGACGCAGACAGAAAAGGCTGCATAGATATTTTTTAGAAAAACAAACACCACCTCAATGCGGTACTCCTTTCATACAAACAGTTGTAGTGCCCTAAGGCAATTCCATCTTTGACTGGGTAGTAGAGACTCCTGTATCTTGAAAAGATTAGGTTCAATCCCTAGCATGAGATAAATTTTAGGATTTATTTATTGTGATTTAGAAGTAGAGGCTGCTCCTGCTGCATCTTAGGAAGAAGATGAGGTTCAATTCCTGGCATGGAATAAATTAAGATTTATTTGTTGTGATTTAGGAGTTGGGTTATTGTAACATTTGCCGTTATAAAAAAGTTGTAGTTCCCTAGCAACGTTCTGAGCATGTGTTTGTCGTTAAGTTGTAATCTTGTCTCAACATTTCGACTTAACTTCGAGTCTAGCTAGATAGAGTTCCATGATCAGCTTTGGTTTGTCGCCTTTAAGAATGAGATTTTGACTTTGTTCAACATTCTCTAATATATACTTTAATCCTGAAAATTTAGCTTTCTGAGTGGTCATTACTGGAGTTTATTTAAATGCTATAATATGTTAACACCATATATAACCCAATTGGAGGCGACACAATGACCTCTCCAATTCTACAGTAAGAGTCTCGTATACATTTACATTCCTAAAAAGATATACTAATTCTTTACTCTAGTGCTTTTAATAGGGTACTAGTTGTATTTTTCTGTAAAATTAAAATAACAAGCACCAATAAATTAGTAGAAAAACACTAAGCAGACTCATGTGAATGAGAATACATAGTTAAGTTAATTCACTTGCTCAGTTTGATTGATGTGTACGTAATTGCTTGCAGGGGCGCAGCATGTAAGGGGCGGGGAGGGGGCGCCCGCCCCCCCGAACTTTTCGGTTAGTAGTGTTACGTATGTGTTTTTCGTATAGAAATTTTTAGGGATATACGTTTTCACCCCCCCGAATTTAAAAAAAAATTATGTATATACGTGTTCGACCCCCTCAGTTTTATAAATTTTTTTTTGTATATACGTATTCGACCCCCGGTTTTCTATTATGTAGCCCAAATAAAATACTTAATTAGCCCAAATCAATTTATTATACACCAAAATCATACAATCCCAAAATAAAAGCCCACCATCCAAAAAAAAAAAAACCCAAATTCGGTCCTGGTGGAATACGAGCATAACCAGTCGCACGCACAGAACAGAAGGGGGAAAGAAACCCCAAATCGCTGCTGACCTGCTGTTGTTGTTCGAGTCCGAGGGCAGGGGTCTTGAACTTGCTCGATTTCTTCACGAATCACGGCTCATCCTCAGGTATGTGTGGTCTTGTACTTGTTCGACTTCTTCAATTATCTTTAGGTTTAATCTAGGACTTCAATTTATATGATTTAGATTGAAATTGGGGGTGAATTTTAGCCCTAAACTTGTTGAAATTGTCAATCTTCGACGGATTCTTCTTGAATCTTCATAAGGTATGTGTTTTTAATCTTTAGGTTTAATTTAGGGTTGCAATATATGTGATTTTGGTTGACATTTGGGGTGAAATTAGGGCCGAATTTTTGCCCTAAACTTGTTAAATCTTTATGTTAACTTGAAATTTGGGGTGATTTGTTAATTTGTTATTAGATTATGCTATGGGATTGACCGGCTGCTGCTGTGCCTGCTCTTGTTCGACTGCAAGCTGCTGCGCTACTTGTTGTGGTCTTGTTTGACTTCTTCAATCTTCATAAGGTTAAAGGTATGTGTTTTTCTATCTTTAGGTTTAATTTAGGGCTACAATTTATGTGATTTAGGTTGAAATTAGGGGAGAATTTTAACCCTAAACTTGTTGAAATTAGGGGTAGAACTATAATTCTTCAGGCATAAATTAGGGCAGAACTGAATTTTAGCCCTAAACTTGTTGAAATTAGAGGTGAATTTTAGCCCTAAACTTGTGATTTAGGTAGAAATTAGGGGCAGAACTGAAATGAGGGCTGCAATTTATGTGATTTAGGTTGAAATTAGGGACAGAACTGTAATTCTTCATCCAAGTGAACCGGGTACCCCACCTTCCTCTTCTTTTTAATGTTTTGGTGTCTTTGTTCAATTGTTTGTTAAACAATGTTTAAGTTTTAATGTTTGAGAACATTTTTTATTTGATATTAGCGTTTGACCCGACCCGAATCGAATCACCGACGTCCGACCCGAACATAGAAAAAATTTTTTAGGTCCGGTGCCTTCCGCCCCCCCGAACTTTTTTTCCAAGCTTCGCCACTGATTGCTTGTGCATCTTACTTGTACGCGTTATTTTAGTTTATTTCTATAATAATACTTTTAAAATTAATATATAGTACATTCCTGGAAAAGATATTGATGGGCCAAGGCATTTGAGGCTCTATCATCCAAGATAAGGTGCTATGGAGTGAATATATATAGTAGTCTCAAGCCCTCCTCAAAGTACTGCAAGCTTCTTTCGTATCCAAAATATTAGTCTTTCACGAGCTTATACATACATATTTTTTCTCAGTTGCTAAAACATATGGGTCTCACGTGGTTATCTTCGTCGATTTTTATTGTTAAATGTTTCAGCAGATTGAGCTCCCATCAGGGGCGCAGCATGTAAGGGGCGGGGAGGGGGCGCCCGCCCCCCCGAACTTTTCGGTTAGTAGTGTTACGTATGTGTTTTTCGTATAGAAATTTTTAGGGATATACGTTTTCACCCCCCCGAATTTAAAAAAAAATTATGTATATACGTGTTCGACCCCCTCAGTTTTATAAATTTTTTTTTGTATATACGTATTCGACCCCCGGTTTTCTATTATGTAGCCCAAATAAAATACTTAATTAGCCCAAATCAATTTATTATACACCAAAATCATACAATCCCAAAATAAAAGCCCACCATCCAAAAAAAAAAAAACCCAAATTCGGTCCTGGTGGAATACGAGCATAACCAGTCGCACGCACAGAACAGAAGGGGGAAAGAAACCCCAAATCGCTGCTGACCTGCTGTTGTTGTTCGAGTCCGAGGGCAGGGGTCTTGAACTTGCTCGATTTCTTCACGAATCACGGCTCATCCTCAGGTATGTGTGGTCTTGTACTTGTTCGACTTCTTCAATTATCTTTAGGTTTAATCTAGGACTTCAATTTATATGATTTAGATTGAAATTGGGGGTGAATTTTAGCCCTAAACTTGTTGAAATTGTCAATCTTCGACGGATTCTTCTTGAATCTTCATAAGGTATGTGTTTTTAATCTTTAGGTTTAATTTAGGGTTGCAATATATGTGATTTTGGTTGACATTTGGGGTGAAATTAGGGCCGAATTTTTGCCCTAAACTTGTTAAATCTTTATGTTAACTTGAAATTTGGGGTGATTTGTTAATTTGTTATTAGATTATGCTATGGGATTGACCGGCTGCTGCTGTGCCTGCTCTTGTTCGACTGCAAGCTGCTGCGCTACTTGTTGTGGTCTTGTTTGACTTCTTCAATCTTCATAAGGTTAAAGGTATGTGTTTTTCTATCTTTAGGTTTAATTTAGGGCTACAATTTATGTGATTTAGGTTGAAATTAGGGGAGAATTTTAACCCTAAACTTGTTGAAATTAGGGGTAGAACTATAATTCTTCAGGCATAAATTAGGGCAGAACTGAATTTTAGCCCTAAACTTGTTGAAATTAGAGGTGAATTTTAGCCCTAAACTTGTGATTTAGGTAGAAATTAGGGGCAGAACTGAAATGAGGGCTGCAATTTATGTGATTTAGGTTGAAATTAGGGACAGAACTGTAATTCTTCATCCAAGTGAACCGGGTACCCCACCTTCCTCTTCTTTTTAATGTTTTGGTGTCTTTGTTCAATTGTTTGTTAAACAATGTTTAAGTTTTAATGTTTGAGAACATTTTTTATTTGATATTAGCGTTTGACCCGACCCGAATCGAATCACCGACGTCCGACCCGAACATAGAAAATTTTTTTTAGGTCCGGTGCCTTCCGCCCCCCCGAACTTTTTTTCCAAGCTTCGCCACTGGCTCCCATCACAGCAGAAATCATCATTGGGATGTGCCAAAAGGTCATCTAGCAGTGTATGTTGGTGAAGAGCAAAAGAGGCGGTTTGTTGTCCCGATATCATACTTGGAACAACCATTATTCCAAAAATTGTTACGTCAATCCGAGGAAGAATTTGGGTTTGATCATCCAATGGGAGGTCTAACTCTTTCATGCCAAGAGGATGTGTTTAACCAGCTCACAACCATATTACATACTTTTTGATGTATTGTAGACCACCCGTATAAACCACCACTAGTGACCCTTAAATTTTTAATCCATTGTCATTAATGGATAGCACAGTAATTCAATTATTATAGATCCTTGCAATCCTGGCATGTGAGCTTCTGAGTAAAGAGTACTGAAGTTTCTTTTATTCTCTACAATTATATATATATTTTGGATATACATAAAAAATGTTTAGATAACTAGATAAGTCAAATTTGAGGGTATAGTGGTATACGATTACAAAAAGAGTCCAATATTCTTGATTCGTATTATTCTTAGTATCAATAAAATACTATAAAATTACGAAGGAGACTCATGTGAATGAGAAAATTTATTTCTTTTGCTCAATTTAATTGATGTGTAAACATAATTGCTTATGCATCTCCTTGGTTATCACCCGGGATTGCTTCCTGGGCTCGTGAAAGTTAATTATATTAATTATTATTTGGGATTATGATGCGGGCCCAAGTGTGGAGGAACAAGCTATTTTGTATTTGGAGGCCCAAGACCGCGTAACAAAAGGGGCTTCACTAAAATGGCTCTAACTTGGGCTACGGGGGTCCGTTTTGGGCGTGCGACCAGGCGAAACGAACGTGGGAACGAGCTCCATCTTGCTGCAAACGCCTTTGGCGGTTTGGGTCAACGTCCGGACCAAAAAACGCTTATTTCTATTACTTATTGGCATTTTTATGTTTTTTGAACTATTTTGGGCTTTTTGTTTTAGGCCGTGTGTTTGGCCCGTTATCTTTTTTTAGGCCCGTTTTGAATTTCAGTCTCTATTTATATGTTGCTAAAGCTAATGAGAAGTTCAGAATTGAATTTTGAGAAAACTGTTTTTTCACTTCAAATTCCGTGGCCTTTGGGGTTACAATTTGGGGGTTGGGGAAGAACTGCACGGCTATTCGTAGAATCAACGTGTAATCTTCATTTTTCCGTTTCACGCGCTACATCAGATTAATACAACCTCATTATATCAAGCTTCTCATCGGATTCAACAACAATGTCTTCACATCACCGGATTACATCATGAAACCATATTAGAGGTCAAATAAGAGCGCAACTGAACCACATGAATAACATCATTTCCACTTTTAGTTCAGTGCACTTACGAGATTGGGTGATTTCGGATTTTGTAAAAAATGTTTGTTCTTGTACCTCTTTACAAAGTTACATAGAATCTAGGAAAATGAAACAATGACTTAAAGGACTAATCTTTAGTTCATAAAACCTGTGAAAAACATCTCCAGTCAACAAATCAACAAAAAAACTAAGAGATAAAGAGATGTACTTTATATACAAGTTTGATTCAATTTGAAACAGTTTCTTTCATTTACTTCAGATAAACACACACCCATGACTTAAAGAGATCGAAGACAGGAACCATCAACAGTTCTCAGTTGATTCTCAATTGCTACTTTCTCATTTGCCACTAATAATCCAAGTTTCTACTAATTGCAGTTACTATTTTTCTAACGGCAATCACAGTTACTATTAATTAATAGATAGATTAATAGATACTATTGATGATTACCATTAATAGTTAATATCGCCGACCAATTATCACCGATGATTCCTACTTACTCTCATTTTCTATACAACTTTTTATTAACTAAGTAAATCCAAAACAAATTTAAGTTGTTTCAATACAATAATACCAACAACTTTCAATAATTTCAATACAAATATAAATAGTACGAACTACAGAGAAACAAAGAGCGTAACTCATAAAAAAGGTAAAAAAAAGTCGACCATAATTATTTACGAAGTTTACATTACTGTACAAGTGTACATAAAAGGTTTTATTAAAAGTTATGAATAACTAAAATGCCCTACAAAAGTTTATTTAAAGAAACCAAGTATATTTGAAAACTGACATGACATGACATAACGTGGCAAATAATCGTATATACAAAGCCTACTCTAGGTATGTTACAAGAATGAAAAACACCGATCCTTGATAATAGTTTGCAAGATCTTCAATAGTAGGATCCGGATCCTAATACTCCACTACCAATGTAACCATTGCCGCCCACACTCCGACTCGAATACATTGATGATGACTAAGAGCTTCCACCAGCATGCAAACACAAACATTAAAAAACTTGAACATTATTGGACCTGCAGGAACTAAATATAGTTATACAAATCGACAAAAGGTCATGAAAAAGACTAAATAAGTGAATTTTGATACATACATCACCACCACGAGAGGTAAGGCTACTACTGTTGACTCTAAAAGAGGCCTATCATGTTGACCAACAGAAACAACATTTCTAGGTCGCTCAGTAACTTTAAGGCGTTTCTTTTCTGGCCCCTTTGAATCATCAGTTACACGTTCAATTAAATTTCTACTCTTAACAACAATATTTTCAAATTCATATCATGGTTGTTCTTTTTTGAACTTAAAGCTACCTCCTTATCAAGTTTGCCAGCTTTACTCTTTAAATCATTTACATGAATTGCAATCAGTTGCCTTAAATCTTGGAGTTTATTGTTGATATGAATGTTTTGGCCAAATTTAAACATGCTAGGGCGGTTAGATTTTTTAAGATGACTTTTTGCCCCCAACAAACACGCTTCCACCATTATTGAACTTCAGCAAATACAATGGATTTAATGCAACATATAAAAATAAAAACTCACCGTTTTTCCTTTGTTGTATGTACATGAAGCTCTTGCCCATTAATTCGGTTCACTTTCCCGTCAATCTATGCTAATACAGGATTTTCCTCCCAAACATGCGACCCCACAAAAATATCAACCGGTGCCGCCTGCAAGTATATTATTTTGTTAGACACGTAAAATGGCGGATGCGATTGTGTATGTCACTTTATCATAGAAATTAACATCTAATTCAACCGATAATCAGAAGAGCAACTAATCTGATAACATTTTGCCACCTAAAAACAATAAACCATTACAATGATGTCTCGGTTATTTCACAAAGTTTAATCCAAGAACTAACAAAAGGAAAAGATCATGGTCCATATACGCACTGATGGATTCTACAACGAAGGGATCTTAATCTCCCGAAGCAATATTGGTTCTCATATCATGTTTCCACGACAGGCTGTACCTGTCACAATTTGAGCATTATAGTCTCGTTATATGCACTTTTAAGACATAAAAATTAAAAAAATTAAAAACTCTAACAGTAAATGAATGGCAATACAAGAACAATCAATTGAAAGTGCTAACCGAACCCTACCCACCAATCATTCTTAGAACATACGCACCTTACCCACCACCAAGAACCTATTTAGTGATCACGAATGGCTGAAACGAAGAGAAATAAGTGAAGATTTCTTTAGATTGCAGAGGTTTTTGAGATTCAAAATTCAGGCCTCAAATTGTCCAACTACATATCACAAACAAAAACAAAATGTTCGCCGTCATATTCTTGCCATATCTCTCTTCTTTCCAACATACCTCCTGATGCAACCAAACAAAATAAACCCTATATTCACCATGGACAGCGATAAGAGAAGCTAACATAATAAAAAGTTGCGTATAGCTAACAGTTTTTTACTACTCACCAGCTTTGGTCATTCAACTCCATCTCAGTAGTAGTCAAAGTGTTGCTAGCTAGCATCTTCAGGAAGGAATGATATGTATAGAGATCTCTGGCTGCCCATCGGCAAAACATAAACAAACCAATAAGTTACTTGACATGCTGTCCATATTTGCATACCCATGTGTCGTAAGAACATGCCCTGTCCATATGGACATGTCAAAATTAAACAAAGCCGAAACTTATGATAGCCACATATCTAAATATCAAAATTAAACAAAAACCCTAGTCTAATTTCAAGCAAATAAATAAAATTATACAACTATTCGTGCACATGTATGAACAATTGCTGCAAATTGTAACCACTTGCCTGGTTACAGATACCAAAAGAACAACAGAGGAAAAGAGGGAAAGAATGGTGTAGAGGTAATCTATGATGAGGGTTTGTGGATCAAAATTTAATTGAATAGTCATAGTTGCAAAATAAAAAAAAAAATACTTGAATAATCGTTATAATACCTGATGATTGTAGGCATTTGGACTATGGTTGATTAAAGAAAAATTGAGAATTAGGGTCTGAGAGAAGAGCCGCCACTTTACCTTGAAGAAAATCAAGATGTGCAATAACACACGATGATGAAAGGGATATCACCAGCAGTGAAATAAAAGAGTCAATCCAGATGATGAAACGGATATGATGAATGGAAGATGAAGAATCGCCTTGAGAGATGTGAGGAATGACATGATTGTGAGGAAGATTTTTTTTTTTTTTTTTAACGGCCAACAAAAGATATATTATATATTAATTAAAAGGTTAACATGGGTTAACCCAAAGTTACATCCACCAAATTTTACACCTTCATACAAATTAAATCAAACCTACACCAATCCTCCCAGGTAAGTGTTAACGCCTTTGCCCGGTGTTTCAGCCAGAGAAAACTCAGAACTTTGATTTCCTCCACGACATTCTTTACCACCACCCTTTTATTATTAAAGACTACATCATTTCGCGTACGCCAAATGCACCATATCGTCGTCTGGACAACCGAATACACAATCTTTTGCCATCTCCTAGACCCACGGCAGTGAGTGTGATAAACAAGCACATCCTTTGCACAAAAGAAGAGGGGGGGGGGGGGGGGAGAATGATTCAGGGTTTCTTCATATCAATTGACAAAAGAAAAAAAAAAGCAGACGTGAGTTTGGGCGGGAAAACGAAGAAAATGTAACCCTGACACGTGGCCCAAAAAACATCATTTATTATTTATAATAGATATAAAATAAATATAGTACATTCCTGGAAAAGATATTGATAGGCCAAGCCTCAAGCCCTTCTCAAAGTGGTGGAGGTGTTGTTTGCTATCCCATCTTAAGTAAACTATTTCCAAAATAGTATTCTTTCATGAGCTTACACATACTTCAATTTTCTCGGTGGTTAAGACGAATGGTTCTCAAGCGGTTATCTTCTTCAATTTCTATTTTCAAAGGCTTCAACAGATTGAGCTCGTATTGCAGCAGAAAATATCATTGAGATGTTCCAAAAGGTCATCTTGTAGTGTATGTTGGTGAGAACAAAAGAGGCGATTTGTTGTCCCGATATCATACATGGAACAAACATTGTTCTAAAACTTTTTAAGTCAATCGGAGGAAGAATTTGGGGTTGATCATCCGATGGGAGGTCTAACACTTTCATTCCATCTAACACTATTTTGAGGTGTTGTATAGTACATGATAGTCATTTTTATGTGTTATATAGGTATCTAACACTCGGGTATATTAATATGGTAATCCGATAAAAGTATTTACGGGATACGCATAGATATATACCAATTGTTTTATTTTGTTCTTTTCTCTCTTTTGGGTTAACGTATTTATGGGATACATATAGAAATATATCAATTGTTTAATTTTGTTCTTTTCTCTGTTTTGAGGGATAGGGTTAGGATTGTGTGAGAAACAATAACCTAATTGAGCTGGACCACACATTTACTTAAGTTTTTCGTAATATAAAAATATGTATAGTTTAAAATTGACTATATACATATGTGTATAATTCAAGATTTGACAATATACATATATGTATATGGTCAATTTTAAACTATACATATGTGTATATTACAAAAAGTTTAGGAAAATGTGTGTTCCAGAATGCTTTTTAAGTTTCTCAAATAAGGTGGATTTCTCTTAAGATTCCTATCCTTGAGGGATATACATAGATATATATCAAATTTATATTTAGGAAATTGAAGGGGATTACCATTCAGGAAAGTACTGTATAAATATCTTCTCTTGTGTTTGACATAATAATGGTTAAAAAGATAAGTTCAAGTTATTGCAAAAGTTGAAAACGGCATTACAAGTTATCTTAAATTTAATATTTGTATGGTGTGAATTGTAGTCGCATATATTATTTAATTGCAAAGCCAACCTTTGCTATCTGTAGCGTAACCAAGATTTTCCAAGTGTTTGGAAATTTTCGAGGGATTGACGACCGGTTGTCTGTTTCGGCTTTAACGATGCATACCTACCAAAAGCCTGTACACTCATGTAAAGTCTTAACAAACATATTGACGTCTGTTGTCAGTGGCGAAGCTTCGCCCCCCCCCCCCCCAATTTTTCTGAAACCGGGGGGGTGGAAACGTATATACCTAAAAAATTTCTATACGAAAGTACTATTCATAACACTACGCATCGAAAAGTTCGAGGGGTCGGGCGCCCCCTCGGAACTCCACTAAGTTGCGCCCTTGTCTGTTGTTATGCCTTGGTGGAATAGGGGATGCTATTCTCATATGTAAAATGTCTTTCATGGACCACTTTAATACATATATTCAAATTCTTCTTCATACTTGTTTTTGTGTTAGTTGCTATGTAGATTAAATCCTTAAATGTTAAATAATCTTGGGTAGATGAGACCCTTGTGGGATACACTATGTGATCCTTTTCTGTTTTGGTTCTTGTTTAATCCTTTTCTGTTTCAATTGCAAAAGCTTTAAAGTGTTTCCATAACATTGGTGCACCATGGACATGTCTATTTCTTCAATCAAGCTCTCTTTGTTTTGATTCTGGGCTTCGACTTCATTCGTTACTATCAAACTTGTTTTCTTTATGGGGCACATGTATGCACAATGTCCCATGTTGTGGCATCGAAAGCATTTAACATCCTTTACTTCTTTCTTTTGTTCATTGAAAGGTTTTTATATGTAACATGTCTCCCTCAAAAGTGATTTCAAATCTCTGAAGAGAGAGTTGTTCAATACTCAAGATGTTTTTCCCATAGTGTCATACGGCGAATCCGATAATATGATTTTGCCCGTTGCTGGAAATCTCCACATGCCCCTTGCCTGTAAAATACTCCTTTCTATAACCGCATGTGAATGCTTCAATGATGTATGAATTTCAAAGTGAGTTAAATAAGTGCTTGTTTCCATAAGCATGTTGTTTTCTTATTACACTTGCAAACCAAATCTCGTTCCAAGATTTCCATGTTGGTACGTCTGATCATAAATTCAGAGTTCTAAATTCTTTTAGGACATGCTCTTCAGAAATGATATGGTTTTTTACAAAAAAACTGCATAATTGTAGGTTGTACAGAATGTTAATCTTTCTTTTCTTGAGACTTCTTCATTGATTGAACTCCGCCTGTGTAGCCTTCCTTTTATTAACAATGTTCCTCTTGATGGTACAGATCATAAGTCTTCTCTTGATCTTCTTGATTGAAAATAAGTTAGGGATTTTAGGTCGAATCATCAGTACCGTCATGATTCGCCTAAGTATATATGCCTTCAAATTCAATCGGCTTATCTTCACAGGTCTTAAACGATGGCTCCGATGCCATTTGTAGAATATGGAGATCATTGTGTCTGACAGGTTAATTTGAAGGGAAAGTAGGATTAAACACTAATATCGATTTGATTACAAATTATGATTACATGGTTTGGGTATTAAGTTTAGTATATGGAATAAATATCCTAATTATATAATATAATTATATCGACTACCACGTCGTAGTTGTCGTACTGGGTGTACATAGGACTAAAAATACAATATTATTATTATATATCCGGTTCGACGTTGTAGTCCTAAATATATAACATTATTATTATATGGACTTCGACGTCAAAGTCGGTGTAACGAGCGTAAATAGTCCTAAATATATAACATTATTATTATATCGACTTGGACGTCGTAGTTTCCGTACCGAGCGTATATACTAAAAATGCAATATTATTATTATATATCTGGTTCGACGTCATAGTCGGCGTACCGACCGTATAATAATCCTAAAAAATATAAATAAGTATTATATCGACTTCGACGTCGAAGTCGACGAAACGAGCGCAAATAGTCCTAAATATGTAATATTATTATTATATCGACTTCGACGTCGTAGTCAACCTACCAACCGTATAATAATCCTAAAAAATATAAAATAAGTATTATATCGAAGTCGGTGTAACGAGCATAAATAGTCCTAAATACATAATATTATTATTATTATTTCGACGTCATAGACGGCGTACCGAGTATATATATAGGACTAAAAATATAATATTATTATATATCCGTTTTGTCGTCGTAATCGGCGTACCGAGCGTATAATAATCCTTAATAATAAAAATAAGTATTATATCGACTTCGACGTCAAAGTTGGCGTAACGAGCGTCAATAGTCCTAAATATATATTATTATTATTATATCAACTTTGACGTTGTCACACGAGAGGTAGTGCGAGGTGTGATCGTGATTAGCTCTCATTGCATACGATGGAAGTAAACAAACTATATGAATAAAATAATGCCATGTGCATCCATGACATTTACAGATATAAAGTTTACAAGTCACGATTGTTCACAAAAGACAACACAAAGTTATCGTGTATAACATAAGACTTGATTTCAAAAATAAAGTTTGAATGAGTAAAGGCTTCACATTCTATATTTCGCTCCAGGGCGAGATATACGAACCAAACCCTCCAAAATGGATGACATCGACATCCACATCTTGTTTCTTTTCTTGTATCCTCGTGCAAAGACCACTAATTGCCTGAAATACATGTAAGTTAAAAAGTCAACAATAATGTTGTTGAATTCATGTGTTTGTTTTTTATCTAATGAATCTTTAAAACATTTGAAGTTCTTGTACATAAAACCGTTATGTAAAGCGTCAATGAAATCGTTGATCATTAATGTTTTGCAAGGACATTAATATATGTGCCAACACAGGAAGCAATCCAACCCTTGACGATTTTTGTGCCGATTACCCTCGACCGGGACACAAAAGCACTCTAACAGGTCTCACGGACCAAGAGTGGGGCTCGCCTATGTAACACCTGTGCCTCCACGGCCATCAAACAAATACCAAACCAATGAAATATTATATTTCATACTTGGGATTTGTAAAAATATGTGTATCATTTGCACATATCAATTCTTGTTCAATTTCAAACTCTAAAATCACTTTCTGGAAGGTTATACGCGCACCGATGCGTAAATATAACCAGTTTAATGCAACAAACACTCTGGAATAGTGAAATAGGCTTGACATACCTTAAATAACCTTTACATAACTTAGAAATAAGTTTTGAAGGCTTCGGTATGGCAAAAATCAAGTTAATTCGCTTACAGGGACTAAATATGACAAACTACGAAAGTATGTCAATTTGAACTGTAACGAACATTCCGGAACATAACCATAAGTTAAACACACCTTAAATATCCTTTACATAGCTTAGAAATAGGCTTTGAGGGGTTCGGTGTGCTAAAATAAACTTTTGGGTCATTCAGGGACTAAAAGTGTCAAAAAGTGCACAAGTTTGCATTTTCGCGCATAACTTACGTTCTGAATACATCCGGACATCCAAAAATTTATGTAAGCATGACTATATTATATTTTAGTGTTCGCCATAAGAAAAATCCATTCGTTTCGTCATTTGGTTCGTTTTTAGCGCTTATGCGCATTCCGTCGTAATTAACCGAACATCGCGTTCGTACGGCCAAACGAACCGACATCCGAGATATTTTTGAGCACATTTTAAGTTCCCTATATTTTAACTTCATTTTAGAGCTTTGAAATGGGGTTAACGGGCCTTAAACGTGTCGAAAATGGCCTAAATACAGTTCAGGGACCAAAAGTGTAATTCTGCCGAAATAGTGCCTAGCGGTGCGCTACACTTTAAGCGTAGCGGTGCGCTAGCCTTCTGCAGACCAGGTTCAGTGTTCTAATCCAGCTGTTTGCAGCTGTTATCCACTCCCTAATCCCTTGCCACCTGTTGGAAGCTTATGGTGAGTGGCCAATTTACACACCATAACATTCCGACACTTGTACGGGTGAGATCAAGGCACGTTTCCCGATAAACGATCCTAACGGTGGTGCTTTTTCTATAAATACCCACCAACATCACACCCAAAAACCCACACCTTTGAATCTGAACTTGCTCTCTAAGTTGTCGTGTTTAACACTTCATACCTGAGAGTGTTCGGGTTCAAACCTTCCATTCTTGGACCCTTCGTAAGTATTCTTTCGTTCTTTTCCTTATTTTACTGCTTTTCGAGTCAGAAAGTCAAACTTTGTTTGACTTTCAGCGTTGACCAGTAATGGTCAATGCGAAGTTCGTTTGAACTTCGCAACGTGAGTGTAATCACGTTGGTCATAGTCCCTTGGGACTATGCCCACTGGTTACCACGTTGTCTAGAGTCGTAGGGTAGGCGATCTAATAAATCGCCTATACCTTCGAACTCGACCCATTTGGTCGATCATTAGGATCCGACCAAATACATTAGGTGACCATAGTGTAGGGAATAACCTTCCGAGGTTACACCCTATGGTCACATCGTTTAAGTAGTTGTATGATAGGTAGTTTATATGCCTTAGGTAAATTACCAGAATACCCTTTTCATGTATAATTGGTAATTAAGCATATGTAACCTAAACCTTTGTCACATAACTGATTTTGTAACATGTTTAGGCATATAACACTTGTCATAGGGCTGGTTAGGCTTTCCGAACGCGTTTTACGCGAACGACGCGTTAAAGTAGCATAAGCTTCCTAAACGGGTCGTAATGGGTCGATAAGACTTAGGTTAAGTTTCATTTAGCATGTAGGATTTGTTAAATCATATCATATGAGTTCCTACACTCATTTGGTTTACAAACCCTAATGCTACCCAGTCTTCCGATTTAGGTCCGGTTAATTAACATAGTTACCTATATTAGGTGCCGTTTGATTTCCGTGATCTCTAGCATTGTTTGGTTGTTACTCAAGGACTACTGAGCATTCTCAAGTGAGTACATAGACCCCTCTTTTACTGTTTTCCAAACTGTTTTGGGGTGGAACACATGTGCCTACTTGTTACTTTCCTGCTTTCCTGTTTTCACATCATATACCGACTATGTTTGTTAGTACATTATAGTACATGATTTCATTACTTTTCTGCTATGTATGTTGACTGATAACATGCTAAGCACATTGATTTACATGACTTTTCTTCTTTGTATGTTAACTTAGCATACTTAGTACATTTCTGTTGCATATGTTTACTAAGCATATGGACACATTGTTTTACATTGCATTTCTGTTGCATATGTTTACTCAGCATATGGACACATTGTTTTACATTGCATTTCTGTTGCATATGTTTACTCAGCATATGGACACATTGTTTTACAGCTCTACCTTGTATGTTTACTCTAGCATACTAGGTACATTATCTTCATAAAACATGCTTACATTTTGGTATGACATTTGGTTTGTTTAACGGGTCTATATAACATTCATTAACATTTGCTACGCCGCTCGGGAGTAAGTAGTGGTACCATAGGACTTGACAAATCCCATTCCTGACATCCCGGGTTTGTTTGGATGTAAGGAATGACTGAATCCGAATACAATTCTTTTGATAACCTTGACTGAAAGGGTTATCCGACTGTCTCAAGGCTTGAATGTTTGCGTCTAACATACCGCATAAGTGTTCATATTCAGTATAGCATGCATATGTCTTACAAAACATAACTTTGATTTAAACCAGCTTTACTTCAATACTTTGTTTTGTACATTTTTACTTATGGTTTAAGTAGTCTAAATTTTACTTACCATACATATCATTTGGTTACATATTACATGATTTACATTGATCATGCATTTACACAAAACACAACATTGATTTAAACCGAGTTTTACTTCGATACTATGTTCTTGTGCATATGGTTTAGTTGATACCTTTCACTAGCCATACATATCATTTTGGTTATACATTACTTGACTACTTTTGGACTACCAACATTTGACATGGTTTATACAAGGACTTTTGACTATTGGTTTAAACATAGACATCTTACATTGTTTGGTTTGGATTGATTATGTGATTAAGTAACGATGCGTGTGTAATATGATACAAGCATGGTGGATACGCCGCTGGTACTTCCTATATATAAATGTTTGTATGGTATTACATATTGTAGCGTTATTTGAATCATTTCAGTTTGATACATATAACATTTTATACAACTAACATACTTTTCACAAGACATTGCTTTACAAACAACTTATCTTATACAAACTCATTTAACTTGGTTATTCATTTAACTATACATTATTCACTTAATTATACATATCATCTGAACTCATTGTTTTTCAAGTAATTTACAAAACAAAGCAAATAACAAGGTTCATGACTAAACATTTTCTCAAACATAAGTCATGACACCTATTTTCACAAAACCTATGTATCTCACCGGCATTTTTATGCTGACGTACCATATTTTCACATGTGTTTTTCAGGAGCTGTTGCATAAGATGATCAAGATACACATAGACAGACTTGGGCTTTAGTGACAATAAAAGATGCAAGACTAGTTAATTATGTTGTATTTTTTTGTTTGTTAAGACATTGTAACACTTTTAATCAATAAAACGAAACTTTAATTTTCCATGGTTGTGAAACATTAATTCTGTTGCAACACGCCCCGATGTTTCCGCCGCGATTTGTTGTTCTACGCGGTCGGGGTGTGACAGCCTAAACCCGAAAGATCTACCCCTTTTGTTCCTCGGTCTGTATGTGATTAATGGTGCTTAAATTCCACCCTATGCGCATATGATCTATGTGTGTTTCATTCCCTAACTTATTATAACATAGTAACATGTTTCTCCCCCGATAGTTTAAAAGAAAATGGGACTTGAACTCATGGTTCGCATCCAAATAAACGTGTGCTGGCAAATTTGGGTTTTCGTGCGTGACTCACAACCTACAAGTGTTCTAATCTCATTAGACACTTAGGTCTTTACTTGACTTGTAGAAGTCGCTCATCTTCAGTATTCGTTTGGACTTATATTTGTTTGTTTCTTTGGTTGGGAACCCTTGTTAGTTTTAATACGTCGGTAGTTTGTTCATTTGTTTGTTCTTAATACATATATTTCATATATATATATATATATATATATTATTTGTGTATTTTTGTGGTTCTCTATGAACGGGCCTAGCCCTTCATATGCCATGGTGCTTCGCACGAGTGTAAACGAGCCTCGCACTTATGTGTCTTCGTGCCTCGCACGAGTGTTTCGTCGTTATGAGTTACATATATTCTTCTTATATATATATATATATATATATATATCCGTGAGTGGTGAACCTTTATTTACTTCTATATGTATGTTCCTTTATGTATATATTTATTCTCAAATATATATGTATATCTTTACTAGATATATTTGTTAAAGTGTACTTGTGTATTTATACGTATACGTATAACATGTGTGCATACTTTACTTGTATACATTTGTTGTAGGTATTTGTGTTGTATTTATACATATATGTGTACATGTACATTACTTGCAATCCTTGTATTTTACTAAGTGTTTTTGTGTACGTATTTTATACGTATAAGTAAACTTATATACTTGTATTATTTCACTAAGTTGTTTTTATTTAACTTTCCGGATTTATGATGAGAGAAATATATATATTAGTTAAGTGTCTAAAAATAATATATTTTTAGAACTTTACGGTAAAGTTGTTTATACATATTTCTCACCAATAAAACGTATAAGTTTCGTGTCGGTAAAATACATTCTTTGTCGTGACATTATAAGTATATATCTTATCGAATTTTAATATATTTTACCTTATCGGTTTAGTGTATATACATATATATATATATATATATATATGAGAAGGATTCGTTAGGAACCACCCTTTATTGCGAGAACTGCGAGAACCAGTGTGAACACAAACAGTAATACCTAAAAAAAATCTAAAACACACCAAAAAAAATTTTTTTTTTTACTATTTTTTTTGGAAAAAACGCTATATTTCGTTTATAATAAAAAATAAAAAAAATTCAGAAAAAAAATTTGAGTCACAATTATCCATGCACATGTGCATTTGTATCATTTCTTTGACAAATTCCGTAATTCATTACAAATATTAGACAATTGCACTTTCATTTACACTAACACGTGTAATACACTACTTTTTACCTTAACAATGTTAGAAATGCACATGTACATCTATATGTAACAACATGAAATAAGGTGTGTTGGTACACTACTTTCTTTTTCATCTATCATTCCATCCATAATACACAAACATGCACATGTGCATTTTTGTCATGTCTTTGACAAATTCCGTAATTCATTACAAATATTAGACAATTGCACTTTCATTTACACTACCATATGTACTACACTACTTTTTACATTACCAATATTAGAAATGCACATTTGCATCTATATGTATCAACATGAAATAAGGTGTTTAGGTACACTACTTTGAATACACTTTCCCTTTCATCTATCATATCATCCATAATACACTACCATTACCTCCTACCATCCATAATTCAATATCAGTACCTCCTACTATCCATAATACAACACCATTACCAATATTTTCACTTTGTTACATGTATATCAACACCATTTATACCATCCAATCCTCATATTACTTCATAAAGTAACAACTATAGCCAAACCATCAACCACTAGATATAACTAACCAAAAAACATGTATATTGGTAATGTACCAAAACATATTACTTCTCCATTCAAAATCACAAACTTGTTGTACCAAAACATGTTATATCATGGTTATACCTAATGATGCACATATGCATTTTGAATATTGGTAATGTAAAAAGTAGTGTATTACGGATGGTATTGTAGATTAAAGTGCAATTGTCTATTACTGATAACGTATTACTGAATTTGTCGAAGTAATGATACATATGCACATGTGCATGGATAACTGTTACTAAAAAAAGGTTTTTTTTTTTTCAGGTAACTAAATATAGCGATTTTTGTTAAAAAATATTAAAAAAATAAATAAAAATTTTTTGAGTGATTTTTTTATTTTTTTTAGATTTTATTTTGTGTTCACATTGGTTCTCGCGGTTCTCGCAATATGGGTGGTTCTCATATGAACCTTACCCTATATATATATTCTTGCTTCATTATATATAAATGGGTAAATTACACTTTTCATCCTTTATTTTTGTATGGAATTGCAATGGATAGCCTTTAACTTCAATAATTACAACTACAATCCTTTATATGGAAAACTCGTTACGCCTTTCGTCCTTTAACACTAACTAGGCTAAAATTTTTAGTTAAGTCAGAACATGTGCCTTGCACATGAGAGTATAATTGTCTTTTTGCATTATTATTAAAAAAAATACTTTAAGAGATTAATATATATGATTATTCCAATTAGCTCTCATAAGTCTCTCTCACTCTCTCTTTCTCCATAAATACCGGTCATCACAACAATCATTTCCGACCACCACTTTTGGCAGCCTGAAAATAGCCACCGTCACCAAAAAACTGGCTGCAAAAATCAACCCTTGACCATCTTCCCCCATCACCTGTTCATCATCAATCCCTCAAATTCATCTGAAATGGTCACCAAATTAACCATCAAAACCCAAAATTCATCTGGAATGCTTCATCTCGACGACAACCTCCATGTCGTCAACGACTATTTTCAGATCAACAACGTGGTGGTGGGGTTTTCGTGGTGGTCGTCGGATCTGTGGCGGTGGGATTCTATGGTGGTCCTCAGATAGCTATAGTGGTCCTTGGAGCTATGGTGGTGGTTAGGTCACGAGATAGGTTAAGAAAGTGAGAGTGTTTGCGTATCAGATCTGTGTTAATTTTGTCACAGCTTTTGCTGATACATTCTGCACAGAGTTGGTTTAGTTTTGATATATATCATATATTGACCAGCTGCACACTGCTTTTTTAGGACACACAACTGATTTGTCACCATAATTTGGTTTATTTAAATTTTTAGTCTTTTGAGGCCAAATATTTAAATCACAGTAAGCATTTGTGCAACAATATATTTCTAAACCATATAAATGTTTTAGGATCTAGGGTTTCAAAAGTTTGCTTAATTTGAGAAGGAATCTAAGGTTTTGAAAGGATAATTTAACGAAGATGATAGAGATTGAGGATGAAAAAATGACGACATAACAGTGTTTGCGTATCAGATTATATGTGTTCAGGCGGGTAGGTGGTGGTGGGTGGTGGTTGGTGATGGTGGGTGGTTGGTGGTGGCTTGTTGATGGTGGTAGTGGTGGAGGTTTGTTGAAGAGAAAGAGAGAAAGATGGGTCAGAGAAGAGACAGGATTTTCTATAAAAAAATAGTGTAATTACTAATCTACCCTCATGTGCAAGGCACATGTTCTGACGTAACTGAAACATTTAACATGATTAGTGTTAAAGGTTGTCCATTGCAATTCGATACAAACATAAATGATGAAAAGTTTAATTTACCCTATATATATATATCCATTGTCCGATCCTCCGAATATATGTTTGAGGATATAATATAAGTGTGTTTATCCACATCTTTTTTGTGTTATAAATCCACGTATCCAAGTATGGATATATATATTTATGCCTTGTCATACTTTCAAGTATAGGGAAAACTTCACATAATAGTAATCAAGTTTATCATCTGTTCCACTAAAGTCACTGAATCTTTTTTTGTTCTTCTAAAGTAACTGAAGTTTCATTGTGTGTTTCAATATTACGTAATTATCAGGTTTCCAGGTAAACTTGATGATGTGTCAAGTCGGATGTATATTTTTTTTTATTTTTTAATACTTATATGTGGCAATCACATGTGAAGAAACACTAGAATAATCGATCGGAATCAATTATCTAGGGGGTTTGAATTCGCATAAAAGGTGAGTTTTCTCTCGTTTGATTCGATAACAAATGATCTTCTCTTCCGGTGAATTCTGCAAAAAAGAAGCACCGTTAGCCTCGTCAAGGGGAGAAAAGGGTTCTCTCCTTGACCCGACTCCGGTGTGAGAATAAGTATGTGTTTATGGAGAAGAAGATGTATTTGAGAAGTGTGTGTAACTTGAATTCATACCTGAGTTGTTTCTCATATTTATAACCGGGAGCCTTTGGGCAGGAAAACCCGTTAGTGAAAAGTTGACGGAAGATGCTAACCCCGTAAGCGGTTACATTTCCTTCCGTCAAGCTTCTTGATCCGTCGTAAGTGCACACAGATCGTGGCTTAGATCGATGGCTGGGGATTTGCCACGTGTAAAGTGATTAAGTGCAGATTACTCTCCAATTACATGCTATCGTTGTGGTTTCAGGGATGCCTGAGATGGCGACACGTGTCCAGGAGGTTATAACCGTCTTAGCGGTGCACGATTGAATTCCTTCTAGAAGATTACTGCTGTAATCTGGTGTGGCTCCTTATCGTGTGGAATCAGCTAAATAAATAATATCCAAGTCTGGATATTATTAGGCGGAAGTGTTTAACTTAGGATTTTTATCCTTTGTTTATGGAGGGAAACGCAAGGATTTATGATTTCCTTTTGGCGCGCAAGTGTTGTCTGCTGTCTTTTTTTCGTGTCCTCTTTGTTGGACCAGTGCGCGGCTGCGCAAGGTCTAAAGAGGGTTAAAGATGAAGTTGTGGTTTTTCTCTTAAGTCTTCTTTATTGGACCAGTGTGCGGCCGTGCAAGGTCTATAGAAGGTTAGAAAATCGAGGTTGTGGTATGGTCCAAACGCTCGAAACGAGGTTTTTGGGACCTTACCCCTTCAAGTCCCCCAGTCTAGTGTTGCTCTTATGCAAATAAGTGGAGCACTGGACTATGAGAGAGAAATGCTTTTTGCTGCAGGGTTTTTGGTGCGAAAGTGGAGAATTTTTTTATGAGAAGATACTCTTGCGCATTTTTTCGAAAAGTCTTAGAAGAAAACTTGTGAGTTTTCTTCTTTGTTCTGACCTGCTTTGCCATGATCTGACGTTTATAACGTTATAAACATACATACATGTAGTACCCTTTCATCTTCCTTTTTTGGAGTATGTGCAGACGTTGCCATAATTCATTTAATGAGATATGACGTGTTTCTGGTAACGCCGTTTAGAAGAAGATGATCTGATAGTTAATCATTACGGGTTCTGTTGTCTTCTCTTTTCGATGCTCGATATTTCTTTTCGGTATCATATATACATGTGGGGAGTATGCATTTTTACCAATTTTGGCAATATGAAAACTCGCCGATCCTCTCGTTCTCGGAGGCTTTCCGAAGTTTTGAAAGTTTATGATGCGGCGGAAGGTTTGCTCCTCCTTGCTAACTCACCGTTGAAAGAAATCGCCGGAGGCAAGGGACTTTTGGATCCAGGTCCTCCTAAACTGGTAGATACCGATGGTGACTTCCCTTCTTCTAAGGGTGTTGATGATGGATGTGCCATTGGACTGTTTGTTAATGCTTTGAAGGAGTATCTTCCGGTTAACCGGAAAGATCAGCCTTTACTTGTGTACCGGCGGCGTCGAAACAGGTGTTATTCTGATCCTTCCTCTAGGAATGAAGGGATACCAATTGTTGTTGGGGAGATTGAGCTGACTGTTGTTCCCCCTTGTTAGGGTGTTCGGGGAAGTACTGTATACCTCTGACGAGGCTTCAGTTATGTTTTTTTGGTGTTTATTTTGTAAAGAACGTTTTGATGTTCTGCTGCTGTAAATGTTGCTAAAGGTGCCTTGTTGCACTAGTAACATTCCCTTGTTGATGCAATGTTATGCATTCATGTTTTGTGGTTATTGATTTATGTTTGAATTACAATATGTTGCATGTGTATAATTACTTTGTTTAGGTAGAGCGAATGAAAATGGTATTGTGCTCATGTGCGAACGTAAGTCTAGACTGTGTGCGGGGCTTGCTCTTTTTTAGACCGTTCATGAGGCTTACAATGTTCACCATACTGTTTTCGCGTATACCAAAGGAATTACATGCAATTTGTAACAAACAATAACATGTAAAGATAATTTTTGCATTAATAGGGCGCGGGGCTAATAAAGTGAAATGGAAAAAATACCTTGCCTATATAAGTATGACTTGTTGAATAGCTTGGCTAGTTGCTGTGCGTTCCCGGTGTGAGGAATAGTTGTTGATCACGCTAGTTGAGTCCGTCTTTAACTGTGAGTAGGGATGTAGAGATAGTGAATAGTACGTGATTGCTCATCGTGGGAATTGGTTGTGCAAACCTTGGTGCTCGCTGATTGGTTGTACTAGCGTATTTCCATGGATTGTTAGGGTTGCGCGTATGTAAAGGAGCAAGTGTATGTGTGTTCGCTCGTAAGCAAAGGAGAATGCGCATATGGCGACTTAAAAGAGTATGCGCGGATAGCGACTTACGTGCTCATGTGTCAAGGAGCAAGTGCGGATGGCGACTTACGTGCTCAAATGTAAAGGAGCATGCGCGTATGTCGTCTTACGTGCTTGTATGTAAAGGAGCAAGCGCGGATGGCGACTTACGTGCTCAAATGTAAAGAAGCATGCGCGTATGGCGACTTACGTGCTTGTATGTAAAGAAGCATGCGCGGATGGTGAGTTACGTGCTCAAATGTAAAGGAGCATGCGCGTATGGCGACTTACGTGCTTGTATGTAAAGGAGCAAACGCGGATGGCGACTTACGTGCTCAAATGTAAAGAAGCATGCGCGTATGGCGACTTACGTGCTTGTATGTAAAGAAGCATGCGCGTATGGCGACTTACGTGCTTGTATGTAAAGGAGCAAGCGCGGATGGCGACTTACGTGCTCAAATGTAAAGAAGCATGCGCGTATGGCGACTTACGTGCTTGTATGTAAAGGAGCAAACGCGGATGGCGACTTACGTGCTCAAATGTAAAGAAGCATGCGCGTATGGCGACTTACGTGCTTGTATGTAAAGGAACAAGCGCGGATGGCGACTTACGTGCTCAAATGTAAAGAAGCATGCGCGTATGGCGACTTACGTGCTTGTATGTAACGAAGCATGCGCGGATGGCGACTTACGTGCTCAAATGTAAAGAAGCATGCGCGTATGGCGACTTACGTGCTTGTATGTAAAGGAGCATTCGACTCGCATGGAGACTGACGTGCTTTTATCCTTAAATAAGGAGTATAAGTTTTACTAAAATTTTTGATGTGATTTTTCAATCGGCGGTATTATACCGCAACAATAGTATTTATATTGTTCCCATCATCTTGAAAAGATAACCGATTGCGGATGTCTTTTTTTAATGATTTCTTTCATCCCTTAAATTTTAAGTACCAGTTGTACAGATATAGACGCTCTAACTATGCTAGTCAATATAAATGTTTGTGCATATATATCCGTTACAGCGTAGATAAGTGTCAGATTGTAACACTTTCATGTTGAAAAGTCATGGCACTTGAATTAGCATAAGTTCCGGTTTAAATGTTTATAAGTGATAGCACCAACTGTTTAGTGTATGCTAGAAGGTGCTCACGTTATGTAAAAGAATTCGGGAATTTGTTCTCTTTCCCTTATTTTGTTTAAGGAACAATTGAAAAGATCTTTCAGAGGAATTTGTAGTACCTGGGTTTTGACGAAAACCGTATTAGTCAAGGCTTATAGCCCCAAGAAGCAAAGCTCCGGAAGTTATGCGTTGTGCGACCTCAGATCTGCAACTCGTTGATCATAGAAGTTAAATGAAACCCCCAAATCTGGAGTGTTTGTGCAAAATTTGGTTCATGGTGATCTAGAACCTGTTGAACCAGTACTCTGGAGTTTTTCTCCTTGAGTAGATCTGAACGGTTATGAACTCCCGTTTGCATTAGGGAAGTAATTCGTCCCGAATGACTGTTGATGCTTTCTTGCCGAATATCAGATCTGATGTCTGAGGACTCAGGTCTGATAATTTGCGTGAAATTTTGGTTCAAAGCTTTCTGGAATCTGCCGATCCAGTATTCTGGAGCTCTCTCTATGAGTTGATCTGAGGAGTCCTTTTCGTCTGAGTGATTGTTACTTGTATTGATTCCCATGATTCCGTCGACCTGATTATTTGGGGTTGTAGAACTCTTGAATTCAGACCGAGGATCTGATGGGTGAGGTGATGAATTCTCTGTCATGTGAAAACAGAGAAATGAGGGAAACTGAATCGAAACAAGACAAAACTGAAAAAAAAAACTGAGAAATTGGTGGGCGCCAATGAAGAAACACCAGAATAATCGATCGGAATCAATTATCTAGGGGGTTTGAATCCACATAAAAGGTGAGTTTTCTCTCGTTTGATTCGATAACAATTGATCTTCTCTTCCGGTGAATTCTGCAAAAAAGAAGCACCGTTAGCCTCGTCAAGGGGAGAAAAGGGTTCTCTCCTTGACCCGACTCCGGTGTGAGAATAAGTATGTGTTTATGGAGAAGAAGATGTATTTGAGAAGTGTGTGTAACTTGAATTCATACCTGAGTTGTTTCTCATATTTATAACCGGGAGCCTTTGGGCAGGAAAACCCGTTAGTGAAAAGTTGACGGAAGATGCTAACCCCGTAAGCGGTTACATTTCCTTCCGTCAAGCTTCTTGATCCGTCGTAAGTGCACATAGATCGTGGCTTAGATCGATGGCTGGGGATTTGCCACGTGTAAAGTGATTAAGTGGAGATTACTCTCCGATTACATGCTATCGTTGTGGTTTCTTGGATGCCTGAGATGGCGACACGTGTCCAGGCGATTATAACCGTCTTAGTGGTGCACGATTGAATTCCTTCTAGAAGATTACTGCTGTAATCTGGTGTGACTCCTTATCGTGTGGAATCAGCTAAATAAATAATATCCAAGTCTGGATATTATTAGGCGGAAGTGTTTAACTTAGGATTTTTATCCTTTGTTTATGGAGGGAAGCGCAAGGATTTGTGATTTCCTTTTGGCGCGCAAGTGTTGTCTGCTGTCTTTTTTCCGTGTCCTCTTTGTTGGACCAGTGCGCGGCTGCGCAAGGTCTAAAGAGGGTTAAAGATGAAGTTGTGGTTTTTCTCTTAAGTCTTCTTTATTGGACCAGTGTGCGGCCGCGCAAGGTCTAAAGAAGGTTAGAAAATCGAGGTTGTGGTATGGTCCCAACGCTCGAAACGAGGTTTTTGGGACCTTACCCCTTCAACATGGCTTTTTAATTAATAAAAAACAGTTAAATAAAAAGATTAAAATCATAACCATAGTAAAATCAAAACCCCATCAAATCCTCGATCATGTTATGTTCCTCCAAACCCTTGACCCTCTTTATTAAAATCAAGCCTCGATCCTCAAAACCTTCAAACATGTTGTTTAATGACGATTCAGAAGTTGATTGTTTACCCCTCGATTACATTGCCTTGATTATCAAAACCCGATTGTTACAATTCGATTTTTATAGACCATTCGGTTCGATAGTTTTGAGTTTCAATTCGATTTTCTTTACAGACGATTCAGAAACAAGAAATTGATTACATATATAGTAATATGGATCTTTGAATGTTCATGTTTAGTGTTGAAGATGAAAATGATTGTTTCTTCTTTCTTTACTGTCAACGCAAAAGTGAAGTTTAAGAAAATAGAATCTAACATAAATGAAGTTCAAGTTTAGATTAAGCTATTATAGTTTTGCTTCATTTGATCTTGCAGATATGGATTTTGTTTAAGTTGATTTAATGCTAAATTAAAAAAAAGAAACTATTTTAATTTTAACTTAAAAAGCCAGATCATCATGGTAACCTAGAAACCTAATAATTGCATAAGATTGAAACATTAAATCAAACTTGAGTGATTTAAAAGATACAAAAAAAGATTTAGTGACTTTGGTGAAACGACTTAGAAACTTGATTACTATTCTATAAAGTTACCCCTCAAGTATATTATAGTTTCAAGTATATTATAGTGCCTTGTTGTTTTGTGTTAGTATTTAGATATCATGCATCCTACATATTCTAAATACGTACACCTTAACACATAAACATATATACACATATGTAGTGAGGGGAAGGTTCATTTGAGAAGAAATTTAATGTGAGAAGAAAAAGAAGAAAGGACATAATGGTAAAACATTAAATAGTTTGTAACTCCTTCCATTAATTATGTTATCTCTAATTAATAAAGCAAAAAACATTTTACCCTACACTTTTCAAAATTTATCCTACATATGTCTTATACTTACCGAAATTTACCCTACGCATATCTAAATTTATCTTACACATTTAAGAATTTATCCTACACATATACTAAAATTTATCCTACACATGTCGAAAATTGTCATTTACCCTAAATTATTTTATCTTGAGAGAGTATATTTAAAAATGAGTTACAACTTTAATTAGTTAGCTAATTAATTACAATTAGAAATTTACATATATGCCCTTATTAATAACATTAAATACACATATTAAATGAAGTAAAATGAAGCATTTGTATTGGTTCAAAACTTATTCTTTTTATTCTTACAAAATTTTTCTTCTCATTTAAACCCTCCACTATGTAGTGATCTATATATATATATATATATATATATATATATATATATATATATATATATATATATAAGTTTGTTTAGTTTTTGGAAAACATTAATAAGTTTTTAACTTAAAATTTCCACCAAAAGTTTGCCTAATCATGATTAAGGTTGCTAATCACATTTTAGCCATATTAATTACTCGTTAATTACACCATATCACGATTATATTTTTAGAAAATTTCGCCATAGTTTCCCTATACTGTGGACGTTTCCACGTTTACAAAAAGTATTTAAATCAATTTTTCCACTTTACATAATCATCAAAACTCATGAATCTCATATTTTATCAACTTCAACTATCATGAATTTTTATATATATAACCTGATAAAATCTCTAAAACTTATCATATAATTTATGTTCACCTTTTACTTTACCAAGTTTACATAACCTTATTTATGTAATTTTTCCAAGATCACAACCTTAAAAATGTATTTTTAGTTCATCCTAAACTTTATGTTTTCCAAAATAATATTCTAGATCATAATCTATTTCATGACTCTTTAAGTTTGTAGATCTTGCTAGATCTAAACATAAACATGTTTAGATCCTACTTTTGAACATAAATTGCAAGATCTTGTTTTAGTTTAGGGTTTCATGTATTTTATTTGTAAGATTCAAGATGGTCAACTTGTACATCCATAATCTTCATGTAATGAGAAGTATGAAAACAAGTTTAGATAGCTTACTATTAGCTCTAAGGCTAGGGATTATCTTAGATGATGAATATGAAGATGATAAGAAAGGCTCCACAGTTGTGCATATACTCCTAGAAAGCTTCCAAGACTTGAAACCTCCTTAGATTATCTTGAAATCACCATGGAGTCTTGCATTTAGGAGTGTTAGTGATTGAAAATAAGAGGTGATTATGGGGGTAGTATGGCCGAAAATAATGAGAGAACGAGAGAAGTGTTTGTGTTTCATATTTGATGAATGATAATGATGGAAAGGAAAGTAAGGTTGCCTTATAATTATCACCCTTCCATAGTCAACACTAAATCTTGCCTACCCATACTTCTTCACTCACAAAGATCACATAGCATGGGTGTGACAACCTGTGTTTCTGAGGTAAACAACGTTAGCATTTATTCATATTTTTTATCTTGCTCGCAAATTCTTTTAACTCTTCACGCTTACGTAAATGTTTACTTACCGGTTATTTATGTATTATTTATATAAATATAGATATGCTTGTGCATGATTTTCCAGACTCGAGTCACCCGTACCTCGCTAGTTTGCGTACGACCCAAATGGCCCGATACTCAAACCACAGCCTAACTCAAAACCCGAACCATGTAACCACTAACCCAACCCCGCGCCACTCCACCTGTGGCCCGCTAACCCTTTGCCCACCCTATACCCACTTAACTTGATCATCGGCCATGTTTGTAGCCAAAACAACCCTATGGTTCAAACCTTAACCCAAACCGCCACCCTTATTTCCTAGTTTGTGGCCCACTCCAAGCCCAAACTGCCACCTTCTTAGCTTGTGGCCCAAGCTGTGTTCGGCCCAAGCTCCAAATCACCCTCTACCTTTTGTTGGTTACATCTTACATGCAATCACACAAAAACTCTAACGTAATTCGATCCCCCCTTCCTTCCCTACTATCGACGAAGAGGAGGTGCACAAAGGCTTCAAGAAATTTGGTTTCTAGGTTCAATCAAACTCTACAAATTACTAGGTCTTCACATCTCGTCTTTTGATTACAGTTCTTTTAGTTCTTGCATGTATTCGGTTGTAAAACTCTTATATCTTGGCTGTGTTCTTGGTTTTTCTTAGCATGTTCTTGTTGTTTTGATGTGTACTAATAGTTTTGGTTACTAGGGTTCATGCTTGTTGATGTGTACTCATAGTTTTGGTTGCTAGGGTTCATGCTTGTTGATGTTATATTGGTTTTATGAGTTGCATAATTACTAGGGTTTGAGTCTAGCATGATTGTGAGTGGAATCTTGATACTTTCATTGATCTTAGATGCGTTAGTTAATGTGTTGTGATGATAAAACTATTGTGGGTTATGATTATGAGTCATTTGGGTTATTATGTAATCGTTTTGGGGATCGGGTAACGAAAGCAGAATCTGTCCAACAAGTTACATTCGACACTGTAACCGGATCATAACATAACGAAAACTGGATTCTCTTGAGTTCAAAATGTAATATTTCTAAATGTGCTTCTAATGGCGCCGGAATCACAATTTTTAAATGTCGTTTGATATTTTAAACGATTTATTTCATTTTCAGTGGTCAAAGTTACATTTTTCGGTAGAATTTGTGTGTTGTGTTTTACATCATATCTCGGTGAATACTTGGAGTTAGGTCATGAAATTTATATAGTAGATACTCTTAGGTGTCGATAGGAATCTTCAAGAGGAATCGGATCAATCGGGTAATTAAGGTTTTCTAAATATTTTTTTTCCGTAAGCTACAGTCAGAAAGTGACAAATCTGGTCACTGCATAGTAAATGATTTTTCTAAATTTTTCGATAAAGGGTTAGCCCTCAAATATTCAGCATAAGAATAAACCCACCGAGAGGTACGTCCCATGAAAAGATCATAATTTTTACAATATCGTAAGTATGGTAAACGAGCTTCCTAAAATAGCCTAATTTCAGTGAATTTGCTATGCATGATTGATAAACTTATAAGAGTCGAAATTGTTATTTTAAGTGGCCGCACTTGATTAGTGATTGTGTAAATGATATGTGACATGTCGTAGGTTATATTATAATCATGTGCATGAAACCACACCGTAAAATATCTTGTGACAACTTGTTCATGTGCTATGTGTGCTAGATGAGTGTAGAACTTATGAACTTTGCATAAACACACTAATAACGCATTTAAGTCTTAACGAGCAAAACTAAGGTGAGTTCACAACTCTTTACTAAAAGAATGTGGCCTTGGTTTAGGACAACATACTTATTTCCCTAGTTTGGGAACACATACGGTACCCCTGGTTTGGGGCTACACACGCGTTCCTTGTTAGAACCACTGAAACATACTATCCATTGGAGGTGGAGTAGTACACTTGGACTAAATGAAAAACTTTATCCTGAAAGTCCTTACACATTATATCGATTAGCTTGCCAGGTTGGCAGACGGGGTATTATTTGATAGCGCTATTAGGTTTGACAAACCTCATACCGTGCTGGGAACCGGGCGTGAGCTATTGACTTTTCATATTGCATCAATGCGGATAGACATTGATGGAGGGCACAAAAACTTACTCCTTCAGTTTTCGGTATCTACACAGTTTAGTCATGTGATGAGGGTTACCTACCCGAGTCATACTTATAATGCTTTTACATGTGAACTTACGCTTACGCTCTACGCTTAACTAAAACTTTGAACCCACCAACTTTATATTTAAACACTACTGCATGTTTTGCAGGTCGTTAGGTAAAGCATGGGAGCTTACAACATTGGAGTGCCCTGGCTGAACTAAACTTTTGTTTTTAAATTTTAATAAACGATGTGGTTTCTAAATCATGTCTGGATTTTTACGTTTAGCTTCCGCTATTGGTTTAAACTATTTTTTGGGCATTTAAATATTAATCACTAATTGTGTTTATTGTGATGGTTTTTAATAACTTAAATATTTGTTCAACATGATTAGTAGCTTGATCCTGGTCAGTTGCACGCCTCCAGGTAAAACTTTGCAGGTGGATTTTGAGGGTGTGACAATGGGGGATTGTGGAGCCCCCATGTGACCGTCAATTAGGGGGGGGGGGGGGGTGGTCTTGCATTATTTTCACTTGTTTACTCTTTTATAACATGTGCTTGAATATCCAATTGTTAGATATTTGGGTTGTTATGTGAAGTGACAATAATTAAGACACTAATCATGGTTTAGGAGGCTAAAACATGCTACCTAGTTCACTAAACTAGTTATTTTTATGTTCGGATATTAAATTCGGCACTAGTTTCGTCATCGGATCGTAATCGCTTAAATTGTGCAACTTGTATGGTAACATATACATAAGTATCCTTTTAATATGTTTGATGTCGTTTATGATAATTAACATTATCAATGGACCTTGTTATTACCATAACTTGCTGAATTTTTCTGCGGAAATGCTGAATTGTTGTTTTATAGATCAGATCGGACAATTTAAGCGTTTTAAGCATTTTTCCAAAAAGTATATAATATTACAAGTCTTTTCCCCAAGTTAGGGTTTTTGTATAAGTGTTTCATTTGATATGCTTTCATATCATGTTTTTGTCGTTTCAGGGAGTACCAGAACTCTCCTCCAGAACTTTCCTGGCATGAATAGTGTGTTCGCATTGTTACCAACGTATTTGGATATAGTTTGTTTCATTCTGCGACATGGCGAATACGATGATACAATATGTAATGTAAATGATATGTCCTAGGATTGCTAGACTTTATAGACTCAATCATTCATAAATTAAGTCTAATGTAAATAAATAAATATGTAAATAGTGATTAAGTTGTACGAAATTACCATTTATTTTGTCAGTTATCACAGACGTCGTAGTTTGCGTACCGAGCGTATATAGTCCTAAATATATAATATTATTATTTTTTTTGGTTTTGAGGATGATGATGGACGATGATATGGATGACCAGCTCGAGTTGTAGGAGCAGGTGGAGCAGCAGCACATGGATCCACTTCCGGCTCACCTATACTTGGAGTTTCACCCAGAGTCCGAGGTTGTTGGCCGTTTCGGCAAGCTTGGGAGGACGCATGTTGATGGTCACTAGGCGGTTTGTTGGGAGTCTCTTGAGACCGCGGTGAGGCGGGTAGAGCGCGAGAGTTTATTCCACCTAATTCATCTTCGGATTGGCTTTTTGAGTTTTCGCATATGCCGAGCTACGTTTAATATTAACATTTATATTGTTCTTATTATTATTTTAATATATAACATTTAATTAATAAACATACGTATAAACAGGGTTTGGTAATGATTGATAAACCCACGCTTATAGGGTTTTGGGATGTGATTGCGTAAAAGGAGACTCAGGACCATGTAAACTCCAAGGGGAGGGTTTCGTTTATTATTGACCCGCTCTATAGGTACGTTAGTTATTATTGTTAATATTACTTATAATTAAATTATTATTATTGACTGGTCTCCTCTGTGTAGGTATCTTTATAGGCTCATCTCCTCTTCTATCACTACTCGTGGGAAGAGTCGGGCCTAGTGTACAAGCATGGATCTATTTTCTTTATTGCCTCTTGTACAAGAGGTCGTGCGCTCTCGCACATGGTTTAGCACAATATTTCACCTTTGCATATCATCGGCAGGAGTGCGGATTCTTATACGGCGGCTCCTACGTCACTATGATAGCCCTTCGGTTTGGCTATAACCTAAAAGGTGACCCGCAATTCTTAGCGGCGATACAACCGAAGAAGTTAGGGATGAGCACGATATCCGAGATAAAGATTGTTTGGCAGTTCCACCCCACAGAAAGCGGTTGCGCGGTAAGAACGACAATCGCTTCGTGCCGAGCCAGTTGCCGGAACGGTTCGACCCGGTGTATCCGCCAGCCCTATCGAGGGATGTGCGGGATCCTGCGCCAGAAATGGACATTCCGGACCTACCACAACCTCGCGTACCACCCAAGGCGCCTCAGTTCTCACAGCACATTGCCCCTGGTCCTACCCCAGTAGCAACGGTTTATTAGCAGCTATGACACGATGTTGACAGGCTGTCGTATGCGCTGCAGTGGTTAGTTGAGGAGGAGCAGGAGTGTCGACAGCGTGAGGGGTTACCTCCACGACCGTACCATCCACCTCCAGTACGACATCAACAGCCGGATCCGCAGCCATAGACGAGCCTATTCTTGTTTTTGTATTTAGTTATATTTTATCTTTCGTTATATATGCTATATATGTACAAACTTATGCTATATATATCAAACTTATGTTGTATATATCATATTCAGTCATATTGAAATGGTATAGTATATTCGAACGGTACCCGAGTATTTCAAAGTAATTTACGCTATAATATTTTAAATGGTATAACATTCGAACTACATTAAGACTAGGTATAATATTTTAATTTAAACTATAAAATATTTTAATTTAAATGGTATGGTATTGAAATGGTATAATATATTTGATCCATACTCTCGAGTATTTCAAAATAATTAACGGTATAATATTTTGAACGTTATAGTATCCGAACCACACGCAGACTTGGTATAGTATTTAATTTAAACGATAACGGTATAATATATTCGAACCGTAGCGGAGTTTTTCCAAATATTTAAACGTTATGATATTAACGATATAATATTTTAAACGATTTAATGTTCGAACCAAGTGAGAATTTATAACACCAAGCAGTCCCGTAATGTCAGATTGTTTCAATAAAACAACAAAGAATTTCCATTTTTTGTTATTTCTTTTCTCTTTTAATCTTATTGTTTTGATGTTTTAATCTGATTTAATGTATTGCTCCTTATGTTAACGAACACATGAGATAGAATATTCAAAAAGCAGTCCCGAACGGGACAATTCAAAATTTATCTCTATTAGATAAATTTTGGACGGGTAATTTTAAAGGGTTACCTAAATGTATATTTATATACCTATATGTAAATGTAAATATATAACATATATATGTAAATTAAAATATAAAAGTTTTATATCTCACTAAAAATAAATTACAACAAGGTTAAACATTGTTTATTACTATATATAAAACTAAAAAACATTAAGTAACATATGTAAAGAAAATAGAAACTAACCTTGAAGCTTTAAAAGCTTGTTAATGGTATAAATAAATGAAGAAGGTGAGAGAACTGAAGGATGTAGGTGAGAAAATTGAACGAAGAAGATGAGACATTTGGTGGGTTGTTGAATCAGTTGCGATTTTGAATTGGAGTATATAACACGGTCTGCAAAGGGAACACCGTCTAAAGGGTGCATATATAAGCATAAGACGGGGTTTAAGCATAAGAAGGGGTTTAAGTATAAGACGGGGTTATATGGAATTTTGTTGAATATTTTAATTGGATTGGCACAACGGTCATGTAGAAATTGATTTTAAGACGGGGTTATTATTTTAACACCGTCTAAATCAAATATTGAACACCGTCTAATGCTTCATATTGTAGTAGTGCAAATTCACAAATCGTAATTATGTTGGGTTATATACATTGTATATAGCTCTATACGCCTAATATATTCGAACCGTACCAGAGTTTTTCCAAAGATTTTAATGGTATAATATTTTAAACGATTTGATATTCGAATCGTGTGAGAATATATTACAACAAAACACCAAATTCACAAATCATAACTCTATTGGGTTATATATGATACGTATAGCTATACACGTAGCGTATATAAACCATAGTGTTTTCTGCTGATGATTGCTGTCCAGGCCTAAAATCCATGTACTTCTATACACTGTGCTGTCCAGGCGTATATAAACCCTAAGTATGCATATAGCCACCAGCAATTTGCCAATAGTTTGAGCCTATATCTATTTTATATAAATAATTCACTTCAGCATCCGAGGCTGCTCCCTAAGCTTCAGCCTCGGGTTACCTTCTAATGGTTAATTTATGTGTTACAACTCGGATCTAAGCTTTTTGAATGCTAGACGTGAATGAACTTGACAACAAATTTCTACACGTATTTCAATGCAACGTCTAAAATGAAATGCTTTTGAGGAAGACCCTATACGTGATAAAGAAAAAGGGCAACCAATGCTGTGAGTTCATCCGTAAACGTTTTTGCATAATTAGCATGATTACAACAAGTTATGCTGTTTTATGCTTTTGAAAATTCGAAACTATTTTTAAAAAAAAAGAATGTTTGTTTAAAACTTTAGCCTAAGAAATTGAGTATTAAATGAAGGTCTGTTTTTCTTGGAGGATCGATACGAAACCTAGTCCCTGTTTATCACAAACACAAACACAATCACGAGTGCGGAATCCCCGTGACGATGCAAACCAAACAGAGTATAGCAAATAAACACAACACATAACCAAAGATTCACTTTAGATTAAAAGGACGAGAACAACATCAAACATATACATACAATGCTTGAACGATAAACTCTCAGATTTCTCTATGCTCTCATGCCTTAACTGTTAAACATAACCAGCTATATATGCTGTCCACTGACGAACTCCTATGTGACGAAGAATATGTGTGACGAAGATTGATTCTTCGTCACACACACCCATCGACGAACAATGGAAGGTTCGCCAAGCTTAGTGTTTGACGAAGATTGATTCTTCGTCAAACATCAATCAAGGACAGAAGATATTGTTAAGTGTTTAAACAGAAGACATAAGACAAGACTAACTATATGTAAAACACTATGCACACTAGCATATGTTAAACATACATTACAAACACAAAGACAAAATGTCATACCAAGTAAGATAGGAGGATATCCAACTAGGTAGACTTTACGGAACTTACAGACTCCATTACAAAAGACCTTATAACATATAACGTAAACAAGACAAAGTTACTGACACATAAATGTACCAACAAAATCCCCCTTGTCTGTTGCTTGGTCTTCGGTCTTTGATTCTTCAGTGCTTTGCGAACCAGGTGATTCCATCATGAATACCACGGTAATAATAGAAACAAGCGACGCGTTGAAATCGTAACGCTTGGTGTGTGTCCTTGTCTTCATAAAATATATCATGTCGGAATAACTTGTTGATGTCGGCCGCAGACATCGGATCTAACATGCGGAAATTCTCTTAATCGTCTTTGAACACAATAACAGCCTCATGCGTATCAGAGTCATAACACCACAACGTCATATTTTCTAGGAAGTTCTGCTCCATTGGCATCAGAAGGATCTTGTCCAATACCTTCACGGCCTGATAAACAAGCTTGTACCTCGCTGTGTTGGTTGACGGATCCAAAGTAAACTTTATCTGCTAATACATCAGAAACTGTGGCTTGTATGACTCGTCTTTCCACCCTATCCTCCGATTTATCTTTATCTTACGAGTAAAAAGAGTTGCTCCTTCATATTTTGAACAATTGATCAGCTCCAACTTTGATAATGTTGCCATATCATAGAACGGAAGAGATAGAATACGCAAGAGCGATCTGAAATACTGAATTCCATGCGTTTAATCTCCATGCAATGGATTTCCTTCACAAACATCCAACTGAGTATTTTTCCACGAGGCTTTTCTTTATCGAACTTCAAATAATCGACTTGAGTTTCAGAAGGTGTAGGCTTTGCAACCTTGGAAAGGAACAATTTTCTCCATTCTTTGAATGAGTCGGCTGCATCATCTGTTGAATCACGATTCTTTAGTTTTTCGTCGATATCTTCCAAATGATCTTTCAACCAGTCTTCATCAAACGGGTTGAACTCTGTTCCATCTTCACGTACATAAGTCGACTTCCTAGTTTGGCCTTCAAAAACGATCTCATCAATATTTTCTATGTCTGCAGTTTCAGGTTCACTTGGAATATTATCAATGGAAGCATCATCGATTGCTTTCATTTCATTTAACGCTAGCTACTTCTCATTCGAGGGTTCAGCAACAAACTCTCCTTCTTCCAGAATTTCTCTAGATACAAGATGTACAACCTGTAAAGCAAAGTCAGCAGAGCTAAGAATAGTGGATGTACCAGCCAAGGAGCTTTCAACGTAAGAACTGCTTTCTAGCTGTTGTATTTCTTCTAAAGCTCCACCGGAGGTTCCTTGTGTAGATTCAATCTCTGGAGGCTCGAAAGCAACAATTTGAGCAGATGTAGTGGCTGGTGGTTATTCAGATGTTGCGGAAGGGTCAAGGTTACCCGGATCTTCAGAATCATGATCACGTTTCTTCAAGGTTTCCCGTTGTTTGCATCGGTCAGCCCACAATAGGTTAACATGCTTTCTAACGATCGCGAAACCATCATTGATTTTCTTGACCCCATCTGTTATCTTGGTGTTTCAACTGTTGTACCATTCTTTCATATCATCATGCTTTGCTTTAAAAGCTTCGGCCAACCTTTGAACATCAGTGCTTCTTTCTTTCAAATGATTTATATCAATACCACGAGCGTTATCAGCAGCTCGCATTTGCTGTAATTGGCGTACCCTTTCTTCATCAGCAGCCTTTAAACGTGCATTCTCAGCCTTAAGTTGATCAATTTCAGCTTGTTGATGTGTAATCTCAGCTTGTTGTCTTTGAACAGTGGACTTCTACGTATTCATCTCCAACTGTTGCTTGATAACTTCGCTCTTTGTAATGTTCATGAACGCCGATTACCTATCGATTTGTTTCGTAGCAGCCTGTAATTGCGAGAATAAGAAATCTACCTTCTCATCTTGTTCCATTTCTGAGAACATTCTACTTCGGCGTTCAGATCGATGCTGAGATGTTGTTTCTCTGATGACAGATGCCATCGTTCGTTGAGGAGCGACTTAAGGAGTGGCAGTTTGTGTTTCAGTAGTAGAAGAAACAATAGGTGGTCGTTCTGTTCTTGTTGCTTCATGTACTGTTTTTGAGGAATTTGGTTGAGCAGATGAAGAACCAACTGTCTTTCGGCTCTTCTTTTTGCGTCGAACAGCAGTTTCCTTTCTTTTTAACTGGTCAGCTTCAGTATCTGATGGTACATAATCAGCATCCTCCTCCTGTCTAATCCGACGTGTCTTCCTAACCCCATGCTCGTCAAGAAAGAACTCATATCCTGGTTCTGGTCGATTATCATCAGACTCAGAATCCTCTGCATCACCTCCAGTACTACTAGCACCAGTTGTACCGGCAATAGATGCACTAGTAGCACCAGGTGCACTAGCTGCTGTAGCAACACCATCTCCACCATCACCACAATCTCCATCACTATCACCGTCGCTATCATATGAATCACTTTTATGACCAAACTTGTCTTCCATCATCTTTTTCAACGTTGGCTCTTCGTCATCCGATTGGCTGTGGTCGTGACACCATTTATCGTTTGCAGGAGCAACGTACTCTGTGTTGTCTAAGGCTCCAAACATCTTCCTTGGAGGATCAGATTTTGCGTATATCTTTGTGGAAAACCCCTTGAATATCATTAAAGACTGTTCGTGCATAGCATCAATCTTGAGTATGTCGTTATCTGCCTTTGGAAGATCCGGATGTTGAACATTCATAATCATCTGTAGGAACCTCGGATACATCCAGAATTTATTGCCGGAAGTACGAGATCCTGTTCTTCTGAGATTTTCTTTCATGTTGGCGAAGATGAACTTTGAAATATTGAAGGGCTTTTTTAATACTAATGCGACCATCAACCCAATGAGATCGTTTCCAGCCATATCATATCCAGCACGACTTTTGCTTATACATTGAATCAGTACGTGAAGTAAGAATTTTTATTGTAGCGGCAATTTAGCTTTGTTGATCTGACTGGCGAAGATATCACCGGTGCACTTCATTCTAAGTAAACAGCCACGAGTGCACATGATCGAAATAGAATCTAGAGCATTGGTAGCATCTTGAAGTTCCAAAATAGAGTTCAGAATATCCGGAGACACATCTACGTTCAAATTGTTAACTTGCCCCTGAATCAGCTCCTTTCCGTCAACTTCAATCACGTTTGCCGAATTCCAGAATTCTTTAATAAGAGACTTGTAAACCGGCGTTGGGAATGTAATTGCTTTGTTTATCCGTGATTCCCTCAACCATTGAGTAATCTCCTTGTAAGCATCAAGCTTTCCTTCTGGATCTAAGTAAGCTACCATATTGTGTCGAGGTTCGGACATGATTTCTTCTTCCGTTTTGTTAGTTTTCTTGGTGGCAGGTTTACGTTTTCGTTCTTTCGGAGCCATTCTGTATTCAAAAAATACCCGCAATAAGACAAAGATACGTAACACTTAAAGAATACATACATGTATACACATTTAATGTACACTGTGAACATTAATCATGTATAAATATATATGTTGGTGCATTACGTCTGTCGACTTCGTCTTGTATCGAGTCTTGTAATAGAATTGTTAGATCAAGGCACGTAGTACGAGAAAATAGGGTTTGTGTGTGAAATGTTAATTTCGCACGAAATAGCAAAGTGCTATTTCGCATGAAATAGCAATCTGCTATTTCGCACGAAATAACACAGTGTGATTCCATGCGAAATTACACCTCCTATAAATACCCTTGATGTTATTTCATTTGTAACGTTCATGATTCCGGTACCGAAGTACTACCGACGTATCTACTGATCTGTAAACTTGTTAAATCAATAAAACAAGACTTTAAAGTGTGAATCAAGATGTTGCAAAGTCTAATCAATGAATTCCGCCTCTGATTAGACCGAGAACTCTTCTGATCGACTCGTTTGGGTCACAGAACGATCCTACAAGTGGTATCAGAGCTCAGGAGGAAGAGTTCTTACCAAAACAGCTAAAATTTCTGACTTCTACACCTTCTTTTTCAAAATTAACAAGTTTTTACGGTCAAAATGGATTGAATTTCACATATTACATGCGAAACAGTGTTTTAGTGAATCCTTGAGAGAATTGGACTTAAATTCGATCTAAAAGTGGTAAAATTGATAATTTCGCTTGAAAATGGTTTTGGATTAAGTGACGTCAGCACTATTTCGTACGGAATTACCTGCTTGATTTGACAAGAAATAGCCTATTTCGCCCGAAATAGATAATTTCGCATCTGAGTGTAATTTTGTTTGAGAATTCCACACGAAATTAGATAATTTCGCACCAAATCGGCATTCCGTTTGATAGTTTCGCACGAAATTATATATTTCATTTGAAAGTTTGCTATTTCGCATCAAAGTGGTATTTTCGTTTGAATCTGATTATTTCGCACCAAGTGATTTCGTTTGAAACTTTGTATTTTGCATTAAACTGATTTCGTTTCAGTGTGTGTTGTTATTTCGTTTGAAGGTCTTTTGCAGATTACTGAATCATGGAAGAAGAATTCTACAATGCATTTGCTACACTAGTTGCTCCTGTTACAGCTGCTGAAACTCTTTTCAGTGAGAATGAGACGGGAACTTATCAAAAGCCGCCAAAGCTTATGTACATCGAAGATTTTAAAGGATGGAAAAATCGATTTGAGAATTGGGTGCAAGCTTATAAGTTTGACGCATGGTGTTCATTAGAGAAAGATTACGAGAAACCGAAAAATGAACGTGGACTTGAAAAAGCTTTTTGCGACTTTTCAGAGAGTGATAAATTGAAATATACAAGTGAAAACATGATGATCAGTATTCTTCAACAAGCGATTAAAGAAGATATCTTTGTTTTGCTTCAACATGAGGGTACTGCTAGATCGATTTGGACAACTTTAATTCAAAAGTTTAAAGGAAGTGTAGATATGATCAAGAACAAAAAGGCGTTACTGAAGAAATCATTTGATATGTTTGTAGCTTTTGAACATGAAATAACAAAAATGACCATTGATAGATATTGTTATCTTGTTTTGGAAATGGGAAGATTGGACATAAAGAAAGATGACGATAAATGGGTTGATAAACTAGCCGATGCATTACCACAGCAGAAATGGGGAACTTATTTGTTGATTCTAAAACACATGAGAAAATCTGAAAATATGAATCTGGCACAGTTTATTCAGAAGATAGAAGATAGAAGAGCATGAGTTGGATATCCAGAAAACGGCAATCATGAAGAATCCAAATGCTCAACAAGATGTAAGTTTGTACTACAGAGGAAACAAATTTGAAGTTACGCCTATCCCAAAGATCCAAACTGGTTTAAGTGCTGATAGTTCTTCTGGAACAAAGGGTAGTACTGTAACTCAAAGTGATGGAAATTTGTCTTTGTATTCAAGCTTTGATCCAAATTTTACAACACCAAGTTCTCAACGACAGAATTCTACTAATCTGCAATGCAATGTCACTTTGAACATTCAAAATGGTCAAAATCTTTCTCCGAAAATAGCTAAGCAACACATGTCATCACTCGTTGCTATGCTGGAATCATATGAAAGTTTGATTGCTGGAAAAATTGGAAATCTGATGCTTACCAAAGAGGATTATGATCAGATTGATGCTGAGGAACTTGAGTTGATGGATGTAAAGTGGTGTTTAGCCAGTGCTGTTCGAAGGGCAGAAAAGTTTCAACAAATCACCGGAAGAGATGAGTTTAGTGAGATGTCTAAATCTCCAATAGGGTTTGACAAATCAAAGGTTACGGATTTTCATTGTCGAGAAAAAGGTCATTTTAAGTGTGAGTGCAAAAACAAAGAAGTAAATGGTAGACAAGATCAGTGTGGAAAAAACAATTATTATCAAAAATCAATTTTTCATCAGATTGCTCAACAACCACAAACTGCACATGCACGTGCCATTGAAGAAAAAGAGAAAATAGCTTGTTATGGTATAATTGATCAAGATGATGAAAAGGTTGCAGAGGGATTTAGCTGGGATAAATACATTCCACCTGGTTCAGGTCTTGTTGCTAGAATTCTGGAAGAAGATAAAGTCAAATCTAGTCCGAAAAGAATACCGATTTTTCCAGACTTTGGAAGTGATGTAGATACTGATGATGAAGAAGAATACACTAATAAAGCTAGAAAAGGTCTAGATCCTAATAGTTTTAATTTATTTTTTGCATATAAAGTTGAGATGCTGAATGAGAAGAAGATTGCTAGATTGAAGAAAGAACTGGATGTAATAAGAATAGCTGATAAAAAGGCAAAGATGGAAGCTGAAAAAGCAAATGTTAAACCAGTAATTGATAAGGTGATAGAAAAAATCGTTGAAGTGGAGAAAGTGGTAGAGAAAATTGTTGAGGTCGAAAAAATAATCGAAGTTGAAAAACTCATTGAAGTTGAGAAAATCGTCGAGGTAGAAAAAATTGTTAAAGTTGAGAAGATTGTCGAGGTTGAAAAGATAGTTGAGGTCATTAAACCATGTCAGAATTGTTTAGAATCTTGCAAATATTGTGATGAAAAGGATAAGAAGATCGTTGAATTAGAAAAGATGAAAGAAAATTTATTGTCTGATGTGAAGTATGTGAAGGAATCTTATGATGTATTGAACAGAACAGTTGATGGTTTGAAAAAGACAAATTCAGAAGTTGATGCTGCTATGACAATGATGAGTTCAACAATAATGACAAAACAGAAGGCCATCAATGAGTATATTGAAGATTGTGCAAAGCTAAAACAGGATTTGGAACTTGAAAAGATTAAGAGTGAAAGAATCAAACGTTTGTTGTTGAGTTATACAACATGTGATTATTTGATTGATTGAGTTTATCCTACTGTTGTAGGTTTTGAAGCATTTCAAGATAAAAAGACAGAAGATACGGATACTGGTAAGAAACAAAGTGTCAAGTATAACAAGTGTCTGCCCCTGATTTGGAATAGTTATTCTCCCAGAAAGCCAAATGAGGAACGTTTAAATAAGGCTCTCAACATAAAGTTAAAGTCTGAAACCATTGATGAGTTACAAGACAATATTGATGTCACATTCACAGCGTCTGACACTGATCATGAGTCTGAGTTGTTAAAGAAAGTGGTCGATCAGGTGTTGGATATGGATGAAGAGTCAAAGTCGGAGTCTAAATCTGAAAGTTCGAGTTCATCAGAAAAGAGTCCGAGTTCACCGGTTAAACGGGTTTACAATAAAGAATTCCTTTTATCAAAATCTAATTTGAATGATGGATCAATCAAAGTGGCATATACTTTGAATGATTCAGACAAATTATATTCTGATAAGGAATTTCCAATAAGAAGTGTCAAATCTGAAATGATCAAACAGATTTTCAAATTAACAGAAATTAATATTACTGAAATAAAAGATTTAAATCTTCATGAAAAACCTAAAAAGTATACTTCAAGAGTTCAACAGAGATTGAACAAGAAAAAGGGTTACAGTTCTGGTTATGGTTTTCAAAAGAAACCAAACCATAACGGTAATTTCAAAAAGTAAGGTCTTGGTTTCATTCCCTGGAAAATCATAAAAATGAGAAAACTTATAAAACAAAAACTAAATTTGTTTCAGGTGAAAGTTCAGTAGAAGAAGAAAAGAAACAATTTTGGAGACAGTCAAATCAAGAGTTTCTTGCGGAGAAGAAAAAGAATATGATGATGAGAACTGAGCAAAGAGTTGAGAGAAGAACGTGTTTCAAATGTCACAAAATTGGACACATTGCTTGGGATTGCCAACAGTCCAACAACACAAAACATGGAGTTTCTTTTAACTAAAGATTGGAAGAAATACATGTTAATGGAAAGAAACAATCAACTGAGAAATCTAAGGTGTTTGAAAATTCGACTTTTGAAACTGGTGATGTTTCAAAACGTTTTTACAAAAGAAAAGTCGATTTGAACAAACAGAGATGGGTTGTAAAATCTGATAGTGGTTCTGACAATGAATCTGATTCCATAAAATCAGAGGAGTCATTTGTTGAGAAAAAGAATGAGAATCCCGTTCCTGAGTTGAACGATGAAAATTTTCCACCATTGCGGGCAGTAAATCTGAAATCAAAAGGTAAGTTTGAGATTTCAGATCAATTCTTCTCTGGTAAAGGAGAATTTGATGCTGAAAAGGCTTTCAATGGGAAAGTGAAACATATATTTGGAAAGATGGTAGATGGAAAGGTGAAAAGTGCAAAAGATTTTTACAAATCAAAAGGAGGTTGGGATAGAGCTGAATCAAAATCACCCTAGGCTGGTCAGGCTTGGGTGACTGCTTTTTCTAACTGAAATCCTGACTTGTCGGAGCTTCCAGGTTGGTAAGAGTGGAGCATGAATCGGCATTTTTCTTGAGAAATTCACTCCGGTGATATTTCGATTTTAAGAATAATCAGGGACATTAAGTTGTACTTGATTTATCTTTCCTACAAGTGATATTGTTGATAGAATTTAAAAATGTTAAATTTTTCAAAAGATTAAAAAAATGATGAAATAAACCCCGTTCTTACAAGTGGTAAAATCAACAAAACTTATTTTCTGGAAAAACCATTTGATTAAAACAAACTTAAGTGTTTTGAAATCACAATGGGAAAATAGTTTGTTGTCAGGGGAGTTCTGATTGTTTATGCCAAGTGGATGGCAAATTGAAGCTCGAAAATCAGTTGTCACTTTATGTGTACAGTTTGTTTTCAAATTTCCTTTAAATGATTTTGAATTTTAGGGGGAGTAAGAAATTTTTCAGAAAATCCAAAAACATTAGAAAATTTGAAAAAGCCAAAAACATGATAAAATCAAAAACGAGTTTTGTTGTGAAAAAGAGGAAATGATAGTACATCAGTGGACAATCACAACATGCTAAAGAATTGGAAAGTCAAATGTGATAAACGGTCTCACTGATGATGTGCCAGTAGGTTTTTGTACATTTAGTAGATTGTGACGAGATATAAACCTAAAATTTCAAACTTGCTTATCTAGTGGGGAACATCTCTCGGATATATGGGTAACCCCCGAAATCTTGTTTGAAAGGTCCCTCTTTCTGAGATACTAGGTCTTTATACTCAGTGATATCTGGGGTATTATTCCGGGACTTCTAATTTTACGGAAGCAATGACCTAGTCCCCGTATAATACTTTCCACTTACTTGAAATATAGCACACCCCCTCAGCATAAAAAATGATGAAACATTGTAAAATGCTAATCATGTGCTGTTGAAGAAAAGATTCTCTAAAGGAAACACACCAAAAGTCGAAGCCGTCATCTCTCTAATTTTGCGGAAGCAATAGCCTGAGCTCTCACGGCCCTCGCATTTAACCCTTTACAGATATCATCTTGGTATACTCACCTGTAAGACTGAATATTGGGATCTGGATACGGGAGTATATTCTGAGGTGGGACACGCGAATAAGTTTAAGTCTCTAAAACATTAATCTCGTAACTCGAAACAATTGAACTTTGTGTGAAAATTTTAGTGGATCAGTATACTGACAATCTAAGTGAATCGTTTAGAACTTAAAATGTTTAAAGCTTAATGGTGTTGGTGATTTGTCTCATAAACTGATATGATCTTCTTACACAAACTCACAAAAATATTGTATGTAAATATTTCTTTACTGCATTTAATATCAAAAATCCAAAAAGATTTTCGGAATGTTTTAGCAAAATTTTTTGAAAAAGCAAAAAGATTTTCGACAACTGATGTTGAAGAGCTGATTTTCAAAATTCTGAGTGCTAAACATGATAAACAAAAGGTTTGGGAGATTTTGTTTGAGATGTTTGAGATGAAAAATTATTTGAAAAGGAAAAGAATATTTTTACAAGTGGTTCATCAGAGATTTTAAATGTTAAATCATTGTGAATGATGGTGTCTACAAGTGGTAAGCAAAGTTTAAATTTGTCAAATTGTTTAATTTGTAAATCTTATTTTGAGGTAGAGAATGTGTAGGTTGGTCAGGATTCTGATTCTAAGTAGAGAGCCAGGTCTCGATCCTGAACCTGTGAACCTGTGAAAGCAAGACTACGATCCCAGCACAACTTAAGGGGGAGTCTGCTAGAAAAGGGAAGTCTGAAGATGCAAGAGCCTGATTTAATTCCTGAAGATCATGCCAGTGGCTGATGCTGATAAGCTTGCAGAATCAAGAGATCTGATCAAGAGAAGATAGAGTCAGTTTGAGATTCTGGGAAACAGAGTTAATTACTGAGGATGCTTACTCTGTCAGATATTTTGGAAGAGCCCGAAGACTGATCAAGACTGAAGATTGTGAAGACTCGACACTGAAGACTCGTCAACATCCGAGGTGCATTACGTCTGTCGACTTCGCCTTGTATCGAGTCTTGTAATAGAATTGTTAGATCAGGGCACGTAGTATGAGAAAATAGGGTTTGTGTGTGAAAAGTTAATTTCGCACGAAATAGCAATCTGCTATTTCGCACGAAATAGCACAGTGTGATTCCGTGCGAAATTACACCTCCTATAAATACCCTTGATGTCATTTCATTTGTAACATTCATGATTCCGGTACTGAAGTGCTGCCGACGTATCTACTGATCTGTAAACTTGTTAAATCAATAAAACAAGACTTTAAAGTGTGAATCAAGCTGTTGCAAAGTCTAATCAATGAATTCCGCCTCTGATTAGACCGAGAACTCTTCTGATCGACTCGTTTGGGTCACAGAACGATCCTACAAGTGGTATCAGAGCTCAGGAGGAAGAGTTCTTACCAAAACAGCCAAAATTTCTGACTTCTACACCTTCTTTTTCAAAATTAACAAGTTTTTACGGTCAAAATGGATTGAATTTCACATATTACATGCGAAACAGTGTTTTAGTGAATCCTTGAGAGAATTGGACTTAAATTCGATCTAAAAGTGGTAAAATTGATAATTTCGCTTGAAAATGGTTTTGGATTAAGTGACGTCAGCACTATTTCGTACGGAATTACCTGCTTGATTTCACAAGAAATAGCGTATTTCGCTCGAAATAGATAATTTCGCATCTGAGTGTAATTTCGTTTGAGAATTCCACACGAAATTAGATAATTTCGCACCAAATCGGCATTCCGTTTGATAGTTTCGCACGAAATTATATATTTCATTTGAAAGTTTGCTATTTCACATGAAATTAGTTATTTCGCATCAAAGTGGTATTTTCGTTTGAAAGCTGATTTCGTTTGAATCTGATTATTTCGCACCAAGTGATTTCGTTTGAAACTTTGTATTTTGCATTAAACTGATTTCGTTTCAGTGTGTGTTGTTATTTCGTTTGAAGGTCTTTTGCAGATTACTGAATCATGGAAGAAGAATTCTACAATGCATTTGCTACACCAGTTGCTCCTGTTACAGCTGCTGAAACTCTTTTCAGTGAGAATGAGACGGGAACTTATCAACAGCCGCCAAAGCTTATGTACATAGAAGATTTTAAAGGATGGAAAATCGATTTGAGAATTGGGTGCAAGCTTATAAGTTTGACGCATGGTGTTCATTAGAGAAAGATTACGAGAAACCAAAAAATGAACGTGGACTTGAAAAAGCTTTTTGTGACTTTTCAGAGAGTGATAAATTGAAATATACAAGTGAAAACATGATGATCAGTATTCTTCAACAAGCGATTAAAGAAGATATCTTTGTTTTGCTTCAACATGAGGGTACTGCTAGATCGATTTGGACAACTTTAATTCAAAAGTTTAAAGGAAGTGTAGATATGATCAAGAACAAAAAGGCGTTAGTGAAGAAATCATTTGATATGTTTGTAGCTTTTGAACATGAAATAACAAAAATGACCATTGATAGATATTGTCATCTTGCTTTGGAAATGGGAAGATTGGACATAAAGAAAGATGACGATAAATGGGTTGATAAACTAGCCGATGCATTACCACAGCAGAAATAGGGAACTTATTTGTTGATTCTAAAACACATGAGAAAATCTGAAAATATGAATCTGGCACAGTTTATTCAGAAGATAGAAGATAGAAGAGCATGAGTTGGATATCCAGAAAACGGCAATCATGAAGAATCCAAATGCTCAACAAGATGTAAGTTTGTACTACAGAGGAAACAAATTTGAAGTTACGCCTATCCCAAAGATCCAAACTGGTTTAAGTGCTGATAGTTCTTCTGGAACAAAGGGTAGTACTGTAACCCAAAGTGATGGAAATTTGTCTTTGTATTCAAGCTTTGATCCAAATTTTACAACACCAAGTTCTCAACGACAGAATTCTACTAATCTGCAATGCAATGTCACTTTGAACATTCAAAATGGTCAAAATCTTTCTCCGAAAATAGCTAAGCAACACAAGTCATCACTCGTTGCTATGCTGGAATCATATGAAAGTTTGATTGCTGGAAAAATTAGAAATCTGATGCTTACTAAAGAGGATTATGATCAGATTGATGCTGAGGAACTTGAGTTGATGGATGTAAAGTGGTGTTTAGCCAGTGCTGATCGAAGGGCAGAATAGTTTCAACAAATCACCGGAAGAGATGAGTTTAGTGAGATGTCTAAATCTCCAATAGGGTTTGACAAATCAAAGGTTACGGATTTTCGTTGTCGAGAAAATGGTCATTTTAAGTGTGAGTGCAAAAACAAAGAAGTAAATGGAAGACAAGATCAGTCTGGAAAAAAACAATTATTATCAAAAAACAATTTTTCATCAGATTGCTCAACAACCACAAACTGCACATGCACGTGCCATTGAAGAAAAAGAGAAAAGAGCTTGTTATGGTATAATTGATCAAGATGATGAAAAGGTTGCAGAGGGATTTAGCTGGGATAAATACATTCCACCTGGTTCAGGTCTTGTTGCTAGAATTCTGGAAGAAGATAAAGTCAAATCTAGTCCGAAAAGAATACCGATTTTTCCAGATTTTGGAAGTGATGTAGATACTGATGATGAAGAAGAATACACTAATAAAGCTAGAAAAGGTCTAGATCCTAATAGTTTTAATTTATTTTTTGCATATAAAGTTGAGATGCTGAATGAGAAAAAGATTGCTAGATTGAAGAAAGAACTGGAAGTAATAAGAATAGCTGATAAAAAGGCAAAGATGGAAGCTGAAAAAGCAAATGTTAAACCAGTAATTGATAAGGTGATAGAAAAAATCGTTGAAGTGGAGAAAGTGGTAGAGAAAATTGTTGAGGTCGAAAAAATAATCGAAGTTGAAAAACTTATCGAAGTTGAGAAAATCGTCGAGGTAGAAAAAATTGTTAAAGTTGTGAAGATTGTCGAGGTTGAAAAGATAGTTGAGGTCATTAAACCATGTCAGAATTGTTTAGAATCTTGCAAATGTTGTGATGAAAAGGATAAGAAGATCGTTGAATTAGAAAAGATGAAAGAAAATTTATTGTCTGATGTGAAGTATGTGAAGGAATCTTATGATGTATTGAACAGAACAGTTGATGGTTTGAAAAAGACAAATTCAGAAGTTGATGCTGCTATGACAATGATGAGTTCAACAATAATGACAAAACAGAAGGTCATCAATGAGTATATTGAAGACTGTGCAAAGCTAAAACAGGATTTGGAACTTGAAAAGATTAAGAGTGAAAGAATCAAACGTTTGTTGTTGAGTTATACAACATGTGATTATTTGATTGATTGAGTTTATCCTACTGTTGTAGGTTTTGAAGCATTTCAAGATAAAAAGACAGAAGATACGGATACTGGTAAGAAACAAAGTGTCAAGTATAACAAGTGTCTGCCCCTGATTTGGAATAGTTATTCTCCCAGAAAGCCAAATGAGGAACGTTTAAATAAGGCTCTCAACATAAAGTTAAAGTCTGAAACCATTGATGAGTTACAAGACAATATTGATGTCACATTCACAGCGTCTGACACTGATCATGAGTCTGAGTTGTTAAAGAAAGTGGTCGATCAGGTGTTGGATATGGATGAAGAGTCAAAGTCGGAGTCTAAATCTGAAAGTTCGAGTTCATCAGAAAAGAGTCCGAGTTCACCGGTTAAACGGGTTTACAATAAAGAATTCCTTTTATCAAAATCTAATTTGAATGATGGATCAATCAAAGTGGCATATACTTTGAATGATTCAGACAAATTATATTCTGATAAGGAATTTCCAATAAGAAGTGTCAAATCTGAAATGATCAAACAGGTTTTCAAATTAACAGAAATTAATATTACTGAAATAAAAGATTTAAATCTTCATGAAAAACCTAAAAAGTATACTTCAAGAGTTCAACAGAGATTAAACAAGAAAAAGGGTTACAGTTCTGGTTATGGTTTTCAAAAGAAACCAAACCATAACGGTAATTTCAAAAAGTAAGGTCTTGGTTTCATTCCCCTGGAAAATCATAAAAATGAGAAAACTTATAAAACAAAAACTAAATTTGTTTCAGGTGAAAGTTCAGTAGAAGAAGAAAAGAAACAATTTTGGAGACAGTCAAATCAAGAGTTTCTTGCTGAGAAGAAAAAGAATATGATGATGAGAACTGAGCAAAGAGTTGAGAGAAGAACGTGTTTCAAATGTTACAAAATTGGACACATTGCTTGGGATTGCCAACAGTCCAACAACACAAAACATGGAGTTTCTTTTAACTCAAGATTGGAAGAAATACATGTTAATGGAAAGAAACAATCAACTAAGAAATCTAAGGTGTTTGAAAATTCGACTTTTGAAACTGGTGATGTTTCAAAACGTTTTTACAAAAGAAAAGTCGATTTGAACAAACAGAGATGGGTTGTAAAATCTGATAGTGGTTCTGACAATGAATCTGATTCCATAAAATCAGAGGAGTCATTTGTTGAGAAAAAGAATGAGAATCCCGTTCTTGAGTTGAACGATGAAAATTTTCCACCATTGCGGGCAGTAAATCTGAAATCAAAAGGTAAGTTTGAGATTTCAGATCAATTCTTCTCTGGTAAAGGAGAATTTGATGCTGAAAAGGCTTTCAATGGGAAAGTGAAACATATATTTGGAAAGATGGTAGATGGAAAGGTGAAAAGTGCAAAAGATTTTTACAGATCAAAAGGAGGTTGGGATAGAGTTGAATCAAAATCACCCAAGGCTGGTCAGGCTTGGGTGACTGCTTTTTCTAACTGAAATCCTGACTTGTCGGAGCTTCCAGGTTGGTAAGAGTGGAGCATGAATCGGCATTTTTCTTGAGAAATTCACTCTGGTGATATTTCGATTTTAAGAATAATCAGGGACATTAAGTTGTACTTGATTTATCTTTCCTACAAGTGATATTGTTGATAGAATTTAAAAATGTTAATTTTTTCAAAAGATTAAAAAAATGATGAAATAAACCCCGTTCTTACAAGTGGTAAAATCAACAAAACTTATTTTCCGGAAAAACCATTTGATTAAAACAAACTTAAGTGTTTTGAAATCACAATGGGAAAATAGTTTGTTGTCAGGGGAGTTCTGATTGTTTATGCCAAGTGGATGGCAAATTGAAGCTTGAAAATCAGTTGTCACTTTATGTGTACAGTTTGTTTTCAAATTTCCTTTAAATGATTTTGAATTTTAGGGGGAGTAAGAAATTTTTCAGAAAATCCAAAAACATTAGAAAATTTGAAAAAGCCAAAAACATGATAAAATCAAAAACGAGTTTTGTTGTGAAAAAGAGGAAATGATAGTACATCAGTGGACAATCACAACATGCTAAAGAATTGGAAAGTCAAATGTGATAAACGGTCTCACTGATGATGTGCCAGTAGGTTTTCGTACATTTAGTAGATTGTGACGAGATATAAACCTAAAATTTCAAACTTGCTTATCTAGTGGGGAACATCTCTCGGATATATGGGTAACCCCCGAAATCTTGTTTGAAAGGTCCCTCTTTCTGAGATACTAGGTCTTTATACTCAGTGATATCTGGGGTATTATTCCGGGACTTCTAATTTTGCGGAAGCAATGACCTAGTCCCCGTATAATACTTTCCGCTTACTTGAAATATAGCACACCCCCTCAGCATAAAAAATGATGAAACATTGTAAAATGCTAATCATGTGCTGTTGAAGAAAAGATTCTCTAAAGGAAACACACCAAAAGTCGAAGCCGTCATCTCTCTAATTTTGCGGAAGCAATAGCCTGAGCTCTCACGGCCCTCGCATTTAACCCTTTACAGATATCATCTTGGTATACTCACCTGTAAGACTGAATATTGGGATCTGGATACGGGAGTATATTCTGAGGTGGGACACGCGAATAAGTTTAAGTCTCTAAAACATTAATCTCGTAACTCGAAACAATTGAACTTTGTGTGAAAATTTTAGTGGATCAGTATACTGACAATCTAAGTGAATCGTTTAGAACTTAAAATGTTTAAAGCTTAATGGTGTTGGTGATTTGTCTCATAAACTGATATGATCTTCTTACACAAACTCACAAAAATATTGTATGTAAATATTTCTTTACTGCATTTAATATCAAAAATCCAAAAAGATTTTCGGAATGTTTTAGCAAAAATTTTTGAAAAAGCAAAAAGATTTTCGACAACTGATGTTGAAGAGCTGATTTTCAAAATTCTGAGTGCTAAACATGATGAACAAAAGGTTTGGGAGATTTTGTTTGAGATGTTTGAGATGAAAAATTATTTGAAAAGGAAAAGAATATTTTTACAAGTGGTTCATCAGAGATTTTAAATGTTAAATCATTGTGAATGATGGTGTCTACAAGTGGTAAGCAAAGTTTAAATTTGTCAAATTGTTTAATTTGTAAATCTTATTTTGAGGTAGAGAATGTGTAGGTTGGTCAGGATTCTGATTCTAAGTAGAGAGCCAGGTCTCGATCCTGAACCTGTGAACCTGTGAAAGCAAGACTACGATCCCAGCACAACTTAAGGGGGAGTCTGCTAGAAAAGGGAAGTCTGAAGATGCAAGAGCCTGATTTAATTCCTGAAGATCATGCCAGTGGCTGATGCTGATAAGCTTGCAGAATCAAGAGATCTGATCAAGAGAAGATAGAGTCAGTTTGAGATTCTGGGAAACAGAGTTAATTACTGAGGATGCTTACTCTGTCAGATATTTTGGAAGAGCCCGAAGACTGATCAAGACTGAAGATTGTGAAGACTCGACACTGAAGACTCGTCAACATCCGAGGTGCATTACGTCTGTCGACTTCGCCTTGTATCGAGTCTTGTAATAGAATTGTTAGATCAGGGCACGTAGTACGAGAAAATAGGGTTTGTGTGTGAAAAGTTAATTTCGCACGAAATAGCAATCTGCTATTTCGCACGAAATAGCACAGTGTGATTCCGTGCGAAATTACACCTCCTATAAATACCCTTGATGTCATTTCATTTGTAACATTCATGATTCCGGTACTGAAGTGCTGCCGACGTATCTACTGATCTGTAAACTTGTTAAATCAATAAAACAAGACTTTAAAGTGTGAATCAAGCTGTTGCAAAGTCTAATCAATGAATTCCGCCTCTGATTAGACCGAGAACTCTTCTGATCGACTCGTTTGGGTCACAGAACGATCCTTCAATATATACTGTATAACAGTTGCATGTTTGACAAACATGAAAATTTTCTAAGTGTTGAACTGACGAAGAATGGTCCGTGTGACGAAGATTGATTCTTTGATGACGAAGATTGAATCTTCGTCGCCTTAGCTTAACAAAGAATGAATGGTCAGCAATGGTCAACTATAGTCAACGAAGATTGTTTCTTCGTTTACCATAGGTGGTTCATCGCACAAGCTTATGACGAAGATTGAGTCTTCGTCACCTTAAGGTTCGTCAATTTAGGGTTCGCCATTCCAAATAGAAATTTGGGGGTTTTCGTCATACGGATTGTTCGCCGAACTGTGTTGATTTTATAGTTCATTCAACATCAAACAGACAGTAAACCACAATCAAATGACCAATATTTGGAACCTCAACACCCACAATTTTAACCAACATTAACCCACACCTCCTGTTGAATAGATTTACCATTGAAAAGATTTACCATTCAAACACATCAATGGTATATGACACCCCTTTATGATTCAAAACTAATCGCATAGTCATTAAACAGAAACTGATTCAATAACAACCACCCCTAATTAACCCTATTATAAAGCCAAACAGAAACCTAGGTTATGAATAGCCAAAAACATATGCTCAAAATAATCACACAAACCTGTTACATTCTACCATATCAAGTCATTATGAAACAACTTATCAAAGAACATAAGCAGATATGTATATTGAATTAAACAAGCATCAACGAGTTAATGAGGGTTTCAAGCAATCAATGGTCAAAATCAGTTGGTTTAAATGGTTTCAATCGAGTTTTTGATCCGCGATGATACCTTGGATTGTTTAAAAACAACTGATAAAACAAAGAGGTTTTACGTCGGTTAAAGGTTTATCGGTGAAAGAGATGATGAACAGTGGGTGTTTTGGAGTGTGATTTTGAAAGAAGTGAAACCAATAATGCACAGGGTCCCCTTTTTATACCTGGACCCCCTTGACGAAGATTGATTTGCGACAAAGATTTGTTTGGGCCGACGAAGATTAAATTGGTTTGAGCTCGACGAAGATTTAACTGGCTTGGGCTCGACGAAGACTCTTGATGGGCCAGAATGAATTAGTCCATTTTGATCTCGACGAAGAATGAAACTTCGTCGAACAAGAAGGTTCGTCGATGACCAAAAGGAGTCTTCGTTGCCTTGTGTTAGATTTACCAAATGCAAAAGGACATTTTACGAAGAAGTGAAGTCACAACTAAGTCGGTTTCGGGCTTTTCGGCGGAAAACTTCTAGTTTCAACTTCGGCTAATAAAAAAACGAACTTTACAAATTACACTAAAACATAATTTAAAATACGGTAAAACAACGAGAAGCAATAATAAGCATAAAGACACTGTACAAAAGCAAACTTTTTGCGAGTTTCAAGGTAAGAGAATCATTACCAGCTTACGGTCTTTGTCAAAACGGTTTATGATTTCTGTTTAAAGCTTTAGATAAGTATCCTACAACAATTATCGGTATTGTTATCCACATAAGCTCAACTTATCAGATGTAATCATAATTAGGAGATATGATTTACGGTAGAATTATACTTACTTGTCAGTGTTTATCAACTCACGACACATCAGATGCACGCGAGTTCATCTTACCGGTGAGTACACTGCTTATCATCCGTTTGACCGTATAAAAGATATGAGAAACTCACTTATTTTAGATTGAAAACAAGCCCTATGTGATAGAATCACTTATTGAGGAGGAACTTTATTTTCAGATGCATGAGGGCACATGAGCAAGTAGGTGAACAGGTTAGTACACGAACTTGGCTCCTGCAAGAAAGCTGTGATAAAATATCACTTATTTGTTTGGACATGTGATTGTTGATCACTTATTGAGGTCGTATACAATATGTACACGTATGTATAGTATCATGGAAGATCTAGACTTCGTCTCCGTTATTTCTCGGTAAAAGATACAACCATGATACCCAGATGATAAGACAGCATAAAGACCGAATATCTCTGAACCTCGGCAATCTCTCAAACGAAATTTCGGTACCAAGACCATATGCCAATGAATGGTTACCACCTGACTTGAAGTCTGTTAGGTTTATATCATCCTGCACATTTAAGTCTGATTGTGAGCCTACCGATACATCGTTAGTAGAGCTACTTATCATATTTCAATTTTTCTTTTTGTTTTTGACCATATTGATAGACCACACCAGTGTATATCATCACTTTACCTTCTTTTATCCAAGAAACTCATTTTTTATTTTCTAATGTTTTTGAACTTTTTCAAAATTTTCAAACTTAAAGACAGAAAGTAAAAGACATATTTTTGGATTTTTGAATTTTTTCACATGTTTTTGTATTTTCTTGAATTTTCTCCCCCTAAAATGCGAAAAGATAAATAAATTGAAAAACTTTTTGTATTTTTGAGTTTAAAGAAAATATTTACGAAAACGATCTGCCGAAAGAAGTTTTACTCTTGTTTCACCTTAATGCCATTAATCAACAAAAGATAGTCAAAGCGAGATTTGTCAAAAGCTTTTGTAAAAAGGTTTGCACGTTGTTCATCAGTGTGGACCTTAAGAACATCGATTAGTCTTTAATCAAAACAATCACATATGAAGTGATACTTAATTTTGATGTGTTTGGTCTTGGAGTGTTGCACAGGATTTCTAGTAATATGTAAGGCAGCATTATTATCCACAAAAATAGAAGTAGATAGGAATTCAAAACCGTAGTCGCGCATTTGTTGCTGAATCCACAGAACTTGAGAGCAACAGCTTGAGGCAGCAATGTATTCAGCCTCACAAGTTGATGTAGTGACACAAGTCTGCTTCTTGCACTGCCATGTTACCAGGCGATTTCCTAAGAACTGACATCCAGCCGTTGTGGATTTTCCGTCTATTTTGCAGCCACCAAAATCAGAATCACTGAACGCGATCAATTCGAAGCTATCATTCTTAGGCTACCAGAGACCGGTGTCCGGGCAACCCTTTAAATAGCGAAAAATCCTTTTTACAGCAGCTAGATGAGATGCCTTCGGGTTGGCTTGATATCTTGCGAGCAGGCACGTTGGATACATTATGTCAGGCCTCGAAGCAGTGAGATGCATTAAAGATCCTATCAAAGCGCGATAATAAGAAGAGTTGACACTTTCACCCTTCAATGAGTAATCATGTGATTAGTCGGAAGTGGGGTGCCAATGGGCATTGCATCAGACATCTGGAACCGACTCAAGATGTCACCAACATATTTAGTCTGATGGATGAATATCCCAGACTCAGTTTGTTCAACTTGTAGGCCCAAAAAGATATTCATCTCCCCCATTACACTCATTTCGAATTTTTCTTGCATAACACGCTCGAATTGCCTGCACAAAGCATCGTTAGTTGAAAAAAAAATGATATCATCAACGTATACATGTACCAACAGAAGATCTCTATCTGTTTCCTTGATGAAAAGAGTACAGTCGATAAGACCTTGTCGAAAACCATTCTCCAGCAGATAAGTAGATAAAGTTGCGTACCAGGCCCTCGGTGCTTGATGTAAACCATAGAGAGCTTTGTTAAGCAAACAAACCCAATCGGGGTGGATAGGATCTTCAAAACCAGGAGGTTGTTCGACATACACCTCTTCTTCAACAATACCATGAAGGAATGCGCTTTTGACGTCCATCTGATAGACTTTGAATCCTTTGAAAGAAACATAAGCTAGAAAGATCCGAATAGCCTCCAGGCGTGCAACAGGTGCATAAACCACGTTGTAGTCAATTCCCTCGATTTTCCGAAAGCCTTGAACAACTAATCTCACCTTGTTGCGAATGACCACTCCACGATCATCCTTTTTGCATTTGTATACCCAACGAGTACCAATTTTCTTGTAATCGTCGGGTTTTTCAACAAGTCTCCAGACACCCAGTTTCTCGAATTGTTGAAGTTCTTCCTGCATCACTTCCACCCAAGAATTATCCTTTAGAGCTTCTTTCCAAGATTTTGGCTCTTCTTATGAAACATAACACGCGAAGGACAAATCATTTTGTAAACCTGATTCTCTGATAGTTGAATACAAACCAAGATTCTGGTTGTTTCTCAGCAGATTACGCGTAAGCACTCTAGTGTGGACATCTCCAATAATGTTCTGCTGCAGATGAGTATCATGAATTCTCATTTCAGGAGCATCAGGAACACGAGTATTAATACCGAAATTGTTAAAATTAAGATCAACAACCAAATCCACGCCTGACATAGACGTAGATGTGGAAGCGTTTCCTTCAGCAGTGTCTACATTCTACACATGAGTAGTTGCTTCAGAAGTACCTTGAAGAGGAACAGCTGGCTCCGAAGAGCCTTCAGTCGTATCATTTAATACATCATCTTCCGACGACAAATTGTAATCAGTGGCACCTTCAACTTCCTCATTTTGAGCAATATTGTTAACCGAAGTAGAAGCTTGAGGGTTAACAACAATTGGTCGTACCAAAGATGAGTCAACTGCATTATCACTTTCCAAAAGCATTTGAGCAGCTGCAGATGCTTCATCAAAGGTTGGCAGATTAAAGGAGTCGAATAGTCCATCATAATCGAACATCCAAGGATCACCTGGAGCTCTTACAGAATTAGTATACCTTTGAACATTTACTTCACCCCATAACTCAATCTTTTTAGTTGTCAAATTCCACACACGAAAATTCGCAGTAGCATATCCAAGGAAGAATCCCTCGATAGCCTTGGCGCCAAACTTTCCGTGCGGTTCAATCATAGAGCATGGACCGCCAAAAGGTTCTAAGTAAGAAACGTCTGGTTTCCTTTTGTGTAACAGTTCGAAACAAGTTTTTTCATGCCTTTAAACTGTGAGAACTCTGTTTAGAGTATAGCAAGAAGTAGCAACAGCTTCCCCCCCAGAACTGAACAGGAAGCTCCGACTCTACCAACATCGTTCTTGCAGTTTCTATTATCGTTTGATTTTTCCGCTCAGCGACACCATTTTGTTGGGGAGTGTAGCGAGAACTGTACTCATGAAGAATGCCCTTAGAAGTACAGAACTCATCCATTATGCAGTTTTTGAACACAGTGCCATTGTCGCTTCGGATCCTCTTCACTTTCAACGTGTATAGATTTTCTAGCAAAGTAAGAAGATTCTTGAGGATTTCAGGAGTTTCACTCTTGTGTGCCATAAACGATACCCAAGAAAATCTAGAGTAGTCATCAGTAACCACCAGACAATAAGCATCCCCAAAGGTTGTCTTGTGCTTATAGGTCCAAAGAGGTCCATATGAAGACGTTCAAGAGGTATGCTGACAGTGTTGACTTTCTTAATCGGGTGAGACTTCTTCGCTTGCTTTCCCTTCTTGCACGAAACACAGACATCTTGTAGCTGAAAATTCTTCACAGGCACACCACTCACAATATTGTTTTTCACCAAATGGTTCATTTTTATCAAGTGAATGTGCCCCATACGTCTGTGCCAAGATATAGACTCCTTTTCTGTGGCTTTCGAGACAAAACAAGTGACTTGTGCAGATGTTCTAATCGCTTGGCTCATGTCTAGAATATAAAGATCATTAATCCTTGGAGCCTTCAAGAGAATCCATTCTTTTGGAATTTTAAACCTAGGCTTCAGCACGTAGCAACCGGCATCATCAAAATGCACGGTGAACTTCTTATCGCAGATTTGCGAAACACTCAGAAGATTGTGATCAATTTTTCATACATAATTGATCTTATTGAAACTCACAACACCATTGGAGATCATTCCCTCTCCAGTGATGTACCTGCCTTTGTCTCCAGCAAATGCGACATAACCTCCTCTAATGTTTTTTACATCATAAAGAAGCCGTAAGTCGCCAGTCATGTGCCTAGATGCTCCACTATCAACAATCCAATGACTATTAACAGTTCCTCCTGGAACACCCAGCACATATCATTCAACAATCTGTTGGAGTTGGGGACCCAAGCCTTAGTGGTCTTGGGTCGTCCCTGATCATCAAGAAATGTGATTTTGATTTCTTGATGATTCGGAAATTTTATGTCTCCCCCTGAGAATTCACCGGTTTTAGGTTTCCAAGATTCCTTTCGTTTACTAGACCGTGTATTATTAACAGATTCTGAAATTTCTGATTTTAACGGTTGTAGTGAACTTGGTTCCTTTTTAACAGACTTTACTTCCGGTTTTAAAGCCCTTTCAATTGCCTTGATGTTTTGATGTCGTTGTTTTGTTTCTAGTTCTTTAACAGTTTGTTTATCTTGTTGTGGTGAAACAGAACGGCGTTGTTGGTGACCTTTTTCAGGAGGGGCTCTCTCAATGAACTTTTCTTTGTGAGAGTTTGTCCAGTTTTTGATGATGTGTCCAAAGTCTCCACATTTAAAACAAGATCTCCTGTCAACAAACTTAGGAGATTCTGATTGACAACCTGATGTCGAACTTGTAGACCCAAAGTTACTTGTTCCTTCATCACACCCATTTGTGTGTTAAGTGTAATTGTTTTGACTATTACGTTTTAAAATTTTGACTTGTTGAATAAATTCGGTATTTGATTTATTTTCAAAAGTCTCCACTTTATCAGTACCTTTTGATGCTAAAAATTTAACATCATTGTTTTTCTTCTTGTAATGATCTCCATTTGTTTCAAACTTTGGTTGCGAAACCTTAGGTTTTTGAGCTCGTTGATCTTGCTGTCTACCCTTAGAAGCGATAGATTGATACTTTGTCGGTAATCTTTGATTTTCGTACTGTTTTCTAACTTCAGATTTTGGAATAGGATCACACTGAGTTACAATAACTCTCGGGATCTCCTTACCCAAAAACTTACTGGTAGTATCTTCAAACACTTTATCAATCAAAGATTGGTTGACGTTTTTAATTGGAAAATCTTTGTTTGAATATATTTTACCATCACCGACTAAAGTATACAACACATTCTTACTTTTAACCGTAGACACAGATTCCTTGACAGGATCTATCACTTGTTTAGCAACAGAGTGCACTACAGGAGTAGGAGGATCACACAGAATATGATTCTCAATTGGAATTTCTACTCCTTTCATCTTATCAAGAGATTTATCCTGATCATTCACATCCGATTCATCATCTGACGAACCATAGTCCTCAACAACTGGAACACTTTGTCCCGTATATGTTGAATTTTCTGTTCCTTCAGATGAGCTAGCTGAGGAACTGTCCGATTTGAACCCTAATCCTGTAGTAACCACCTCATAATCAAGAGGTACACTTGGTTCAAAACGAGGCATTTCCTCTTCATCGGGCATTTTGGTAAAGTTGTGTCTCAACGGCGGCGGACACGACTTATACCCAACGCCTTTCACATTCCCTTTCAGTTTTTGAACATCAATGATGTGATCAAGCACATATCGGGAGTTAGAATAACTCTCCAATTTGAGCTTGATCGCTTCATACTCACATTTAGCCACATCTAGCTCTTTTTTGTTGCCTCAATGATATTAATGTAGTTATTAATACCAGTTTGTTTGTTAAAAATAGTTTTGATAACTCGGAAACACTTTTCTTTTGGGTTTCAATAACTGATTTAAACTCCTTTTCATTTCGAGCTAAGGCCATGTTTGCCTCTTTGCATTTTGACAGTTCAATAACTAGACTCTGGTTGTGACTATGAACTGTTTCAGATTCATGTTTCAATTTAACACATTCATGTTTAAGATCTGCACAATTACTACATATGCTAGGAGTAGGAGTATCAGAATTTACCTGACTTGAAGAGGCTGCGGTATTTACCATAAAGGCAATCTGGTAAGAGAAAGATCCGTCTTCAGAAAAGAACCTCTCCATCTCTTTGGATGCAATATCAGCCTTCTTGATCAGAACTGATTTTTGACACTTTAACTTCTCAACTTCCATCAACAAACTATCAACATCAGAATCACTTCCCCCCTTTACATCCTATTCTGAACAATAATCTCCAATGCTCGAGCTTTCTTCATCTGAACTACCAGTATAACCCGAGCTATCATCGCTTTCGGAGAATTCTTCCTTACGTACATGCTTGATGTGATTAATGATCTTAGCATAGCATGCAGTTCCTCCTTGATCGCCACCTCTAAACTGTACGGACCAATTGAAACCTTCATCAGTTTGAACAACTAATGCACGAGTGGTGTTAGAAGGACCTGATTGGTTAGTGTTGCCGGTGTTGGTTTGGTTATTGACAGCTACTATCCCTCTTTCCTGATTTGTTTGATTCTGGTTGGAAGTACTTGTTTGATTCCTGAAGGGATTTTGATTTGTTTGTCTGCTCGGGCGAGTGCACTCACGCTTGAAGTGACCCTTTTCACTGCAGTTAAAGCACGTGACAGCATCTTTGTCGATCCCGTACTTTGTATCCCTCTTGCTTTCCAAATTAGTCTTCCCAGTCTGCTCATGTAGTCTTTAGCTCGTCTAACCACGCTTGCAAAAGCCAACTTGATATCCATTAACTCCATTTCATCCCTATCAATCTGTTGATAATCTTCATTGGTCAGATTTATGTTTCCAATCTGACCTGCAACCAACCCACAATAAGCATTGACCATTATGCTAAGAAGTTCCATGTGTTCTTTGGCAACTTCTACGTTGACCTTGGGAAGGTTTGAAGTATCAAGTCTGGCGATATTGGGGTTTTTTCTGTTGAGTAAAATTGTTACCATAGAATGCTTGTTGAGGTTGTGGTGGAGGGGTAACAACTTGCGGTTTTGGGAACCAAGCGCTAGGATCAAATTGAGGTTGAGATTGAGGTTGAGCAACTTGAGGTTGTGATTGCGGGAACCAAGCACTAGTATCAAAATGAGGTTTAGGTTGAGGTTGTTCGGGCACAAATCCAAAAGGATTAACATTTGTCACCGGAGGAAATGGGCTTGAATTGGACATGAACGTCGTTTAAAGTTTTGGTTGCTGACTAGAGCTAGCAACAGGATTAATCCCTCCAAAGTACATTTCTGGATTCTGAGGGGTTGATTTTTGTTTCGCCTTCCGGATTTCTTCTTCATTTTTATTTTCCAGCTTTTGAACAAATTCATAGGCACTGACAGTATCTAAGACACCTGTATGCTTCAATAGTTCAATAAAAGGGCTCCACTTCGGTGGTAGAGCATCAGCAAACTTTGTTACCATTTCCTGTGTAGTTGCAGTAAGCTGGTAAGAAAACATTTCACTTATCAAATGATAATAACAAGTTGCCATTTCATTTAAAGTTTCGTTTTCCATAAACAAAAATGAGTCAAACTCCTTTTTCAACAAGTCTTGGCGAGTCTTCCTTGTCGCCGCATTCCCTTCTCCTCTTGTAACTAGGATGTCCCACAAGGCTTTTTGTTGTATTACAATAAGAGAATTGGTGATATATGTCTTTGTGGAGAGCTTGCGTCAAAATAGCAAACGCCTTCTTTTCAATATTGTACGCTTTCTTGTCTGTTTTAGTCATATTTGCCAATGTTGTTGGATTTGAACCTGCTTCTTCAAGAGCTGTGTTGTATGGTGTAGTGAAACATATCCATAGCTTGGTGTTTTGCCCTAGAACGTAAGTATGAAATCAGCCTTTCCAAGATGGATAGTCATTCATATGATTTAGCTTTGGCGGTCGATTGTTGCTGCCCGTTTCACTTTCGCTCATTAGCAAATTCTGAATACTTTGATTTTGATTTGCTACGCATGCCCATTGACCTACAAAGATTGTTTGTTGTGGCATCATATTCTTGATCTACGCCGCTGCGGAGGTCGGATCTAGAGCCTTGCTTGAGCTACTGCTCCAATCCCAAGTGCTAGTACTCATAATTGATGTATGTATGAGTGTACCTGATCAAACACTTGAAAAGAAATGGTTAAGATAGTTTTGCAAAGCTTCTGTTAACAAATTAAAGTTACAAGGCGATGAAGTATGAACGGCGAACTATAGGAACGACGAAGTATGAAGGCGACGAAGTCCTGTGCGACGAAGGTTTGAATCTTCGTCAAACACAACTTTGACGAATAATGGTAATCTTCGCCTGAAACAATTTTGACGAAGAATAGAACTTCGTTTAACACATCTTGACGAACAATTAGATATTTTGCAAAACAAAACGAATATTATATGATACAAGTTGGTGACACGTTTTTCAAGCTAACAACTTGCTATGACAGACCCAATTCATCATCATTTTACCAATTTGTCAAACAATTATATTTTAATGTCAGATCAATAATGCAAACAAATAATGCAACCAACTAATTGAAACTCAGATATAGATCAAACAACAGATATTATCAAGAACACTTTGAAGATAGTCAAGAACATTTTGAATGCAACTATGAACTTGATGAATATTCCTGTCAAATTTTCACCGGAGAAATTTTCGAAACACTATTTTGCTTAAACTTTCAACAAAAACCAAATGCTAACATGTAGGCATGCAATATAACAAGGTTTTCTATAAAACTTACAGCAAAATAACACGATAAACAATGATTTTCCCAGATTTCAGAAACTTTTACTTAAAAACATAAACTTTTCAAAAAGATCAGTTTCATGAAAATCATAAACAAACTTGATAAAACTCAACAATGTTTGGTTTTAAACCAGGAAAAGAGCCAAAGCTCTTATACCAATTGAAGGTCTGTTTTTCTCGGAGGATCGATACGAAACCTAGTCCCTGTTTATCACAAACACAATCACGAGTGCGGAATCCCCGTGACGATGCAAACCAAAACAGAGTATAGCAAATAAACACATCAGATAACCAAAGATTCACTTTAGATTAAAAGGACGAGAACAACATCAAACATATACACACAATGCTTGAACGATAAACTCTCAGTTTTTCTCTATGCCCTCATGCCTTAACTGTTAAACATAACACCCAATATATACTTTCCACTGACGAACTCCTATGTGACGAAGATTGATTCTTCGTCACACACACCCATCGACGAACAATGGAAGGTTCGCCAAGCTTAGTGTTTGACGAAGATTGATTCTTCGTCAAATATCAATCAAGGACAGAAGATATTGTTAAGTGTTTAAATAGAAGACATAAGACAAGACTAACTATATGTAAAACACTATGCACACTAGCATATGTTAAACATACATTACAAACACAAAGACAAAATGCCATACCAAGTAAGATAGGAGGATATCCAACTAGGTAGACTTAACGGAACTTACATACTCGATTACAAAAGACCTTATAACATATAACGTAAACAAGACAAAGTTACAGACACATAAATGTACCAACATTAAACACTCTTAATGGCGAAATCAGAAACTATTAATTGAGAGGTCATATTAGAATTGAATTTGACTTTCGGTCAAGATCAATGGTCTTTCGTTAAGTACCTGTCTCCTTAATTTTCTAGAATATCAATCCGATAATCATTAGTTAGTGTTTAATATGTGAAAAGTAATTTTCATTTCCATTACCCAAGTATATTTTTAGTTTTTTATTGTTTAGTTGATATTTATTTAATCTCTCTTTTGTAACTAATTCAAATGGGCTTAAGGACTGGGTCTTTGGGTTGGAACTGTAACTTGTTGGACATTAGCTGATGGAACATTGGGCTTGAGCATGGAACGTGGTGTCTTATGTCCATATTTCTGGCATATATAAAGGGTCATCTCCTTGATGAAAAATAAGAAGATATTCTCTATTTAATAATTTTCGGTTGATCTGTTTGAAACCATTAAATCTTTGATCTAATGGTTGAGATCAATAGGGACCAAATTGTAAATTGTGTTTTATTTAGTTGGACTGATTTAACAATTGTAGGGGTAATAGTATCTTTTAATATGTTTCAAATAAGTTAACCTCTCCTAATTCCAGCGATCCTTATTCATCCTTATTCTATGAATCTGGAAACATGTATCTAGTACCAGAAAAATATAACACTATAACACTATATAACACATATAACACAATGTAACACTATATAACTATATAACACTATACATCCATCATAGACCTGCTACCCGAAAATATAACACTATAACACTATATAACACTATACATCTATCATAGATAGAACTGCTACTAGAAAATATAAAACTATAACACTATATAACACTATAACAATGTATAAAAACCTTCATTCTGCATCCATCACTATATAACACTCTATACAACCTTCATTCTGTGGTATTCAGAAATTAAAATTGATGAACGATAACTCACAGAATCTTAATGAATCTTAAAAAATACAAATTCGTATTCCTATAATAATTGGTGGCGGTTATGGAAGGTTATCAATTAATTGAATCAATGAGAAAATTACCTGTTTACCATTTTGAATTAATTTAGATTGAGGAAACATGCCAGCTCCACAATATTTCTCACACTTCTCACACTTTGGGCCCTTTGTACAGGATATTTAATGGCAGGGATAGTGTAAAAAGGGCCTAAAGTGTGAGAAGTGTTTTAAACCACTAGATCTTTAATCGAATGGTTGATATCAATAGGAACCAAATTGCAAATTGTTTTTTAATTATTTAGACTGATTTGACAATCGTAGGGGTAATAGTGTGTTTTTATATGCTTCAAATAAGGTAACCTCTCCTAAATTCCAGCGATCCTTGTTCATCCTTATTCTACGAATCCAGAAACATGCAACTGCTACAAAAAAAATATAACACTATAACACTATATAAACACTATACAACACTATATAACACTATATATCACTACATAACACCATATAACACCATATAACACTATGTAACACTATATAACACTATACATCCATTATCGACCTGCTACCAGAAAATATAACACTATAACACTATACATCCATCATAGAACTGCTACCAGAAAATATAAAACAATAACACTATAACACTATAACACCGTATAAAAACCTTCATTCTGCATCCATCACCATATAACACTTTATAAAACCCTCATTCTTCGATCTTCAGAAATTATAATTATTGAACGATAACGGATGCATGTCCATCTGCAAAGGAAATATGGGATCAGTTGGAAAATCTCTGTGAAGGATGAGAAAGAATGACAAGAAATAAGAGAATCAGTTGTGTCTCATCATATGAACGATTTAAAAGTCTTCCAAATAAAAGTCTTTCACAAACATATAACAGATTTATAAAAATTCTAAATGATTTAAAAAAATTCGGTGTTGAAAATAAAATGATAAAAGAAATGTTATATTTTTGGATGCCTTGCCAAGAGAATGGATAAACCTTACCATGACTCTTGCCTCTGGCTTAGAGTTAGGCGATCTAAATCTACATGATCTCTACAATATTTTAGTACCTAGTGTGGAAGAAATATATTAAAATTCAACACAAAAAGGAAGACCAATAACTCTCATCTCCAACACACAAAGAATCAAAACTTCTGACTCTCAACTCTCATACATTCAAATTTCAAAATCAGAAAATTTTGATACTTCATCAGATTTTTATGCATTTGCTGAAGCAATAGCACTGCTGAAAAAACCTTTGAGCAAAGGCTAAGAGGGGGAAGCTCCTAACATTAAAAGAATGAGAAAGGAATGATGGAAGGGAGAATAAAAGAAAGACGATCTATAGGAAAGTCAGAAGTAGTGTGCTACAAATACAAACAAAAGGGACACTATGCATCAGAATGCAAAAACAAGAAGTTAAAAGATATTTCTTATTATGAAAAGAAGCTGGAAGAAGCCAAGAAACAACAACAGATTTGCTTGATTGTTGGAAATGACACTTGGTTAACAAATGATTCGTTAGATGATGAGAAAGAAGAAATGGACAACTTCTGCTTCATTGCAAAGATATTAGATACAGAATCAGAGTCATCAGAAAACAAAGAGCATCATGTGCAACAGATTTGAACTACAATTCTGATAGCTCCAAGCACATGACTGGGGATAGGAGCTTACTTAATAATTACAAAGAAAAGCTGGGTAAATTGGTGAACTTTGAAAATGGTGTAAAGGGAAGAACACTAGGGTATAGTAACATTGCATGTGGATCACTTACAATTCTGTGGAAGGTTGGAAATATTGTGACAACTCGTACTTTCAAGGTTAGCATCGCTTGATCTTGTAACACCTAGTTCGTACCATTACAGTTTACATTCTACTCTATGCTGCAACTAGGTGTATGCTATGTCATTTGGACGAACTTCAATTTTTTAAATTGGTTGTACATGATTATTATTGGTTGTAAAATGTACGTTTATATTTGCTAAAGTGCTAAACTAGTCAGGGCAGACACACATTTAGTAAGTGTGTTTAATTATACTAAATTGTTACGTGTTTATATGTTATAAAAGCCTAAACCTTACCCCGCTCTCGGTTCCGAGTCGCAACCTTGTGGTTGCGGGTCATGGCCTTTAATTCGCAGCCCAACTCTCCAAAGGCCCATGATCTTGGCCGGTTTGCATAAGGGGTCATACAATTAGTTTTGTAGTTTCCATAATCTTGTAAGACACACAAGTAGCAAACCCTACTCTCTCTTTCCTTTCTACACCCCGACGGCAGCAAGAAGGCGCCCCCACTCCGTCGCATCTATTACGAAGCTCTCTCATTCGAAGCCCCACTCCCTAATCTCCTAACGGTTAGTGTTATACTATGTGTTGGTCGTACTTTTTGATATTATGTGGCTATGTTTTCGCTGCCTGAATTATCCCTAGTGGTTTGGGGAAAAACTTGTGTGTTTTAACGATATTACGTATGGTTTGTGAATACGATGATTGTGATTTTGACCTAGATTAAATGATGGAAGTAACGTAAAGTGAGTAACTGTTATGATAATTTGGAAGTTGCTATGTTCAAACCATGATTTTGAGTAGAATGGTAATAGGTACTTGTTGGACCAATAGTAATTGTTTGATCCGATTTGGTTAGCAAATCAATTTGATCTGACCTAGAAGCGTTTATGATGTCAACTAATATTGATCGATAGAATAGGGTCGCACAAGATTAGTGTTCGATAAATTGTTGAAGTACGATGCTATTTGATACGAATACAAGATGATCAATCGTTGTGTTACTTAATTGAATATTGATTTATGATGATTAACAAGTAGGGAATGATTAAGGTTCATGGACTTCAAATGTGTAACTGATTAGTCGGGTGAATCTGGGATGGGTATAATTTGATCCGCGAATCACGGAGAGGTACAATGGAACTCGCACAGTGCATGTCGCATACTCATAAACTGTATGTACTTCAGCTGCATAATGAAAAAATATAAATTTCTTGCTTGGTCGCACACTGACACGAGTCCGCACACTTAGATTAAGTCGTACACTTACATAACTGGGCCATAGACTGTTGGGCCGCAAACATAAACCGGATCGCACACCCTAACCATGTCACACACCTTTAAATAGGTCGTACAATACATTGGGCCATACACTAAAATTGGGCCGCACACTTCATGGTTGTGCCAGGTCTCACGGTGGACCGCACACCTACAATGAGTCGCACACTTGAATGTTTGATGTTCTGTACTATTAAGTTGTTACATGTTTGTGGACTTGCATGTTACTTGAATGTGAACCGAACTGCTAGATATGTGCTATTGTGAGATATGAACTTGTGATGTGAACGTAACTAGGACCCAAATACTTGCTATGACTTGCGTAATGATATGTGCTTTACTTGTTCGCTACTTGAGTAATGTGTAAGTGGAATACGTGGTTTTTTTATACGAAACTGATTGTTATTGATAACCATGGTAGGACGTGGTTGATCAATTGTTGAACAAGTAACATAATTTACCGAGCAATCTAAGGTGAGTTCACTACTCTTTGAGCATGCGTCCCGGGGTGGGACAAACAAACTGGTACTCCAGAGAGGAATATGTTTTACTGGGTTAAACTAGATGTTGGATAATACACTCAAGACCTATCTCCCTAAATCCCATCTTACTACCGAACTAGTTGCCTGAGAGGCAACGGGGTATTAGTTGATAGCGCTATTAGGCTTGGCAACCTCACACCATACCTGAGAGGACGGGTGTGAACTAATGACCTTAACCACATGACCAATATTGATAGGCATTGGAGAAGGGCAAACAAACTTATGCCACCATCTTGCGGTACTCGAGTTATTATCAACATGCTTTTAAACTAAATGCTTGGCAACTAAACGTCTTTACAAAACTGTGAACTCACCAACTTTATGCTGATACACTTGTCTGCATGCTTGCAGGTCGATAAATTCGTTGATGTGGAACTTGCTATCTGGGGAAGTGTTGGGATTGAACCCTATCAGAGGAACAGATAATTAAAGCCAAAACTGGATCAGAGCAGTGGATCCAGAATAAGCAGATGATTACAGTTGGTTCATGCAAATCTCTCCCCTTGAAAGTGGTTTCATATCTGCTGACCTCCTATCTGCTGATCTTACTAAGTGCTGACCTACAACTGCTGCCTTACATCTACTGCCCAATGTCAAAGACTGATGGAAGAACAAAGCTCTGCTGAGTCAATCTACTACCTTGAGTCAAGTACTGCTGATCCGGACAAGCACTGCTGGATTCACAGCAGTGGAAGGATGCAGCAGCTGTTTAAGTGTCTTTTGTGTAATAATTTGTAATAGCAGTAGTTAGTACATCAGTGTTTGTATTGATCAGAGGTTAGAGTTTGTTAGGAGGTTAGATGTCACTTTCATGGTGACGTCAGCTAAGATGCTCAGTGGTTTGCACGTGCCTATAAATAGTTCAGTACTTTGTACTGTTCTATTAGCTCTTTCACCACATCGTCTTCTTTGCACGAACAAACTACTGAGCTCTGGCTGAGGGGGAGTTTGCATTCATTCATCAATCATTGTAATCGTTGTTGAAACAAATTCAATCTTTCGATTCATTGTGTAAAGATGTTTGATTAAAGTATTACTCTCGTTTGATTGTATGCAAAGTTTGTTTTCATCTTAATTCCGCTGCACAACTCTTTCATTTTCATCTTAATTCCAAACGAAAATACAATCAAAAAGAAACTCAGATCCAACAATTGGTATCAGAGCTTGGACAGTCAAATTTGATTTAACAATCATTTTGACGTAAATAGTTCAGCTCATAACAGTTGATACTGATCGTTTGTTCGTCCATTGAAAAACAGAGCAGGGATTAATCACCATTAAAGTTGATTTCTCAGTGTCTGTAAAACAACAAGAATGACGTCACAATCTCAGGATGATAAAAACAACATCGGCTCGCTTTTTAAACCACCTATGCTAAAAAGAAATGAGTACAACATCTGGCAGAGGAGGATGGGTCACATCCTCGCTCAACAAAGCACAGGTTGTTGGAGGTCTGTCATTTATGGTCCCCATGTTCCTTCAGTGCCAAGCGCTGAAGATGCTAAAAAGTTCGTTCCTAAACCAGTTGAAAATTATACCGAAACCGACTTTCAAAAGATCGAACTAGATGCTAAGGCTTTTAGCATCATAGCATCAGCGCTGCCCAATGAGATATATGCTGGACTGTTACACTGTAACAGTTCCAAAGAGTTATGGGACGCACTTAAGGAACAGTTTGGTGGAACTGAAGAAGTCATAGAAAACAATAGGGAAATCCTGAACCAACAGTATGAAACATTTTGCTACGTTAAAGGTGAATCACTAACGCAACAATTTGAGCGTTTTAGTTGTCTCATCAGTGAACTGAGGCTTGTTAACACCACTTTTACAAACTCTACTCAAAATAGCAGGTTCCTCAGGTCACTGCCAGAAAAATGGGACACTATAGCTTTTGTCACCCGAAACTCACCTGAATTCAAGGATCTGACCTTGACCCAACTCCATGGTCGACTCCTGACCTACGAAAGGGAGTTGAACCAGAAAAGGAGGTTACAAGAGTCAGGAAAAATTACCGATGATTACACTTTCGGTAATACTGCTCTTCTGGGTCAAGAAGAATCTGGGAGCAGTGGTAAGGACTAGGGTTATGATCACTTCATTGACATAACTGCTGGTGCAAATTTCAACAACCCTGATCCTCACTCTGCTAGTTATGCATTCACTGCAACTGAAAACCAGATGTCAGACAATTTAAGTTTTGAACTAAATGATTTGCAACATTTTGATCCCACTGATTTAGAGGAAATGGACATCCTGCACCAACTGGCTTTGCTAAGTGTTAGAACTAGCAAGTTCTACAAAAGAACAGGGCGAAAATTCCCAGGTTTGCATGGGAATCTAAGGGTTGGGTTGGATAAATCGAAAATCAAGTGCTACAAGTGTAATAGGTTGGGACATTTCGCTAGGGAATGTATGAGTCAAACTACTGGTCCCATAATTACTCATCCTAGCTCAAATCCTAGACCTCAAAACCAAAACACTGTGCACTATGCCCAATATGCCCCTGCAGCTCAAGTGAACACTGCTCACTATGCTGCTGCCCCTGTGCCAGTACATTATGTCCAAACTACTGTTCCACAAATCCAATATGTTCAAACCCCTGCTCCACAGGTACAAGTGCAACCTGTTGCACCTCAAACCACTGCTCCAGCAGCAGCACAACCAGATCAACAAAGTTTTTTCACTCAAGGGTTTGTTGACTGGAGCAGTATGCCTGAAGATCTTAGTGATGAAAATTTTGCACTCTATACTTCTAATGATTCTTCTCATGATGAGTTTTGTTTAATGGCACTAGAATCAATACAGGAGGGGGTTGAAACTGAGGAGGAACAGCAGTGCTTTGAAACAGTGGAAGAGGTGACTGAAGCAGTGGTTACTGCTGTGGCTGGTGAACTACTGTTGGGAGAAAGTTCAGGTACCCTGATTGAACCAATGACAGATCCATGGTCCGTAGAGGACAAAGAAGAAGAGAAAGAAGAAAAGGCTGGTGAAAAGAAGGTGAAAGCTGATGATGAAGAAGATCATCAATGTGATTGTGCAATGATGGCAGCTGCCAAGGTATCTCCTCAAGTTCTTGAAAAACTGTGTTCTGACAATTGCATAATTGCTTTTGCTAACATCAAAGAGGTGAATAAAAACCTTCGGGATAAAATCTTGACTGATGAGGTCAAATTTGAAAGGTCTTTAAAAGAACTTAAAAACAAATTGACCGAAAAGGAAAAAGAGATCAGCTGTCTAAAAGAAGAGCAAAGCATCACCAAAACCCAACTTCAAACTATGGTAGAAAAATACCAAAGTTGCAAAAAGGAGTTGGAATCCACCCAGATTACTTGTGAAAGATGGGTGGAATCCTGCAGAGGATATGAGGTGATGCTTGCTAAACAGATTGAAAGCAATGTGAAATTTGGGGTTGGTTATAGAAAATATGATGATGAACATATTGCTTTTGAAAAATCTGTCCAAACCACTGATGAAGCTACTGAGCTCATCCCCACAAACAAGAATGGCCAAGAAGTGAAAATCACTGACAAACTTGGTAACAAAATCACACTTACCAGACCAATGGGATCCTCCACTTTCAAGGAGCTTGAAGATCATCAGTTTAAACCAAAATGGTCTGATGAGTGTGATATTCTTGAAAATTTCAAGCCAATGGACTTTACATCAATTGATGGTGTTAAAGCTCCAAAAGCTAAAGTCATACCTCTCAAGGACATCCCAGCAGTGGTTAAAACCTCTGCTGCAAAGGAGTCTGAAAAGAGAAAAAAGAAAGAAAAAATCGACAACTTGTTTTGTGAATTCTGTGAGAAAAGGAATCATCTAACAAAAGACTGTTTCCACTTGAAAGCTTATGATTTAAACAAGACAAGTGTCATTGTTTCAGCAGAAAGCTGCATTGTTTGTGGTAAAACAAACCACAAAACTCAAGCATGTGTGTACCTCAAAAACTTTGATGTGAAAAAGAATGAGTACATGGCTAAAACATCCTTGAGTCCATCATCATCATCATCAACATCTGTCAAATTCACCAAGAAACAACCACTGTTTGTGCCAGTTCAAACAGCTGTTACAAAACAGCTGAACCAAACATCTGTCAAAAGAGATGTTCAGGTTACTGATGCACCCCCTGCCAATCAGTTCAGAAAAGGCAGAGAAAAACAGTCTTACCAAAGGATTCCTCACGTTTATGAGGCCTACAAAAGGCCCACTAAACCCAAAGTGAACAAGCATCCTTTTGGTTACCAGCAGATGATTGGTCAAAACCCACAACAGTGGTTAGAGAAACACTGTCCTAAAACAGTGCAAACCCCTGACCTAACCACTGTCCATCATTCTGCATCCATCCCAGACACTGTTGAGACCCCATCCAAAGCCCTGCTGGCTTTGGAGACCCTAATGAACTAATCTTTTACTTCATGTGCAGGGAGCTTCTGCATGCTTTGATAGTCTTTGGTATGTAGATAGTGGAGGCTCCAGGCATATGACAGGATGTAAAGCCCTCCTCAAAGACTTTAAAATCCATGGAGGGGGTGATATATCCTTTGGGAAAAATAGTAAAGGAAAAGTTCTGGGGTCGGGTACAGTGGAGTCTGGAAAAGTAAAATTTGAAAATGTCAATCTAATAGACAATCTAAAATTCAACCTTCTGAGTGTGTCCCAAATGAGTGACAAGGGTTTTGGGTCATTCTTCACAAAAGATTGTTGTAGGATTGTTGGACCAGAAATGGTCAAAAAGATTGAAGCAATAATCAAAACTGGTCAAACTAAACTTGTTGCTCAAAGAAGTGGCAATGTTTATGTTGTTGACATGTCAAAAGAGTGTCCCAGAGCTGATGCTTGTCTGTTCTCAGCTGCCTCTAACAAAGAGACAGAACTTTGGCACAGAAGGCTGGGACACACAAATCTTAAGACAATCACAGAAATTTCAAAAAATGGTTTGGTGAGAGGCCTACCACAAAAATTGTTTTCATGTCCTGAACATTGCATTTCCTGTTTAAAAGGAAAACAGCATAAAAGTTCTTACAAGTCCATTGAAGAGTCCAAAACAACCCAGTGTTTGCAAATGCTACACATGGATCTGTTTGGCCCAGTTCAAGTCATGAGCCTCAAAAAGAAAAGATATTGTTTGGTTATTGTTGATGACTTTTCTAGGTTCACATGGACTTTCTTTTTGCACTCAAAAGATGAAACTGTAGGCATTTTGCAAGACTTTGTAATACAGGTTGAAAAGCAATTTGACCTTCCAGTGAAAAGCTTCAGGAGTGACAATGGCACAGAATTCAAAAATAGGGAGTTGGATGCCTTCTGTGTGAAGAAAGGGATTGTAAGGCAGTACAGCATCCCTAGAACACCAGAGCAGAATGGGGTAGTGGAAAGGAAGAACAGAACTCTGATTGAGGCTGCCAGAACCATGCTTGCAGATTCAGGTTTGCCATTAACTTTCTGGGCAGAGGCAGTAAACACTGCTTGCTATGTTCAGAACAGAGTGTTAATAAACCCCAGGCACAAAAAGACTGCCTATGAAATTCTGTATAAAATTAAACCACTGATCTCATATTTCAAAGTGTTTGGCTGCCCATGCTTTATTTTGAACTTAAAAGATTCCATTTCAAAATTTGCAGCCAAAATTGATTGTGGTTATCATCTGGGATACTCAACCACTGCCAAGGCCTACAAAGTGTTCAATACACGGACTAAGGCAGTGGAGGAGACTTTGAATGTTAAGTTCAATGAACTCTCATCAATAAAAATCCCAGCAAACCCTGCAGATCTGTTTGATCTTGAAAAATTCACTTTTGAAAATACTGCTGTCAAGACTAACAGTGGAGGTTCATCAGAGGATACAACACCAGACTATGGGTATGAAATCATCATCCCTCAAAGGTCTGCCACAAAGGGAAAAGCACCAGCTGTTCAAAACAGTTTTCAAAGCTCAACCACTGCTACCTCAACAGTTGTTGACCAAAGTAGCTCATCAACCACTGCTTCCACATCCTCAAACACTGCTGACAAAAGTCCTCAAACAATGGATAAAGGTCAGCAGTTGTCCACTTCATTACCTCCTATACCACCACCTTTTGAAGCCACTGCTGGATCATCAAAGTCCCCAGCAGTGGTTAGCTCAGATGATACACATTTGCAGCCTTCACCAACCAATGCCATCATACCATACCAAGGAGATTTAATCTTCTTGAGATCTCATCCACCTGATCAAATCATTGGCAACATAAATGAAGGGGTGCTCACAAGAAGCCAAACCCAAAACATTTGTCTTTTTGCTAGCTTTCTATCACTCCAACAGCCAGTCAAGTACCAAGAAGCACTGAAAGACAACAGCTGGGTAGAAGCCATGCAAGAGGAGCTCCAACAGTTTAAAAGACAACAAGTATGGGAGCTTGTACCACTGCCAGAAGAGGTTAGTCCCATTGGCACAAAGTGGGTCTTCAAGAACAAAACTGATGAAAGGGGTATTGTTGTCAAGAATAAAGCCAGGCTTGTGGTTCAAGGTTACAGACAGGAAGACGGGATTGATTATGATGAAACATTTGCCCCTGTTGCAAGATTGGAAGCCATTAGACTGTTCCTGGCCTTTGCTGTCAACCACAATATGAAGGTGTTTCAAATGGATATCAAAAGTGCTTTCCTCTATGGTACAATTCAAGAAGAGGTGTATGTTTGTCAACCTCCAGGTTTTGAGGATCCATTTTATCCAGATCATGTCTACAGGCTAAACAAAGCCTTGTATGGCCTGAAACAAGCACCAAGGGCCTGGTATGAAACTCTTTCCAACTTCCTACTCTCAAATGGTTTCAAAAGAGGTACCATTGATAAAACACTGTTTTTAAAATGGAGAGGGAAGGATTTAATGATTGTCCAGATTTATGTGGATGACATTATTTTTGGAAGCACATGTAACTCAATGTGTGAAGAGTTTAGAGAACTTATGACAGCTGAGTTTGAAATGAGTGCTATGGGTGAGCTACAATGCTTTCTTGGTCTCCAAGTTCAGCAAATGCAAAATGGAACTTTCATTCATCAAAGCAAATATGCTAAAGAACTTTTGACAAAATTTGATATGAATGATTGTAAACCATGTAGCACACCCATGGCAACAAATAAGCTAGTCATGTCTGATGAAAAAGATGAGCTGATTGACCAAACACTTTATAGAAGCATGATTGGGTCTTTATTGTACCTAATTGCATCTAGACCAGACATCATGTTTGCAACATGTGTCTGTGCAAGAAGTCAATCAGCTCCCAGAAAATCAAATCTCATTGCTGTAAAAAGGATCTTCAGATACATAAAAGGTGCTCCCACACTTGGTATCTGGTATCCAGCTAATGGGAACATCAAGCTTTCAGGTTTCTCAGACAGTGACTTTGCTGGATGTCACACCACAAGGAAATCCACATCAGGAGGGTGCCAGTTTCTAGGTGATTGCTTAGTTTCATGGCAAAGCAAAAAGCAAGCAGCTGTTTCAACATCCACTGCTGAAGCTGAATACATTGCTGCTGCAAGCTGTACAACCCAACTCCTGTGGCTTCAAAATCAGTTACTGGATTTTGGTATCACTGCCTTAAAGACACCACTCATGTTGGACAGTCAGGCAGCAGAAAATATCATCAAAAATCCAGTTTCCCACTCAACCACCAAACACATCGACATCAGACATCACTTTGTGAGGGATTGCTATGAAAAAGGTTTGATTTCTCTGCATCATGTCCCAACTAAAGACCAGCTGGCTGATGTGCTCACAAAAGCACTTGATACAGCCACTTTTGAAAGTTTGGTCTCTAGGATTGGGATGCTGAACATGGAATAACAAGCAACATCTTGTTTTTCTATGAATAAAAGCAACAAAATGTTTTCAGAAAATCAAAATTCCATCCTTAAAAATAGCTAAAAATGAAAAATTTTCATTAAAATCCTTAAAAGTCTGCCATTAACCACTGATTGTTCAAAAGTCTGCTTCTTTCAAAAGTCTGTCCACTGCTGAAAGTCAACCCCTGCTCTCTCATTACTTTGATAAACTCTGTTGTTCAAAAGCAGTGTCTTATCCACTGATATGATATCCACTGATAGTGAAAATCATCCACTGCTTTCATACCACTGCCTTCATCTGTCCTTATCACACAAGTACTGTCCTTCACTTTCAACAGGGGTTGTCACGTGGGCAGTACATATTGGTCAGACCTTTTGTAACGGCTGCCACCTCAGCATTCACTTTCTTCCCTATAAAATCCCCCACTCACCACCAAAACAGGGTTTTACTGTCGAATTGAATTCTTAAAAATTCTCTTCTCAAAGCAGTTTTTCATCTCATTTCTTCCCAAATTTCTTCGATCAATCATCTTCAAAATGACAAAATCAAAGAAATCTGCAAAACCCTCATCCAAATCATCATCGAAAACAGCCTCTCAAAAGGCAATCTCCACTGAAATTCCACATAAACCATCTCACAATCTCCTGGGTCTTCTCACAAAACTAGGAACCACCAAAGTTTTCGATTCCATCATTGATCTCATGGCAAAATCAAAGTACAAAACTTTGTTCATTGCCGATGCACCAATCTATTTGGCAACCCAAAGGGAGTTCTGGAAAAATGCAACCCTTGAAAAACAAGGAGACACTGCAACCACCATAAACTCTTCGATAAAGGGTAAAGTTGTCCAAATCACGCCACAATCCATTTCAGAGGTCTTTCAACTCGGTGATCAGGAAGGTAAAATTTCTTTCACTAAAAACGAGTTACAAACTGACTTCATTGAGAGAGGGTATGAAGCCACAATGATGAAGAAAATTACCTTAGAAAAAGGTTATTTTCCGTCTGCAACCAGATTTTTATTTCATACCCTCCTCCTATGTGTTTCAAACAAAACCACTTCTTTCAATGAAATCCCTTTAAAGATTCAAAATCTGGGATATGCAATTCTTCAAGGAGAAAATTTTAACTATTCTCGGGAAATTTTTAAAGATTTGGTTAATAATGTTGAAACAAAATCATTCTTACTGTTTCCAAGGTTTTTAAGTTACTATTTTGCAAAGAAATTCAGTAAGGATGATTTAGCTATAATAAACCAAGGTGATTCTACTCAAATAAACAGTTTAACAACTGAAACTTTTTCATGAATGTTAGCACCTTGCAAAACACAAGCAGAGGTGCCTGAGCAGATTTTAGCAGTTACAACTGCTCCTCAGGTATCTGCTGCTGAGCCCACTGCTCAAGGTGATCAAAGCAGCAGCACAACTGCTTTGAAACCCACACCTACTATCTCCAAAAAGCCAAAAAGAAAAACTCAAAAACCCACAAAACCCATCAAAAAGGCAACTCTGGAAGATGAGATACCAGAGCTCCTGCCTGTGACAACACAAATGTCACAAGAAACCACTGCTGCTACTTCCTCACAGCAGTTGGTACAAATATATCAACCCATAACCACAACTCCTCCTGCTTCTTCACAAAAAGAACAGGTTGTACAAATAGGGTCTCCACATCATGATGCTCTGGAAACACTCGTTTCTATCATCCACAGTCCAATGCCCGGGACACATCCTATTTCTACACCAATCATCACATCCACAATTCCCTCACCAATAAAACCACTGTTGGATGCAATTGATTTGAACCAGGTATTAACCAGTCCTTCTCAATCACCTACTAATGAGAATATACCTCAACAACTGACTGGGTCTGATGTATCAATCTTTGCTAACCCACCAACACAACCTGAGGAGGTTACACCCCATGAGTTACAAGTAACTCTTGGTGGTAATCCAAGTGAAGCAGCCACTACAATTGTTACACCCACTGGGTTACATTTGGACAGTGGTTACATTAATAAGACTTCCTTGGAGGCAATTCCTTTTATAGCACCTCTGCCAACCACCAGTGGATTTATTTATCCTACTGGCAACATCAAAAGGTTGTCAAGTGTTGAAGAGAGAAGACCCCAGTACCAAGAAAAAGGGGCATCAGTGGTTAATGTTTGGAGTATACTCCCTATATCTACCACTGATAAAACCACTACTAGTGGGAAATCAGATGATCCCATTAAATTGGGTGATGATTTAAAGTACCAGAAATTGACGGATCGTATTGCAAAACTTGATAACTCTGTTGCAGAACTCAAAGATATGCTAAAACAGGTGTTACAAGTTCAGAAGGTACAATCACCTGCTGTTCCACCTCAAGCACCTGCTCCACAAAGGGCACCTGCTACAAATGAGCTCTGGAATCTATTTCAATCTTTTCTCCAACAACAAGCACAATTAGCAGATCAGCAACATGAAAAACATGTACAACAGCTGAGAAATGCAATGGGGTCAAGGTTCAAGAACACTAAGGCTGATTTAAAGGCTCTCAAAACTCAGATCTTGCACACCACTGGCACTGCTCCTCCACAAGTACGCTACATTTATCAACTCCCAGAAGATAATGCCAAAAAGGGGGAGAAAATTAAGGAGTGGAAAAAGAAGGGTATAGAGGATGGTCTCTATCTTGAACCAGAAAATTCAAACATGACCAAAAAGATCCCTTTGCCAGATGGCAGCAAGAAAATTGATGTGACAACAAATGCACTAGCAGAAGCAGTTGCAAGTGTAAAAAGGGATAGAGAGGCCAAAAGGAAAGCCAGGGTGGACAGAATGGATCATCCAGATCAGGGTACTTCTGGGTCAAAGGATCATGAAAATCTTGTTGAGGAAAAGAAGAAGCCTACTAGAAAAGTGAGGCAACCCAAATCCATTCCAACCAGACGTTCAAAGTCTGCTAAAAAACCACCATACAAAACAGCTGATGCAACAGGAGTTACAAAAACTACTGCTTGCCAAACAGTTGTTCCATCAACACACACCACTTCAACACACACAACATCCACTGCTTTACCATCATCACCACCAAAAACAACACCTGCTGACATACAGAAGAAGACAACAGATGTTAGTCAATCACAATCCACTGCCACTACATCTACCACCACTGTTCCATCCAAAACATCATCAGTCCCTCCTACAAAAAGGAGAAGGCTAATTTTAAAAGATGATGACACATCTCCATCACCAACATCTTCAAAATCCCTGTCACTTGTCACTATTCCAAAACCCATACCTCTCTCTTCAGCTCAAATTATACAATCACTACCTCCTGCTGGTGTCTCATTTCCTCTGGAACTCATTGCAGTCAGAGAAGAAATCAAATCTTTTTACTATGAAGACAACCCAGCCAAAAGGAGTTTGCCATCAATTGCAGGATATCCCAGGCCTAACAATATTGAAGAATACTTGAAACTCAAGGCCAAACAAGCAGAGGATATTGCAATAAAAAACAGAAAAGGGAAATCTGATAGAGAATTTCAACAAAACTATCAGTTTTTACTCTCACAGGTCAATGCTATGGAGCGTTTTGCTAAAAATGTATGTCAGCAAATCTCAGAAAGGGCAGATGAGTCCTTGAGAAAAGACTACATTGAAAACATCATGACCTACAAGAAATACAAGGGGGAGAAACACATGTACAAGAACTGGACCATTCCTGAGCTTGAAAAAGAAGCAGCCAGGATTCAAGACATGATTAAAAATAAGGTCAAGCAGACTCCTCCTGAAAAATTCAAACAATTTGAAGCTGAGAAGATGTTAGAGTTGAGGAGAATGAAAGAGGAGCTGATTGCAGCTGATTATGGGTCAAAGAACTCTGTGACAAAGTGGGGAGAAGATAGAGTCAGGGCCACCTACAAAAGGTTGGAGGAACTAAGAAAGAAAGACCCAAATGTTCCACAAAAGCCTGACTACTCCAAAGCAGAGGTCTCAAAAAGACCACCAAAGCTGCAAATCAAAAGAACCACTGCTCCAGCTGGTGCTGCCATCTACAAAAGAAGGAGCAAAAACCAGTTTAGCATGGAAACAATTCAAGATCTATTAGCTGGAGATGCCATTGTAAAAGCAGGCACGGAAGTAATGATAAAAGAAGATCTTGAATTGGAACAATCTGCAAGTGCTGCTCAGTCAGCTATGAACAGGCCAGCCTCACCAAATACTTCTGCAAATAAACATCTCCCAAGAAACCCACCAGGCTCAAAAATACAAAAGTGGGAAACTGACAAACAGACCTGCGTATTGACTTTGCTCAGGCCTGGTGGAGTAGTGGAGAAAATATCAAGGGAACAAGCTCTTGGCCTGAGTCTTGAAGATTTGCAGGATCTCCTTGATCTTCCACTTAGCAGGGATGATGAAGATACAGATGCCCTAGACTTTGAATTACAATTTAAAGGTCAGATAAGGGAGATGTTGATGAGGCAATAAAGTCTTCCACAAATAATGAAGAGTTTTGGCATTATCTGTTCCAGGGGGAGATTGTTGGGATTGAACCCTATCAGAGGAACAGATAATTAAAGCCAAAACTGGATCAGAGCAGTGGATCCAGAATAAGCAGATGATTACAGTTGGTTCATGCAAATCTCTCCCCTTGAAAGTGGTTTCATATCTGATGACCTCCTATCTGCTGATCTTACTAAGTGCTGACCTACAACTGCTGCCTTACATCTACTGCCCAATGTCAAAGACTGATGGAAGAACAAAGCTCTGCTGAGTCAATCTACTGCCTTGAGTCAAGTACTGCTGATCCGGACAAGCACTGCTGGATTCACAGCAGTGGAAGGATGCAACAGCTGTTTAAGTGTCTTTTGTGTAATAATTTGTAATAGCAGTAGTTAGTACATCAGTGTTTGTATTGATCAGAGGTTAGAGTTTGTTAGGAGGTTAGATGTCACTTTCATGGTGACGTCAGCTAAGATGCTCAGTGGTTTGCAAGTGCCTATAAATAGTTCAGTACTTTGTACTGTTCTATTAGCTCTTTCACCACATCGTCTTCTTTGCATGAACAAACTACTAAGCTCTGGCTGAGGGGGAGTTTGCATTCATTCATCAATCATTGTAATCGTTGTTGAAACAAATTCAATCTTTCGATTCATTGTGTAAAGATGTTTGATTAAAGTATTACTCTCGTTTGATTGTATGCAAAGTTTGTTTTCATCTTAATTCCGCTGCACAACTCTTTCATTTTCATCTTAATTCCAAACGAAAATACAATAAAAAAGAAACTCAGATCCAACAAGAAGCTGAAGTGGTCATGGGTCGTGATGCATGGAAACACAAGACGAGTTGATTATTCTCGTACACTTGGATTTTGAGTTACTCGAATAATGAATTATGATTCCACTGAACATATTGGATTTTAAATAAATATTTGAAATACTATATTTACTATGAATGGAAACTTTTATTTGAAATCTTGTTATGAGTTCAATGTGATTGGTGGCTAGATCCTGGTACGTGTTAGGATCTGAGTTTGGATTGATTATGTTTTATATTTGATTTAAGATGAAAGATGAACAAGTATTGAAGCGGAATATAAATGGAAATAAACTTTGCACACAATCAAACGGGAGAATTGCTTTTAACACACATTTTTAACATAAAACCGAATGATTGAATTTATTTCAAACTACGATTACAATGCATGCATGTAACAAACTCCCCCTCAGCCTTAGCTCATATTGTTTGTTCGTACAGGAAGAAAAGTGATGAAGAGCTAATAGAACAGTACAGGGTACTGTTCTATTTATAGGCAAGCCCAAACCACTGTGGCATCTTTGCTGACGTCACCATGAAAGTGACATCTAACCTCCTAACAAACTCTAACAACTGATCTAATACAAACACTGCTATGCTATCTACTATTTACAATACATTACATAAGAAAAGACTAAACTACTGCTTTATCCTTCCACTGTTGTGACTCCAGCAGTACTTGCTAACTTCAGCAGTGCTTGACCCATAGCAGTAGATTGATCAACAAGGCTTTAGTTTTCAACAGCCTTTAACTTGGTCAGCAGTTGTAATCAGCAGAGGTTGTAAAGGATCAGTGGATGGAGGTCATTAGATGTTGAAACCACTTTCAAAGGGAGAGAATGTAAACATAACTTCTGCTTATTTGGGATCCACTGCTCTGATCCAGTTTTGGCTTTAATTTTCTGTTCCTCTGATAGGGTTCAATCCCAACAATCTCCCCTTGGAACAGATAATGCCAAAACCCTTCATTATTGTGGAACTTTATTGCGTCATCAACAGTTCCCTTATTTTCCCTTTGAGTTGTAACTCAAAGTCTAAGGTATCTGTGTCATCTTCATCCCTACACAGTGGAAGATCAAGGAGATCCTGCAGATCTTCAACACCCGGGCCAAGTGCTTGTTCCCTTGATATTTTCTTCACTTCTCAACAGTCAGTACATGGGTATGTTTTTCAGTTTTCCACTTTAGTACTTTTTAGTCTGGTGGGTTTCTTGGGAGATTTTTATTAGATGAGGAATTTGGAGATGCTGGCCTGGTGATGACTGACTGAGCAGTGCTTTGAGCTTGAGCATGTTCAGGAATATCAGCCATCATCTGTTTGTAAACCATTTTTATAACTTCATTACCAGCAGCTATTTCCTCTGATGTTTATGTATCCATCTGTTTTTGCCTTCTTCTTTGATAAAGAATGGCACCAGGTGGAGCAGTGGCTTTCCTGACTTGCAGCTTTGGTGGTCTTGCTGAAACCTCTGCTTCAGGATAGTCAGGTTTTTGTGGAACCTTTGGATTTTTCTTCCTTAGTTCCTCCAACTTTTTGTAAGTGGCCCTGACTTTGTCTTCTTTCAACCTCATCACTTGGTTTCTTGACCCAAAATCAGTAGTGATCAATTCCTCTTTCATTCTCTTCAGCTCTAGTACCTTATCAGGTACATTCTTCTTGTATTTTGCCCAATCAGGAGGAGTATGTTTAACCTTGTTTTTTATCATGTCTTGAATCCTTGCTGCTTCACTTTCAAGCTCAGGAATGGTCCATTCTTTGTACATGTATTTTTCTCCCTTATATTTCTTGTAAGCCATGATGTTTTCAATATAGTCTTTTCTCAAGGATTCATCGGCTCTTTCTGATATTTGCTGACATACATTTTTTTGCAAACTACTCCAAAGATCAGACTTGTGTGAGCTGAAATTGATAATGCCTTTGAATTTCTTTGTTAGATTTTCCTTGTGAATCCTTTTTAGAGATATCCTCTGCTTGTTGAGCCTTAACTTTCAAATATTCTTCAATGTTGTTAGGCCTAGGATATCCTTCAACAGATGGCAAACTCCTTTTAGCAGGGTCATCCTTAAAGTAGAAGTATTTGATCTCTTCTCTGACTACTATAAGCTCTAAAGGATATTGGACACCTACAAGAGTAATGTTAGTGATTGGCTTTTGAACTTGAGCTGATGAGAGAGGAACAGGGTTTGGTATAGTAACAAGTGACAGAGGTTGTGAAGATATTGGTGGTGGTGAAGAATCATCATCTTTCAGAATTAACATTCTCCTTTTTGGTTGAGGAGAGGCTGATGATGTTTTGGATGGTTCAGTGGTGGTGATTTGAGTAGTGGTTATTGTAGTGGGGTGATTGAACTGGAAGTTGGCTGACTAACAGTTGTTGAAACAACTGGTGTTTCAACCACTATTGCCATTACAACTGATGATGTGTCATCAGCTGTCTTCTGCTTTTTGGCAGGAGATGATGGTGGTGATATTGTTTTGGTGGTGATGGAATTTTTGATGGGGCAGTGGTTGAAATGGGAGCAATTGTTGTAGTTGAAGTGGTGGTTTTTGGTTTAACAACTGCTGAAACCACTAAAGTACCAACAATTGTTGATACAGCAGGTGTTACAACAGTTGTTTGGGTGGAAGATTGATGTGTGAAGTTTTTTGGTAGGTTTAGGATTTTGCTTTGTGGGTCTGGATGGTGTGTGTTTGGGTTCCCTCACTTTTCTAGAGGGATTCTTTCTTTTTGGCTCAAGATTTTTGTCATCCTTTGGCTCAGAAATACCCTGCTCATTCAGCTCCATAAATGCTCTTTTCTCCTGTTCCCACCTGGATTTATCCTTAGCCTCTCTATCCCTTTTTACACTAGCTTTTGTTTCAGCAAGTGCATTTGTGGTCACATCAACCTTTTTACTACCATCTAGCAAGGGAATATCTGCAAGCATGCTTGATTTATTTGGTTCATTGTAGAGGCTATCTCCATACCCTTTCTTCTTGAACTGCTTTAATTTCTACCCCTTTTTGGCATTATCTGTTGGAGGGTTATCCACAAAGATAACAGTGGGAGGTGCAGTGCCAGTGGTGTTTAATATATGGGCCTTGATAGCCTTGATATCAGCCTGAGTATCTTTAAACCTTGACTCCATGAGATTTCTAATCTTTTGAACTTGAACGTCATGTTGCTGATCAGCTAATTCTCTTTGATGCTGGAGCAGTGGTTGAAACAAATTCCAAAGCTCATGTGTAGCAGGAGTAGGTTGTGGTGCAGGTGCTTGAGCTGGAGCAGCAGTGGTTGGTACCTTTGGAACTTTCAACAACTGTTGCAGCATATCTTTAGTTTCTGCAACAGATGTATCAAGTTTATCAATTCTACCCGTCAATTCTCGGTACATTAAACCATCACCCAACTTAATGGGATCATCCGATTTCCCACTAGCAGTGGTTGTAACAGTGGTTGACTCAGGAAATGTATCCCAAAAGTCATCCACTGATGCCCCTTTGTCTTGGTACTTGGGACCTCTTCCTTCAAAATGAGAAACACTTTTTAGTGAACCAGTAAATATTGGATACACAAGAGTTCTCAGAGAAGAAATTGCCTCCAAGGAAGTCTTATTGATGTAACCACCGTCCAAATGCAAACCAGTGGGTTCAGCACTTATAGTGGCTGCTTCACTTGGACTACCACCAAGAGTTACTTGTAACTCAAGGGGTGTAACCTCCTCAGGTGTTGTTGGTGGGTTAGTAATGACTGATACATCAGACCCAGTCACTTGTTGAGGTATGTTCTCATTGACAGGTGATTGGGAAGGACTGGTTTGTGTCTGGTTCAAATCAAGAACATCCAACAATAACTTTGTTTGTGGGGGAATTGTGGATGTAAGGTTGGGTGTAGAAAGCTAATTTGCCCCGGGAAGTGGGCTGTGGATGATGGAAGCAATTGATTCCGGAGCATCATATGGTGGAGTCCTTATGTGTACAACCTGTTCTTTTTGAGAAGAAGAAGGAGGAGTTTGAGGCATGGGTTGAGATCTTTCTACCATCTGCTGTGAGGAAGTAGCAGCAGTGGTTTCTAGTGACTTTTGTGTTGTCACTGGCAGTTGCTCTGGGATCTCATCTTCCAGAGTTGCCTTTGTTTTTGGTTTGGGGTGCTTTTTGTTTTCTTTTGTCTTGGCTTTTTGGTGATTTTAGGTGTGGGTTTCGCAGCAGTGGTTTTGCTGATGTGATCACCTAGAGCAATGGGCTCAGCAGCAGGTGCCTGAGGAGCAGTGGTTGCTGCTAAATTCTGCTAAGGATCCTCTGCTTTTGTTTTGGAAGGTTTTACTAATTTTGTAAAAGTTTCAGCAGTTAAGCTGTTTATTTGAAAAGAATTACCTTGGATGAGCACATGAGCATCATCCTTTCCAATTTTTTTTTGAAAGTAATAACTTAAGAACCTTGGAAATAATAAAAATGATTTTGCAGAAACATTTTTTACCAAGTCATCAAAGATTTCTTGGGAATAGTTAAAAATTTTCATTTTGTAAAATAGCATATCCGAGGTATTGAATCTTTAATGGTATCTCATTAAAAGCAGTTGTTTTGTTTGAAACACACATCAAAAGGGTATGGAATAAAAATCTTGTTGCAGGAGGAAAGTTACCTTTTTGTAAGGTATCCCTTTTCATCTCTTCTGCATACCCCCTTTCAAGAAAATCAATTTGATACTCGTTTTTGGGAAAAGAAGTTTTACCTTGCTGATCATCGAGTTCAAATACCTCTGAAATGGATTGTGGTGTGATTTTGACTGTTTTACCCTTTAGAGAGGAATTAATGGCTATGATGTCTTCACCTTGTGTTTCAAGAATAGCATTTTTCCAAAATTCTCTCTGGGTTTTTAGGTAAATTGGAGCATCTCCTGTCAACAAAGTTTTGTACTTTAAAGACGACATAGTATCAGTGATGGAATCGTAGGTATCGATGGTACCGGGTTTTGTTAGAAGACCCAGATAGTTATGAGGAGCTTTGTATGGAATTTCAATGGGTGTGGTAGCCATTTGAGTGGCCTTTTTAGATGATTTTTAGTGGGTTTCTTTGATTTTGTCATTTTGAAGAAGAAGAATGATGAATGATTTGAGAGAGAAAAGATGGAAACTGCTTTGAGAAAGGAATTTTAGAATTCAATTCGATAGTGAAAAACCCTGTTTGGGGGTTTTGATCAGGGTTTTATAAGGGAATAGTGAATGCTGACATGACAACGGTTACAAAAGATCTGACCGCTATGTACTGTCCACGTGCCAACCCCTGATAAGTAATGGAAGACAGTTGTTTTATGAAACCACGGATGGAGCAATATCAGTGGTTGTAACGATACAATGAAAATAGTGGGTGATTTTAACTATCAGTGGATAGCATATCAGTGGATAAAAACACTGATTTTGAACAACAGTGCTTATCAAGGAAATGAGAGAACATGGGTTGACTTTCAGCAGTGGACAGATTTTTTAAGTAGAACAGATGTTTGAACAAAGCAGTGGTTATGACAGACTTTTAAGGATTTAATGAAAAATTCATTTTTAGCTATTTTTAAGGATGGATTTTTTATTTTCTGAAAACATTTTAATGTTATTATAGAAAAACAGGATTTTGCCTGTTATTCCATGTTCAGCATGCCAATCCTAGAGATCAAGCTTTCAAAGGTGGATGTGTCTAATGATTTGGTTAGCACATCTGCCAGCTGATCTTTAGTTGGAACATGGTGTAGAGAAATCAAACCTTTTTCATAGCAATCCCTCACAAAGTGATGTATGATATCAATGTGCTTGGTGGTTGAATGGGAAACTGGATTTTTGATGATATTTTCTGCTGCCTGACTGTCCAACATGAGAGGTGTCTTTATGGCAGTGATACCAAAATCCAGCAACTGGTTTTGAAGCCAAAGCAGTTGGGCTGTACAGCTTGCAGCAGCTATATACTCTGCCTCAGTAGTGGATGTGGAAACAGCTGCTTGCTTTTTGCTTTGCCAAGACACTAAGAAACTGCCTAGGAATTGGCACCCTCCTGGAGTGGACTTCCTTGTCTTGTCACATCCAACAAAGTCACTATCTGAGAAACCTAAAAGCTTGATATTTTTCCATCAGCTGGATACCAGATACCAAGTGTGGGAGCACCTTTTAGGTATCTGAATATCCTTTTTACAGCAATAAGATTTGACTTTCTAGGGGCTGATTGGGATCTTGCACAAACACATGTTGCAAACATGATGTCTGGCCTAGATGCAGTTAGGTACAATAAAGACCTAATCATGCTTCTATAAAGAGTTTGATCAACCAAATCATCATTTTCATCAGACATGACTATTTTATTGGTTGCAATGGGTGTACTGCATGGCTTACAATCATCCATCTCAAATTTCTTTAAAAGTTCTTTGGCATATTTGCCTAGATGGATAAAAATGCCATTTTGCAGTTGCCTTACTTGGAGATAAAGAAAGCACTGGAGTTCAGCCATTGCACTTATTTCAAACTCAGCTGTCATGAGTTGCCTAAACTCTTTACACATTTTATTACATGTGCTTCCAAAAATGATGTCATCCACATAAATCTGGACAATCATCAAATCTTTCCCTTTCCATTTTAAAAACAATGTTTTATGTATTTTACCTCTTGTGAATCCAATGGAAAGTAGAAAGGTGGAAAGAGTTTCATACCAGGCCCTTGGTGCTTGTTTCAGTCCATACAAAGCGTTATTTAGCTTGTAGACATGATTTGGATTAAATGGATCCTCAGAGCCTGGAGGTTGACAAACATAAACCTCTTCTTGAATCTTACCGTAGAGGAATGCACATTTGATATCCATTTGATACACCTTGATGTTGTGGGTGACAACAAAGGCCAAGAATAGTCTGATAGCTTCCAATCTTGCTAGAGGGGCAAATGTTTCATCATATTCAATGCCCTCTTCATGTCTGAACAATACCCCTTTCATCAGTTTTATTTTTGAAGACCCATTTTGTGCCAATAGGACTCACACCCTCTGACAATGGTACAAGCTCCCAAACTTGTTGTCTTCTAAACTGTTGGAGCTCCTCTTGCATGGCTTCTACCCAGCTATTGACTTTTAGTGCCTCTTGGTACTTGACTGGATGATGGAGAGATAGGAAACCAGCAAAAAAGACAATTTTCTTGGGATTGACTTCTTGTGAGCACCCCTTCATTGATGTTGCCAATTATTTGGTCAGGTGGATGAGATTTCAAGAAGATAAGATCTCCTTGGTATGGAACAATGGCATTAAGTGGGGAAGGCTGCAGATGTGAATCATCTGAGCTAACCACTGCTGGTGACTTTGATGATCCAGCAGTGGCTTTAAAAGGTGGTGGAATAGGAGGTAATGGTGTGGACACAAGCTGAATTTGATCCACTGTTTGAGGACTTTTATCAACAGTGTTTGATGATGTGGAAGCAGGGGTTGATGGGCTACTTTGGTCAACAACTGTTGAGGTAGCAGTGGTTGAACTTTGACAGCTGTTTTGAACATCTGCTGCTCTACCATTTGATGCAGACTTTTGTTGTGGAATGATGATTTCATATCCATAGTCTGATGATGAATTTTCTGATGGACCTGCATTGTTAGTCTTGACAGTAGTATTTTCAAAAGTAAATTTATCAAGATCAAACGATTCTGCAGGGTTTGCTGGGATTTTCATTGATGAAAGTTCATTGAACTTTACATTCAAAGTCTCTTCCACTGCCTTAGTCCTTGTGTTAAACACTTTGTAGGCCTTAGCAGTGGTTGAGTATCCAAGATGATAACCACAATCAATTTTGGCTGCAAACTTTGAGACAACATCTTTTAAGTTTAAAATGAAGCATGGGCAGCCAAAACCTTTGAAATATGAAATCAATGGCTTTATTTTATACAGCAGTTCATAGGCAGTCTTTTAATTCCTGGGGTTGATTAAAACTCTCTTTTGGACATAGCAAGCAGTGTTTACTGCCTCTGCCCCAAAAGTTAATGGCAAACCTGAATCAGCAAGCATGGTTCTGGCAGCCTCAATCAAGGCCCTGTTCTTTCTCTCAACAACCCCATTTTGTTCTGGTTTTCTTGGAATGTTGTACTGCCTTACAATTCCTTTTGACACACATAAATCATCTAACTCCTTACTTCTGAACTCTGTGCCATTGTCACTTCTGAATATTTTTACTGACAAGTCAAACTGCTTTTCAACCTGTTTCACAAAGTCTTGCAGTATGCCTGAAGTCTCATCATTTGAGTGTAAAAAGTAAGTCCATGTAAACCTAGAAAAGTCATCAACAATAACCAAACAATATCTCTTTTTCTTAAGACTCATGACTTTAACTCGACCAAACAAATCCATATGAAGCATTTGCAAACATTTGGTTGTTTTGGACTCTTCAATTAATTTGTATGAGCTTTTATGTTGTTTTCCTTTTAGGCAGGAAACACAATGCTCAGGACAGGTGAACAGGTTTTGTGGTAAACCTCTTACTAACCCCTGTTTTGAAATAGCAGTGATTGTCTTGAGATATATGTGCCACAATCTCCTGTGCCATAATTATGTCTCTTTGTTTGAGGCAGCTGAGAACAGACAGACATCAGTCCTGGGGCTCTCTTTTGACATATCCACCACATAAACATTGCTACTTCTTTGAGCAACAAGTTGGGTTTTTCCATTTTTTTATTATTGCTTCAATCTTTTCAACCATTTCTGGTCCAACAATCCTACAACAATCCTTTCTGAAGAATGAGCCATAGCCCTTATCACTCATTTGAGGGACACTCAGGAGGTTGAATTTTAGTTTGTCTATTAGATTGACATTTTCAAATTTTACATTACCAAACTGTACTATACCAGACCCCAGAACTTTCCCTTTACTATTATTACCAAAAGATATATCACCCCCCCCCCCCATGGATTTTAAAATCTTTAAGTAGGGCTATATATCCTGTCATGTGCCTGGAGCCTCCACTATCTATATACCAAAGGCTATCTAAGCATGCAGAAGCTCCCTGCACATGAAGTAAAAGGATTAGTTCATTAGGGTCTCCAAAGCCAATAAGGCTTTGGATAGGGTCTCAACAGTGTCTGGGATGAGTTCAGGTGGATGGACAGTGGTTAGCTCAGGGGTTTGAACATTTTTGGGAATGTTTTTCTCTAACCACTGTTAGGGGTCTTGACCAATCACCTGCTGATAACCAAAAGGATACCTATTCACTCTTGGTGTAGAAGGCTTTTTGTAAACCTCATAAACATGTGGGATCCTTTGGTATGGTGGTTATCCCTTACCTCTTCTGTATTGATTGGCAGGGGGTGCATCAGTCACCTGAAAATCTCTTTTGACAGAGGTTTGGTTCAACTGTTTTGTAACAGCTGTTTGGACTGGCACAAACAGTGGTTGATTCTTGGTGAATTTGACAGATGATGTTGATGAACTCAAGGATGTTTTTGCACTGTACTCATTCTTTTTACATCAAAGTTTTTGAGATACACACATTCTTGAGTTTTGTGGTTTGTTTTACCACAGATGGTGCAGCTCTCAGCAGGAACAATGACACTTGTTTTGTTGATATCATATGCTTTTAGATGAAAACAATCTTTTGTTAGATGATTCTTCTTTTCACAGAAATCACAAAACATGTTTTTAACTTTTTCTCTTCTTTTCTTCTTCTCAATCTCCTTAGCAACAGAGTTTTGAACCACTATTGGGATGTCTTTGAGAGGAATGACCTTTGCTTTAGGAGCTTTTACACCATCAGTGGTTGTGAAGTCCATTGGTTTGAAATTCTCAAGAATGTCACACTCATCAGACCATGTGGGTTTAAATTGGTATTTCTCAATTTCCTCAAAGGTTGAGGACCCCACAGATCTTTCCAGAGTGATTTTGTTACCGAGTTTGTCAGTTATCTTAACTTCTTGGCCATTCTTGTTGGTAGGTTTTATTTCAACTGAACCAGCTTGTTTAATAGCAGTGTTTTCAATTTCATCATATTTTCTAAAACCTATGCCAAATTTTACATTGCTTTCAAGCTGTTTTTCTAACATGACCTCATAACCTTTGCAAGATTCCACCCATCTTTCACAAGTGATTTGGGTGGATTCCAACTCCTTTTTGCAAACTTGATATTTTTCTACCATAGTTTGGAGTTGGTTCTTGGTTATACTTTGCTCTTCTTTGAGACCGTAGATTTCTTTATCTTTTTCATCCAATTTGTTTTTAAGTTCTTTTAAAGACTTTTTAAATTTGACTTCATCATTTAACACTCTATCCCTAAGGTTTTCATTCACCTCTTTAATGTTAGCAAATACTATGATGCATTTGTCTGAACATAGATTTTCAAGAACCTGAGATGATACCTTAGCTGCAGCCATCATGGCACAATCACATTGATGATTATGTTCTTCATCAGTTCTCTATTCCTTCTCACCTTCTTTCTTCTCTTCTTTTTCTTCTTCTTTGGACCAGGGGTCAAACAGTGGTTCAATCAGGGTTTCTGAATTTTCTCCCGGCAGTATTTCACCAGCAACAGCAGTAACCACTGCTTCAGCAACTTCATCCACTGTTTCAGCACTTGTTTGCCCTTTTTCAGCATCCAACTCTTCTAGTATTGACTCTAATGCCATAAGACAAAATTTATCATTAGAAGCATCATTAGTAGCATAGAGTGCAAAATTTACATCACCTAGCTCATCAGGTAAGCTGCTCCAGTCAACAAAGCCTTGGGTGAAAAAGCTTTGTTGATCTGGTTGAACCACTGCTGGTGGTGCAGCTTGTTGTGTTGCAGCTGGTTGCACTTGAACCTGAGGTACAGGAGCCTGGACATACTGAATTTGAGGGACAGTGGTTTGAACATAATGCATGGGAACAAGGTTTGCATAATGAGCAGTGTTTACATGGGCAGCAGGGGTATAATGGGAATAGTGCACAGTGCTTTGGTTTTGTGGTCTAGGGTTTGAGCTGGGATGTGTAACAATTGGACCAGTGGTTTGACTCCTACATTCCCTAGCAAAGTGTCCTAGCCTATTGCACTTATAACACTTAATCTTTGACTTATACAACCCCACTTTTAAATTCCCATGTAACCCTGGGAATTTTCTCCCTGTCCTTTTATAAAATTTGCTTGTTCTTACACTAAGCAAAGCCAATTGATGCAAAATGTCCATTTCTTCAAGATTAGTTGGACCAAAGTGCTGTAAGTCATTGAGTTCAAAGCTCAAGTTATCTGACATCTGGTTTTCACAATTAGCAGTAAAAGCATAATTTGCAGAGTAAGAATCAGAGTTGTTAAAGTTTCCACCAGCAGTTATGTCAATGTAATGATCATAACTCTGATCCTTACTATTGCTACCAGATTCTTCCTGGCCAAAAAGAGCCGTGCTGCCAAATGAGTAGTCATCAGCAACTTTTCCAAACTCTTGCAACTTCTTTTTCTAGTTTAACTCCCTTTCATAGGTCAGGAGTCTACCATGAAGTTGGGTCAGTGTCAGATCTTTGAACTCAGCAGAGTTTCTAGTTACAAAGGAAATTGTATCCCATTTTTCAGGTAGTGATCTAAGAAACCTGCTATTTTGTGTAGAATTAGCAAATACAACTTTAACAAGTCTTAGCTTACTAATGAGACAACTGAATCGCTCAAACTGTTGGGTCAATGATTCACCCTTAATGTGACAAAAGGTTTCATACTGCTGATTCATAATTTCCCTGTTATTTTCAATTACTTCTTAAGTTCCCCCAAATTTTTCCTTAAGTGCATCCCATAATTCCTTGGCACTGTTACAGTGTAACAGCCCATCATAAATTTCATTGGGTAATGCAGATGCAATGATGCTAAATGCTTTGGCATCGAGTTCGAACTTTTAAAAATCAGCTTTAGTATAGTTTTCAGGTTTTTTAGGTTCGAACTTCTTTGTATCCTTAGCACTTGGCACCATGGGAACATATGGTCCAAAAACAACAGATCTCCAACATCCGGTATTTTGTTGAGCAAGGATGTGACCCATCCTTCTCTCCCAGATGTTGTATTCATTATGTCTAAGCATGGGTGGTTTGAAAAGTGAACCGATGTTATTCTTATCATCTTGTGATTGTGACGTCATCCTGGTTGTTTTACAGGCACTGATTAATCAACTTTGAACGTGATTAAACCTTACTCTGATTTTCAACAAAATAAACAACTATCAGTATCAATGATTGTGAGCTAAACTATATATGTCAAAATGATTGTTAAATCAAATTTGACTGTCCGAGCTCTGATACCAATTGTTAGGATCTGAGTTTGGATTGATTGTGTTTTATGTTTGATTTAAGATGAAAGATGAACAAGTAATGCAGCGGAATATAAATGGAAATAAACTTTGCACACAATCAAACAGGAGAATTGCTTTTAACACACATTTTCAACAAAGAACCGAATGATTGAATTTATTTCAAACTACGATTACAACACATGCATGTAACAAACTCCCCCTCAGCCTGAGCTCACAGTGTTTGTTCGTACAAGAAGAAAAGTGATGAAAAGCTAATAGAACAGTACTGGGTACTGTTCTGTTTATAGGCACGCCCAAACAACTGGGGCATCTTTGCTGACGTCACCATGAAAGTGACATCTAACCTCCTAACAAACTCTAACAACTGATCTAATACAAACACTGCTATGCTATCTACTGTTTACAATACATTACATAAGAAAAGACTAAACTACTGCTTTATCCTTCCACTGTTATGACTCCAGCAGTACTTGTTAACTTCAGCAGTGCCTGACCCATAGTAGTAGATTGATCAACAGGGCTTTAGTCTTCATCAGCCTTTAGTTGTGTCAGCAGTTGTAATTAGCAGATGTTGTAAAGGATCAATGGATGGAGGTCATTAGATGTTGAAACCACTTTCAAGGGGAGAGAATGTAAACATAACTTCTGCTTATTTTGGATCCACTGCTCTGATCCAGTTTTGGTTTTAATTATCTGTTCCTCTGATAGGGTTCAATCCCAACAGTACGTCACACGCCTCGCGGGGGTTTCCGCTTGTGGTATTTTGGGGGTGTGACAGTATGGTATCAGAGCCACTGTTTATAGTGAACTAGGTTTTAAAATGTTTTTATAAAACCATACTATAACCGAAAAGTACTGAAAACGACCATGATGTAACAACCCGACTTTCGAAGTCAAAGTCAAAGTCAAAGAAAGAAAAGATTGCTAATTGGAATATGTCATTCCTTGATTAATCATTGATTGTACTCTTTGACTGGTAATCGACACTCTAAATTAAGTTACTTTAGTTGTATTATTTGGAGTATATGCTATAAATCGCTATTTAATCGCTAATCGACTTAACGCTAGTCGCATCTCTATCGCATCGCAACTCGAATTTACAGGTTATGGATATTGTTTTACGTCTGTATGCTATTATGTGTTACATGTGCATTGTCACACCCCCAAATTCCACCTGCGGAGTACCGTCCGCTTGAGGGCGTGACCGACCAGGATCCAGCCACCAATTATACTAAGCATTGGTTAATAGTAAGGTAATTGCTATCTAAAGTAGTTAGCAACGTCGTAGTTTAAGTTCGATAGTAAGTTTAAACAAAACAGCGGAAGCATAAACCAAATAGTTTTAAAAGATAGTTCATGGTTCAAGATAAGTAAAACCCAACACACGGGTTTTGACGAACACTACACATCCCCAAGCAGCAGCTCCTCAGTCACTGGTTACCTGCAAAGCATGCAGTAAGGTGTCAACAATAATGCTGAGTGAGTTCACTAGTTGTCCAGTTTTAATTACCAAAAACTTGTTTCACCAGTTAATTTATCCATTTATACATGCCATGGGGAGCTACCCCAAAAGTTAGCGACTAAACTGTGTTTCCAATACCGAACACTAAGTGACCGTTGCGTATCCGCAGAGTGCCCCGATGTCAATGTTCTATCATCATTGACGGATGCCTGAGTACATTAGTTCACGACCGATCCCATACCTTGGCACGGTGTGAGGTTGGTAAGACCTAAATAGCGCTATCAACTAATAACCCGTTCGCCTGGCCCCGGCGACTAATCGGTATTATGTAGTAGGGACTTTAAGTGATAGAGTTTCGTTTAGTGCCGTTTGTTGCAATCCGTATAAACAGTAATTAACTAAAAGGTTCCCAATAACAAGGGAAGAAAAGTAAGTTGTATCCCTCATAAGGGGATAGTGTTGTTTTTAGTTCCGTTTCCCAAACCACCGGGAATACATGCTTTAGGTTGTGAACTCACCTTGGGTTGCTCGGTAGATTAAATACCCGGTCAATCACGTTGGTCACCACGTCCTAGCATGGTTACCAGATATAGGTCAAGTTGGGGTACAAGTAATCACGTATAGCAAACACGTATAGACACACTTAATCATGCATGCATTCAAACAGTAACAGATATACATGCAGATAGTCCAACAAGCTTTTGGCCCAATAACACTTAGGCAGCCCAGCCGAGACAAGGGTGGTTTCGACTCGAGAATGCACGGTTTCGAGTCGCAACCAAGGGTTCCGACTCGCAACTTCGGTTTCGGTTCATCACGCTTTGGTTTCGAGTCGCAACCAGGGATTTCGACTCGCAACCTCGGTTTCGGTTCATCATGTGCTGCTTGCGAGTCGCAACCGGGAGATCTCGACGAATCACGTTTTGGTCTCGAGTCGCAACCAGGGTTTCCGACTCGCAACCAGGGTTTCCGACTCGCAACCACTGTTACGTGCACCTGAATCCTTCTAGAACCTGTCCTATGTACTAGCCAATAGCATTTTGATTTCATGAAATTTTGTACTATCCAATGAGAAATCACAAACATGTTTTATTGTCTAAATCATAACATAATCAGATCAAAACAAGCATTTTGAATATTCACATCGCCTTCAAACTTGTTCTTCATATGTTCATATTACTCATATACATCGGTTCATGCATTCCTAGATTCAAAAATACATCTATAACTTATATCATGAGATTTTATGAACAAGAATCATGAGACACTATCATTAAACCCAATATTGCCCTATTTTAACATCATAAATCGGATGGTAATCATCATCATCAACATTCATCATTCAAATACAATATCACATTTTCATTAACACTTTTAACACATGAATCATCATTATTAGTAACATTTCTAGCTAAGAACATGGTAAGCACTTATCATCAACTCCTAGCCGTAACATATTATCAAACAATCACTTTCATCATCAAACATTCTAAGCACAAAGGTTCATCTTTCATTCATCATTTAACCAATCAAGCAAAACAACTAAAACATATGTATACTAACCAGTTAGAAATAGGAGTACAAGAAATTGATAAACCAAGCTCCAAGTGTTGATCTCTAGCTAGAAATCCGAGAGCCTTGATGTTTCGGTTGGATCTGAGAGAGGGGAGAGGGTGAGGAGGTGATCTTGGTTTGCTAGGGTTTTAGGGTTTTAGTGAGAGGTAGAGAGTGTGAGAGTTGTGAGGGTGAAATGAATGAGAGTGTAAAGGAGAGTGTGGTGAGGGTTTTGGGTTTTTATACCCGTTTCAAGGCCGGCACCTTTGGTTCCGAGTGGCATGGCCCAACCGGCCCAAATGTTCATTGTTCACTCGAGACCGGGTGGTCTCGAGTTGGGCTTCGTGGTCTCGGCTCACTTCTACTCTAATATATATTTATACATACATACATATATATAATATACATACATATATATAATATACATACATATATATAATATTCATCACACTTAGCACAAGGATCACATAAAATCATCGAGATAACACGCACTATCATTTAATAACGTATATACACATAATGCTAATACAAGATATTTGCTCGGGAAAACCTAGAGTGTCACATTATCCCCAAGTTTTAGGAACTTTCGTCCCGAAAGTTAAGGCAGTCACTGTCAAGCTAGTGTAAGTGAGAACGTTTCAACGGGGTGTCACATCATCCCCCCGTTAATTTGGAATTTCGTCCCGAAATTCGGTTGTAGCTTCAGTGCTGGGAGTTTCATTAGGGAACAACTGGGGATATTTGCGCTTCATCTGGTCTTCCCGCTCCCAGGTAAATTCTGGGCCACGGCGTGAGTTCCAACGAACTCGCACGAGAGGTATCTGGCTACGTTTGAGGGTTTTGATCTCACGATCCGTGATCTCAACCGGTTCCTCAGTAAAGTGTAGCCGTTCGTCAATAGTGAGTTCCTTGAAAGGAATGATGAGTGTTTCATCTGATAGACACTTCTTCAGATTAGACACGTGGAAGACGTTGTGCACAGCACTCAGTTCTTCAGGCAGATTCAATCTATAAGCGGCCGTACCGATCTTTTCGGTTACTTCAAAGGGTCCGACATATCTTGGATTAAGCTTGCCCCGTTTTCCAAAACGAACCACACCCTTCCAGGGTGAGACCTTAAGTAGAGCCCGTTCACCAACCTGGAACTCTAGCGGTTTCCTATCCTTATCAGCGTAGTGCTTTTGACGGTCACGAGCTGCCGCCATGCGTTGCCTAATCTGGGCAATCTTTTCTGTGGTGTCAACTACATGTTCCGGGCCTGTGATCTGACTGTCACCAACCTCCGCCCAGCAGAGAGGTGATCGACATTTACGACCGTACAATGCCTCAAAGGGTGCCGCCTGAATGCTGGTGTGGTAGCTGTTGTTGTAGGAGAATTCCACTAACGGTAGGTGCTTCTCCCAATTCTTGCCAAAATCAATCACACATGCCCTAAGCATGTCTTCGAGGGTTTGGATGGTGCGTTCAGACTGCCCATCCGTTTGCGGATGATAAGCGGTGCTCATGTCTAAACGCGAGCCAAAAGATTTGTGCATAGCTTGCCACAATTCAGAAGTAAAACGTGCATCTCGATCAGAAATAATAGAGGTAGGCACTCCGTGCTTCGAAACCACTTCTTTTAAGTATACCTCTGCTAGGGTAGAGAACTTGTCTGTTTCTTTGATAGCCAAAAAGTGTGCAGACTTAGTTAAGCGATCCACTATTACCCAAATGGTGTCATTTCCGCGTTGAGACCTAGGCAGGCCAGTAACAAAATCCATGGAAATCTGCTCCCATTTCCATTGCGGGATCTCTGGCTGTTGGAGTAGGCCTGATGGTTTCTGATACTCAGCCTTGACTCTTGCACAAGTTAAACATTTTCTGACATAGGTTGCTATGTGGGCTTTCATACCAGGCCACCAATAGGTAGTTCTCAAGTCATGGTACATCTTATCCGAACCCGGATGTACTGAGTAACGGGACTTATGAGCTTCATCCATCACAAGGTCACGTAAATTTCCATAAAGCGGAACCCATATGCGTCCGGCTACGTAGTAAGCATTGTCTTCTTTTTGTTCCAATCGTTGTCTCGATCCTCGTAGGGACTCAGCCCTGATGTTCTCGGCTTTCAATGCTTCAACCTAAGCATTCCGTATTTGATTAGGGAGGTTCGAGTGGATAGTGAGCTGTAAGGCACGAACACGCTTGGGTTTGGTCTCCTTTCTACTGAGGGCATCGGCTACCACATTAGCCTTGCCTGGATGATATTTAATTGCACACTCGTAGTCATTTAGGAGTTCGACCCATCGGCGTTGCCGCATATTCAACTCCTTTTGTTCCATTATGTGCTGGAGACTCTTGTGATCAATGTAAATCGTGCACTTGGTGCCGTACAAGTAGTGTCTCCAAAGCTTGAGCGCGAAGACCACAGCTCCAAATTCTAAATCATGCGTCGTGTAGTTCCGTTCGTGGATCTTGAGTTGTCGCGAAGCGTAAGCAATAACCTTCTCGCGTTGCATTAACACGCATCCAAGCCCTTGAATAGAAGCATCGCAGTAAACAACAAAGTCATCGGTACCTTCAGGTAAGGAAAGAATAGGAGCACTACAAAGATTTTTCTTTAGTTCCTGGAAGGCAGATTCCTGAGCATCGCTCCACTTGTAAGCAACACCCTTCTGAGTGAGGGTCGTAAGTGGTTGAGCGATCTTAGAGAATCCCTTGATAAATCTTCGATAGTATCCTGCCAATCCCAAGAATTGGCGAACTTCGGTCGGAGTCTTAGGTACAGGCCAATTCTTAATGGACTCAATCTTAGCGGGGTCGACATGAATCCCTTCCTGATTGACGATGTGCCCAAGGAAATGGACTTCTCTAAGCCAGAAATCACATTTCGAGAATTTGGCGTACAGTTGCTCATTGCGAAGGAGTTTGAGAATAAGACGCAGGTGTCGTTCATGCTCCTCTTGGCTCTTCGAGTAGATTAAAATGTCGTCAATAAACACAATTACGAACTTGTCGAGGTAGGGTTTGCATACTCGGTTCATGAGATCCATGAAGATCGCAGGTGCGTTGGTCATTCCGAAAGGCATAACAAGGAATTCGTAGTGACCATAGCGGGTTCTGAAAGCAGTCTTAGAGATGTCCTCATCGCGGACTCTCAGCTGGTGATAACCCGATCGCAGATCGATCTTGGAATAATAGCTCGACCCTTGCAGCTGGTCGAACAAGTCGTCGATACGGGGAAGTGGATAACGGTTCTTGATGGTAACCTTGTTAAGTTTGCGGTAGTCAATGCACATTCGGTATGAGCCATCTTTCTTTTTGACGAAGAGCACTGGGGCTCCCCAGGGTGATGAACTAGGACGGATAAAACCTTTGTCCAAAAGTTCTTGTAGTTGAGTAGAAAGCTCCTTGAGCTCCGCGGGGGCTAATCGATAAGGTGCACGAGCTATAGGCGCTGCTCCGGGAGCTAGCTCGATTTGAAATTCGACCTGACGGTGAGGAGGGAGTCCAGGTAGTTCTTCCGGGAATACCTCGGGATAGTCACGTACAACTGGAAAATCTTCAATCCTGTTTTCCATTTTCTGTGTGTCGGCAACGAGTGCTAAGATAGCGGTGTGCCCTTTTCGTAGACACTTCTGGGCCTTCAAGAATGAAATGATGCCCGTGACTTCTCCGCTCTTGTCGCCTTGATCTATAAGAGGTTTGCCAGGGGGACGGGGAATACGAATAGCTTTCTCTTGGCAGAGGATTTCAGCTCGATGTTTGGATAACCAATCCATACCAATGATGACGTCGAAGCTTCCAAGAATGATGGGGAAGAGATCGATACAGAAGGTCTGACCAGACAACTCTAATTTGCAGTCGCGAATTATGTGTGAGGCCTCGAGGTTTCTACCATTAGCTATTTCAACGGTGTGCTTAGAGCTTAGCGGCGTAAGAGTGAGCTTAAGTTTCTTTCTAATACGTAGGGATACATAACTAGCATCTGCTCCGGAATCAAATAGTACGGAAACATAACGATCATTTAGTAGGAACTTACCCGCCACAACGTTGGGGTCATTCCTTGCTTCCCCAGCTCCAATCACAAAAGCTTTTCCTCTAGCACCATTCCCAGCATTGTTGTTATTGTTCCCAGCACCTTGATTGTTGTTGTTTTGATTCAGTTCAGGGCAATCCTTTCGCAAGTGCCCCGTTGCTCCACACTTAAAGCATCCACGGTTGTTTCCTTGTTGCTGCTGTTGCTGTGGTTGTTGCTGATTCTGCCTAGCGGGGAACTGGCTTCGGCAGTCTTTGGCTTCATGCCCCATCTTGTTGCATCGCTGACATTGACCTTTTCCACATGGCCCACTGTGATGTCGGTTACATTTGTTACACTTAGGGTGGTTTCCTCGATAGCCACCCTGTTGCTGAGGACCTTTGTTGTTCTCAGTCTTCCTTTGTTGAACTGGGGCCTGAGTGGGGTTAGCATCCTTTCCCTGACTTCCATCCCACTTTCGTTTATTATCGCTAGAAGTGCCAGTAGTAGCACTGATCCTCTTGGGCAGCTTGCCCTCTTCCACAGCCTGATTGGTGAGTTTGTGAGCAAGGCGAACCACGGGCTGTATAGTATTGAGGTTGGCTGAGGTCACATGACTTCTGATTTCTGGGACCAAGCCTTTGATGTACAATTCGATCCTTCGATACATAGGTCGGGACATGTTTGGGCAAAGTGCAGCATAGTCGTTGGACTGCTTGGTGTAGGTCTCGATCTCTGATCCAACCATCTTGAGCGCATAGTACTCGTTCTCGAGTTTGTGAATGTCATCCCTGTGACAGTACTCTTCCTTGATCATATCCTTGAAATCTTCCCATGCAGTGGCATTAGCAGTCTCCAAACCAAGCATTTGAATTTGCGCCTTCCACCACGAAAGCGCACTACCCTCAAGAGTACCAGTGGCAAACTTTACCCAATTAGCTGGGGGACATTCGCAGACAGCGAAAACAGCTTCGACCTTCTCGATCCAGTGAAGAAGACCTATGGCACCCTCAGTGCCATTGAAAGGAAGAGGCTTACAATCCATGAAAGTCTTGAAAGTACAAACACGTGGTTGCACAGGCGCATGCTGACCTGTTGTGAGGAGTGAAGCGAAATGGGTTTAGAGGTGTATAGACGATGCGGCGGTAAGATCTAAACATCCTAAAACAACGAGCTTACCTCCAGGGTGAGCTGCGAAAGCCGCAGCCACCGTGTTGAGTAGGTTGGTGAACTGAGCCTGAGTCATGTTGACGTTTCCTCGTCCGCGTCCACTCATTGTCTTCATAGCCAGAAAACATAGTATGAGTGTGATGTCGTAATATAGCGAGAATGAGATAGAAGAGGAAAGGCATATCTATCTACTTAGGCAAACTAGTACGTATAGCAGAGCAGAAAGCATAAGACAAATCAAGCAAGTAAACATGGGTCCGAGCTATGAGGTCAGATAAGTCGAGCCTTGCACTTGGAGTGTAGTGTCGTCACGAGTCACGGGTTATAGTCTGGTTTTTCTCAAAAAGATTTTTCCCCTTTTTAAAACCAAGTTCACTATAACCAATGGCTCTGATACCAATCTGTCACACCCCCAAATTCCACCTGCGGAGTACCGTCCGCTTGAGGGCGTGACCGACCAGGATCCAGCCACCAATTATACTAAGCATTGGTTAATAGTAAGGTAATTGCTATCTAAAGTAGTTAGCAACGTCGTAGTTTAAGTTCGATAGTAAGTTTAAACAAAACAGCGGAAGCATAAACCAAATAGTTTTAAAAGATAGTTCATGGTTCAAGATAAGTAAAACCCAACACACGGGTTTTGACGAACACTACACATCCCCAAGCAGCAGCTCCTCAGTCACTGGTTACCTGCAAAGCATGCAGTAAGGTGTCAACAATAATGCTGAGTGAGTTCACTAGTTGTCCAGTTTTAATTACCAAAAACTTGTTTCACCAGTTAATTTATCCGTTTATACATGCCATGGGGAGCTACCCCAAAAGTTAGCGACTAAACTGTGTTTCCAATACCGAACACTAGGTGACCGTTGCGTATCCGCAGAGTGCCCCGATGTCAATGTTCTATCATCATTGACGGATGCCTGAGTACATTAGTTCACGACCGATCCCATACCTTGGCACGGTGTGAGGTTGGTAAGACCTAAATAGCGCTATCAACTAATAACCCGTTCGCCTGGCCCCGGCGACTAATCGGTATTATGTAGTAGGGACTTTAAGTGATAGAGTTTCGTTTAGTGCCGTTTGTTGCAATCCGTATAAACAGTAATTAACTAAAAGGTTCCCAATAACAAGGGAAGAAAAGTAAGTTGTATCCCTCATAAGGGGATAGTGTTGTTTTTAGTTCCGTTTCCCAAACCACCGGGAATACATGATTTAGGTTGTGAACTCACATTGGGTTGCTCGGTAGATTAAATACCCGGTCAATCACGTTGGTCACCACGTCCTAGCATGGTTACCAGATATAGGTCAAGTTGGGGTACAAGTAATCACGTATAGCAAACACGTATAGACACACTTAATCATGCATGCATTCAAACAGTAACAGATATACATGCAGATAGTCCAACAAGCTTTTGGCCCAATAACACTTAGGCAGCCCAGCCGAGACAAGGGCGGTTTCGACTCGAGAATGCACGGTTTCGAGTCGCAACCAAGGGTTCCGACTCGCAACTTCGGTTTCGGTTCATCACGCTTTGGTTTCGAGTCGCAACCAGGGATTTCGACTCGCAACCTCGGTTTCGGTTCATCATGTGCTGCTTGCGAGTCGCAACCGGGAGATCTCGACGAATCACGTTTTGGTCTCGAGTCGCAACCAGGGTTTCCGACTCGCAACCAGGGTTTCCGACTCGCAACCACTGTTACGTGCACCTGAATCCTTCTAGAACCTGTCCTATGTACTAGCCAATAGCATTTTGATTTCATGAAATTTTGTACTATCCAATGAGAAATCACAAACATGTTTTATTGTCTAAATCATAACATAATCAGATCAAAACAAGCATTTTGAATATTCACATCACCTTCAAACTTGTTCTTCATATGTTCATATTACTCATATACATCGGTTCATGCATTCCTAGATTCAAAAATACATCTATAACTTATATCATGAGATTTTATGAACAAGAATCATGAGACACTATCATTAAACCCAATATTGCCCTATTTTAACATCATAAATCGGATGGTAATCATCATCATCAACATTCATCATTCAAATACAATATCACATTTTCATTAACACTTTTAACACATGAATCATCATTATTAGTAACATTTCTAGCTAAGAACATGGTAAGCACTTATCATCAACTCCTAGCCGTAACATATTATCAAACAATCACTTTCATCATCAAACATTCTAAGCACAAAGGTTCATCTTTCATTCATCATTTAACCAATCAAGCAAAACAACTAAAACATATGTATACTAACCGGTTAGAAGTAGGAGTACAAGAAATTGATAAACCAAGCTCCAAGTGTTGATCTCTAGCTAGAAATCCGAGAGCCTTGATGTTTCGGTTGGATCCGAGAGAGGGGAGAGGGTGAGGAGGTGATCTTGGTTTGCTAGGGTTTTAGGGTTTTAGTGAGAGGTAGAGAGTGTGAGAGTTGTGAGGGTGAAATGAATGAGAGTGTAAAGGAGAGTGTGGTGAGGGTTTTGGGTTTTTATACCCATTTCAAGGCCGGCACCTTTGGTTCCGAGTGGCATGGCCCAACCGGCCCAAATGTTCATTGTTCACTCGAGACCGGGTGGTCTCGAGTTGGGCTTCGTGGTCTCGGCTCACTTCTACTCTAATATATATTTATACATACATACATACATATATATAATATTCATCACACTTAGCACAAGGATCACATAAAATCATCGAGATAACACGCACTATCATTTAATAACGTATATACACATAATGCTAATACAAGATATTTGCTCGGGAAAACCTAGAGTGTCACATTATCCCCAAGTTTTAGGAACTTTCGTCCCGAAAGTTAAGGCAGTCACTGTCAAGCTAGTGTAAGTGAGAACGTTTCAACGGGGTGTCACATCATCCCCCCGTTAATTTGGAATTTCGTCCCGAAATTCGGTTGTAGCTTCAGTGCTGGGAGTTTCATTAGGGAACAACTGGGGATATTTGCGCTTCATCTGGTCTTCCCGCTCCCAGGTAAATTCTGGGCCACGGCGTGAGTTCCAACGAACTCGCACGAGAGGTATCTGGCTACGTTTGAGGGTTTTGATCTCACGATCCGTGATCTCAACCGGTTCCTCAGTAAAGTGTAGCCGTTCGTCAATAGTGAGTTCCTTGAAAGGAATGATGAGTGTTTCATCTGATAGACACTTCTTCAGATTAGACACGTGGAAGACGTTGTGCACAGCACTCAGTTCTTCAGGCAGATTCAATCTATAAGCGGTCGTACCGATCTTTTCGGTTACTTCAAAGGGTCCGACATATCTTGGATTAAGCTTGCCCCGTTTTCCAAAACGAACCACACCCTTCCAGGGTGAGACCTTAAGTAGAGCCCGTTCACCAACCTGGAACTCTAGCGGTTTCCTATCCTTATCAGCGTAGTGCTTTTGACGGTCACGAGCTGCCGCCATGCGTTGCCTAATCTGGGCAATCTTTTCTGTGGTGTCAACTACATGTTCCGGGCCTGTGATCTGACTGTCACCAACCTCCGCCCAGCAGAGAGGTGATCGACATTTACGACCGTACAATGCCTCAAAGGGTGCCGCCTGAATGCTGGTGTGGTAGCTGTTGTTGTAGGAGAATTCCACTAACGGTAGGTGCTTCTCCCAATTCTTGCCAAAATCAATCACACATGCCCTAAGCATGTCTTCGAGGGTTTGGATGGTGCGTTCAGACTGCCCATCCGTTTGCGGATGATAAGCGGTGCTCATGTCTAAACGCGAGCTAAAAGATTTGTGCATAGCTTGCCACAATTCAGAAGTAAAACGTGCATCTCGATCAGAAATAATAGAGGTAGGCACTCCGTGCTTCGAAACCACTTCTTTTAAGTATACCTCTGCTAGGGTAGAGAACTTGTCTGTTTCTTTGATAGCCAAAAAGTGTGCAGACTTAGTTAAGCGATCCACTATTACCCAAATGGTGTCATTTCCGCGTTGAGACCTAGGCAGGCCAGTAACAAAATCCATGGAAATCTGCTCCCATTTCCATTGCGGGATCTCTGGCTGTTGGAGTAGGCCTGATGGTTTCTGATACTCAGCCTTGACTCTTGCACAAGTTAAACATTTTCTGACATAGGTTGCTATGTGGGCTTTCATACCAGGCCACCAATAGGTAGTTCTCAAGTCGTGGTACATCTTATCCGAACCCGGATGTACTGAGTAACGGGACTTATGAGCTTCATCCATCACAAGGTCACGTAAATTTCCATAAAGCGGAACCCATATGCGTCCGGCTACGTAGTAAGCATCGTCTTCTTTTTGTTCCAATCGTTGTCTCGATCCTCGTAGGGACTCAGCCCTGATGTTCTCGGCTTTCAATGCTTCAACCTAAGCATTCCGTATTTGATTAGGGAGGTTCGAGTGGATAGTGAGCTGTAAGGCACGAACACGCTTGGGTTTGGTCTCCTTTCTACTGAGGGCATCGGCTACCACATTAGCCTTGCCTGGATGATATTTAATTGCACACTCGTAGTCATTTAGGAGTTCGACCCATCGGCGTTGCCGCATATTCAACTCCTTTTGTTCCATTATGTGCTGGAGACTCTTGTGATCAGTGTAAATCGTGCACTTGGTGCCGTACAAGTAGTGTCTCCAAAGCTTGAGCGCGAAGACCACAGCTCCAAATTCTAAATCATGCGTCGTGTAGTTCCGTTCGTGGATCTTGAGTTGTCGCGAAGCGTAAGCAATAACCTTCTCGCGTTGCATTAACACGCATCCAAGCCCTTGAATAGAAGCATACATATATATAATATACATACATATATATAATATACATACATATATATAATATTCATCACACTTAGCACAAGGATCACATAAAATCATCGAGATAACACGCACTATCATTTAATAACGTATATACACATAATGCTAATACAAGATATTTGCTCGGGAAAACCTAGAGTGTCACATGCATGTTATGTTTATTATGAGGTGATTAATCGCAATCGCAATCGCAACTCTATCACAATGCAATCTCGTCACAAATTCAAGATTTAAGGATTATATTTATGTTATTTAGTAGATAGGTTATTTGTGTAATTAATGGATAATACTATCGCATCGCTTACTCGTAACGCATCACAACGCTCAACGCACGAAACGAAACATCGAAAACCAACTCAACAACCCATCCGATCGAATGAACATTCTATCGAATGGTCATCCGTCCGGATGACCATCCGATCGGATGGCCATCCGATCGGACGGCCATCCGATCGAACCGCCTTCCGGTTCGCACTACTACACCACCTCTTCTCCCCTCTTACCTATAAATAGCACCTGTCACAACACTGTTCATGTGATGTGACAGCTCCTCCTCTGACCAGGTCGTTCCAGCCTTCTTTTCTCTTGATTTCTCGCGAATCTTGTAAGTTTCTACCTCAAATCTTGTACTTCTATGATCTACACACACTTCTTCATCATTTTCACCATCGAATCTTAACTTTTCACCATGAAATCGGCTTATTTGGGCTATTTTAGGGTGATGTCATCATGGGTTCTCATGAACTTCAAAGTGTGACATCATTCCACCAAGAACAACTGAGGTCTAGGAGATTTCAACATCATAAACACTAATTTCACCTAAATCTAAACATTTTCAAACTGACTCAAGTTTCTTTCAATTCTTTTACACTCTTGCACCTAAAACCGATAGAATCTGAGCTTGTTCAGGCCTTCTACTCTTTCTCATGTGAAGTGTTGGTCCAATAACAGATTTCTATCAAAGAGGAGACCGATTCACGGGTTGAACATGAATGACCGTCAAAAACAGTTAACTGATTGGACGTGGTGATTCCCATCCGATCAGCGGACTTGGACTGATGGGGTTTCAGTTGTTTGACACGAGGTTAAGCCGTCTCGGTTCAAACACAAAACTTTCTAAACTTAACAAACTTCATAGATTTCAAAACGAACAAGTTCCCAAACGGATTGCCGTCCGATCGGATAGCCATCCGATCGCACGACAATCCGATCAGACGACTTGTGGTTTTCAACACTTAATAATTTTAACAAAAATGTAAGGAAGATCAGTTTCAGCGAATCGCCATCCGAACGGACCGCCATCTGTCTGGATGACCATCCGGCAGGATGAACTAAATGGTAGAAACATTTCTTTATTTTGAAAATGCTACAATGAAAACTTCAAAGTCACATCGAACACAAAAACATCCATCCCAAACGAATGACAGTCCGACCGAATGGCCATCCGACCGGATGACCATCTGTCAGGATTGTCATCCGATAGGATGACCCTTCGTCACTCAGTCACTCGCACCGTTTAACGCACCACTCATCGCTTATGCTATCGTTCTGTAATCAGGCTTACTCTAGCACTCCCTTTAATCCAATCACAGTTTGTGTTTAGTAGCTACCATCTCTGTGAGTATACTCGATCCCTTTTTACTTTAAGCACTTTTGGGTGTTACATACGTTACTTATATCAAATCACATCGATCACACAACGCAAACACTTTTATACGCTAACCGCTCTGCATGTTATACATGTTATTCGATGAATGCTAGTATGTTATGATTACACAGTGATTGTTGCGTGAAACCTTAGCAACGATAGTACTATAGTTTGGACTCAGCACCTGTCATGGACAGGGGTTGTTAAGGGCTTTTCTTCACGTGTCACAGTGGTGATATGGTTTACGCATTCTACAATTCGCAGTCACGTCTGTGCATATTTCATTGTCGATAACCTACTTGCTTCGCATTATACATGTTACAAGCTGGTTATGCGTAAACTCGTTTCGCTACTATTATACTATTAAACTTGTATGCTCACCTTTACACTATGTGTATTGGTATCAGAGCCATAACTATAGGGAATTAGGCAAGACTCGACCTAGTCCGGGTCGATGTCTTAGAAACGACCTAGTCTATAGTCTAAGTACCAACAGACCGACCTGTGCAGACCCGGTAGGGGTTTTGTACGAGCTTACTTGATACTCTCTCTCGAACTCGCTATACACTACACTCTTGCACGAACATCGCATTCTACAATTCCGCACGAGATCAGCCTTTCCTAAGGATGGCTACACACACAAACGAATGATCTGATTGAGATTAGGTTTGAAATCCGTAAAATGTCGATCAAATCGCTCGTTCGACACACATTTTACTTTAAACACGAGAATTTGTGTTGAAACAGTAGTGAAATCCATACTTCGACACGATTCTCCTTATCTATCTCATGATTCTATCACACAAACAGGAGTGTAGACATCGAGTTAGGGGTGAAACACGAATCTTGATGGCTCATTCCGCTCTCTAATTTGGTTTTACAAAACCCTCACCAAAGTTTCGATGGATTCCAATGACACGAGTCACGTGAATAAGCTGAAAGGTGCGTGCCATTCACCGTATGCCGGTAAAAGAGCACAGTCCATTAGGCCAAAGCGCGTACATGACGTCCTTGAGAAAAGTCGAATCACTTTGGGTGTGAGACATGTTCGATGGAACCCAGACAGTCTCTTTTCAATTTTATGTGTTTTGGATTCTAGATTTTGCCACCGCTGATTCTGTGATTTATCGATTTTTATGTGGATTTAATGTATCTTAAGAGATTATATGTTTATGTGTTTCGATTTTTGGTTATCTACTCGCTTTTCGCTGTTCGCTTTAATTAACACACACAACTCGCACTACACATTATCCCACAACGTTAACAAATCACATGCTATGTTACCCGCAAATATAGGTGAATACATGCAAAATAGGAAGGGAACACGACTAGCAAATTCTCGATCACAATCGCAACTTTGAAGGATAAGGGAACACGCTAGCAAATATAGGTGAATACATGCAAAATAGGAAGGTGAATACGTGCAAAATACGTGCTTACATGGATTACGTGCTTATGTGTCTATGTGTTTATGTGCTACTTTGTGCTTATGTGCCTATGTGATTACGTATCTAAGTGATTGATGTGTTCATGTGCTTTATATAAAGTAGCTTTTGGAGAAAACGCTAGACTATACTAGGGTTAACCGAAATTGTGTCTGAGTCCTGTGACGATGTCTGTTGCAGACAATGTTGTCATTTGGATCGTACACCGCTCGCAACTCTCGCCGAAACCATGAGGACAAACTCATCGCTGCTCTAGTCGCAAAGCAGATGGTGAAAGTCATTCCGCAAATTGTCAGCGAGCTTAATGAAAATGCTAACAAGTCCTCTAAGGAATCAAGGACTGACTCACCTAAAGCTACTTAGCTTCAAGCAGTTTAAAGCCTGCGGTCCCAAGGAATTCACCGGAGTAGATGGGCCTACGGCCATGTTTCAATGGTTCGATTCAATTGAAGTCACCCTGCGCCAAAGTGGTTGTCCCGAAAACCTTCGCACTTTTAACGCCACTGCGTTTTCCAGTCCAGGGCCCTAGATTGGTGGACGGCCGAGAGAAACAAGCGAGGGTATGATGCTGCCTATGGGCTGACGTGGGATGATTTGAAGGACATCATGATGAAGGAGTGATGCCCTCCCCACGAGCTTCAGAAGCTGGAGAACGAGTTCTGGCACATCAAGTAGGAGGGTGGCGACAACGCTGGTTTAACTGCCCACCTTAAGCAGCTGAGTATCATTTGTCTGGGCCAAGTTACCACTCCCGAGATTACCATCAAAAAATACATCCGTGCTTTACCAGATTGTGTTGCTGACTTCGTTCAAGCTGCGAGGACGACAACTATCGAAGAGACTTACCTACTCTCTGCCGAGATTAACGACAAGCGAGTCAGGGCTAGTTATTTCGACAAAACCACAAAAAGTCTTCACCAAGTTACCCCTGCTCCCACCGCTGAAACTACCTCACCGCAAGCTTCCAAGTTTTCTCACCGCAAGCGCAAGAACAACAACTCCAGCAACAAGAACTATGCTGTCACCGCCGCTCCACTCCAAGTTGTACCTGCTCAACCGCTCCCCAGAAGCGCCAAGTAGTGGCGCCTGTGGCCAATGCACCGCCAGCCAACCATGCATATACTGGCCCACACCCGCTCTGCCCTACTTGTACCTATCATCACCCGGTTGGAATCACATGCCGGTTTGTTGTTCACTGCAACCTGTACAGCCACTTCACCGCTAACTGCCGTAACGGTCCTCGCCAAGCTCCAGCCCCGGTTCAAGCTCCTGCTCTACTAGCTCCCAAGGGTCAACCAGCAGCTCCTGCTCCCGTTGCTCACGCAAGAGCCTGCTTTGCGTATGGTGATCCCAACCACTTCGCAAACGTCTGCCCAAACAGAGTGGTGAAGCAAGAGCCACAGCAGCAGCAACAGCCAGCGCCGCAACAACACCAACAGCAGCAGCTGCCAGCTCAGCAAGTAGCCCGCGAGCGAGTCTTCAACATCAACGCCCGTCAGGCTCAGGCAGACAACAACGTGGTTAATGGTACGTTTCTCGTAAATGGTATATATGCTTCGTGTTTGTTTGATACTGGAGCCGATAACTATTTTGTATCGTCCGAATTCGAAAGGCTCCTGAACCGTGAACGCGTTAATCTCCCATCAACATTCGACGTAGAAGTTACCACTGGAAGAACCGTCACTGTTAGTTCCGTTGTGCGTGACTGCACTCTTGAACTCAACAGTCACGTTTTCCCAATCAACCTTATTCCAATGCAACTCGGAAGCTTTGACGTCATAGTAGGCATGGATTTTCTTCGGGAGAATCATGCTGAAATTATTTGTTTTGATAAAATGATTCGCTTCGCTCTTGCTAATAGTGATCAATTGTGTGTTTATGGCGAAGTCGCTTCGAAGAAGTTACAACTCATGTCATGCGTCCAAGCTAGCAAGTATCTCCGCAAGGAATACCAAGCTTTCCTGGCACACATCGTAGTAGCGGAGGAAAAGGAAGTTAAGGCGGTAGACAAGGTGCCTGTGGTTCATGATTTTCCTCGTGTTTTTCCCGACGACTTACCTGGTTTACCGCCCACTTGTGATATCGATTTTCGAATCGACCTCATCCCTGGAGCAAACCCTGTTGTAGAGCGCGTTATCGTCTCGCTCCGTCTGAAATGCACGAACTCTCGAGTCAGCTCCAGAAATTGCTTGACAAAAGCTTTATTCGCCCTAGCACCTCTCCTTGGGGCACGCATGGCCTTTTCATCAAAAAGAAGGACGGATCGTTGCGGATGTGCATCGACTACAGGGAATTAAATAAAATTACCATCAAGAATCGCTCTCCCCTTCCTCGAATCGATGATTTGTTTGATCAGTTACAAGGTGCTACGTGTTTCTCGAAGATTGATTTACGCTCAGGCTATCACCAGTTACGAATTCAAGAGGAAGATATACCCTAAACCGCTTTTCGAACCCGATACGGTCACTACGAGTTTGTCATTATGCCCTTTGGTTTTACTAACGCTCCTATAGTTTTTATGGATCTAATGAATCGCGTGTGCAAACCTTTTCTTAACCGCTTCGTTATCGTATTTATCGATGATATCCTGATCTATTCCAAGTCAAAAGTCGAACATGCGCAACATCTCCGTTTGGTTCTTGAGTTACTCCAGGGAAACCGTCTCTATGCCAAGTTCTCCAAGTGTGAATTCTGGCTTGAGGAGGTTCAATTCCTCGGTAACATTGTCAATAGTCAAGGTATCCATGCTGCCAAGAGTTGGGTTACCTCGAAGAACCCATCCAAAGTTCGTTCTTTTCTTGGATTGGCGGGTTACTATCACCGATTCATCGCTGATTTCTTAAAGGTCGATGTACCGCTTACCTCTCTTACGCACAAGGACAAACCTTTTGTTTGGGGAACCGAACAAGAGGAGGCCTTTCAAACCCTCAAAGCTATGCTTTGCAATGCTCCCATGCTCTATCTACCCGACGGAAACGATGACTTCGTAGTCTATTGCGATACCTCTAACCTCGGCCTCGGTTGTGTTCTTATTCAATGAGACAAGGTTATCGTGTACGCCTCTCGTCAGCTCAAGATTCACGATAAGAACTATATAACCCACAATCTTGAGCTTGGTGCAGTTGTTTTTGCGTTGAAGATTTGGCGACACTACCTTTACGGTACCAAGTATACCGTCTTCACCGACCACAAGAGCCTACAACACATCTTTAACCAGAAAGAGCTGAATATGCGCCAACGCCGTAGGGTTGAACTCCTCAACGATTATGACTATGAGATTCGTTACCATCCCGGCAAAGCAAACGTCATTGCCGACGCTATCAGTCGACGAAGCTATTTGCATAGTGATGTGTTCAAAATTCAACATATAAATTTCATCAATTGTGGCATAAAACTAACCCTTTTTTAGTACTAATGTTGGAAAAAGTGTGCTTTTGTCTTCCTTTTATATTTTCAGGATTAAATGAGCTCAAATTAACAAAAGAAGCAAAAAGACATCAAAATCTAACATAAATACAAGAAAAGGAACAAGACGTGACATGCCCGACCCCATGACAGCATCTTCCCAAGCAAAACAAGACATCAGAAGACTGAACACGCCCCGTGCTCAGCCAGCACGGGGGCGTGCCCAAGTGTCAGCAGAAAAGACAAAGTGTAGAAGCTTCTATTGCCCACCACGGGGCCGTGCTCAGCGGAAACGGGGCCGTGGTCAACTATAAGTTCGCACAATCCAGGCAAATCTTCATAGTACAAAGATTCTTCTGCACACGGGGTCGTGCTCGGCGGACACGGGGGCGTGTTCAACTAATAAGACAAAGCTGCATTAAATGAAGAAAGAGAGGATGTGGACACGGGGCCGTGCCCGAGCTTCTGTTCAGCCTATAAATAGGAGTGCTTGGCTCAAGCTCAAACCATCCCTTGGCACACCACCACTCTCACACTTCACCCACCACCCACCACCACCATAACACCATCATCCACCACCATCATCCATTGTCCATCGTAGAGTGTGTGAGTCGTCTCGGGATCCAAGATTGATCGTAAGAGTTCTTGACAATCAAGGCCATGTTTGCCTAAGTCTCTTACATCACTTGGTGAAGACAAAGTGTCTAGTGTAATACTTTTTATTTTTAATCTTTTACACTTTTTACTTGGTTTTGTATTAATGACTTTAATAACTAGTTGCTTATGTTGAAGGTGATCTTTCCTTATCGTTTGTCCGTGGTGTCTTGGCATTATTTTACTGTTTATATAAAATAAAAGATTTTCACCATTCATATCTCCACGGTCTATATGGAGGTATGTTGGCTACCTGGTCGGGGGTTAAGGGAACGGTTTGGTAAAGGTCTTGCCATTGTTCAGCGTTTAGAGGTCCTGCAATGGACCTGGGTCAAATTTAGTAGGACCTCCTTCAATACTTAACGGTATTGGATGGCGGGGGTCCAAACTCTTTGATCCCCTCATAAGTTAACTACTATTAATACTATAACCCGGCTATTTAGGACTCTATCCCTGCTGACTCAGACTACTTAGTCGAGGGTAACGTCACCTCCAAAAGAGGGGCCTTCCATAATCTGCATTAATAACTTAATTAATTATCTTCCAATAATCCACCCTTTTAGGATTGTATCCTTGCTGACTCAAACTACTGGGGTGAGGGTAACGTCACTTTCAAAAGAGGGGCCCGCTACAATAACTAAGATAATCTCTTAAAATAGTGCAAAAGTGCGAAAATAATCAAAGGTTACACTAGATACGAGTCGGAACCAAGTGATTCATCTTGTTTATCTGTTTTCTTTTTTATTTTTATTTTCAGCATTTTTAGTTAGTTTTTATTTTTCTTAGTTTAAAACATTTTTCTAAACTTTTATTTTTTATTAGACGTTGAGGATAAACCGGTACTAAAAGCTCTTGTGTCCTTGGACGACCTCGGTATCTTGCCAACACTATGCTACGCTCACGATGGGTGCACTTGCCCATATGTGTGCTTAGTGTTAGTAAAATATCGTGTTTTATAAATTTAAAATTTGGCTAAAATAAGTGTTAAAAAGGGCTTAAAATATACACCTAATATATATAACACTTCACACGCATCAAGTTTTTGGCGCCGTTGCCGGGGACACAAGGATTTTAAGAAAGTTAGGAATCAACGGCCTAATCGTTTTTCTTATTTTTCATTTTTTTTAGGATTTTTTTTTAGTTTTTCTGATTCTGCAGAGCTCAGCACGGGCCGTGCCTGGTCGGACAGGGGCCGTGCCCAGCATCATCACTGGCAGTTTTTATTTTCTGAGTTACAAAGAGCTGAGCACGGGGCCGTGTCGGTGCAACACGGGGCCGTGTCCAACTCCCAGTAACAGGGATCCGGAAAACAATTACTGTACCTCTGACCACGGGCCGTGTTCACTGAGCACGGGGCCGTGGTGAACATTCTGACCAACGTTCTTTTCTGTTCTTATTGCAGGACTTGGAACCCAGGTGCCACATTTGAACCTCCTACGTAGTGCATGAGCTCCAGTTCTAGTAGATACATAAAAGAACCTCTAGAAGAACCCGAACGCTTTCTCAGAAAAAGACTTAAAGCTAAAAATCAAGAGAAAGTTTCGGGGGGCCCACTTCCAATGGTGGACCAACGTACCCTCATGGATTACCTACGGCCCATCGTAGGTAATCTCGGCGCCGCTATCAATGCACCGAATGTCGAAGCCAATAACTTCGAACTTCGGCCACATTTGATACAAAAGCTTCAAAACTCCGCAACCTTCCATGGGCTTGCGGACGAGGATCCTCATCTACATATTACTAATTTCTTAGAAATATGTGATACCTTTCGGATCAATGGAGCATCAAATGACGCCATCCGCCTTCGAATGTTTCCATTTTCACTAAAAGACCGAGCTAAGGCTTGGCTTAACACCCTCCTAGTTGGCTCGGTAAACACCTGGGATGAACTAGCCCAAAAGTTTCTATATAAGTATTTCCCTCCTGCTAAAACGGCTAAATTAATGACTGAAATTAATACATACTCACAAGAGGATGGGTAATCCTTATATGAAACTTGGGAAAGGTTCAAGGAGCTACTAAGAAAGTGTCCTCATCACGGTCTAGCGGTGTGGCAACAAGTATCCACTTTCTACAATGGGTTGTTGCCACACACAAGACAAACACTCGATTCTAGCTCCGGGGGACTTTTAGGTAATCGTCGCCCAAATGAAATATATAATCAAATTGAGGAAATTGCTCAAACCAATTTTCAATGGCACACTCCCCGAAGTAATAAATCTATTGCCCCGGGCGCCCATAAGGTTGATGAAAGCACCTCTTTACAAGCCCAAATCGAGGCCCTCTCTTCGAAAATCAAAAAGCTAGAATGACAAAAACGGCCTCGGTTATGGCTTGTGAAGGGTGTGGTGGGTCACATGTAAATTGGAGTTGTATGAAAGATTTAAATGAACAAACGAAAAGGGTAAACTACATTGATAACAGGCCTAGGCCGTCGGGTCCACCAACGGGTACCTACAACCAAGGATGGCGTAACCACCCTAATCTTGGTTGGAGAGATCCCGGCAATAGTAGTAACCAACAAAGCCAACGAACTAACTTTCAACAACCACAAAATTTTTCTCAACAACAAGGTGGACGAGAAAGGCTTGAAGATACTATATCTCGCCTCATCTCCGACACCGAAAAGAAAAACTCGGATCGATTTCAACAATTGGAATCGAATTTTAGAAATCAACAAGCTAGCATTCAAAACGTAGAAAAACAATTAAATCAACTAGCTCAAAATTTCTCCGAGAGACCACAAGGCGCGTTACCTAGTAATACCGAAACCAACCCAAAGGCACAAGTACACCTCATCACATTAAGAAACCGAACCGTGGGTCTCGAGGATGTCCCGCTACCACCGGTTGAAGGAAGTCAACTCAGCCAAAGCACGACTTCACCCACACCTCAACCAGAAAAGGCTTCTCCACCAGATCAAGAGCCCACCAAGACTCCTCCAATTCCGTACCCCGGTAGGTTAAATCGTCAAAAGACCGATGAGCAATTCGCAAAGTTCGAAAATTTACTAAAACAATTGCATGTTAATATTCCTTTTATTGAGGTCCTAACACAAATGCCTAAATATACAAAATTCATGAGGGATTTCGTCACTAACAAAAGGAAAATTGAATCATTGCAATTAGTTAACTTAGGCGAAGAATGCTCCGCCTTAGTACTCAACAAACTTCCACAAAAGAAAATCGACCCCGGAAGCTTCACAATTCCTTGCTCGATTGGGGAATCCCCCGTTCGTAATGCATTAGCCGATCTTGGGGCTAGCATTAACCTCATGCCCACATCGATGTTCAAACGACTCGGCCTAGGAACAACAAGCCCTACAAAGATGAGCATACAACTCGCCGACAGATCCGTCAAATTCCCACAAGGTGTCGCTGAAAATCTATTGGTAAAAGTTGACAACTTCGTTTTCCCAACCGACTTTGTCATCCTAGACATGGAGGAAGACACCGATGTCCCTCTCATCCTTGGAAGGCCATTTCTAGCCACCGCCCAAGCAGTGGTGGATATGAATGATGGAACGTTAACATTGAAGTTTGGGGACAAGGAAGTGAAGTTTGAATGTGGAAAAAGAGTAGAGGACGAAGACCTAGTCAACTACATGAAGGTCATAGACTCAAGCTTGGATGACGCTCTCCGACGGTGTAACATGGGATGCAATACATCCCACTTGGGTAACATATGACCAGGCTTTGGGTCTAGCCAAGGACCCTTATAAACGTGGCGCACCACGGAGGCATTCCGCGGAACTATCCTTAGTTTAGTTTAGATTAATTTTTATGTTTTCTAGTTAGTTTTAATTTTCAGGAATAAAACACACTTGAGATGGCAAGGGATACAAGGGAAACTTGAACCAGCACCCCATGCAGGAAAACAGAACCGTCCGACAAATTTCTTCGTTTACAGTAAGTTCGGCACGGGCAGTGTCCGCCCAACACGGCCCCGTGCTGCACAGTCTGCAGAAAAAGACCCAGTTCAGGTAATTGGACACGGGCCGTGTTCACCCAACACGCCCCCGTGTCCAGGCTTCTGTTTCTCTTGTTTTAATTTTGTTACTGGCACTTGAACACGGGGCCGTGCCCGGACAACACGGGGTCGTGTTCAGCGCCCAGTAACACAAAATTTTTGCTTTTTACACCTTTTTACACATTCAATCAACCTAAAAACTTATTTTTGGGACACATTGAGGACAATGTGTAATTTAAGTGGGGGGGGGGGGGGATGCTAAAACCTTGAATCTTGCAAGTCCTAAATACAAGCCTTACACAAAACTCTATTGGAACCGCTAATCACCCCAAATTTTTTCAAAAATTTTCAATTTTTTTACTTGTCTAGGTTTAACTCGGGAAATTCAAGTTCTCAAAAAGGTTATATTTTTACAAATTTACAACCGATAGCGTCGTGATAAAAAGAACCAACATAAGAAAATTATGAAAAGGCATGACAAGCTTAATTAAAATTTAATTATATATACTTGATCACATAAAAACCCATTCCCACAAAAGTGAGTTTTGAGCCTTTATTGAGCAAACACTTACATATCATTTGACTAAATGCTCATTTTCGTTTCTTGTGTGAATAGCCGCTTGGTTCTTACGACTCTAGAACTTGCCATGACGATACATTCCCGGTCCTTACCAACTTAAACCCGAGTAAGTAAATGATGGAGGCATTAAGACTAACCCCTTTTTATTTCTACACCATTTTTTTTTACCACCTACCCAAAATCCCCCTAGTTAGCCCCTTTGAGCCTAAACCTTTTCATTTCATAGCCCAAACCAAACACCCTTTTACCCACCAAAACCTTTTTCATTTTTAACCCTTTGTTTGAGTAACAAGTTCGGTTCTTTGTATGACTATCCAAAAAAAAAAAAATTGTGTTGATGATGAAGCAAAAGAAAATAAACAAACAAGTTCATCAAAAATAACTTTGTTTGAATAATAGCTTCATCAAAATAAAAGTTACAAAAATAGAAAGTCTTACGAAAACCGAAACTTGTTACGCTTTTCGCCTTTTTCTACTAACCACTAACCCAACCACCTACCTTTAACCCAAGCCTAACCCTTTACCCAAAAAGTCCTCTTGATATTTACAAAGGTATATAAGTTAAAAAGGAGGAGGATTGATTGCTTGGCAAGCCTATGGTAGGAGTAAGTTCCATGCCGCTCTCGAGTGATCCACAAAAATACATTTTCGGCCGAGTGTTGAGTGATCCCCGTGAGGTATGTGAACTTGTATATAAATAGAATTTTACAAAGGCATGTTATGCCCTAATAAGTAATTTATCTTATGAAAAGTTTTAAATGAATCATGACGAATAGGATTGTAAATAAATAAAAATAAAACTAACTAAAGAATCTTGGAAATCCCGACACTCTATGACAAGCCCAAAACCTTCTTTTCTACCCATTCCATTTGGGAGTGTAATAGCCACATATTAAAGAGTTTTGCTTGAGGACAAGCAAAGATTCAAGTGTGGGGGTATTTGATGTGTTCAAAATGCAACATATAAATTTCATCAATTGTGGCATAAAACTAACCCTTTTTTTAGTACTAATGTTGGAAAAAGTGTGCTTTTGTCTTCCTTTTGTATTTTCAGGATTAAATGAGCTCAAATTAACAAAAGAAGCAAAAAAGACATCGAAATCTAACATAAATACAAGAAAAGGAACAAGACGTGACATGCCCGACCCCATGACAGCATCTTCCCAAGCAAAACAAGACATCAGAAGACTGAACACACCCCGTGCTCAGCCAGCACGGGGGCGTGCCCAAGTGTCAGCAGAAAAGACAAAGTGGTAGAAGCTTCTATTGCCCACCACGGGGCCGTGCTCAGCGGACACGGGGCCGTGGTCAACTATAAGATTCGCACAATCCAGGAAAATCTTCATAGTACAAAGATTCTTCTGCACACGGGGTCGTGCTCAGCGGACACGGGGGCGTGGTTAACTAATAAGACAAAGCTACATTAAATGAAGAAAGAGAGGATGTGGACACGGGGCCGTGCCCACTGGACATGGGGCCGTGCCCGAGCTTCTGTTCAGCCTATAAATAGGAGTGCTTGGCTCAAGCTCAAACCATCCCTTGGCACACCACCTCTCTCACACTTCACCCACCACCCACCACCACCATAAGACCATCATCCACCACCATCATCCATTGTCCATCGTAGAGTGTGTGAGTCGTCTCGGGATCCAAGATTGATCGTAACAGTTTTTGACAATCAAGGCCATGTTTGCCTAAGTCTCTTACATCACTTGGTGAAGACAAAGTGTCTAGTGTAATACTTTTTATTTTTAATCTTTTGCACTTTTTACTTGGTTTTGTATTAATGACTTTAATAACTAGTTGCTTATGTTGAAGGTGATCTTTCCTTATCGTTTGTCCGTGGTGTCTTGGCATTATTTTACTGTTTATATAAAATAAAAGATTTTCACTATTCATATCTCCACGGTCTATATGGAGGTATGTTGGCTACCTGGTCGGGGGTTAAGGGAACAGTTTGGTAAAGGTCTTGCCATTGTTCAGCGTTTAGAGGTCCTGCAATGGACCTGGGTCAAATTTAGTAGGACCTCCTTCAATACTTAACGGTATTGGATGGCGGGGGTCCAAACTCTTTGATCCCCTCATAAGTTAACTACCATTAATACTATAACCTGGCTATTTAGGACTGTATCCCTGCTGACTCAGACTACTTAGTCGAGGGTAACGTCACCTCCAAAAGAGGGGCCTACCATAATCTGCATTAATAACTTAATTAATTATCTTCCAATAATCCACCCTTTTAGGATTGTATCCTTGCTGACTCAAACTACTGGGGTGAGGGTAACGTCACCTTCAAAAGAGGGGCCTACTACAATAACTAAGATAATCTCTTAAAATAGTGCAAAAGTGCGGAAATAATCAAAGGTTACACTAGATACGAGTCGGAACCAAGTGATTCATCTTGTCTATCTGTTTTTTTTTTTGTTTTTTTTTCAGCATTTTTAGTTAGTTTTTATTTTTCTTAGTTTAAAATTTTTTTCTAAACTTTTATTTTTGATTAGACGTTGAGGATAAACCGGTACTAAAAGCTCTTGTGTCCTTGGACGACCTCGGTATCTTGCCAACACTATACTACGCTCACGATGGGTGCACTTGCCCATATGTGTGTTTAGTGTTAGTAAAATATCGTGTTTTATAAATTTAAAACTTGGGTAAAAATAAGTGTTAAAAAGGGCTTAAAATATACACCTAATATATATAACACTTCACACGCATCACATAGCGTTCGTAATACTTAAGCCCAGCACAATCTCTAAGCTCTCATCTGTGACGCCCAACATGCTTGTTTTACCGAACACACATTGAAGAAGGAAAGGATCATCAATAATGGCAAACAACTGGTGAATAAATCGAATGGTATATTCCATTATCTAGACCGAATTTGGATTCCCAAGTGCACCAACTTATGACAGATTCTGCTAGACGAAGCCTACAAGTCTCGATACTCCATTCATCCCGGTGCCGATAAGATGTACCAGGACCTTCGCTACAAGTACTAGTGGCTGGGTATGAAGAGGGATATCGCTATTTACGTTTCAAAATGCCTGACTTGTTCAAAGGTCAAGGCTGAGCATCAACGCCCCTCTGGCTTAGTCGTCCAACCCGAGATCCCTATTTGGAAATGTGAGAGTATAGCTATGGATTTCATAACGAAACTTCTGCACACGCCATCAGGTCACGACAGCATCTGGGTTATCGTGGACCGTCTCACCAAATCTGCTCACTTTCTACCGATACGGGAAAACTATAAAGTAGAACGATTAGCACGAATCTACACCGACGAAGTTATTTATCGACACGGGACACCTCGTGACATAATTTCTGACCGCGATGGTCGGTTCACTTTGCGTCTTTGGGAAATGTTTCAATCTGCACTCGGTACTACTCTCAATCTAATTACTGCTTTCCATCCCCAGACCAAAGGTCAGACTGAACGCACGATTCGTACCTTTGAAGACATTCATCGCTCGTGTGTCATAGATTTCGGTGGTAATTGGTATTCACATTTACCTTTAGTCGAATATTCGAACAATAATAGTTATCACTCTAGCATCCAAATGGAACCATTTGAGGCATTATACGGAAGGAAATGTCGATCGCCTAGTGTATGGCACGAGATCGGGGATGCGCAAATTACCGGTCCTGAGTTACTACAAGAAACGACTGACAAAATTCTCCAAATTCGAGACAATCTGTTGAAAGCTCGGAGTAGACAAAAGAGTTACGCCGATAGACGCAGCAAGCCCCTTGAATTTGACGTTGGCGATCACGTACTGCTAAAGGTTGCACCTTGGAAGGGGGTGATCACATTTGGCAAGAAAGGAAAGCTCGCGCCTCGATATGTTGGACCCTTTAAAATTCTGGAATGAATTGGCAAGGTGGCCTACAGATTTGAACTACTGGAGGAACTTAGCAACATCCACCCGACTTTCCATGTTTCGAACCTCAAAAAGTGTCTAGCCGACTAGGATTTACATGACACTCTTGAGGATCTACAAGTGGATGAAACATTACACTTCATGGAAAAGCCTGTTGAGATCATGGGCCAAGAAACCAAGGTACTCCGACGCTCACGCATTCCCATTGTGAAGGTTCGCTGGGAAGGCAAACGCGGCACCGAGTTCACCTGGGAACTCGAAAGTGATATGAAGGCTAAGTAACTGTTTACTACGCCTGCACCTTAAATTTCGGGACGAAATTTCCTTAAGTAGGGGAGGCTGTAACAACCCAACTTTCGAAGTCAAAGTCAAGTCAAAGAAAGAAAAGATTGCTAATTGGAATCTGTCATTCCTTGATTAATCATTGATTGAACTCTTTGACTAATAATGGACACTCTAAATTAAGTTACTTAAGGTGTATTATGTGGAGTATATGCTATAAATCGCTATTTACAGGTTATGGATATTGTTTTACGTGTGTGTGCTATTATGTGTTACTTGCGCATGTTATATGTTTATGTTGAGGTGATTAATCGCAACCGCAATCGCAACTCTATCACAACGCAATCTCATCGCAAATTCGAGATTTAAGGATTATATTTATGTTATTTAGTTAATGGGTTATTTGTGTAATTAATGGATAATACTATCGCATCGCTTACTCGCAATGCATCACAATGCTCAACGCACGAAACGAAACATCGAAAACCAACTCACCAACCCATCCGATCGAATGACCATTCGAACGAATGGTCATCCGTCTGCACTACTACACCACATCTTCTCCCCTCTTGCCTATAAATAGCACTTGTCCCATCACTGTTCATGTGATGTGACAGCTCCTCCTCCGACCAGTTCATTCCAGCCTTCTTTTCTCTTGATATATTGCGATTCTTGTAAGTTTCTACCTCAAATCTTGTAACTTCTATGATCTACACACACTTCTTCATCATTTTTACCATCGAATCTTAACTTTTGAACATGAAATCGGCTGATTTGGGCTGTTTTAGGGTGATGTCATCATGGGTTCTCATGAACTTCAAAGTGTGACATCATTCCACCAAGAACAACTCAGGTCTAGGAGATTTCAACATGAATTAACACTAATTTCACCTAAATCTAAACATTTTCAAACTGATTCAAGTTTCTTTCAATTATTTTACACTCTTGCACCTAAAACTGATAGATTCTGAGCTTGTTCAGGCCTTCTACTCTTTCTCATGTGAAGTGTCGGTCCAAGAACAGATTTCTATCAAAGAGGTGACCGATTCAGGGCTTGAACATGAATGACCGTCAAGGACAGTTAATTGATCGGACGGGGTGATTCCCATCCGATCGGAGGACTTGGACTGATGGGGTTTCCATTGTTTGACATGAGGTTATGCCATCTCGGTACAAACACAAAACTTTCTAAACTTAGCAAACTTCACAGATTTCAAAACGAACAAGTTCCCAAACGGATTGCCGTCTGATCTGATAGCCATCCGATCAAACGACAATCCGATCGGACGACTTGTGGTTTTCAACACTTAACAATTTTCACAAAAATATAAGGAAGATCAGTTTCAGCGAACCGCCATCCGAACGGACGGCCATCCGTCCGGATGACCATCCGGCCGGATGACCTGAATGGTAGAAACACTTCCTTATTTTGAAAATGCTACAACCAAAACTTTAAAGTCATATCAAACACAAACACATCCATCCCAAACGAATGACAGTCCGACCGAATGGCCATCCGACCGGATGACCATCCGTCCGGATTGTCATCCGATCAGATGACCCTTTGTCACTCAGTCACTCGCACCGTTTAACGCACCGCTCATCGCTTATGCTATCGTTCTGTAATCAGGCCTACTCGAGCGCTCCCTTCAATCCAATCACAGTTTGTGTTTAGTAGCTACCATCTCTGCGAGTATACTCGATCCCTATTTGCTTTAAGCACTTTTGGGTGTTATATACGTTACTTATATCAAATCACATCGATCACACAACTCAAACACTTTTATACGCTAACCGCTCTGCATGTTATACGTGTTATTCGATGAATGCTAGTATGTTATGATTACACAGTGATTGTTGCCTGACACCTTAGCAACGATAGTACTATAGTTTGGACTCAGCACCTGTCGTGGAAAGGGGTTGTTAAGGGCTTTTCTTCACTTGTCACAGTGGTGATATGTGTTGCGCCTTCTACAACTCGCAGTCACATCTGTGCATATTTCATTGTCGATAACCTACTTGCTTCGCATTATACATGTTACATGATGGTTATGCATACACTCGTTTCGCTATTATTATACTATTAAACTTGTATGCTCACCTTTACACTATGTGTATTGACCCCTATTTTAACGTATGTGGCAGGTGTTTGAGATGCTAGGACGATTGCTATATGGAATCACGTTAGGAAGAGTCTAGAAACAAACAATTTAAATTCTGAGTTGTCGAAACAATTTATTTGCCTTGAGATACTATGTCTGTAATAACTGCTTTATTTGATAACTTATGGTATGGGACATAATGTTAATTATCTAGTAATTTAGTTGTTATGGATTTCTCTTGGACAATCTATTTCGCTCAGTTCCGCGCCCCGATGTTTCCGCCATCGGTTGGGGTGCGACAGATTGGTATCAGAGCCATAACTATAGGGAATTAGGAAAGACTCGACCTAGTCTGGGTTGATGTCTTAGAAACGACCTAGTCTATAGTCTAAGTACCCACAGACCGACTTGTGCAGACCCGGTAGGGGTTTTGTACGATCTTACTTGATACTCTCACTCGAACTCGCTGTACACTACACTCTTGCACGAACATCGCATACTACAGTTCTGCATGAGATTAGCCTTTCCTAAGGATGGCTAGACACACAAACGAATGATCTGATTGAGATTAGGATTGAAAACCGATTAGCCTTTCCTAAGGATGGCTAGACACACAAACGAATGATCTGATTGAGATTAGGATTGAAAACCGCATACTTTCAATCAAATCGCTCGTTCGACACACATTTTACTTTAAACACGAGAATTTGCGTTGAAACAGGATTGAAATCCATACTTCAACGCGATTCTCCTTATCTATCTCGTGTTTCTGTCACACAAACAGGAGTGTATACGTCAAGTTAGGGGTGAAACCTGAAACTTGATGGCTCATTCCGCTCTCTAATTTGGTTTTACAAAACCCTCACCAAAGTTTTGATGGATTCCAATGACATGAGTCACGTGAATAAGCCGAAAGGTGCGTGCCGTTCACCGTATGCCGGTAAAAGAGCACAGTCCATTAGGCCAAAGCGCGTACTTGACGTCCTTGAGAATAGTCGAATCACTCTGGGTGTGAGACATGTTCGATGGAACCCAGACAGTCTCTTTTCAATTTTATGTGTTTTGGATTCTGGATTTCGCCACCGCTGACTCTGTGATTTATCGATTTTTATGTGGATTTAATGTATCTTATGAGATTATATTTTTATGTGTTTCGATTTTTGGTGATCTACTAGCGTTTTGCTGTTCGCTTTGATCAACACACACAACTCGCACTACACATTTAACCCACAACGTTAGCAAATCGCATGTTATGTTACCCGCAATCGCTACCCGCTCCTCGAGCTCGCAATTCTCGATCGTAATTGCAACTTTGAAAGATAAGGGAACACGTCCAGCACATGTAGGTGAATACGTGTAAAATAGGAAGGTGAATACGCGCTTACGTGGATTATGTGCTTATGTGTCTATGTGTTTATGTGCTACTTAGTGCTTATGTGCCTATGTGATTACGTGTCTAAGTGATTGGTGTGTTCCTGTGCTTTATATAAAGTAGCTTTTGGAGAAAACGCTAGACTATACTAGGGTTAACTGAAATTGTGTCTGAGTCCTGTGATGATGTCTGTTGTAGACAATGTCGTCATTTGGATCACACACCACTCACAACTCTCGCTGAAACCATGAGGATAAATGCATCGCTCCTCTAGTCGCAAAGCAGATGGCGAAAGTCATTCTGCAAATTGTCAGTGAGCTTAATGAAAATGCTAGCAAGTTCTCTGTGGAATCGAAAGCAGTTTAAAGCCTGCGGTCCCAAGGAATTCACCTGAGAAGACGGGCCTACGACCATGTTTCAATGGTTTGATTCAATTGAAGTCACCCTGCGCCAAAGCGGCTGTCCCGAAAACCTTCGCACTGTTAACGCCACTAGCGATTTCCAGTCCAGGGCCCTGGATTAGTGGACGGCCAAGAGAAACAAGCGAGGGGATGATTCAGCCTATGGGCTAACGTGGGATGAGTTGAAGGACATCATGATGAAGGAGTTCTGCCCTCCCCACGAGCTTCAGAAGCTGGAAGACGAGTTCTGGCACATCAAGCAGGAGGGTGGCGACAACGCTAGTTTAACTGCCCGCTTTAAGCAGCTGAGTATCATTTGTCCGGGCCAAGTTACCACTCCCAAGATTACCATCAAGAAATATATCCGTGCTTTACCGGATTGTGTTGCTAACTTCGTTCAAGCTGTGAAGACGAAAACTATCGAAGAGACTTACCTACTCGCTGTCGAGATTAACGACAAGCAAGTTAAGGCTGTTTATTTTGACAAAACCACCAAAAGTTTTCACCAAGTTACCACTGCTCCCACCGCTGAAACTACCTCACCGCAAGCTTCCAAGTCTTCTCGCCGCAAGTGCAAGAACAACAACTCCAGCAACAAGAACTATGTTGTCATCGCCGCTCCACACCAATCTGTACCTCCCCAACCGCAACCCTTGAACCGCCAAGTAGCGGTGCCTGTGGTTAATGCACCGCCATCCAAGCGTGCATATACTGGCCCACACCCGCTCTGCCCTACATGTACCTATCATCACCCGGTTGGAATCGCATGCCGGTTTTGTGTTCACTGCAACCTATACAGCCACTTCAATGCTAACTGCCGTAACGGTCCTCGCCAAGCTCCAGCCCCGGTTCAAGCTCCTACTCTACTAGCTCCCAAGGGTCAACCAGCAGCTCCTGCTCCCGTTGCTCACGCAAGAGCCTGCTTTGTGTTTGGTGATCCCAACCACTTCGCAAACGTCTGCCCAAACAGAGTGGTGAAGCAAGAGCCACGGCAGCAGCAACAGCCAGCGTCGCAGCAACACCAACAGCAGCGGCAGCCAGCACAGCAAGCAGCCCGCGAGCGGGTCTTCAACATCAACGCCCGTCGGGCTCAGGCAGACAACAACGTGGTTAATGGTACGTTTCTCGTAAATGGTATATATGCTTCGTGTTTGTTTGATACTGGAGCCGATAACTGTTTTGTATCGTTCGAATTCGAAAGGCTCCTAAACCGTGAACGCGTTAATCTCCCATCAACATTTGACATAGAAGTTTCCACTGGAAGAACCGTCACTGTTAGTTCCGTTGTGCGTGACTGCACTCTTGAACTCAACTGTCACGTTTTCCCGATCAACCTTATTCCAATGCAACTCGGTAGCTTTGACGTCATAGTAGGCATGGATTTCCTTCGGGAGAATCATGCTGAAATTATTTGTTTCGATAAAATGATTCGCTTCTCTCTCGCTAATGGTGATCAATTGTGTGTTTATGGCGAAGTGGCTTCGAAGAAGTTACAACTCATGTTATATGTCCAAGCTAGCAAGTATCTCCGCAAGGAATACCAAGCTTTCTTGGCGCACATCGTAGTAGCGGAGGAAAAGGAAGTTAAGGCAATAGACAAGGTGCCTATGGTTCGTGATTTTCCTCGTGTTTTTCCCGATGACTTAGCTGGTTTACCGCCCACTTGTGATATCGATTTTCAAATCGACCTCATCCCTGGAGCAAACCCTGTTGCTAGAGCGCCTTATCGTCTCGCTCCTTCTTAAATGCGCAAACTCTCGAGTTGTCACACCTAGGCTTTGCGGAAGCGTGGTTTTATTTGGTGTGACTTCTTAATACCATAGCAAATATCATAACCATGCTATATGAAATAAAACATATGATGTTCATCCATTCATCAAGTTTCTAAAAGTAAACACGATAACATTGTTTAAAAGTCGACACTTAAAACAGATTACAATATGACATAATTTAAAATGTGTTCCCAAGACACAACCAAAGGACATGAGTAAAAACACAGTTTAAGACTTGTAACCCGTCCAGGCAAAGGTCACATTTCCTAAACTCGGATGACATCATTATTCCTACACAGCTTGACGAGAGTGCATACCTTGCCAGATCCCCTAGTTTCCTGAAATACATGTAGTTTGAAAAATCAACAAAAGTTGAGCGAGTTCATATAAAAGTGAGTATGTATAAACCTTTGTAGTATGTACGAAAATCCCTGGTATGTAGCAATTAAGAAAAAAAAAGAGATCACCATTGGGTTGCAAAGCCAATGATATGTGTGAAGTGATGCAGGAAGATTCAAACCTAGCAGATTTTTGCGTCGGGCTCAAAGTCACCCCATGGTCCGTACAGTGAACTCAGGAGTTGGGCTCGCTACACCCAAATAGATCTATCGCTCATGCCCTCGGTCCATAATGAGTCCTAAAAGCAGTCTTGGGAATACTTTCCTCTTGTATTCTCAACTGATGATATCCTGATCGCAAATCGATCTTCGAATAGAAGCTTGAACCTTGCAGCTGATCAAATAGGTCATCAATTCTCGGCAGAGGATATATATTCTTGATAGTCAACTTATTAAGCTCGCGGTAGTCTATACACATACGAAAACTACCATCCTTCTTCTTAACGAACAGAACTGGAGCTCCACAAGGTGAGAAGCTTGGTCTGATGAATCCCTTGTCTAATAGCTCCTGGAGTTGCGTTGACAACTCCTGCATCTCCGAAGGTACAAGTCTATAGGGTGCTTTGGCTACAGGTGCGGCGCCTGGAACCAATTCAATGTGGAACTTGACTTGCCTTTGAGGCGGCAATCCCAGCAAGTGTTCTGGAATGACTTCAGGGTATTCTCTTACTACCGGAATGTCTTCAATCTTCAGCTCCGCGGCTTCTTTATCCACGATGTGCGCCAAGAATGCGACACATCCCTTTTGTAAACACTTTCTAGATTTCAGACAGCTAATAATCCTTAGCGGCGTTTCGCGCTTCTCTCCGTGCACTACAATCATTTCTTCATCCGTCATAGGGATGCGGATGGTCTTCTCGTGGCAAACAATCTCGGCCTTGTTGCTCGATAACCAATACATTCCCACTACCACGTTGAAGCTTCCCAACTCGACTGGCAGTAGATCTAGCGTAAACTCGTGACCTCCTAGTTCAATTACGCATCCTCGGACAACTTCACTTGCTTCGACTAGCTTGCCATTTGCCAATTCGACCGAGTACGGAACGTCTAACTTACTAGTGGTCAATCCAATTATATTCTTAAATTCTAAAGATACGAAACTATAATCGACACCAGTATCAAACAGAACAGATGCAAAACATTGGTTTATAGGGAACGTACCGGTGACAACGTTTGGATCCTGACGCGCTTCCCTTGCGCCAATGTTAAAGACTCTTCCCCGTGCTTGGTTCAATTTTGGGCATTCCCTCTTAAAGTGCCCAACGTCTCCACAATTGAAGCATCCTGGCCCTCGGCCACTCCCATTTCCATTTCCACCTTGAGTGTTGTTTTGGTTGCGATTTCCACTCCCAGCTTGGTTCGCAAAATTCCCACGATTACCATTTCCTCCATTATTACCTTGCGGGCGATTTCCATTACCATTCCTAAAACCTCGATTACCACCACGCCCAGTACCAGTTCCGACCCAACATGTATCATTCGAGTGCCCGCTCTTTCCACATGACTCGCATTTTCTCAATCCGCACTGGGCAGAGTGCCCATGTAACCCTTTCCTCTGCTTTCAACAACGGTTTTGGCTCTGGCTGGCGTGCTCGATTCACCCTTCTTGCTCACATTGCTTGTACCCTGCTTAAAGTTGGAAAATTTTCGTTTGTTTTCACCAGACGAATCAACATGTGTTTCCTTTTTCTTCTGATCAGAAACTGAGAACTTGTTCAACCTAATGGCGTCCTCAGTAAGCGCCACACTAAGGTCGATGGCTTCCGTGATCGTTGCAGGCTTGGACGTGGTAACCATACTCATTATCTGGGGTGCCAATCCCCAGATGAATCTCTCAACACGTTTAAACTCGGGTGTGACCATGTACGGCACTACGTGAGATAAATCATGAAATCTTTGAACATATTCTGCAATCTTGGGACCATCCATTCTCAGATGCCAGAACTCAGTCTCTAACTTCTGTATTTTAGCACGCGAGCAGTACTTCTTCCTCATTAACTCTTTTAACTCGGCCCATGTTAACGCATAAGCAGCAGCTTCTCCTAAAGTTTGCACTTGCAGATTCCACCACGATAGGGCGCCATCTAGAAACAGCCCTGAAATGTAGGTCACTTGTTGCTCGGGAGCGCATTTGCTCATTCTTAGGACAGACTCTATCTTTTCAGCCCACCTAACAAACGCAACAGCACCTCCAGTGCCGTTGAAATTCACGGGCTTACAGTCGAGGAACTGCTTGTAGGTGCACCCTACACATACGTTAATATTTACAAATGGTATTGGCGGATGTGCTATAAACATCCAGATGTGTCGTAATATGTCTCAAACGACTTAACATTACCATGGGGTGGATTGTTATTGCCGTTGTTGTTTGAAATACCCCCGCTGGTTCCTCCTTGGGAGGCTGCATACTGTGCTATAGCGGCGACAATTATCCCTTGGAGTTCTGCCTGGGTAGTAGGCAAGCGTACTTCGCGTCTTGGAGGCATCTTCTAAAAGATGATCATGTACATCAGGTCATAGTAAGTATGATAAATATACATATACAGTAACATTCATCAACACATAACATCTCATGTTATAAATTAAAACATATAACCCAACAAAGCATGTAGTGAGAACGTTGCCATTGAGCTTTTCATTAATCACGATCACAACAGTGTTTTACAAGTTTAATAGTACATCACATGTCAGAGTAAGATCGTGGGGCTACATCACCCCCAAAAGTACAAATCTGTCTACACCTATCATATACAAAAAGTGTGATTTCTCAAAAGGCTTCGTAAGCTGCCTCAATAGCGGCCTTCTCACCAAAAGATCGACCTGCATAAAACCAAAAACGCCTATGCTGATGGCGGAGGAGGAGGAAAATGAGAGAAAAGTAAACGATGCATCTGTAACCAGTCCTCCTCTAAGGCACAAAAGGCGCGCACCAAATATGCTATCTGCTGCTCAGAAGTCCGAAAGCGAGCGTCTGAATCGGGGGAAAATGGACGTGGAGCTTGTGGTGCTGCAAATGGGGTCTGACAGTGACAAGACGGACGTGGAACTGTCTCCAAATCCTGAATACGACGCGTCAATGCATCCTGCTGTATCATCAAGGAAGTGAGGATGTCCTCCGTAGAGTACCCAACATGGTACGGGTGGTACGGATCAGACAGTGGCATGATAGGGGGCGTAGTCCATAAAAATGGCTCGCTCGATGGCATGAAAGATGGTGCGGTAGGTGGTGCAACAGAAAGAAACTGAGGTGTGAATGGTAAAGATGATGACAGTACGGGTGGAACAGGAACAGGCGACTGCCAAGATGACCCCTCTCCAGGACGGGGTGGCGGTATGTCCTGAAGGAACGTGATAGGTAGATCAGTGCGGTGAACATCCGTGGTGTGTGGGGGAAACAAGGGAATATCAGTAGGTACAGAAACTGGTGCTACTGGAGGTGTAACATGTAACACAAATGGTGGGTAATCGTCATCGTCATCGTTCCACCCGTTACGGGTGTCGGCGTAACATGTATCTATATGAGTAGCAAAAGGGGCACGGTCAAATAGTACCGGCATGTGATCGGGAAATGGTACCTCAACAACAGGATCATCTATCAAGGGTAGAGCAACAGCGGGTAGATCAGCAACGGGTATATCATCAACAAGAGGTGCAACGGCTGGTGCATCATCATGGACAGGGTCATGCTCTAACGCAGGGTCAGGAGCGACTACAGGCTTTAGGGCCACAGCAGGCTCTGGGTCAACAAGATACATATCAAGATCAGCAGGGATGTCAAACAAAGGATCAATAGGATCTACAGGCGCCTCTAGGGGCTGATCCATGTTAATAAACTCAATATCGTGGTCAGGATCGAAATCAGGGGGAAAGACCGGCTCAAAAGCGTCATCGACCTCGTGGTCAAACTCGAACTCATGCGATGGACCGGGTGCAACTGACATCGCCATGTCAGGGTCAGAAGAGTGAGGCTGCACACCATGGTCGTGCAAAGATGCAGATGCCACATACTCCAATGAGTCCAGGACAGGTAAACCAACAGGAAGCTCCTCTATAGGGGCCTCAGCAATGGGAAGAATAACGTCAGCATCAATCGGGGCCCCGCCCTCATAGTCAGCCTCAGGCGGATCCTCCTCAAACAGATCAATGTCGTCATCAGACACGACATCGAGTGGCATATCGGCCATAGGGAAAGCAGCAAGCGGTACAGGAGCAGGGATCACCGCAAGAGGTAAATCCCCAGAAGGAATGCCATCAGCAGGCTCAACTCCGATGTCAGGCAGCGCGAACGGCTGGAAATCATCGTAGTCAGTGCTGGTGGTGTCGGACGTGTAGACGTCTCCCTCCGATGGAATCTCATCATCTGACACGAACGCCATGGGGTCTAGTGTGTCCGATACTCCTGTGTCTGACGATGAAACCATGATGTCTGTAACACAATCACATATATGCACATATATCAATCATAAAGTCAAATGAACATGTTAGTCACAATAATGCAAGTAAGCAATCCTCCTAGTCTTCCCAGACTACCCCTCCCAGCCTCTCAGACTAACTCCCTAGTCTCTAAGACCAACCTCCCAGTCTCTAAGACTAAATCCCTGGTCTCTAAGACCAATCCTCCCAGTCTCTAAGACTAAATCCCTGGTCTCTAAGACCAATCCTCCCCGTCTCTAAGACTAATTATCCCCATCCTCTAAGGCTGATCCTCCCTCAGTCTCTAAGACCGGTCCTCCCTCAGTCTCTAAGACTGATCCTCCCTCAGTCTCTAAGACTGAAATATAAATTTTGAAAAAGTGTATTTGTGCCTTTTATTTGTAAAAATGTTTTGTATCCTGGATCTGGACATTTTAGTGTATGCAATGTAAAAATGCATTCGTGAGAGCCCTAGTGATCATAGTCTAGACTCGAGAAAGAATCCTAGTTCGCTATGATCGATGCTCTGATACCAAGCTGTCACACCCTGGCTTTGCGGAAGCATGGGTTTATTTGGTGTGACTTCTTAATACCATAGCAAATATCATAACCATGCTATATGAAATAAAACATATGATGTTCATCCATTCATCAAGTTTTTAAAAGTAAACACGACAACATTGTTTAAAAGTCGACACTTAAAACAGATTACAATATGACATAATTTAAAATGTGTTCACAAGACACAACCAAAGGACATGAGTAAAAACACAGTTTAAGACTTGTAACCCGTCCAGGCAAAGGTCACATTTCCTAAACTCGGATGACATCATTATTCCTATGCAGCTTGACGAGAGTGCATACCTTGCCAGATCCCCTAGTTTCCTGAAATACATGTAGTTTGAAAAATCAACAAAAGTTGAGCGAGTTCATGTAAAAGTGAGTATGTATAAACCTTTGTATTATGTACGAAAATCCCTGGTATGTAGCAATTAAGGAAAAAAAAAAGAGATCACCATTGGGTTGCAAAGCCAATGATATGTGTGAAGTGATGTAGGAAGACTCAAACCTAGCAGATTTTTGCGTCGGGCTCAAAGTCACCCCATGCTCTGTACAGTGGACTCAGGAGTTGGGCTCGCTACACCCAAATAGATCTATCGCTCATGACCCTCAGTCCTACAACGAGGATTAATGGCCCCAAGTACCACCTACCCACTCACATGATCTAAGTAGTAAACCCTCCTTAAGCTAACCATACCATGTATAAAAGTATTTGTAATTACTGTAACATGTATTCCACCCCCGAAGTATAAAAACTGAAAACAGTTAAGAGAAAAAGGGGACATGAACTCACAGAAGTGCGTATCCCGAAACGTAAGTCTCCAACTCAACCTGCTGCGTGACGACCTACACGTACTAATGCCTATTAGACGGATGGTCGTGCCTTGGCTTAGGGTTTAACGTTTTTTTTTTTGGAGAAATAGTTAGGTAACTATTCCGTATTCACACTTCTTATTTATTTTATATTTCCTTCCCAAGGATGGGGGTTTTTATACATGTACCCGTTATAATTCCGAAAAAAAAATATTTTAAGTCCCAATTGTCTAAAATATTTTAATTCCAAAATATACATATTTTTCCCAAAAATATTATATTTTTCTTTATACTTTTTCCAGATAATACTTTATCAAAATATACGTATGAGAGTATTTTCCGAAATATACATAAGTTACATTTTAAAGTTCGGGTTGCAATAACAATACCGGTGTAACTTAAATATTTATTTGTGAGAGCGTTGGTATTATTTTGGAGTCGTACTCTCATAATATTTTCAAGTTATATTATTTTTACCCTAAAAATAATATATATTTAGTTCACAAAATAATCAAATAATCACACAAGCGTCCTATTATAAAATATATATTCTAAATATATATTTATCAAGTTTTATTTAAAAAAATCCACCTCCGGTACTTGGTAATTTTTGAAATAAAATCGTGGCGAAGTTTATTTTGAAAACCAAGTTAAAAATATATTTGTAAATATTTGTTAGAAAAATATTTCTAAGTGTTGAAATTCTAGAAAAATTTCGCCAGAGTTTCCTTTGTAAATGGAGGCGTCCACGCTTACTAGCGTATCGTTTTCTTTTCAAAATTTACTCAAACAATCATCAACCAACAATATACAATATACAATTTCTAATCATCAAACTTGACCAAAAATAAACATGAACCATAAACTTGTGAACTTGAAAGTTTGTAAAAATATGTAGTAAATTACTAACATATTTAGTAGGTCTTGTTATCTTTAAAAAAATATGATTAGTTTCTTAAAAACTTTATTTTTAAGGAATGTGTATTTTCACAACTTCTAGTCATATTTTCCAAAAATATTTCTTTGTGAGATTTTCTTGTTACACAAGTGTTCATACACTTGTTTACTTACTAAAAATGTTTTTAGTTCATACAAGATCCGGGTTTTAACAAAACTAGTATTTTTCACTTGGTTCTTCCGAAAAACCATTCATAGATCTTTAGATCTACAAGTTTATAACTCATTTTTCCAAGAAAACTTATATTTATTCAAGTTCAAAGTTCATGTATGGACGGTTTCATCATCCTTCATATTTTAACCTTTACATCTTCCTAGTTCACGTTCTTAAACATGATCTAGCAAGTCTAGATGATGAACCATCTTACTTCTACTAACAAACAACATGTATTAAGCATAACAACACAAGATCAACATTATTGAACCATACATCTTCTCTTTATCCACTCTTTATCCTTTATGTTCAAGACTTGTTTAAGTTCTTTAGTGTTTCTTAACATCTTATCATTCAATCAACTAATAACCACTAAAAACAAGAACAAGATGAAGTTTTTAAGCACTTACTACTAGCACAAGGCTAGGGGAGAAACAAGGCGTAAAAGCGTTGGATAAAAGAAAACTAGGGTGGTCCTTGAGCTTCCGAGTGCACTAAGCTTGCTTGTTGGACCTCTTGCACCTTTGAGCGTATGAAAAATGGCTTGAATGAAACTTGATGGTGGTTGTAGGGTGGTGATGGTGTTCGGCCGAACCAAAGAGGAAGAGAGGAGAGAGAGCCAAGTTTGATGTTTTGTGTTTGTGAAATGAAGTTCAAGTTCTAGTGGGTTAACTTATAGACCATGTCTCACCATTATCCATCATGTAACATGCTTCTTGTCCTCCAACATGAGCAATTAAAATATTCAAAAGAAGGTGGGGGGTGTCCCACCCCTTGTGACCGTCGAAGTGGGGTGGGGGGGGTATGGGGTTGGGTTGTGATGGAATTTGTTACAAGTTAGTTAGGATCTAAAGGTTTTTAGTTAGTATATTAGTGTGTTATTTAATATAAAGTGTGTTAGGGTGTTCGGGGACCCTAACTAGCTCAGAAAAGTAAAAACAATGTGTTTGGCACTATTTTTATGTTCCGGGTAAAGTCCGGTTGTTCGGTTGGATGTTGATCCATTAAAGTGCTAAATAAAGCTTTAAAGTGTCTTTTATATCATTTTTAGTGACACAATTAATTCCCAATACTTTGGAAAATGTCTAGGACTATTTTGCCAAGTTTTTGCACTTTACTAGCATTGTTAAATGCTGAATTTTGGTTATATAGTGCAGAATTCTGCACTTTAAGTATGTTTTAGGCACTTCCGCGCACTATAACTATCACTTAGTGACGCAGTTTTATGTTCCTCACCTCCCTACACTCACTACTAGTGTAGTACTTTATTCCCGGCTCATACTGGGCCTCAAAAATATTGTATGTCTAGGTGCTGGCATTGTCAGCAAGTTTTTATGGTTATCCGCTCACTGTGCTAACTGTGCTATGTGCATCAAGTTTGTCACTAATGTTTGTGTGTAAATAATAGAGTGACAGTATAAAATATGATGCATGAGTATGTATGTAACAGAAATCAGTAAGCAGTTTAATCATAGTTGTAATCAAGCATAGTTATTAAGCACAAATTAAATATTAATTTAGTGTACGGATACCTGTAAATGTGAGGGTTGTCACACGAGTTAGCTCCAGGAATTGCTTGACAAAAGCTTTATTCGCCCTAGCACCTCTCCTTGGGGCGTGCCTGTCCTTTTCGTCAAAAACAAGGACGGATCGTTCTAGATGTGCATCGACTACAGGGAATTGAATAAACTTACCATCAGGAATCGCTATCCCCTACCTCGAATCGATTATATGTTTGATCAGTTACAAGGTGCTACGTGTTTCTCGAAGATTGATTTACGCTCAGGCTATCACTAGTTACGAATTCAAGAGGAAGATATACCCAAAACTGCTTTTCGAACCCGATACGGTCACTACGAGTTTGTCGTTATGCCCTTTGTTTTGACTGACGCTCCCGCAGTTTTTATGGATCTAATGAATCGCGTGTGCAAACCCTTTCTCGACCGCTTCGTTATCATGTTTATCGATGATATCCTGATCTATTCCAAGTCAAAAGCAGAACATGCGCAACATCTCCGTTTGGTTCTTGAGTTACTCTAGGGAAACCGTCTCTATGCCAAGTTCTCCAGGTGTGAATTCTGGCTTAAGGATAAAACCCTATTTTGTTTAAATAAAACATCTCTTTATTTAGGTAACTTTTATTACCACTTTTCCAAGCCTTCAGTGCTGTCCAGCTGGCTTCTATTTTGCTTTCACATTTTGTTACCTGAAACGCGTTTAAAAACATTTTGTCAGCGGAAAATACTGGTGAGTGAATCCCAATTTAATCAAGACATGTAAAACCGTTTTACAGTATTGAGGGCGATCTCGCAATTACATTTGTTTCCATCTACTTTAATTACCACCCACGATACTGTCAACCCGACTTGTGGTCATATTACTACTCACAGTGTAGTAACAAATTTTGTATACAAAACCCCAACATACCGACGATAATTGTAGAATACAAATACTTAATCACTGTTAAATATAAATTAAAACCATTGAGGTTTTGTAAAAACAGTTTACAAAAAAGGAGATTACTCACATTACTATCTTAGGGTTTTCCTTTGTGATTTTCTGGTGATTATCTACTATTTACACAATGCACACGCGTTAGTATAATAACCCAATATTTACATTAGTAATACCCTCCCCGAGATAGAATTCCAATGACTACGTCGGGCAGAACCACGACAGCCGTTACGGAACCCTAGATCAATCATGCATCATATCTAATACGTAACCGGGGGTTAAAATACTTACAACGAGGCATAACTTAGTTATATAATTCCCGGGTATTATGATTCCTACACAGAAATTAGAGAGAGAAATTGTGTGTGAACGATTTGTGAACTGTGCTCGTCGACTCATTTTATAGTGCTGATCAGACCCTTTCTCGCGACCCGCGTAAGCCGAAGGTAAGTCCTTCGCGGCCCGCGACGTAGGGTACATAGGCCCTAGACTTGACCAATCACCGGGTAGCCTTGCCACAAAGCTGACACGTGGCACGCTAGGGTTTCCGCCTGATCTCCTAGATGCCGCGCTCCGCGAAGCCCAAAGACAAGGTCTTCGCGGCCTGCAAGCGACCTTCTGATTTTGATTTTATTTAAATTAAAAGTATTTAAGGCCATTTATCGTATACGGGACGTATTTTAAGAAATATGGGGATAATTTAAATGTATTAGGGGTGTCGAAAATAAATTTGGAGGGTTGTTATATCCTCCCCACCTTATTTTAGAACTCGTCCTCGAGGTCTACTGAAATAAGTGTGGGTATTTCTTCTGCATATGTGATTCAAGCTCCCAAGTGTATTCTGGTCCTCTCTTGGACTCCCATTTCACTTTGACCAGAACTAATCTCTTGTGTGAACTAATCTCTTGTGTTTGAGGTTCTTGACTTTTTGGTCTTCAATCTGTAGAGACTTCTCTACAAATTTAAGCTTTTCATTTACCTCTATGTCTTTAAGAGGCACTACTAATGATTCACCGACTAAACACTTTTTGAGATTAGATACATGAAATACATCATGTATTCTTGCCATCTTCTCTGGTAGTTGTAGCTGCTAAGTTACAGGTCCTATTCTTCTAATAATCTCAAAAGGTCCAACATACCTGGGGCTTAACTTTCCCCTTTTGATGAATCTGACTATCCCTTTCCAAGGAGAGACTTTCAATAACACCTTGTCTCCTATCTGAAATTCTAACGAATTTCGTCTGTTATCAGCATAACTTTTCTGTCTATCGTGTGCTGCTTTCAATCTTTCCTTGACTTGAACAATCTTGTCTGTTGTTTCTTGTACTACCTCTGGTCCAGATAATTTTTTTTCTCCAATTTCTGCCCAACAGACTGGAGTTCGACACTTTCGTCCATAAAGTGCTTCGAATGGTGCAGCATTAATACTGGTGTGATAGTTGTTATTATAAGAAAATTCTATCAATGGTAAGTGATCGTCCCAATTACCTCCGAAGTCAATTACACAAGCTCTAAGCATATCTTCCATTGTCTGAATTGTTCTTTCGCTTTGTCCGTCTGTTTGAGGATGATAATCTCTGCTTAGATTTAGCTTGGTTCCCATTGCTTTTTGGAAACTTGTCCAAAAATGAGAGGTAAAACGGCTATCTCTATTAGAAACAATTGATAAAGGAATTCCATGTAATGAAACTATTTCGTTTACATACAGCTTAGCTAATTGCTCCATACTAAAAGTTTCTTTCATTGGTAGAAAATGAGCTGACTTAGTTAGCCTGTCTACAATCACCCAGATTGTATCATTACCTTTTCTTGTTTTGGGTAATTTGGTAACAAAATCCATTGTTATCAATTCCCATTTCCATACTGGCATTTCTAGCTGCTGCAATAAACCTGAGGGTTTCTGATGTTTAGCTTTAACTTGTGAATAGGTTAAACACTTAGAAACATAAGCTGCTATATCCTTTTTCATTCCTATCCACCAAAAATTATTTCTTAAAACCTGATACATCTTATCATTTCCAGGATGCAACGTATACTTAGACTTATGGGCTTCTTCTAATATACGGTAGCGTAGGTTTCCTAATTTGGGTATCCACATTCTTTTCTTATGGAATCTCCAAATACCATATGTTCCTTGTTCTAGTTCTTTAATCATTCCTTTCAATTTCTCAGTATCATCCTTGATTACTGATTCTTGTGCTTCTCTAATTTGTTCATTTAAATCTACTTGTAGATTTAATTTAAGAGAACGTAGTCTTTTTGGATTTTCATGATAATTTCGACTTAAGGCATCAATGACTACATTTGCTTTTCCTGCATGGTACTGGATATTACAATCATAATCCCTAAGAATTTCCATCTAGCGTCTTTGTCTCATATTTAAATCCTTTTGCCCGAAGACATATCTTAAACTCTTATGATCGGTGAAAATGGTAAACTTACTAACGTAAAGGTAATGTCTCCAAATCTTAAGGGCAAAAATTATAGCTCCTAATTCCAAATCACGGGTTGAATAATTCTCTTCATGATTCTTAAGTTGTCTAGAGGCGTAAGCTATAACCTTTTGACGTTGCATCAACACACATCCATAACCTAACTTAGAAGCGTCACAATAGACTACAAAGTCTTCAGTTCCTTCTGGTAACGATAATATAGGTGCGTTGGTTAATCCTTGCTTAAGAATTCTAAAGGCTTCTTCTTGTTTTGGTCCCCATTCAAACTTAACAAATTTACAGGTTAACTTAGTTAAGGGAATGGCTATTCTAGAAAAATCTCGGATAAAACTTCTATAATAACCGGCCAGTCCTAAGAAACTTCTAACCTCGGTTGGTGATTCCAGGGTTTTCCATTTAGTAATTGCCTCAATCTTTGTGGGATCCACATGAATTCCTTCATGATTGACTAAATGTCCAAGGAATTGTACTTCTTCTAACCAAAACTCACACTTTGAAAACAAAGATTTTCTTTTCTTAATAAACTTAGAAGTGCGTGCAAATGCCTTGCATGTTCCTCTTTGCTCTTAGAGTAAATGAGAATATCGTCTATAAAGACAATTATGAATTTATCCAAATATGGCTTACATATTCGGTTCATCATGCTCATAAATGCAGCTGGGGCATTGGTTAGACCGAATGGCATGACAGTAAATTCATAATGGCCATACCTTGTTCTGAAAGCGGCCGTAGGAATGTCTTCTTCCGGTACCTTTAATTGATGATATCCGAGCGTAAATCGATTTTCGAGAAAAATCAAGCTCCTTGTAATTGGTCAAACAGATCATCGATTCTTGGTAATGGATACCGATTTTTAATCGTGACTTTGTTCAATTCACAGTAATCAATGCACTTTCGCATTGGCCCATCTTTCTTTTTGACAAACAATATTGGTGCTCCCCACGACGATGAACTTGGCTGTATGAATCTTTTCTCCAACAATTCATCCAATTGCAAGGACTATACAACCCACGATCTCGAGCTTGGTGCAGTTGTTTTGGCGTTGAAGATTTGGCGACACTACCTTTACCGTACCAAGTGTACGGTCTTCACCGACCACAACAGCCTGCAACACATCTTTAACCAAAAAGAGCTGAATATGCGGCAACGCCGCTGGGTTGAACTCCTCAGAGCTTACGACTGTGAGATTCGTTACCATCCTGAGAAAGCAAGCGTCGTTGCCGACGCTCTCAGTCATCGAAGCTATTTGCATAGCGTTCGTAATACTCAAGCTCAACACAATCTCGAAGCTCTCATTCGTGATGCCCAACATGCTTGTTTTACCGAACGCACTTTGAAGAAGGAAAGGATCATCAATAATGGCGAATAACTGGTGAATAAATCGAATGGTATATTCCATTATCTAGACCGAATTTGTATTCCCAAGCGCACCAAATTACGACAGATTCTGCTAGACGAAGCCCACAAGTCTCGATACTCCGTTCATCCCGGTGCCGATAAGATGTACCAGGACCTTCGCTACAAGTACTGGTGGCCGGGTATGAAGAGGGATATCGCTGTTTACGTTTCAAAATGCCTGACTTATTCAAAGGTCAAGGTTGAGCATCAACGCTGCTCTGGCTTACTCGTCCAAACCGAGATCCCTATGTGGAAATGGGAGAGTATAGCTATGGATTTCATAAAGAAACTTCCGCGCACGCCATCAGGCCACGACAGCGTCAGGGTTATCGTGGACTGTCTCACCAAATCTGCTCACTTTTTACCAATACGGGAAGACTGTAAGGTAGAACGATTAGCACGAATCTACACCGACGAAGTTATTTGTCGACACGGGACACCTCGTGACATCATCTCTGACCGTGATGGTCGATTCACTTCGCGTCTTTGGTAAACATTTCAATCTACACTCGGTACTACTCTCAATCTAAGTACCGCTTTCCATCCCCAGACCGACGGTCAGACTGAACGCACCATTCGTACCTTTGAAGACATGCTTCGCTCGTGTGTCATAGATTTCGGTGGTAATTAGGATTCGCATTTACCTTTATTCGAATTCTCATACAATAACATTTATCACTCTAGCATCCAAATGGAACCATTTGAGGCATTATACGGTAGGAAATGTTGATCGCCTATTGTATGGCACGAGATCGGGGATGCGCAAATTACTGGTCCTGAGTTACTATAAGAAATGACTGAAAAAAATCTCCAAATTTGAGACAATCTGTTAAAAGCTCGGAATAGACAAAAGAGTTACGCCGATAGACGCCGCAAGCCCCTTGAATTTGTCGTTGGTGATCACGTACTCCTAAAGGTTGCACCTTGGAAGGGGGTGATAAGATTCGATAAGAAAGGAAAGCTCGCATCTCGATATGTTGGACCCTTTAAAATTCTGGAAAGAATTGGCAAGGTGGCCTACAGACTCGAACTGCCGGAGGAACTTAGCAACGTCCACCCGACTTTCCATGTTTCGAACCTAAAAAAGTGTCTAGCCGACCAGGATTTACATGCCCTCTTGAGGATCTACAAGTGGATGAAACATTACACTTCGTGGAAAAGCCTGTCGAGATCATGGGCCGAGAAACCAAGGTACTCTGACACTCACGCATTCCCATTGTGAAGGTTCGCTGGGAAGGCACACGCGGCGCAGAGTTGACCTAGGAACTCGAAAGTGATATGAACAACCCGACTTTATATTACGCATGCGCCTTAAATTTCGGGAAAAAGTTTCCTAAAGTAGGGGAGGCTGTAACAACCCGACTTTCGAAGTCATAGTCATAGTACAAGTCAAAGTCAAGTCAAAGAAAGAAAAGATTGCTAATTGGAATCTGTCATTCCTTGATTAATCATTGATTGTACTCTTTGACTAATAATCGACACTCTAAATTAAGTTATTTTAGTTGTATTATGTGGAGTATATGCTAAAAATCGCTTATTAATCGCTAATAGATTTAACGCTAATCGCATCGCTATCGCATCGCAACTCGAATTTACAGGTTATGGATATTGTTTTACGTGTGTGTGCTATTATGTGTTACTTGTGCATGTTACGTTTATGTTGAGGTGATTAATCGCAGCCGCAATCGCAACTCTATCACAATGCAATCTCATCGCAAATTCGAGATTTAAGGATTATATTTATGTTATTTAGTTAATAGGTTATTTGTGTGATTAATGGATAATACTATTGCATCGCTTACTCGCAACGCATCACAACGCTCAACGTACGAAACGAAACATCGAAAACCAACTCACCAACCCATCCAATCGAATGACCATTCGATCGAATGGTCATCCGTCCGGATGACCATCCGATCGGATGGCCATCTGATTGAACCGCATTCCGGTTCGCACTACTACAACACCTCTTCTCCCCTTTTGCCTATAATTAGCACCTATCACATCACTGTTCATGTGATGTGACAGCTCATCCTCTGACCAGTTCGTTCCAGCCCTCTTTTCTCTTGATTTCTCGCGATTCTTGTAAGTTTCTACCTCAAATCTTGTACTTCTATGATCTACACACACTTCTTCATCATTTTCACCATCGAATCTTTACTTTTCACCATGAAATCGGCTGATTTGGGCTATTTTAGGGTGATGTCATCATGGGTTCTCATGAACTTCAAAGTGTGACATCATTCCTCAAAGAACAACTCAGGTCTTGGAGATTTCAACATGAATAAACACTAATTTCACCTAAATCTAAACATTTTCAAACCGATTCAAGTTTCTTTCAATTCTTTTACACTCTTGCACCTAAAACTGATAGAATCTGAGCTTGTTCAGGCCTTCTACTCTTTCTCATGTGAAGTGTCGGTCCAAGAACAGATTTCTATCAAAGAGGCGACCGATTCACAGGTTGAACATGAATGACCGTCAAGAACAATTAACTGATCGGACGGGGTGATTCCCATCCGATCGGAGGACTTGGACTGATGGGGCTTCCGTTGTTTGACACGAGGTTATGCCGTCTCTGTTCAAACACAAAACTTTCTAAACTTAGAAAACTTCACAGATTTCAAAATGAAAAAGTTCCCAAACGGATTGCCGTCCGATCGGATAGCCATCCGATCGAACGACAATCCGATCGGACGACTTGTGCTTTTCAACACTTAACAATTTTCACAAAAATATAAGGAAGACCAGTTTCAGCGAACCGCCATCCGAACGGCCGACGATCCATTCGGATGACCATCCGGCTGGATGACCATCCGGCCGGATGACCTGAATGGTAGAAACACTTCTTTATTTTGAAAATGCTACAACGAAAACTTCAAAGTCACATCAAACACAAACACATCCATCCAAAACGAATGACAGTCCAACCAAATCGCCATCCGACCGGATGACCATCCATCCGGATTGTCATCTGATCGGATGACCCTTCATCACTCAGTCACTCGCACCGTTTAACGCACCGCTCATCGCTTATGCTATCGTTTTGTAATCAGGCTTACTCTAGCGCTCCCTTCAATCCAATCACAGTTTGTGTTTAGTAGCTACCATCTCTGTGAGTATACTCGATCCCTTTTTGCTTTAAGCACTTTTGGGTGTTACATACGCTACTTATATGAAATCACATCGATCACAGAACGCAAAAATTTTTATACGCTAACCGCTCTACATGTTATACGTGTTATTCAATGAATGCTAGTATGTTATGATTACACAGTGATTGTTGCCTGACACCTTAGCAAAGATAGAACTATAGTTTTGACTCAGCACCTGTCATGGACAACGGTTGTTAAGGGCTTTTCTTCACGTGTCACAGTGGTGATATGTGTTGCGCATTCTACAACTCGCAGTAACGCCTGTGCATATTTCATTGTCGATAACCTACTTGCTTCGCATTATACACGTTACATGTTGGTTATGCGTAAACTCGTTTCGCTACTATTATACTATTAAACTTGTATTCTCACCTTTACACTATGTGTATTAACCTCTATTTTAACGTATGTGACAGGTGTTTTAGATGCTAGGATGCTTGCTATATGGAATCAAGTTAGGAAGAGTCTAGAAACAAACAATTTAAATTCTGAGTTGTCGAAACAATTTATTTGCCTTGAGATAATATGTCTGTAATAACTGCTTTATTTGATAAGTTATGGTATGGGACATAATGTTAATTATTCGGTAATTTAGTTGTTATGGATTTCTCTTGGACAATCTGTTTTGCTCAGTGCCGCGCCCCGATGTTTCCGTCATCGGTTGGGGTGTGACACATGACACTCAACTCCAGATTGCAAGGTTCGTCTTTTGTCTACTTTATGTATTACATACCTAGTGTACCCTTACCTACGATATTGCATTAGGTTACATGCTAGACACTACGATATGATTACATGAGTTTCTTGCTTATGTTATGATATTTGGATAGTGTGACGCTGCCTCTAGACTTTCGTAATCCCAAGTTTTGTGATACCATTCGTCTTGTTACTCGAAGTTGAGGAACCTTTTTGCGCGAGTTAAGAGGAGCTAAGATAAACATGAAAACTGCATTATCATTATGGGTGCACACATAATAATAATGTGGGGTGCATGTGAGTCCCAGTGAGACTTGGCAAGTGTGAAGGGGGTCCTGACTCATTATCTGACATAATGAGAGATACAACAAATCTATAGGAGTCATAGCGATGATTGCCTCCTACTCGAACATGATCCTTTCACATCCCTCAGAATCTTTACGAATCTCGATGGTATTGAGTGTTGCCTGAACACGTATCTGAACGTCCTGAAAACCGTATAAGAATTTTAGGTGTTAGTGCGAACGTCTCTAAGTTAGTTATCGAAGGGTCGAATGCTTGTTCTGTACTTTCCTCACTTTTCTCGTTCTCTTGAACTCAACGATTTGGCGCCTTAGATCAAGAAGTATGGTCACCTCTGTAAATCTCAAACAACTTATTGCGCATTATGCATTTGGCTCGTAAGACCGGTGAACAAGAAGTTGAACGTGGTGCATCATCGAACATAGTATCATGACGGCTCTGATTACCGACAACGAACACAAGTAGTCTGACTTCCACCTAGTCTCTAACCCTAGTCAGCAACCTCAGGGAGTCAACCATTATGAATCAAACCGAGCATAAACGTTGGCAATCGACCGGAGTAAGGGAAGTGTAGTTACTAGCGCCATGGGTAGTGCCCTAGGACATGGTAAGAAAAGTGAGAAGTTGGACCCTTTTGGCGAAAGATCGAAGGGCTTTGTTTCCAGAGCAACAACATCAGAGGCAATAGCCATGGCAACAACAAGATAGTCATAATCATTGCCCTCAGTATGGAAATGAAGGTGACTTCGGCAGGGATTGGCCGTTGTTAAGTCAAAACGCTAACAACAGTGGGAACAGTAACAACACTGGAAACCTTTATAACAATAACAACAATGGTGGGAATGGTGCTCGTGGGAGAGTGTTTACTATTGGCGCTGGTGGTGCCAGGAATGATAACAGCATGGTGGCTTGTACATTTTTGCAAATAATCTCTTCGCTTCTTGTTCTATTCGACCCCGACACCTCATGAAACCCAACACATTGTAGAATTGGCTGATGGTAAGTCAATTGAAGCCTCACACGTTCACTTAGGGTGCAAACTTGATCTTGTGACTCAAGTGTTCAACATTAACCTTCTCCCCGTTACTGTCGGAAACTTCGATGTAGTCGTTGGTATGGATTGTTGGTCTAAATACCGAGCGGTAATTCTCTATAAAGAGAAAATCGTACGTATTCCTCTCCCCAGTGGAGAATCTTTGTCAGTCCAAGGTCATTGAAGTGGTGCAATGGTTGGCATCATTTTGGCTATGGAAGCCCAGAAGTGTGTACGGATGGGTTATCTTGCTATTCTAGCACTTGTCATCGATACTCAGCCCGAAGGAAAGAGGATTGAGGGTCTACCAGTTGTTCGTGATTTTTCCTGATGTGTTTTCCGAAGAACTTCCAGGCTTACCTTTGAGTCGTCAGGTGGAATTCCAGATTGATCTTACACCAGGAGCAGCCCCGATCACTCGTACTCCTTATCGTCTTGCACCAGGGGAGTTGCAAGAACTGTCTAATCAACTCCAAGAGCTGTTGGATAGAGGCTTTATCCGACCTAGTTCTTCGCCTTGGGGAGCTCCAGTCCTGCTAGTGAAGAAGAAAGACGGGTCCTTTCGTACGTGTGTCGATTACCGTGAACCTAGCAGGGTGACGATCAAGAATCGTTATCCTCTACCTCGCATCGATGATTTGTTTGACCAGCTGCAAGGGTTAAGCTCTTATTCGAAAATCGACTTAAGGTCGGGCTATCATCAGATGGGAGTCTAAGCGGAGGATGTTCCTAAAATAGACATCTGAACACGGTACGACTGTTACGAGTTTCTGGTCGTGCCAATCGCGTTAACCGACACACTCGCAGTTTTATGAAACTCATGAATTGTGTGTCTAAACCGTGTCTCGATGACTTTGTCAATTGTGTTTATTAATGACTTTCCGAACTACTTTAAGGACAAGGAGGACCACGAGCGGCACTTATGTCTTATCTTGGAGCTTCTGAGGAGGGGGCAACTTTACGCTAAATTCTTTAAGTGCGACTTCTAGATTCGAGAAGTACACTTTCTTGGTCACAAAGTCAACAAATTGGGAATACACGTGGATTCCGCTAAATTCAATTCTATCAGAAATTGGTCAGCACCGAAGAATCCTTCGGAGGTGCGGTAATTTCTTGGTCTCAATAGGTACTATCAGAGATTTATTAAGGGATTCTCGAAAATTGTTCAACCTCTTACACCTTTCAACTGTTGAAACAAAAATGCTGCAGTGCACCAATACTGTCCCTGCGCGATGGCACGAAAGATTTTGTGGTGTACTGTGATGCTTCGATTCGAGGTCTCAGTTGCGTGCTGATGCAACGCGAGAAACTGATAGCTTCCGCTCCTCGGCAGTTGAAGATTCACGAGAAGAATTACACGACTCACAACTTGGAGTTGGGAGCCGTGGTTTTTGCACTTAAAATCTGGAGGCACTCCTTGTACGGTACCAAATGCATTATTTATACCGACCACAAGAGCCTCCAGCATATCTTTGATCAGAAAGAGTTAAACATGCAACAACGTCGCTGGGCGGAACTCTTGAACGATTACGCCTGTGAAATCAAGTATCATCTAGGCAAAGCTAACGTTGCAGCTGATGCCCTTAGTCACAAGGAAACGAAACCTAAACATGTTCGAGCTTTGTAGTTCACCATTCACCCCGATCTTACTAACCCGATCCGTTTTGCCCAAACTAAAGCGGTGAAGGAAGAAACCTTAAGACTGAAGCCATGCGGGGCATGGAGAATCAACTCGTAGCGAAATCAGACGGTATTCGCTATTTCATGGAGTGAATATGGGTCCCTTTATACGGTAACCTTAGGAAGCTTGTGTTGGACAAAGCAAACAAGTCTCGATACTCTACTCATCCGGGTTTTGATAAGATGTATCAAGATCTAAAAGTCTTGTGTTGGTGTTCGGGCATGAAGGCCCACATAGAAACGTACGAGAGTAAATGCTTGACTTGTGTGAGAGTCAATGTGGAATACCAAAAACCATCTGGTTTGCTTCAGCAACTAGAAATACCCATGTGGAAACAGGAACAGATTGCCATGGATTTCGTCACTGGTCTACCTAGGACTGAAAACGGAAATGATACCATTTGGGTGATCGTCGATCATCCCACAAAATCAGCACACTTCCTTACGATCAAGGAAACTGACAAGTTTTCGCAGCTTGCTGGTATATATTTGAAAGAAGTGGTTTCTAAGCTCGAGGTGCCAACCTCTATCATCTCGGATCGTGATCCGCGTTTTATATCTGATTTATGGCAGGCGATGCACAAGTCTTTTGGCTCACGTCTTGACATGAGCACTGCTTATCACCCTTAGACGGATAGTCAAAGTGAGCAAACCATCCAGACATTTCAAGACATGCTGTGAGCATGTGTGATTGATTTTGGTAAAGGTTGGGAAAGACACCTATCATTGGTAGAGTTTTCCTACAACAACAGTTACCATTTCTGTATTCAAGCAGCTCTGTTCGAGGCATTGTACAGACATAAATGCCGATCTCCTCTTTGTTGGGCTAAGGTGGGGGACAGCCAAATTACAGGTCCAGAACTTGTACTTGAAACCTGTAAGAAGATTGTTCAGATCGGAAATCGTATGGCAGAAGCGCGTGATCGCTAGAAAAGTTACACTGATAAGCGTAGGAAACCCTTAGAGTTCCCAGTAGGCGATCATGTTATGTTGAAAGTTCCTCCCTGGAAGGGCATGGTGCGCTTTGGGAAGCGCGGCAAGCTTAACCCACGTAACGTTGGGCCATTCAAAATTCTGGAAAGAATCGGTAAAATGGATTACAAACTTGAGTTACTTGATGAATTGGGTAACGTACACGATTTCATTCATGTCTCAAATCTAAAGAAGTGTTTGTCCGATGAAACACTTGTGGTACCCTTACAAGAGCCTAAGATTGACGACAAGTTGGAGTTTGTCGAGGAACCCATCGAAATCATGGATCGGGAAGTTAAGGTTCATAAACATAGTTGAATCCCAATCATCAGAGTTCGTTGGAACTCAAGACGTGAACAGGAGTTCACGTGGGGACGCAAGGGTCAGATTGAAGCTCAGGTATCCTCACATGTTCAAAACTACCGAATCGAATCCTGATGCAACTAGGTGAATTTCTAGATGAAATTCCCTTTTAAGTTGGGGATGTGGCACCCGAGGAAATCCACAGTCATCCTGGTCTGTCACTTCACTTTCATGAGACTGCTTATCAAATTTCGGGACGAAATTTCTTTCAAGTTGGGGATGATATGACAACCCGTACTTTTAAGGTTAGCATCGCTTGATCTTGTAACACCTAGTTCGTATCATTACATTTTACGTTCTACTCTATGCTGCAACTAGGTGTATGCTATGTCATTTGGACAAATGTCAATTGGTTAAGTTGGTTGTACATGATTATTATTGGTTGTATAATGTACGTTGTTATATGCTAAGTGCTAAACTAGATAGGACAGCCGCACATTTAGTAAATGTGTTTAATTATACTAAATTGTTACGTTTTTATATGTTATAAAAGCCTAAACCTTACCCTGCCCCCGGTTCCGAGTCGCAATCTTGTTTAATTCGTAGCCTAACTCTCTAAAGGCCCATGATCTAGGCTGGTTTGCATAAGGGGTCGCATACTTAGTTTTGTAGCTTCCATAATCTTGTACGATACACAAGTAGCAAACCCTACTCTCTCTATCTTTCCTTTCTACACCCCGACGGCAACAAGAAGGCACCCCCACTCCATCACATCTGTTCCGAAGCTCTCTCATTCAAAGCCCCACTCCCTAATCTCCTACCGGTTAGTGTTATACTATGTGTTGGTCATACTCTTTGATATTATGTGGCTGTGTTTTCGCTGCTTGAATTATCCCTAGTGATTAGGGGAAAAACTTGTGTGTTTTATCGGTATTACGTATGGTTTGTGAGTACGATGATTGTGATTTTAACCTGGATTAAATGATAGAAGTAACGTAAAGTGATTAACTGTTATGATAATCTAGAAGTTGATATGTTCAAACCATGATTTCGAGTAGAATGGTAATAGGTACTTGTTGGAACAATAGTAATTGTTTGATCTGATTTGGTTAGCAAATCGATTTGATCTGACCTAGAAGCGTTTATGATGTCAACTGATATTGATCGATAGAATAGGGTCGTAAAATATTAGTGTTCGATAAATTATTGAAGTACGATGATATTTGATACGAATACAAGATGATCAATTGTTGTGTTACTAAATTGAATATTTATTTATGATGATTAACAAGTAGGGAATGATTACGGTTCATGGACATCAAATGTGTAACTGATTAGTTGGGTGAATCTGGGATGGGTATGATTTGATACGTGAATCACGGAGAGGTACAATGGAACTCACACAGCGCATGTCGCACACTCATAAACTGTATGTACTTCAGCTACATAATGAACAAATATAAATTTCTTGCTTGGTCACACACTGACACGAGTCTACACACTCTTATTAAGTCGTACACTTGCATGACTGGGCCGTAGACTGTTGGGCCACAAACATAAACTGGATCGCACACCCTAACCATGTAGCACACCTTTAAATAGGTTGCACAATACTGTGACAACTGGCACGAAACCGGTAATTTCCGTACACTTTAATTATTATTTAATGACAACAATTATGTGCTTAAATGTCAACATTGTCTGATTACATACTATACAAGTTAATTCATGCACGTTTTATACTACAAAATATTTCTTTATGCATTAACGAAAGCGTTGCGTCAGAAAATACTAGTAAACTCACCGGTAAAACACAATATGCCAACAACTCTGCAGAAAGCAGTCAGACAATAAAATTGGAGCCTAGGTGTAGGTCCAATGACAAGAATACATTAAAACCCAAGAGAACATACAAGGGTTAACATATAGACTTTCCGGAGACTAAAATACGCACTAAAAAGCACCCGAAACGCACTTTAAGTGCAGAATTTTACTAAATTCAGCTATAATCAGCTTTTTAACCCCAAAATATTATGAAGAATTTAGGTTTTATCGTCCAGAATATTTCCCTAAGTGTCGGGAATTGAAAGGGGTACAGAAGGGTGCATAAAAGACACTAAACGGTGCAATTTAACACTTAACGAACCGGTATTTAACCGAACAACCGAACATTACCCGGGACACTAAATTTTTGCCAAACACATTATTTATTTATTTCATGGCTAGTCGTGATCCCCGAACACCCTAACACCCACTAAATATCAAATAAATAACATGTGGAAGCTTATACTTGGAAACTAACTATCCATTTCTTACTAGTTGCAAAATGTTACACCCCCCCCCCCCCCTAGCCGAAATCGGTCCCAAGTGGACCCACCCCAAAACTACACCATGCTCCATATCTTGCTTAAGATTATAAACCATTTGTTTATTAGATCTTTACTTGTAGAAGTGGCCATAAAGTATGAACAATCTTGTATAAGTAAGGCCAAGATCACCACAACCATACCTCTCATCATCACCCTCCCATCTTCACTCTCTCTCCCTCTTTCTCGGCTCCACCCACAACCGCCAACATCACCACCAATCAACCACCATCTCATCCATTTTTAAGCTTCCTTCAAGTGTAGAAGAAGGATCAAAGGAGCTTGAACTTGTGGTGCTTCAAAAGGGCTTGTTTCTTGCTTGTTCTTCATCTTTTTCTCATCATCTTCATCACTAGATCCTACCCTAGCCTTGGGCTAGTAGTAAGTTACTTGCACACCCTTGTTCATCTTGTTTTTGTGATCAAAAGTTGTAGTATGTTAGTATGTTCAAAATCACTAAAGAAACAAGAACACTAAAGAGATGAACATGAAGCTTTACATGAAATCCTACATAAAAAGTTTACTTGAAGATGAAAAATGCTACTAGTTGATGTTGGCATGAGTATGTTGTTGGTTTATTATTAATTTTTGGTTATGTGATGTTAATCACCATACAATCTTGTTAAATAATGTTAGGAGACATGATTTAACAAGAAAAAGAAAATGGTTTTGTGATACACAAAATAACCACTTTCTAGTTAGACATGAACTTGATGAAAATATTTTTTCACAAAATAAAATTTTTCTAGTAAGATGATGAATTTGTAAATCCGAGAGTTTACAAGGGATTTTTGTAAGCAACCAAGTTAGAAAAGCGGTTTTTGGAAAATCATGACGATTACAAACACTTATACTATTTTTAGAGATAAAGGCAAGTATGGAAATGTTTTATTTACAAGAAGAGTTCAAGAGCTTTATTTTTGTAAAAATTGTTTACAAGTTGTAAACACTAAATCATTTTATGAGAATGATTTTTAAAGAAATAAATACGTTTCGGAAGGGAACCAAGTCCACTAAAGGCTTTACCAAGTTACTACGCATTTTCGGGATATAACAAGTTCATGATATAGCGTGATTTACATGATTTTGGCTTGTAGTAAGACTTGATTGAGTTGTTGACGCTTGATGATGATTTTAAAAGAAAATAAACACATGTTTTGAAAACATGGGAAACCTCCATTTTTAGGGGAAACTCTGCCGAAATTTCTATAAATTTTGACACTTCGAAAAATATAAGTTTTGTGAAACTTATTCCCTAGAAATACTTACCAAGGTTTCCCTAATTTTTGTAACTTCAAGTAAAGAAATGATGATTTCTTCAAGAATAAAATTGATATTAAGTATGTATATTTTTGGAGAAAATGTATATATTTATTGATCACAAAATTTGTGCTAAGTGTGTGTAGTATGTACTACATGTAATAGTGTATTAGGACTTGAAAATACACTAAATACTCTTGTGGAGTAACAACACAAAAATACACATACAACATACAAGATACATAATTCGGGTGCAAAATACAAGAAACTTATATTTATTCTTGAGAAAATAATATAAGTAAGACACTTAGTTAAAAATATGAATTATTTTTAACACAAGAATACGTACACAAAAGACAGTGACTTGTACTTGTGCGATACAAGTCTGGTGACTAACGTTAAGAAAACACGTACAGGTCACGACGTTAATTAAGCAAATCCGGTGAAGTTTACGACGCAAGGAACGCAAAGTTGTGAGTTCATGTTCCCCCTTTTCTTTTAACTGATTTCAGTTTTATAACTTCGGGGGTGAAATACATGTTACACATGTTACAATGTTTAGAAATGGTATGATGAGTACAAAAACAATAAGCACTCTTGGTGAGAACGAGTACCAAGTATGATGCGTTTTGAGAAATAATACAGGGAATGATACATGATACGAGAAATCGTGTCACGAATAGGGTACCATAAGCACCATTAATCAACAATATACCTAGACCGCAGAAAAAAGGTTTGATCTAACGGGTGTCGGGCAGCCACACTCTTGGTGAGAACGAGTACCAAGCAGTGCTTTTGTGTCTCAAAATATGCCAACTAGAAAAATGCCTATGGTATGGTTGCTTCCTATGTCGTGTCACATGTTAATGGCCTTGCAACCCATTAACAACCTTAATACATACAAGATTACTTGATTTATACAGGAATACTTGAGTTGTACAAGAAACAGATATACTTGACTTACATGATATACAGAAATTCTTGATTTATACGAAATACATACCATGTTTTCATACAAAGTATACCAATGTTCATGACAAAAACTGCATGAATTCACACCAACATTATGTTGACGTTTTTCCAAAACTCACATGTATTTCAGGTAACTAGTGGATGTGCGCATGGTCTTACTCATACTCTTGGATGTCGTTTACGTTTATCCTTAAATAAAGTTGTAAACTTTCAGACAATGTGTTTTCTCGTGATGTAAACACTTAAATTATGTTTTCCGTTGTGAAATATTAATGGTGTTTGAAGTTATTTTTATGGGCATGTAGTATGTTTACCGATCGTATGCAATGAAAACCTTTCATGATCACACCTCGTGCTTGCGCCTTAGAAAGGGGTGTGACAGATTGGTATTAGAGCTGCGATTGTAGTGAACCAGGATTCCTTCTCGAGTCTAGTCTAAAATCTCTAGGATCCTTTCATGAAAACAACTTTTCAAAAAGTTTTCATTGCATAAAACTTCCCGCGACATCCACTACCTGAAACTGTCTACATGAGTCAAGAAAAGACACTACGAGACTTAGGGTGCACTGGGGTAGCACTTGTCTGTGATTAAGAATTACTTGCAGTTATGTGAGACAACTGACATATACATATGCTAGAAGTAGAATGTCACAAGTATGCGTGACTTTACCTGAAAACAATGGCCTATCTGAAGGAAGAGATACGAGGATGAAACGAACTGTGCGGACTGTGCAAGGAGTTACGTAATTATGGATGCATACATAATTATGGAATTCAGTGCGCAGAAACCACAGCAAGTCTTGTCACGTATAGATTCCCTCAAGTGCAAGAAAAGGTCAAATGTGAACACCGGCCTATTAAATACTCTGCTAGAGTAATAATTGTTTGATGTCACTTATGTGGTATATGCCAGTGAATGTATACTACTACTGTCTAGTAAGACGATACCAAACAAATGTCTAACCCTATTGTGTTATGTTCTGTCAAAACATGGCACCAAGAAAAGCTGTAAACGCTCGTGATCAACCCCCTCCTCCCCCACTGCCAAAGACTGCTGAAGAGCTGAACGCTCTACTGGAGGAAAGAATCTCCGCAGCTATCGCCCACTACGAGGCAACCCGTACTGCAGACAGTGGTGGACCAAGCAATGCCAGACGTAATGGGAATGGAGATTCATCTGGAGGAAACGCAGCTCAGGGCTGTACGTTCAAGCAGTTTCTCGACTGCAAACCACTGAACTATGATGGCACTGGAGGTGCGATAGCATTTGTACGTTGGACAGAAAAGACTGAAGCCACTATCCGCATGAGCAAGTGTACTATGAATCAACAAGTCACTTTTGCTACTGGGTTGTTTGTCGATGAAGCTCCGACGTGGTGGAACTTGCAAGTTCAGACTTTGGGTGATGATGCCGCTTATGGACTGACTTGGGATGAACTAAAGGAAAGAATGAGAGAGAAGTATTGCTCACGTGCTGAACTCCAAAGGTTGGAGACTGAGTTCTGGCACCTGACCATGGAAGGTGCTGACATTAATGGTTATACTCGAAGGTTCCATGATCTGTCTAGAGTGCTTCCCTACATGGTGACTCCTGAATTTAAACGCGTTGAATGCTACATTTGGGGACTGGCCCCAGAGTTTCACGGTATGGTAACTTCGGCCAAACCTCAAACAATCACTGAGGCTGTAACTCTGGCTGTCAGCCTTACCGAAGATTGTGTTCATATGAAGAAGTTATCGCTGAACCCAACAGAAAAGACCGAGACGCATGCTGAGTCGTCCGGTGACAAGAAGAGAAAGCACTCAAACCTGAATCAAGCAACCCGCAGCAACAACAAAGGTTCATACAACAAGAAGCGTGACTCTAACCCACCCAAGGAGGCAAGAACCTTTACAGCGGCAAATGATACTATAGCCAAAGAATACCAAGGCACTCTGCCTAAATGCCAGAAATGTAAGTATCATCATGAAGGAGCTTGTCGCGTCCCAAGGTGCGAAAAATGTGGTAGGTTGGGTCATCAAACAGAAGACTGTTGGGGAAAAGGAAGGAATGAAAATGGAAATCGCTACGGCGCTGGTAATACGAATGGTGGGAATGGAAATGGTAATGGTAACCGAACTTGGAATGGAGCTAGGCGGAACCTAGGATGCTTCGGTTATGGAAGCAAGGATCATTTCGTGAAAGATTGCCCAGGGGGAAACAACGCTTAGGCTCGAGCATTTGTGATTGGAGCAAGGGACGCACGCGAGGACCCTAACGTGGTCACCGGTACGTTTCTCGTTAACAATCACTTTGCATCCATATTATTTGACACTGGTGCCGATTATAGTTTCATGTCTATGGAATTTAAACGTATGCTTGGGATAGAGTCTAGTAGATTGGATATTCCTTACTCCATAGAACTAGCCAATGGTAAACTCATTGAATCGGGTGAAGTTATTAGAGGCTGCTCATTAAAACTTGGTGAACAAAATTTTAGCATCGACCTCTTACCTATTCAATTGGGTAGCTTCGATGTAGTGGTCGGAATGGACTGGTTGTCCAAGAACAAAGCTGAAGTTATTTGTCATGAGAAAATCATTCGCATCCCTTTAGCGAATGATGAAACTCTCATTGTGCATGTAGAAAAACGAGACGCACCTCTGCGAATCATCAGTTGTATGAAGGCACGGAAGTGCCTAAGGAAAGGATGTGTTGCTTTCCTAGCGCACGTTGTAGATAAGAAGGCTGTGGAGCCGAAACTCGAAGACATTCCTGTGGTGAAGGAATTTTCTGATGTTTTTCCCGAAGATTTGCCAGGACTACCTCCGCAACGACAAGTCGAATTCCGTATAGACTTGGTTCCAGGAGCCGCTCCTGTAGCCAAGGCACCCTATCGACTTGCACCATCCGAGATGCAAGAATTATCTACATAACTTTAGGAGTTGTTGGATAAAGGATTCATAAGGCCAAGCTTCTCACCCTGGGGAGCCCCAGTATTGTTCGTGAAGAAGAAGGATGGAACTCTGCGGATGTGTATCAACTATAGAGAACTGAACAAGCTCACAATCAAGAATCGGTATCCATTACCGAGGATTGATAACTTATTTGATCAGTTTCAAGGATCAAGCTACTATTCCAAGATCGATCTTCGATCTGGATACCATCAGTTAAGAATACAAGAGGAAAGTGTGCCAAAGACTACATTCAGAACACGCTATGGGCATTATGAGTTTCTTTTGATGCCATTCGGACTAACGAACGCACCAGCGGTCTTTATGGATCTGATGAACCGCATTTGCAAACCATATCTCGATAAATTCGTGATTGTATTTATCGATGATATCCTGATTTACTCCCGAACGAGAGAAGAGCACGAGCATCACCTTAGAACTGTCCTGGAATTAATAAGGAAAGAGAAACTTTATGCAAAGTTTTCAAAGTGCGAATTCTGGATTCACGAACTACAATTTCTGGGTCATGTTGTGAACGAGAAGGGCATTCATGTAGACCCATCCAAGATAGAAGCAATAAAGAATTGTGAAGCCCCCAAAACCCCAACTGAAGTTCGACAATTCTTGGGCTTAGCGGGCTATTACCGATGTTTCATCGAGAATTTCTCAAAGATAGCTCAACCGCTAACTACCCTTACGCAGAAAGACAAAAAGTACGACTGGGGTGACAAGCAGGAAGAAGCCTTCCAGCTACTTAAAAATAAGCTATGTGATGTACCAATACTATCATTACCAGATGGCACTGAAGACTTCGTGGTATACTGCGACGCCTCATGACAAGGTTTGGGTTGCGTGCTCATGCAACGCCAGAAAGTCATCGCTTACGCTTCAAGACAATTGAAGGTACATGAAAGGAATTATACCACTCACGACTTGGAACTCGGCGCAGTGGTATTCGCCTTGAAGATCTGGCGACACTATTTATATGGTACTCGATTTACAATCTTCACAGATCACAAAAGTCTACAACATATATTTGATCAGAAGGAATTGAACATGCGCCAGCAGCGATGGGTTGAGCTGCTAAATGATTACGACTGTGAGATTAAGTACCATCTTGGAAAGGAAAACGTTGTAGCGGACGCATTAAGCCGAAAAGAAAGGGTTAAGACCCTAAGGGTTCGAGCATTGAGACTGACTATTCAAACGAGCCTCACTACACGCATTCGTGACGCACAACAAGAAGCCCTTAAGATGGAAAACCGTAAAGCTGAATACCTCCGGGGTATGTTGAAATATATGTTGCCAAATGAAGAGGGAGCCTTATACTTTAAGAAGCGTATTTGGGTCCCGCTCTATGGCGGTATTCGAGAAGTCATCCTTGATGAAGCGTATAAATCAAGATACTCGATCCATCCAGGATCGGACAAAATGTATCAAGACTTAAAAGAATACTATTGGTGGCCGAGACTCAAAAGCGATGTTGCTGTTTATGTTGGAAAGTGCCTAACCTGTGCTAAGGTTAAGGAAGAATATCAGAAACCGTCCAGCCTACTACAACAACCAAAGATACCCATGTGGAAGTGGGAGCAAATCTCGATGGACTTTATAACGAAATTACCCAGGACCCCGAGAGGTCACGATATGATATGGGTAATATTTGATCGATTGACGAAGTCTGCGCAACCTCATTGAGCCCTTGTAGAGGGATTATAGTTCGAAACATTCGCTTGTCAATTGATTTCGAAAGTCATGGTTAAATTCTTGGGAATAAGCATGATGGTTATTGCATAAGCAACCCTCAGAAGAGGAGCACAAGCTCATATTTGGTAAACGCAGATATGGGTACATTGGCCTAAGATTACTATGATAACAATACATGTTATGGAACTTGTAGACAAATGGGTCAAATAAACAAGAGACGAATTATAGGAAAACTATTTTCAAAATGATATTTTTATGCAAATCGTGTTGATAAACGTGTCCGTAATTAAATTATGGTCAAGTAGGAAAAAGAATCGACTAAAACGGACGCCCGAGTCAAAAGTTATGCCAATTTAAAGTTTGGAATCGAGATAAGTGGTGCTAGGTGAAATTAGCAGCTCAAATTAACAAGGGTCTGTCGAAAAAGCACGCTGGCGTCGCGCCACGGCCGAAGACAACCACCGTCGCGCGGCGCGACGGCCGCCCCTCTTCTTCCTCGCGTGACGCCACCGACCCAGCTCCGAGAATTTTTTTTTTTTTTTTTTATAATTTGAGTATTGAACTTGTTTATTCTTGATTGTTTAAGAGTCAAAACTAATTATTTACATGGTTTTGATCGTAGGTGAAGATGGACCTAACCTGGATGGTGATCAAGTTATTATAAAGAACCGAACGCACTAAACAAAGCTTCCGCATTTTGTTATTTTGTCTTACTGATATGTAAACACTTGAAACTATGTTTTTTTTTTAAAGTTAACTAGTAGCATCATGACTTGAATATTATGACCTTGTAAGGTCTTAAAATCATGAATCTTTTGTAAACTCGTAAATTTTGTACCAAATGCAAGTTATATTATTATTAAATCTGTTAGTTTAGGTTGGGTCTTACAACAGAATCCTGGTCAACCTCAAGCTAATCCTGCTAGGCCTCCATTCCACCTGGTTCATGCGACAATTGTGGCGAAATGGGTCACTTCAAGAACAAGTGTCAGAAACTAGTGAACGTGAATGCAAATCCAGCTCGTGGACGTGCGTTCAACATCAACGCCAACGAGGCTCATGCTGATAATGAAGTAGTCAACAGTACGTTCCTTGTTAACAATCAGCATGCTTCTGTTCTTTTGAATTCTGGTGCCGATAGAAGTTTTGTTTCACTAGCCTTCGAGTCTTTGCTTTCAATGCCTAGAATTAAACTAGGAAAGCCCTTATCTGTGGAAATTGATAATGGTCAACCCCTTGTACTCGACTCTGTCATTCGTAATTGCCAATTGAACCTCAAGGATCACCTCTTTCCCATTGACCTCACGCCAACGCAACTTGAGAGTTTTGACGTTATAGTAGGAATGGATTGGTTAACCAAGCACCACACTGAGGTGATTTATTTCGACAAGATTGTTCGTATACCTTTTTCGTCTGGTGAAGTCTTTTGAGGTTCGTGGAGAGAAACCCGCTAGTAGCTTGAAACTCATGACATGTACTCAAGCCAAAAAATACCTACTAAATAATTATGTGGCCTTTTTGGCACATGTCATAGAGGAGAAGGGCAAGAGCAAGAGTATTCAAGATATCCCCATTGTTCGAGATTATCGTGAGGTGTTTCCTGAAGAATTGCTTGGTTTACCTCCAGCACGTCCAGTTGAGTTCCGTATTGATTTAGTACCTGGGGCCAACCCGACTGCCAAATTACCTTACCGTCTTGCACCATCTGAAATGCAAGAGTTGTCAAAGAAACTTCAAGAGTTAACTGACAAAGGATTTTTAGGAACGTGTTCGGACCCAAAACAACTCGATCAGAGGCGTTCTACTCAAAATGAAAGGCGGAAAGAGACATAATGAGTTGAATTCAGCAAGATATCACTTTTAACTGTCGTTTATATTGATTTGGAACAGTTTTACATCAAGACGACACTTCGACAGAGCTTCGCCGTCGGAAAACCTCTAAGTAATTTCGTACCAAATGACACAGAACTAACCCTATTTATAAACTGACTAATTCCGCATGAAACATGCTTCAAACGGAATCATTACAAACAATATTACATTCAAACGGAATTACCTTGTAAGGTAATTCCGTACAGAATTACAAGATCTCTCTTCAAGCGGAATTAGGGTCTTTCATGCGAAATTAACTTCAGTCTTGATTTTTCGATCTTCGTGCCATGAGTAATGCAAGACTCGATACAAGACGAAGTCGACAGACGTATGCACTAACAGACTCCCCCTCGGATGTTGACGAGTCTTAAGTGTCAAGTCTTCAACGTCTTCAGTCTTTATCAGTCTGATCACTCTCTTTCTTCATCAGCACCAATATACTCCTCTTCAACAGATAATCTCTACTCGGATGTCTTCAGACTCCCCCTTTCGATTTGCTGGGATCGCAGTCTGGTTTTTTTTTTTTAATCCTCAGGTATCGGAACCTGGCTCTCTATCACAGAGATATCCTGCACATTCTCTACCTCACAATAAATTTCACAAATTTAAAATTTGACAAATATACACTCTGTTTACCACTTGTAAACTCAAATCTCAATCAGATTTATCATTTAATTTCTAAAAAAAAAAACACTTGTATGAATAACATTTTTCATTTAAACATTTAAACACAAACTCTCCCTCACCACATGCACATCATGTTTAGCACTCAGAACTTTGAAAATCAGCTCTCCAACATCAGTTGTCAAAAATCTTTTTGAAATTTTCAAAATTTATGCTAAAACACACTAAAAACTTTTTGTATTTTTGAATAAAATGAAATGCAGTAAAGAAATATTTACAGACAATATTTTTGTGAGTTTGTGTAAGAAGATCATATCAGTTTTTGACAAGTCACAAGTACCGTTGAGCTTAGTTACACATTAAGAATTAAACAATTCACTTAGATTGCCGATATACTGATCCACTTAAATTCTCACACAAATCTCAAGTGATTCGAGATACGATTTAGGTGTATTAAGAACTTAAACTCATTCATGTGTCCCACCTCTTAAATATACTCCCGTATCCAGATCCCAATATTCAGTCTTACAGGTGAGTATACCACATATGATATCTGTAAGGGGTTAGATGCGAAAACCGTGAGAGCTCAGGTCAGAACTTCTGTTCAGCAGAGAGATGACGGCTTTGACTTTTGGTGGGTCCCCTTTAGAGGATCTTTTTTACAACAGCACATGATTTGCATTTTGCAATGTTTTATCACTTTTTATGCTGAGGGCAGGCTATATTTCAAGCAAGCGTAAAGTATTCTCCGGGGACTTGGCCATTGCTTCCGCAAAGTCAGAAGTCCCGGGATAATACCCCAGATATCACTAAGCATAAAGACCTAGTATCTCAGAAAGAGGGATCCTTCAAACGAAATTTCAGGGGTTACCTATATATCCAAGTAGTGTTCCCCACGAAATAAGCAAATTTGATTTTAAGTTTATATCCCGAAAAAAGCTTACTAAATGTGTAAAAACCTATCGGCATATCATCAGTGAGACCGTTTAACGCTATTTAAACATTACATTTCTTTAGCATACTGTAACTGTCTACTGATTTACTATCATTTCCTCTATTCGACAACAAAACTCATTTTTTAATTTTATCATGTTTTTGTCTTTTTCAAATTTTCAAATGTTTTTGGATTTTCTGAAAAACTTTACTCCCCCTAAAACTCAAACACAATTAAAAAAAAATTGAAAACAAACTGTACAAGTAAATTGACAACCGATATCGAATCACTTCACCTCGCCATTCACTTGGCATAAACAATCAGAACTCCCCCTTACAACAAACTATTTTCTCATTATGATTTCAAAACACTTAAGTTTGTGTTAACCAAAATGATTTTTCCGGAAAATAAGTTTTGTTGATTTTATCATTTGTAGGTTAGGGGTTCATCACATTGTTTTTCTCAACCATTTGTAGAAAAGATAAATCAAGTACAATTTAATGTCCCTGATTAATCTTTGAAGATTCAAATGTTTCATAAATGAATATTTTAAGAAATATGCCGATACCTACTCCTCACTTACCAACCTGGGAGTTCCGGCAATTCCACAATCTGTAAAAATTTCACAATTTTTAAGAAACTTTCACAAAATCATCTTTATTAAGAATGATGCCGATTCCTGCTCCACAATTACCAACTTGGGAGCTCCGGCAAGTCAGGATTTTCAAGCAAAGAAAATGTCCACCCAAGCCTGATCAGCCTTCGGTGAGGATAACTCTTGTTCAGTAGGGTTATAGGTTGCTTTCTTTGTTATATAAAAATCTTTAACCCCTTTGGCCTTCCCCTCGACCATTTTCCCAAAAATCTTTTTCACGTTTCCATTGAACACTTTCTCAACATCAAATTCTTTCTTCTCAGGATAGAATTGATTTGAGATCTCAAATTTTCCAACCTTTGATTTTAAATTCTCAGCCCGCAATGGAGGAAAATGAACATCATCCAAAGGCGGAACTGAGTTTTCACCATTTTTAACAACCTGTGGCTCCTCTGATTTTGTGGAATCAGATTCATCGCCAAATTTTATCTCAGAGTTCTTAACAACCCACTTTTGTTTGTCAAGATTCACACTTCTCCTGTAAAATCTCTTTGAACATTCACCAACTTCATATGTTGAATTTTCAAAAACTTTGAATTTGTCTGGTGGTGGTTCAGTTTTATCAACAACAATTTCTTTGAGTTTTTCTGAGACTCCTTGTTTTGTCTTTATAGTCTGAGAACAGTTCCATGCAATGTGACCAACTTCATTGCATCTGAAACAGGTTCTAGTCTCTTTCTTCTGATAAGCTTCAAACTTCTTCTTTTCCGCAAGAAACTCCTGGTTTGACTGTCTCCAGAAAGGTTTCTTCTGTTCTTCTTCTGCACTTCCTCCTGAAACAAATTTTGTGTTTGATTTAGAAATTGTCTCATTTTTATGATTTTCAGGTGAAATAAATCCAAGACCTTTCTTTTTGAAATTACCGTTATGGTTTGGTTTCTTTTGAAAACCATAACCAGGACTGTAACCTTTTTTCTTGTTTAACCAGAACTGTAACCTTTTTTTCTTGTTTAACCGTTGGTTAAATCTTTTATTTCAGAAATATTAATTTCTGTCATTTTGAAAACCTTTTTGATCTTTTCAAAATTAACACGTCTTATTGGAAATTCCTCATCAAAATGTAATTTGTCTGAATCATTCAATGTATATGCAATTTTGAATAATTCATCATTCAAATTAGATTTTGATAACAGGAATTCTTTATTGTAAACCCGTTTTCCTGACGACTTTGTACTCTTGACAAACGAACTCGAACTTCCGACTGACAAACACGAACTTTCGGATTCGGACTTTGACTCTGACTCCTCATCCTTATCTAACACCTGATCGACCACCTTTTTATTAATACGGACTCATGATCTGTGTCAGACGCTGTAAATGTAATGTCAATATTGTCAGGTAACTCATCGGTTATTTCGGATTTTAGCTTAATATTGACTGCCTTTTCGACTTGCTCCTCATTTGGTTTTCTAGGCGAATACCCTTCCTATATTGGAGGCGGACACTTATTATACTTGATACTTTGTTTCTTACCAGTATCCTTCTTCTCCTTTGGCTTCTTTTGATCATCTTGAAACGCTTCAAAACCTGCAACAGTTGGATAGATTCGATCAATCAAATAATCAGAACTAGAATAGCTTAGCAACAGTCGTCTAATTCTTTCATTTTCAATCTTTTCTGTCTCCAACTCCTGCTTCAACTTGGCACACTCTTCGAATGTAATGATTTATGGCTTTTTGCTTCGACATCATCGTAGCATTCATCATAGTCAATGCATCTTCTCTCTCAGAATTCGTCTTTTGAAGACCAGTTACTGTTCTGTTCAACAAGTCATACGACTCTTTCACATAATTCAGATTGAACAATAAATTTTCTTTCATCTTTTCAAACTCATTCAATTTCTCATCTTTTGTTGCACATTCCTTGCAAGGTTCTAAACACTTTAAGCAAGGCTTGATGACTTCCACAATCTTTTCTACTTCAATGATCTTCTTAGCTTCAACAACTTTCTCAACTTCAATCACTTTTTCATCTTCAACCATCTTTTTATCAACTTTAACTTCTTCATTTTGAACAGTCTCTTCTTTTTGAATTTTCTTTTGTTCTTTTGCTGCTCGTCTCTCCTTCAGCTTCATCAAGCGATCTGCAAAATAAAATTGAAAACCTTCAGAAGATAGATGAGTTTTTGCAACATTAATATGCATTTCTTCCTCATCATCACTACTGTTATCAGTTGAAGTTTTATCAAAATCTATTGTCTTTTCAGAACTATCATCTGACGAATCAGAATCAGATGGTGTTTGATCAAAAACCGTTGTTCTTTCTGAACTTTCATCTAATGAAACAGATTCTTCTTCTTGACTTGTCTCTTCATCAGATAACACTTCTATCCATTCTCTCATCAAATCTGGCTTTTGAACAATTTGTGCAATGAAGACTTTAAACTCCCCATTCTCATCCACAAACTTATCCCAGCTAAATCCTGGAGCCATTTTCTCATCATCCTGATCAATGATGCCAAAATAAGCTTTCTTATTTGCATCTTCGATCATTTTCCCATGTGCAGTTTATGAATCCTTTTGTTGATACGGTTGATGAGCAACCTGTTGATATATGGCTTTTCGATAGTAATCATCTTTTCCAAACGGATTCTTTGTTCCACTAACTTCTGGATTTTTGCATTCTCTCTTGAAATGGCCTTTCTCCCTGCATCGAAAACAAGTCACTTTAGATTTATCAAAACCCAAAGTAGAAACGTGTGCATCTAAAAAATCATTTCTTCCTGTAATCATCTTAAACTTTTATGCTCTCCTCAAGAAACCGGCTAAGCACCACTTGATATCCATAAGTTCCATCTCTTCAGCATCGATCTGATCGTAATCTTCTTTTGTCAGCATAGGATTTCCGATCCTTCCAGCAACTAATCCTTCATACGATTGCAACACGGTAGCAAGTAATGACATGTGATCTTTAGCAACTTCTTAGGAAAAACTTTGACCACTTGGAAGATTCAAAGCAATGTTGCACTGTAACACAAAACCATTTCCGTTCTTTGTTCCTTGAGATTGATAACTTGAAGCTGAGACATTTGGAGTAACATTTAGATATGAAGAGAATCCACTGTTACTGTTTGAACTTTGATTCACTGGTGCGGATGAATTCTCTGCACTGAAAGCAGTTTGAATTTTCAGACTTGCTTCAAACTCCGGAACACTCCCTTTGTAGTACATCTTTACGTCTTGTTAACCACAAGGATTGTTCATTTTTTTAATCTTTTGTTGTTCCAAATCTTGACCCTCAATCTTTTCAATGAACTCAGAAATTGTCAACTCATCATATATTCCTGTATTCTTTGATATCATAAAAAATGTACCCCATTCTTTCTGAGGTAAAGAATCAGCTAATTTGTCGACCCATTCTTCTCGTTCTTTAGTGATACCTAACAAATTCATTGAGCGAACTAAGTGACAATATATCTCGATCAGTTTCTTAGTACCTTCACCTGGAAAACTTTTAAACAGATCAAATTCTTTCTTTACTAATGATTTCTTACTCCTAATCATCTTCTCACTTCCTTTATATTTAGTTTTAAGTGCTTCCCAAATCGATTTTGAAGTATTATCATGTTGAAGCAATATGAAGATATCTTATTTCACGGCTTGTTGGAGTAAACTAATCATCATTTTCTCTGCTTCGTACACTTCTCGTTCTTGATCTGTGAATTGAAAAATAGTTTTTTCAGTTTCCAATTATGTGCATGGTTTAACATACTTTTTCTCAATGCACTCCCATGATCTTAAATGATTAGCTTGGACCCAGTTCTCAAACTGGTCCTTCCAACCATCATACTCTTCAATGCTCATTAGCTTTGGGGGGTTTTTGTGGAGTTCCGGTTTCGTTTTCCATGTTCATGCTTTGAGTAATGGCAGCCGGAGTAGTCGGGGATGAGGCATTTTCAAACGTAATTAGGTTCTTTGAAATTACCTACTTCAAACGAAATTAACCTGCACACAACTTTCAAACGAGATTAGATATTTTCAAACGGAATTAGGTAATTCCGTGTGAAATTACTCAGGTTTCAAACGAAATTACTCTTTTAAAACGAAATTATAATTTCGTTTGATAGATTTCAAGCGGAATTACTAATTCCGTGTGGAATTAGCAATTTTTCAAGAGAAATTAAGAGTGAGTGATAATTCCGTGCGAAATTACTGAACAATTTCAAACGGGATTAGCTGATGTCATCATTTTCGAACAAAATTTCAAGCGAAATTATCAATTTTATCAGATTTAGAAAGAATTAAGGTCCAATTTTCTCAAGGATTTCTTAAAACACTATTTCGCTTGTTATATGTGAAATTCAGATCATTTTGACCGTTAAAAGATGTTCAATTCAGAAAAGAAGGTGTAGAAGTGAGAAAATGAGATGAAATCAGGCTAAAAACTACAGAACTCCTCCTCCTGAGCTCTGATACCAATTGTAGGAACGTGTTCGGACCCGAAACAAGTCGATCAGAGGTGTTCTACTCAAAATGAAAGGCGGAAACAGACATAATGAGTTGAGTTCAGCAAGATATCACTTTTAACTGTCGTTTATATTGATTTGGAACAGTTTTACATCAAGACGACACTTCGATAGAGCTTCGCCGTTGGAAAACCTCTAAGTAAGTTCGTACCAAATGACACGGAACTAACCCTATTTATAGCTTGACTAATTCCGCAACATGCTTCAAACGGAATCATTACAAACAATATTACATTCAAACGGAATTACCTTGTAATTCTGTACGTTGTAATTCCTTACGGAATTACATTGTAATTCCGTACGGAATTACAAGATCTCTCTTCAAGCGGAATTAGGGTCTTTTATGCGAAATTAACTTCAGTCTTGATTTTTCGATCTTCGTGCCATGAGTAATGCAAGACTCGATACAAGACGAAGTCGACAGACGTATGCACTAACAGGATTCATCCGTCCAAGCTTTTCACCTTGGGGCACTCCTGTTCTATTCGTGAAGAAAAAGGATGGATCTTTCCGTATGTGTATCGATTATCGTGAGCTCAACAAACTCATGATCAAAAATCGATATCCCCTACCACGAATTGATGATCTCTTCGATCAACTACAAGGTGCCACTTGTTTTTCAAATATCGACCTGTGTTCTGGGTATCATCAGCTTCTTGTACTCGAAGAAGATATTCCCAAGACTGCTTTCCGCACACATTTTGGCCACTATGAGTTCACTATTATGCCTTTCGGTCTAACAAATTCTCTTGCCGTCTTCATGGACTTGATGAATAGGGTTTGTAAACCTTATTTGGACAAGTTCATCATCGTTTTCATTGATGACATTTTGATTTATTCAAAGTCTCAAGCCGATCACAAACAACATCTTCGTCTGACAATGGAACTCCTAAAGAAGGAACAACTCTTTGCCAATTTCCCCAAGTGTGAATTTTGGATTAAGGAAGTTAAGTTCTTGGGTCATATTGTCAATGACCAAGGTATATATGTGGATCCTTCCAAAATCGCAGCGATTAAGGATTGGAACACACCCACTACTCCCACAGAGGTTCGCTCTTTTCTTGGCCTTGCTGGATATTACCGACGATTCATCATGAACTTTTCAAAGATTGTGGTTCCTCTCACTGCTTTGACTCGGAAAAATAAACCTTTTGAGTGGGGATCCAAACAAGAGGAAGCCTTTCAAACTCTAAAACAAAAACTTTGTGATGCTCTTTTCTTATCTTTACCTGATGGCAACGACGATTTCATTGTCTATTGTGACACCTCAAATTTAGGCCTTGGTTGTGTTCTCATGCAGCGAGATAAATTCATAGCCTATGCGTCAAGGTAATTGAAAATCCACAAGAAGAACTACACAACTCATGATCTTGAGTTAGGTGCTATAGTTTTTGCTCTCAAGATTTGGAGACACTACCTATATGGTACGAAGTGTCTGGTTTTCACAGACCACAAAAGTCTCAAACACATATTTAACCAAAAGGAGCTAAATATAAGACAACGACACTGGGTCGAACTCTTAAATGACTACGATTGCGAGATTCGCTACCATCCTGGTAAGGCAAATGTGGTGGCTGATGCATTAAGTCGCAAAGAACGCATCAAGCTTTACTATGTCGAAGTTCGATCTGATATTCAAACCCGCATTTCTCAGGCTCAACATACTTGTGTTACATAAGAATTGATGGGTAAGAAATTACCACATCATATTAAGGCTCATCTTGAACCAAAGGACGATGGGTTATGTTATTTTATGGACCGTTTGTGAGTTCCAATTCAAGACAATCTCCGCACCTTATTAATGGATGAAGCTCATAAATCTTGTTATTAAATCCATCCTGGTACATACAAAATGTACAAGGATCTTCATACTCAGTATTGGTGGCCGGGTATGAAGAAAGACGTTGCCTTGTATGTGTCTAAATGCCTAACTTGTCACAAAGTCAAGGCTGAACATCAACGCCCATCTGGTTTACTTGAAGAACCAGAAATACCAGTATGGAAATGGGAGAACAATCCGATGGATCTTATTACCAAGTTACCGCGCACGTCTAAAGGTCATGATGCCATCTGGGTAGTCATTGATCGTCTAACAAAGTCAGCGCACTGTTTGCCGATTGGTGAAGATCTTTCTGCTGATAAGCTTGCCAAGATTTATGTTGATGAGATCGTATCCCAACATGGTGTTCCTTTGAACATCATATCTGACCGTGATGCTCGATTTTCATCTCATTTTTGGGAAACCATGCAATCTGCCATGGGAACCAAACTCAGTCTGAGCACTGCTTATCATCCCCAAACGGACGGACAGTCTGAGAGGACGATTCAAACACTAGAGGATATGCTCAGAGCTTGCGTAATCGACTTTGGTGGTAATTGGGATTCGCATCTACCGTTGATCGAATTCTCCTACAACAATAGTTATCATGCTAGCATTAACATGGCGCCTTTTGAAGCTCTATACGGTCAAAAATGTCGTTCACCTATCTGTTGGAATGAGATCGGTGAAGCTCAGCTCACTAGACCTGAACTCATCGGAAACTACGGATAAAGTCAAGAAAGTTCGCTATAATCTTCTAACAGCTAGAAGCCGTCAAAAGAGTTATGCGGACAAGCGACGCAAGCCCTTGGAATTTCAAGTCGGAGATCATGTCCTACCCAAGGTATCCCCTTGGAAGGGAGTGGTAAGATTTGGAAACAAAGGAAAACTTGCACCACGATACGTCGGACCATTTAAGATTGTTGAAAGAATCGGAAAGGTTGCCTACCGACTCGAGTTACCTCCCGAACTTGGGAATATTCACCCAAATTTCCACGTGTCCAATCTGAAAAAGTTTTTAACCGATACAAATCTCCACATTCCCCTCGATGAAATTCACGTTGATGACACTATGCACTTTGTCGAGAAACCTGTGGAGATATTAGACCGTGAAGTCAAGAAACTCAAACGCAAACGAATACCGATAGTCAAAGTTCGCTGGGAATCCAAACGTGGCCCAGAGTTTACTTGGAAACAAGAGGATCAAATGAAGGCGAAATATCCACACCTTTTCTCACAAGTTTCCTCTAATTAAATTTCGGGACGAAATTTCCTAAAGTGTGGGAGACGGTGACATCTGTGTATTTTAATCCCTGTACAGTTTCCGAACAACCTTGTATTTAATAAAACATTGTGTTTTTATTTCCAATATTTGTTTAATTTTTTGTGACATTAGTACGTTTTTAATTATTTTTCAATTCTGAACTATCAAACCTGTTCTGGAAGTGAAATCGTAAACCGTTACGTAAACGTAATCATTTTAACTCGACGTACACTCTGGAACAATGAAATATACTAAACATACCCTAAATCCCCTTTACATAAATTAGAAATAATTTCCGAAGGGTTCGGTATGGCAAAAACATGTCTATTCAAACTTAAGAACTATTTGCGACAAAACTGCGAAACGAACGTTGGTGACCGCCCAGATAATATTAAAATCCTAAAAACATTCTATTATGACTAAAATTTTATTTTTAATCATGTTCGTGTTGAAAAATAAATGAAAACACTTTAAAACATTATTTTTCAATTTTAAGCGCATACCGCGTGTTACTGCGTAACATAGTGCGTACCCTGCGAAACACGGACAACACAGCCAGTCTAGGCAACTGATATTTATTTCAGTAATAATTTGGCGAGTTTATTTTTATAGAATAAAAAAAATAATTTAAAACGCCATAAACGGGATTAAAACGCTAGATAAAATATTCGGTATCCAGTTGAATACCTGTTTTTAACCTATACATATTAAATATATGTATTTTATACATACATATATATATATATGTGTGTGTGTGTGTGTGTGTGTTGTCGTGTGTAGGAGAGAGGATAGTGCCACCTCTCACCTACTCTTGCCACTTGTAAGATTGCATGTAATCCTTGGAATCTTCAAACACTCCATATCTTGCACAATCTTCCCATAACCAAGACAAAAATCTCACACCACTCTCTCTCTCTTGAACTCGGCCGAACACCCCCATTTCCTTCTTCCATTTTCGTTTTTCAACCTTTCTTGAAGATCCAAGCCGTTTCCAAGTTGCTTTCAAACACTTTTGAAGATCCAAAGGTGCTTTGAAGGTGTATCTAGCAAGAACCAAGCTCCATATCATCAAACTTTGTAAAAAACCCACCAAAATCTTGAAGGTATAAAGTTTATTTTTAAATCCTTGTTCTTGATTTTTGGTGATATTGATGATGATAGAAGTTTCTCAAGGTTCTTATATGATTCACAAACTTGAAACTAAAAAGAAATGGGTTTTTATACAAAATAAAAATGGAAGTATGTATGTGTGTATATATAACCGTATATATGTGTGTGTATGCATTTGAGATTGATTTTGATTTTTTATGGATTCTTATTTGATTGATTCTTGTAAAGTAAATGCATGCATGATCAAAAAAGTTCCATAAAAAGGTTCTTATGATTCGAATTAGTTATGACAAAAAGGTTTTTTTTTTTTTTTGAATTTCATATGTATGTATGCATATGCCGTGTATGAATATATATATATATATACACACACTTGTATGTTTTGTTACTTACTGAATAAATGAAAGGATGTTGCATGCTATGAGGTCTAAATGATTAAATGATGAACATGTCTTGGATTGTATGAAATTATTACATGTTTGCTGCATTTAAGTTCATATGAAATTATGATGATATGATAAGTGTGCTTTAGATACTTGTACATATGCATGCATATTGATTAAATGATCAAGAAATGATGAAAAACGATTATATGAAAAAAGTGTTTTTAAAACAGATTATAAACATTAAAAATAACATTATTTGGTATATTATAATCGCATGAAACTTTGTCATGGGTTTGGTAGCTTCGCATGTTGTACATGTAGCTTAGAAAGTGGTAAAATATGTGAAATTTGCATGATTCATGAGTATAACCACTATTTTCTTCAGTAAATAGTACATAATATGAGTTTTGTTAAAATATCAAGCCGTTACGATTTGGGATGGTTATGGTAACGATTGATGCAAAACTATGCGGTAAAACGGTTAAAAATCGGCTTTTCGGAGGATTTTTATAAAACTGTTTTAGATCAGTAACTAAACTGATATTTTTTGATATAAAATAAGTATTTTAACTTATATTAAGTTTAATTGGTGTTTGGTTAGTCATACGTGACTTTCGACGCCCAAAAAAGTTGCCGAATCACCAAAATACGTGTTTTTCAATGTACACTAGAATGGGTTGTTCATGGGTAAATTTTATGTGATACAGTGTGTTATGTGATTTAGAATATATGTATGATGATATGCTAAGACTTGACAAAATTATGTGTATTGCGATATTAATTGTATGTCACGTTTGAGTATATATATTACGACGCGCAATCATAGATATATTGCTTAAACGGGTGTGTTATCGATTATAATGTAATGAGTGTCACCAATAAAATCGTTTAGGTTGCAAAGTTCTTAATATATATGTATATATATATATACACACACACACCAACATAATCAAAAATAATAACTTTACGAGAAAATCTCGAAGTTATGTGAAAATTCTAAGTATCTGAGAAACTTGGGTATTTTGTGAATAATTGATTATTAAATCGTTCTTACTTAATTTAGGACGAATAAACAATTGGAGGGATTTTGTGTTAACACATAAAAACGCACCCAAAATTGAGTACCTAGTCCCTTCTTTTATCTTTTCAAATGTTTTAGGGTGATACATATGTGCATGTTTTTATATTCAAAGTTTATGGTTTATATAATAAACACGACGATTTCGATAATTTGAATGAACATGTTGGTGCGTTAGTTCATAACACGAATGACATTCATTAACAATGATCAAGCCGACCAGTAGTATGTTATGGTACCATAGAATCTGACAAATCCCGTTATCGGACTATCACCATGGATATGGGGGTAATGTGGGTAACGACAGAAACTGTTATTTTAACAAACCCTTTGGTGGTTTGTTAGTCGATATTAAAGAGGTCTTTCAGGGCCTATTAAAGAGACCCTTTGGTGGTCTAGACGAGTGAGGTGTGTCGAGTGTGATATATTTTTATGTATATTTTTAGCCCTTTTTAACACTTTAGTCAAGTTTTTAATTTATAAAACACGATATTTTACTAACACTAAACACACATATGGGCAAGTGCACCCATCATGAGCGTAGTATAGCGTCGGTAAGATACCGAGGTCGTCCAATGACACAAGAGCTTTTAGTACAGGTTTATCCTCAACGTCTAATCAAATCAAAATTTTGGAAAAAGGTTTTAAACATGAAAATAAAAACTAAAAATGCTGAAAATAAAAATAAAATAAAAAAAGATAGACAAGATGAATCACTTGGATCCGACTCGCTTTTAGTGTAACCTTTGATGTTTTTCACACTTTTCCACTTTTTAAGAGATTATCTTAGTTATAGTAGTAGGCCCCTCTTTTGAAAGTGACGTTACCCTCAACCCAGTAGTTTGAGTCAGCAAGGATACAATCCTAAAGGGTTGGATTATTGGAAGATAATTAATTAAGTTATTAATGCGTAAAGTGGTAGGCCCCTCTTTTGAATGTGACGTTACCATCGGCTAAGTGTTTTGAGTCAGCAGGGATACAATCCCAAGTAGTCGGGTTAATGTATTAATAGTAGTTTACATATGAGGGGATCAAGCCATTCGCACCCCCGCCATCCAATACCAGTGGGTATTGAAGGAGGTCCTAGTACGCTTGACCCAGGTCCTTGCAGGATCTATACATTGAACAAGGCAAGAACCTTACCAAACCATTCCCTTAACCCCGGACCAGGTAGCCAACATATCTCTATATAGACCATAGAGATATAAACGGTGTAAATCTTTTATTTTATATAGACAGTAAAATAACTCCAAGACACCACGGACAAATGATAAGGAAGTTTCACCTTCAACATAAGAAACTAGTTATTAAAGTCATTAATAACTAGTAATGTAAGAGACTTAGGTAAACATGGCCTTTGATTGTTTTCACCAAGTAATGTAAGAGACTTAGGCAAACATGGCCTTTGATTGTCAAGAACTCTTTTTATCAATCTTGGATCCCGAGACTACTATACACACTCTATGATGGATGATGGATGATGGTGGTAGATGTGGGTGTTGTGATGGTGGTGGAGTGTGGGTGAAGTGGGAAAGAGGTGGTTTGTCAAGGGATGCCTTTGAAGTGAACCAAGCACCTCTATTTATAGCCTGCACAGAAGCCCGGACACGGCCCCGTGTCCATTGGGAATGGCCCCGTGTCCATCCACTTTCTCTTTCTTCATTAATTGCAGTTTGTCTGCATTAGTTGACCACTCCCTCGTGTCCGTTGGGCACGGACCCGTGTGCAGAAGCGTATATGTACTATCAAGATGTGCCTGGATTATGCAAATCTTAGCGTTAACCACGGCCGTATTGAGCTGGGCACGCCCCCATGTTGGGAAATAGAAGCTTCTACAACTTTGTCTTTTCTGCAGACACTTGGGCACGCCCCCTGGTCCGCTGGGCACGGGGTGTGTTCAGCCTTCTGATATCTTGTTTTTGCTTGGGAAGATGTTGTCGAGGGGTCGGGCATGCCACGTTTATTCATTTTCCAGTATTTATGTTAGATTTAGCTGTATTTTTGCTTCTTTTGTTCATTTGCGCTCATTTAATCCTCAAAATACAAAAGGAAGACAAAAACACAGTTTTTCCAACATTAGTACTAAAAATGGTTAGTTTTATGCCTTATTTGATGTAATTTATATGTTGCATTTTACACACATCAAATACCCCCACACTTGAATCTTTGCTTGTCCTCAAGCAAAACTCTTTATTATGTGGCTTACACACCCAAATGGAATGGGTATAAGAGAAGTTTTGGGTTTGGCTTGAGTGTCTGGAATCTAAGATCTTTATTGGGTTTTATTTTTATATTATTTACAATCCTATTCGTTATGATTTATTTAGAACGTTTCATAAGAGAAATTACTTAGTTGGGCATAACATGCCTTTTTAAAATTCCATTTATATACAAGTTCACATACCTCACGGGAGATCACTCAATACTCGGCCGAAGATGTATTTTTGTGAAACACTCGAGACCGGCATGGAACTTACTTCTACCATATGCTTGCCAAGCAATCCATCCTCCTCCTTTTTAACTATAAACATTTGTAAATATCAAGAGGACTTGGGTTAAAGGTAGGTGGTTTTGGGTTAGTGGTTAGTAAAAAGGGCTAAAAGCGTAAAAAGCGTCGGTTGTCGTGAATCCCTTTTTCTTTACATTTATTCAAACTAACCATATTCAAACAAGATTTTTGAGGAACTTGTTTGGTTATTGCAAAATTCTCTCTCTCTTTTTTTTGGCATAAGATAACCGAGCTTTTAACTAAAACAAAAGGGGTTTGAAAAGAAAAAGGTTTTGGTGGGTAAAGGGTGTTTGTTTTGTGGGTTTTGAAACGAAAAGGTTTAGGCTCAAAGGGGTTAACTAGGGGGATTTTGGGTAGGTGATAAAAAAATGAAAAATAATGGTGTTGAAAAGAAAAAGGATTAGTCCTAATGCCTCCATCACTTACTTACTTGGGTTTAAGTTGGTAAGGACCGGGAATGTATCGTAATGGCAAGTTCTAGAGTCGTAAGAAACCAAGCGGCTATTCACACAAGAAACGAAAAATGAGCATTTAGTTTAAAGATGTATATTTGTATGCTCAATAAAGGCTCAAAACTCACTTATTGTGGGAATGGGTTTATAATGTGATCAAGTATATATAATCAAATTTTAATTAGATTTGTCATGCTTTTTCATAATCTTCTTATTTGGTTCTTTTTATCACGAGGCTATCTGTTGTAAATTTGTAAAAATATATCCTTTTTAGAACTTTTTATTCCCGAATTAAACCAAGACAAGTAAAAAAATGAAAATTTTTGAAAAAAAAAATTGGGGTGATTAGCGGTTCCAATAGAGTTTTGTGTAAGGCTTGTTATTAGGACTTGCAAAATTCAAGGTTTTAGCACCCCCGTACACTTAAATTACACATTGTCCTCAATGTGTCCCAAAAATAAGTTTTTCGGTCTATTAAAATATGTAAAAGTGGGTTAAAAACAAGATTTTATGTTACTAGGTAGCTGAACACCTAGTGTGGTGGGCTGAGCATGGCCTGGTCAGACTGCCAGTATCAAATTTAAACAGAAGGCTGGGCATGGGGGCGTGTTCAGTGAGCACGGCCCCATGTCCAGTTACCTAAACTGGGAATTTTCTGCAGAACCTCGGGGGCGTGTTGGGTTGAGCACGGCCCCGTGCCGAACTTGCTGTAATGAAGAAAAAATGTTGGGAGACTCTGCTTTTGTGCATGGGGTGTGGGTTCAAGTTTCCCTTAGTAACGTCCACCATTTCAAGTGTGCTTTATTCCTGAAAATTAAAACTAAACTAGAAAATATAAAAGTTAAACTAATCTAAAACTAAGGATAGTTCCGCGGAATGCCTCCGTGGTGCGCCACATTTATAAGGGTCCTTGGCTAGACCCGCCTTATCAGGTGGTTCTGGCTTATCTTCAATTAGGGGGTCGTCATTGCCAATTGGATATTTCATTGATTGCTCAAGATCGACACATTTTTTGAAGGCCCCTAATTGAATGGGTAAGTTGTTTTGCTTCCGATTTTTTAAAGCTTCGTGGGTTCTTACAAAAGGTCGTCCCAACACTAGCGGAGCGTCATGAAGTATGACGAAGTCGGTTGGGATTACCATTTGATTTGTTTGGACTAACACATCTTCAACTACTCCCATTGATTTTATTGTTTTCCAATTAGATAGTAAAATGGGTATTTGAAGTGGAGAAAAATCACCAATACTTAATGTTTCGAAAATGTAGTTTGGCATTATGTTAACACAAAGATCTTTATCAATTGTAATATTACTAATAAAGGAATTTTGAAAAAAACATGGAACCAGTGTAATGTTAATTTCAAATGGATCTTCTTCTATTAGCGTGGTTTGATCATTTGTTAACTTAATGCTTACCGTTTCGTCAAATTTAGTATGAGTGGGTACTAAACATTGATTTTCGAGAGAAGGTGACAAGAGATTAATTTCTTTAAAATTAGACTCTTCTTGAATTTTAACGTTGTCGGACTCACGTTTTTCGTTGTTTAACTCATGTGTCGGCTTTTCACTTACTTGTTCTTCCATTTTTACCTCTTCAACTATCTCTTCTTTATTACGAGTTAATTCTTCCATTGTGCAGGATTCCTCTTCCCTTGCGCGGGCTTCTTTTATATAGCGCTCGATAGTTTTAAGGTGTTCTATTATCTTTTCGGCCACAAGTGAAATAGTTGGTGGTTCATCAAATTGAGTTGAATAGTTATCATCAAAGCTTGAATTCGGAAGTTCGATCCTTGGTTCATCATAATACTCATATGAGGTAGATGGTTCACACCATTGTTCCTCATTGTAAGTATATGATGAATAAGGGTCGTAACTTTGTTCTCATAATACTCATATGAGGTGGGTTGTTCACGCCATGGTTTCTCATAGTAAGCATATGAAGGTGAAGGCTCATATCTTGGTTCCTCAAAGTATGAGTATGAAGGCTCATACCTTGGTTCATCAAAATATGAGTATGAGGGAGAAGGTTCATACCTTGGGTCTTCATAGGGTGTGTATGAAGTGGACGGCTCGTACCTGGGCTCCTCATAGTAGGTGTATGAAGTGGATGGTTCAAACAGGTCACAATATTGTACCGAATGAGGGTTACCACAAATGGTGCGATAATCTTCCCTATAATCATCCTCATCATAGTGGTAGTTGTAATCTCCTGAGTATTGATCCATAAGAATCACTCAGCAGACCACAACAGAGTCTCGAGACCAGAAATCAAAAATAAAAACGAAAACAGAGGCTGGACATGACCCCGTGTTTAGTAAGCACGGCCCGTGTTCAGGTTCTTTATTTGGGCGTTTTAATAAAAGTGACTGGTTTTGTGCAGCACGGGGGCGTGTTCAGTGAGCACGACCCCGTGTTCAGACTCTGTATCTGGGATTTTTGAAAAAAATATGCAGCACGGCCCGTGTTCAGTGAACACGGCCCCGTGTTCAGTCTACTGTAAATGCAAGAACTAACTTAATTGCAGAAAATGTGCGCACGTTTGAAAAAGGTTTTGAAAAACTAATTAGGCCGTCGATTTTAAGCTTTCTTAAATTCCTTGTGTCCCCGGCAGCGGCGCCAAAAACTTGATGCGTGTCGAGTGTGGTATACTTTTATGTATATTTTTAGCCCTTTTTAACACTTTAGTCAACTTTTAAATTTATAAAACACGATATTTTACTAACACTAAACACACATATGGGCAAGTGCAGCCATCGTGAGCGTAGTATAGCGTTGGTGAGATACCGAGGTCGTCCAAGGACACAAGAGCTTTTAGTACCGGTTTATCCTCAACGTGTAATCAAATCAAAATTTTGGAAAAAGATTTTAAACATGAAAATAAAAACTAAAAATGCTGCAAATAAAAATAAAATAAAGACAGATAGACAAGATAAAACACTTGGATCCGACTCGCTTTTAGTGTAACCTTTGATGTTTTCCGCACTTTTGCACTTTTTAAGAGATTATCTTTGTTATAGTAGTAGGCCCCTCTTTTGAAGGTGACGTTACCCTCAACCCAGTAGTTTGAGTCAGCAAGGATACAATCCTAAAGGGTTGAATTATTGGAAGATAATTAATTAAGTTATTAATGCGTAAAGTGGTAGGCCCATCTTTTGAAAGTGACGTTACCCTCGGCTAAGTGGTTTGAGTCAGCAGGGATACAATCCCAAGTAGCCGGGTTAATGTATTAATAGTACTTTACATATGAGGGGATCAAGACATTCGCACCCCCGCCATCCAATACTAGTTGGTATTAAAGGAGGTCCTAGTAAGCTTGACACAGGTCCCTGTAGGATCTATACACTGAACAAGGCAAGAACCTTACCAAACCATTCCCTTAACCCCGGACCAGGTAGCCAACATATCTCTATATAGACCGTAGAGATATGAATGGTGTAAATCTTTTATTTTATATACAGTAATATAACGCCAAGACACCACGGATAAATAATAAGGAAGTTTCACCTTCAACATAAGAAACTAGTTATTAATAATACAAAACCAAATAAAAAGTGCGAAAAGATTAAAAAAACAAAAGTATTACACTAAATGCTTGTCTTCACCAAGTGATGTAAGAGACTTAGGCAAACATGGCCTTTGATTGTCAAGAACTCTTACTATCAATCTTGGATCCCGAGACTACTACACACACTCTATGATGGATGATGGATGATGGTGGTGGATGTGGGTGTTGTGATGGTGGTGGAGTGTGGGTGAAGTGGGAGAGAGGTGGTTTGTCAAGGGATGCCTTTGAGTGAACCAAGCACCTCTATTTATAGCCTGCACAGAAGCCTGGACACGGCCCCGTGTCCATTGTGCATGGCCCCGTGTCCATCCACTTTCTCTTTCTTCATCAATTGCAGTTTGTCTGCATTAGTTGACCACTCCCCCGTGTCTGCTAGGCATGGCCCCGTGTGCAGAAGCGTATATGTACTATCAATATTTGCTTGGATTCTGTGAATCTTAGCGTTGACCATGGCCGTGTTGAGCTGGGCACGGCCCCGTGTTAGGAAATAGAAGCTTCTACAACTTTGTCTTTTCTGCAGACACTTGGGTACGCCCCCGTGTCCGCTGGGCACGGCGCGTGTTCAGCCTTCTGATATCTTGTTTTTGCTTGGGAAGATGCTGTCGAGGTTTTGGGCATGCCACGTTTATTCCTTTTCTTGTATTTATGTTAGATTTAGCTGTATTTTTGCTTCTTTTGTTCATTTGCGCTCATTTAATCCTGAAAATACAAAAGGAAGACAAAAGCACACTTTTTCCAACACTAGTACTATAAAAGGGTTAGTTTTATGCCTTATTTGATGTAATTTATATGTTGCATTTTACACACATCAACGAGTCAAAGATATGTTTGAATTTATTCATTAAAGAACGACCAAAAGTTTTCACAATTAAAACACGGACGATTGACGAATGGTTTGAAACATGGATGATTGCCAAATGGTTTGAAACACGAATGATTGACGAATGTTTTGAAACACGGACGATTGACAAATGGTTTATAATATGAACGATTGAACAAAATGGTTTATAAGAATGACAAATGTTTTAGTCAAGATTCATGGCTACAAGATTTTTCATAAACCTGTGTACTCGCCGGCTTTTTATGCTGACTCTCTTTTCACATATGTTTCGGGGGCGGTTGTTTGATGGTTTGGTCATGCTTCACGTAGGATTTGGACGCGGGCTTTAGTAACTTAAAATAAGAAGACTATGTTTGAACTTTGTTTTTGTTTAATTTAAGATAATGTAATATGTTTAATCTTTGAATCAAACTTCTAATATCATGTGTTGTGAAACAAATTAATTCTGTGACATGACTCCCCGACGTTTTCAGCCGCGGTTTGTTGTTTTACGCGGTCGGGGTGTTACACAGCTGGGTTTCCACCTCTGGTAGACAAGAGAGGCGGTTAGCGGTCGAAACAACGGCAGCGTTGGCGTGTACGGAAAGCGTGCTGCGACGGCTCCTTTCTGGTTTACGGTGTCGAGCGGTCGTGTGTGGGAACAACTTTACAGAGGGATAGCAATGATGTCCTAAGGTGATGTTTTTTTATTTGATCAACACCCAACATGATCACTGTGCCCAATTTCCTATATTTTCTAAATTTTCTTTCATATCTCGATTATATCCTTTGTTTGAGCAAGTGCAGTTGTGGTAGTCATTTCGATTAACGAGTTCAATTGTTAGTTTATAGAAGCATGTTTTGATCATGGTAAAAGGAAGAAATATTGATCTAAAAAGGTTGTCTCTGCTCTTTAGTTTATTTGTTAGCCTATGGTTAAAATCAATTCCCGTTTTTATTGGATTTGATGGTGGCAAATTTTAATGAAAGATTTAAATTATAAAAAGGATAAATTGGTAATTTTATAAGAAAAGAGGAAATATGTAATAATTTAAGAGTTGGGTAAATATGTAATATAGGCTCTTAGGGGATATATGTAAATATCCCTTGATTTTAAAGAAGAAGTTGAATATCATCAACTTTGTGTGTTTTCGAAATATAGAAAAAACAATAGTTGGTTGTAGCACAAAAGATTAGCCCATAACTTTAAATCAGCTTGCAAACAAAAAATCTAGTAAAAGGTTTACCATTTATCTCTTCTAAGAAGGATAAACTTTGTGAGGCATGTGAGCTAGGAAAATCAAAAAGAGGTGCACACAAAACAATAGCCGAATCTTCTATTTCTCAAAATCTTGAACTTTTACATATGGACTTATGTGGACCTGTGACTACAGAAAACTTTTCATGAAAGAAACAGATCTTAGTCATTGTAGATGACTACTCAAGGTACACATGGGTTGAATTTTTAAGACAGAAAAGTGAAATCTGATCATTAATTTTCTTAAGAAAATTGAAAATCTTTTAAAAATAACTGTGAGGAACATCAGATCTGAAATGGGACAAAATTCAAATATACAAAACTTGAGATATTCCTTATTAACAAAGGAATATCTCATGATTTTTCTGCTCCCAGAACTCCACAACAAAATGGAGTAGTGGAAAGGAGGAACAGAACTTTGGTAGAAGTAGCAAGGATAATGCTTGCCTATACCAAATTACATACATACTTTTGGGTAAAAGTAGTAGCAAATGAATGTTTCACACAAACAGAACTATCATCAACAAAAGACATTAGAAAATGCCTTATAACAGAGTTCCCAACATTAAATTTTTACGTACTTTTAAATGTAGGTGTTATGTATTTAATGATTTTGATAGTCTTAAAAAATTTGATAGAAAAGCTGAAAAAGAGTCTATCTTGGATACTGTCCTGTATTAAAAGCTTATAGAGTGTTTATAATAAGTACAAGAACTATAAGAGAAAGGTTATATGTATCCTTTAATGATACATCAGAAACAAAAACTTCTAGTTATATCTTAAAGGTTATTAATAAACAGAATCCCGAAAATCTCAAACATCTTCTTGATCAATTAATAGAAGAACTGCTAGGATATGATTGGGAGAATAATTATAATAAAATCAGTAAAAGTCAGTCGTTGTTATAGGTGAAATTCTAAGCCCATATCCTGACACTGTATCTTGATTTTATGATAGCTGATTACGATCAGGATACCGGACCAGGATATTGGTAACATCCTGAGGCAGTATCCTGGTAGTTACTAACAATTTACTTGTAAACGTTGGTTACAAGGGACTAACGTTCATGAGGACCAAGTCACCCTGAAGACTCGCTCAAATTGGTTAGGATAAGGACGTTGATGGCCGAAGAATGGGTCTTGTAATGGTCAGCATTGAAGAAAGGCATATTCTGCGAGAATTTCGGACGTTGATTAATGCTATTGATGTTGTAACGGCTATATGAGCTGAAGACACGGATTTATAGTTAATATGCACGTGGAAAACAAGTTGAAACAGCCCCCTAACGTTCAGAAGGGAATATTCCAAGTATCCCGGATTTTTATCATAGTTAGTTAATTCTTGTAACTATAAATAAGGAAGGCCAGATCATAGGAAACACACACAATTCGAGCTCTCTAACTCTCACACTCTTCTTTCCAACAACAATCACACATTAACACTCATAACTTGCAATCATTGTAACCCTTAGCATCGATCTGAGCCATATCCTGCACTGTATCCTGAATTTAGAAGTAATAAGAAGAACAAGGAAGCCGACGATTGTCAACTCCCGAGGTTTTATGTCGGAGATCTAGATTGATCAAGGGCTTTCCTCGTATATCTCGTGTCAACCTTTACATTTTTGCTCATTATTTGATTATTGATATAGCTTGGTATCCTGAGCTATATCCTGAAAATTGTTTTTACAAACAACCAAATCAGCATATTTTTCACAAACACTGCCAGCACACTACCTCACTAAACTAATTTGATCACTTAATTGCTTTGGTAATTTTTGAACAAAACAATTTGGCGCCTACCGTGGGTTAAGTGGTGCTATTTCTACTAAAAGCTTTGTTAAAATCAATACTTTGCTTTTTATTTTCAAAACTCTTTACACAACTATTTTCAATGGCTTTGAAATCAAACATGAGCTCCTCTTCCATGCCTGCTACAACCTTTGCTACAACTGGTTCGATGCTTCCTCCAACCCCACAAGTTCAAGCTCCTCCAAGGAGAAGTGAAAATCAAATATCCCGAGACGCTCTTCCTGCACAGAATGTCAACAGATCTGGTGTTCGAGGGAGAACTCCTGTTATGGCTTCTAATGATGAAATTTTAACTTTGTTTCGTAATATACAGGATCAGATGAAGCAACAACAGGAAACTAACCAGATATTGATAAAAGAAATACAACTCTTGAAGTCTAACTCCAAGAGACCTGGTGAGGATACCGTCACTCCCTTGCTGCCCAGAACGCTGACCTTTAGTTCAGTGGTGTATACTTGTTTTGGCCAAAAATTACCGAAGCAATTTAGTAAATAAATTAGTTAAGTGAGGTAGTGTGCTAGCAGTGTTTGAAAAAAATATGCTGATTAATTTGTTAACAAAAACAGTTTTCAGGATATAGCTCAGGATACCTGGCTATATCAACAATCAAACAATGAGCAGAAATGTAAAGGTTGACACGAGATATACGAGGAAAGCCCTTAATCAATCTAGATCATCGGCACAAAACCTCGAGAGCTGACAATCGCAGCTACCTTGTTCTTCTTATTACTTCAAAAGTCAGGATACAGTGCAGGATAATGCCCAGATCGTTGCTAAGTGTTACAATGCTTGCTAGAAGTGTGTGAATTGCGAGAGAGAGTGTAAGTGTTCGAGAGCAGTGAATGTGATGTGTCCTATGAGATCTGGTTATCCACATATTTATAGTTACAAAGTGAAAACTAATTTTCCTAAAATGGGGGGATGCCTTGGAATATTCCCGTGTTAACGTTGTGGACCAGGTATTGCGGCTTCAACGTTCCTCTTCTAACAATCTGGACCGAGTCTTCAGGGGAAGAAGTCTTGATTAACGTTATGGACATGAACTCGTAACCTGCAAACAATTCGTTAGTAATCATCAGGATACACCAACAGGATGTTACCAATATCCTGATCCAGCATCCTGGTTGTGAACAGCTATTATGTAATCAAGATATAATTCAAGATACTCTCCAGGATATGGGCTTAGAATTTCACCCATAACAATATTGTGGATAGTCAGGGCAATGTTGTACCAAGTCATTCCCAGGGCAATACTCCTGAAATACCCTCAACAGCCAGGATATCGACTGTCAGGGGACCAGGATATGCTCCAGGATATGGCAAGAATCCTCAAACTGGTAACTTGCCTGATAATGTTAATACTCTTACTACTAACAATCTTGGATCTTCGTAGGATACAGGTGTGACGCCGGCGCTCTCTAGAGAGCTTCAAAAGATGAAGGATATGATATCAAGTGTGCCTGGGATAGTGCAGCCTATACCAGAAGTATCCTGGGATAGTCACAACATATCCTGCTTTACTCACCCCATTTGTGATGCAGAAATCCCAAAGAGATTCCAGACTCCCAACATGAAGCTGTATGATGGGGCGACGGATCCTGAGGAGCATATTGCCTAGTATAGGGAGAGGATGGAGATTAACCCTATCCCGTCGGATCTTAAAGAAGCATGCTTGTGCAAGGGTTTCAGTTCTACCCTAACAGGATCAGCCTTGAAATGGCTTCTAAATGTTCCACCTCATTCAATTACATCGTTTGCTCATTTAGTTAATTTGTTTAATAGTCAATTTTCTTGCAGTAGAAGCTTTGAAAAACTAACAAGTGATCTTTACAGGATTACACAGGGTCCCCAAGAATCCCTAAGGTATTATGTAAACAAATTCGGCAGGGAATCCTTAGATATCCCACACCTTGATGTTGCTACAGCAGTACAAGCATTCAAGATGGGACTACAAAAGGATTCCCAGTTTTATCAGGATCTTGTGATGAATCCTTGCAGGAACTTGGACGAAGCTCGAAACAGGGCTTTGAGATATATCAGGCTTGAAGATGATAAGAAAATTCAAGAGAGGATTAGTGCATCCTCAACATATGAGTTAACAAACAGGAAATCCGAATCTTCGTATAAACCATACCGCTCTAGGCCGTATGATAAATATGACAACAAGAGAGTAAACATAGTCAAGGATGAGGATGAAGAAGAATATCCTGAGTTATCAGAATATTGTTTCTCGGTTAATATTCCTGAACTAATGTATGCCATGCAAGATTTAGGAGATAAAGCAAGATGGCCGAGGAAGAATCAACAGAAGGCTGGTTGGAAGGATAAGTCCAAATGGTGTGCCTTCCACGAAGACTTTGGGCATATAACTGAGGATTGTATAGTCTTAAGGAAGGAGATAGGCTACCTGCTAAGCAAAGGCTACTTGAAAGATCTTCTTGGCAGAAAGAAGAATAAGGTTTAGGATACTGACAAGGATTCTAAATGAGCAGCACCACCTCCACCAGATGCCAAGATAATCAATTTAATATTCGAAGGCTCCGATATATGCGGAACCTCTTATTCTGCAGCTAAAAGGCATGCCAAGGAGGCTAAGTCAGAAAGAGGAGACAAACCAACAAGGATGACAACGCTGACAAACGTCAAATTGATAACATTCGAGAGTGACGACCGAAATAACATCCAGGATCCTCACCATGATGGTCTAGTAATTACTTTATATATTGTAACCATTTTGTACGCAGGATATTGGTGGACAATGGCAGCTCAGTCAACATCATCCAATTGGAAACCCTGAATTGAATGAAAATACCAGAAATGGAGATCACCTCGAAATCCACTGCACTTGTAGGGTTCAGTGGAGAAGTGAAGAACACTGTTGGAGAGATAAAGCTACCTGTATATGTTGAAGGAGTAAATTCCATGCAACGGTTTTGTGTCATGGATTCATTATCCTACTATAATATCATATTAGGTAAACCATGGATTCATGATATGAAAGTTGTGCCTTCCACCTATCATCAGTGTGTCAAGATTCTTACTCCTTGGGTGGTAGTTAAAGTGGAAAGTGATCAACAGGAGGCGAATGAATGCTACTTTTCTTCAATGAAGGCCTCAACAAAATCTCAGTCAGGATAACAATTAAAGATACAAGCCCAGGATATCATGGAAGCTTCGGAGCAGGATGTTAAGAAAGTTATCATCGATGAGAATAATCCTGATATCTCGGTGCTTGTAGGGGTCAATATCCCCCAGGATATTGAAGAACAGCTTACTAACTTTTTGAAATGTAGGATGTCCACATTTGCATGGAAACATGAAGACATGACAGGTATACCAAAAGATATCATAACTCACAAACTTGGAATTTACAAGTCTTTCAGGCCTATTCAACAAAAGAGAAGAAAATTTGCTCCTGAAAGGAATGCAATTATTCAAGAAGAGGTAGAAAGGCTGTTGAAGTCCAAGATGATTAGGGAAGTCAAGTTCCTTAAATGGCTAGCAAATGTGGTGGTGGTCCAGAAGAAGAATGGGAAGTGGAGAGTTTATGTAGACTACACAGATCTCAATAAAGCTTGTCCTAAAGACCCATTCCCGTTACCTCATATCGATTCAATGGTAAATGCAACTGCTGGGCATGAAATGCTGACCTTTATCGATGCATCCTCAGGATTTCAAAAATCCTAATGGAACCATCCGACCAGGAAGACACGGCATTCATGACACCCATAGGTATATAGTGTTATACTGCCATGCCCTTTGGTTTAAAAAATGCAGGTGCGACATATCAGAGGTTGGTCAATATGATGTTCAAGGATAAGCTGGGGGACACGATGGAAGTATATATTGATGATATGGTGGTGAAATCCAAGAAAGCGTAGAATCACCTCCAGGATCTAGAGTGTGCCTTCAATATCCTGGACTAGTGTAATATGAAGCTGAATCCTGCTAAGTGCCATTTTGGAGTGGGGGCAGGAAAGTTTTTAGGATATATGGTGACCAAGAGGGGGATAGAAGCAAGCCCAGAATAGATTAAAGCTATCATGGATCTCAAATCACCATCCAACATGTAGGATGTGCAAAGGCTAACTGGAAGAGTTGCAGCATTGAACAGGTTCATATCAAGATCCTCAGCGAAATGCAAGGAATTTTATGATATCCTGAAGAAGAACAAAAAGTTTGAATGGGGAGAAAGACATGAAGCTGCCCTACATGAATTAAAGCAATATCTTTCAAGTGCACCTCTACTCATGAAGCTCGAGGATGGTGAACCTCTGTCACTATATCTTGCAGTATCAGGGAATGCAGTAAGTGCTGTTCTGGTAAAGGATCATGAAGGTCTGCAGTATCCTGTTTATTATGTCAGTAAAAGTTTATTAGATGCTGAAACTAGATACTCACACCTAGAAAAATTGATATTAGCCCTAGTTATGGCATCTACTAAGCTTAGACATTAGTTTGAGACACATAGGATTCATGTTAAAACTAATTATCCTGTTAAAAATGTGCTTAGGAAACCTGAGATGTCGTGTAGGATGGCTAAATGGTTCGTAAAATTAAGTGCCTGTGATCTAGTATATGAACCTAGGAATGCTATAAAGTCTCAGGCTTTAGCAAACTTTGTGGCTGATTTTAGTAGTGATATTTAAGATAAAGCCGACCTAGAAGTACAACAACTAGGTGAAAGTTTAGAATTTTGGATATTACATACTGATTGTGCATCCAACATAAGAGGTGTAGGATTAGGGATACTACTAAAATCGCCACAGGGGGGCATATTACCCCAGGCTATTAAATGTGAATTTTCTGCTACCAATAATGAAGTTGAGTATGAAGCTCTGATAGCAGGATTAGAATTGGCTAAAAATATGAATATTAGATGTTTACAAGTATATGTTGATTCCCTATTGATTACTAACCATTTTAATGGATCTTATGCAGTAAAAGGTGAAAAGTTAGCTGAATATCTTGAAATTGTTAAAAAATTAGCAGGATATTTTGAAATTTTTACACTTGAACAGGTACCAAGAGAAAAGAATGCTGAAGCAGACGCTCTAGCAAACTTAGGATCTACTATCAGGATACCGGAGGGAACTCAGATACCAATAGTGCACATCTTATATCCTGCGATGGAACATTTCAAATCTCAGGATAAAGAAGTAACAAGTATCCAGGATCCTGGTGATGGATGTCTTAAGAAGGATCCTGAATACTGGATGACTCCAATTATGAAGTATCTTCAAGAAGAAGATATCCCAACGGATGCAAATCCTAGGGCTTTCAGGATGAAGGTATCTCGTTTTACTATTATAAATAATATTTTGTATAAGAAATCTATTGCATGTCCATACATAAGATGCTTGAAGGATCCTGAGACCAAGGAGGTACTTTAGGATATACACGAAGGAGACTGTGGCAACCATGCTGGGGGCAGATCTTTGTTCTCGAAGGCGTTGAGAACAGGATATTACTAGCCAACTATGAGGAAGGATGCTGCAGAATACGCTCGAAGATGTGATGCATGTCAGAGGCACAACAATATATTACATTAGCCTGCTGAGCCATTATATCCTATTGTTTCCCCTTGGCCATTCATGAAATGGGGTATGGATATAGTGGGAAAATTGCCTAAAGCTCCAGGAGGAAAGCTTTTTATGCTAGCGATGACAGATTACTTCTCCAAGTGGGTCGAGGCTGAAGCCTTTGTTCAAGTTAGGGATCAGGAAGTAGTATCTTTCATCAAGAGGAATATCCTGACAAGGTTTGGAGTGCTAGCTGAAATAATTTGTGATAATGGTTCTCAGTTCATCAGCAAAAGAACTTCTGATTTTTGTAAAAGTTGGGAAATCAAGATGATCACATCAACACCAGTGCATCCTCACGCTAATGGACAAGCAGAATCCTCGAACAAGTAATCGTCAACAACTTAAAGAAGAAGTTAGGTGCCAAAAAGGAGGATGGGCAGAAGAATTACCGTTTGTCCTATGGGCTGATAGGACAACGGTGAAGAATGCTAATGGCCAGACCCCGTTTTCTTTGGTGTTTGGAGCAGAAGTGGTGATCCCGACTGAGATGGTAATACCTACAACAAGATCAAGCCTTCGGGATCCTAAGACGAATCCTGAAGCTTTATGTCAAGAGTTGGATACTGTTGATGAAACAAAGGATGCAGCAAAGCTAAGGATGGCAACATATTAACAGAGGATATCCAAATCATATAACAAGAATTTGAGGACTAGAAGATTTCAAGTTGGAGATTGGGTGTTGAGAAAAGCTTTCCAGAATATAACCAACCCTGCCGATGGAAAATTAGCTCCAAAATGGGAAGGACCCTACGAAATTGAATCAGAATCTGGGAAAGGAGCATACCTACTCAAGAATATGGAGGGGGATATGTTGCCAAGATCCTAGAATGCTATACACCTCAAAGCCTATTTCAAGTGAGTTTAGAATTTAATTTCTAACTCAGAATGGTATGGATTCTATTTCTTTTTGATATGTCTATTTAATTTATTCTTTGAAACCCAATACTGACTTAAGCATCGGAGGGGTGTTAGCCAAGCTAATATCCACCTTAGTTTAACGGTGTTTTGCAGAATATGCTTCGGGATGTTATTCTAGGATATATACTCAAGATAAAACGAACGATTTGAGGGTTATCCCCCTCTCTCACGTTTAAGGGATCCTTATCCCCTCAAAAGTTTAAAGGTATGCACCGTTCTCTCGAATTGGGTTTAAACACCCCGCTTGGAGCGCAAGTTATCTAGGAATAGTTCAAGATAGCGGGACCAGTTCATGTAAAACTGTTTGACAATTTTGTTATTATTGGCTATATCTTGGATCCTTAAGGTATATGAGGATTGATCACCCTCTCTCAAGAAATGGTATTTTCAAACTCTCTAAGGTTTAAAGGTTTTCACATTTCTAAGTCTTGGAGTTTATACGCTCCCGCCTGTAGTGCACAAAAACAAGGGTTTATCCCCAGGATGCTAAGGGTTTATCCCCAGGATACTAAGGGTTTATCCCCAGAATATTAAGGGTTTATCCCTAGTGAAACTAAACTTTTTGACAAGTTCCAAAGATATGACAAACTATGATTGTGTTTACACACGTTCTTCTGTTGGTGAAAAGTTACGAAGTTTAATCACGAAGTGAAGAGATACTCAAGTGTGTCATATATTGATGCAATATCCTGAATAGACAGGGGACATCCATGTTGGGGACATTGCAAAGGATTCAAAGGTTGAAGATGAAGGTTATTGTCCAAGTGTTTCTGGTATGGATTTTTACTTTTCCTAAGTTTAAAGGCCTTATCTAAATGATCTAAGCTTTCATTAAGTCGTATTTAATTAAGTTCTTGTCTAACATTTTGAATAAACGTGACAAAAGTGTTGGGCATAATATCAGTATCCTGACCAGGATATTTGGTCAGAATATTTAGAATGTATTTTTCAAATTAAGAAGCACAACAACAAAGATAAGGTCAAAAGGATTAGTTTATTAACGGTTCAAAAGGTTGTATTCTTGGCTTCATCTCAAAACGAGACCCATCCACCAAGAATACAACTAGTTTTAAAGCATATATACATAAACTGTTGAAGGCTTCGTCCTTAAAACCAATGTTTTTAGAATCGGATCGGACATCGATTCGGCTATCTTACTGGTTCACTGGTCGGACCGGTTAGACCGGTTGAACCGGATTTAAGAACCGGATATTTAATATATTATATTTTATTTAACAATTAATAACATATAAAATTTATAAACTATATAGAAATTTATTGCATGGAAAAAACTAAAAATATGAAACTAAAAGAAACCAAAAGTCAAAACCTATCTATATATGTATTTTATATGTGCTTTTCTAAATAACTAGGCATTGAAATTTGAAAAAACTAAATATATGTGGACCATATCTTCTGCATCGAAAGTTGAAGCCAATCTTATTCATCCTCACATGCTTCACTCCACTGGAAAAAGGAACAGAACACCACCGGAAAAGGCTTATCAACGTTGTACACTCCAATTAGAAACTCCAAACCCACCACCATGACTCCACATCCGCTTTCCACATACTCCAGATCCACCATTTTCACAAGATTCCGATAAAATCTGCCACTCACATGTTTTTTCTCAACTTGCAGGTTGAACCGCCTGAACCGGTTGAACCGCGAACCGGAGATCGAATTGAACCGGCCGAATTTTTTACATTTGCTGAAAATAGCCAAACCGGATCGGCTGAGGGACCGAACCCCGGTTGGACCGGTTGAACCGGCCGGTCCGAACCGGTTACGAAAACCATGCTTAAAACACAAAATCCCTCCACCTCCAACTGTTGAATTGTTCTAAAGCATGAAGGAAATTAAAATTGTTCTGAGTACAGGATGACCAAATGATTCAGACCCTACAAAGAAAAATACAGGTATTATTAAAGACAAACTAACCAAGATACATGTTCAGTATATGTGTACGGGATACAGGATCTGGATATTTACCTTATTAAGAAAGGAGGTTATGGGCTCGATGGATTCCACAAAGCCAAGGTCATCATAAGAGAAACCTTCGGCAACAGCAGCAGAGGGCTTAGAGCTGGTGGCAACAAATGGCTCCTTTTTCACCAAGGCAGGCTTAGAAAAGCTTTCAAGCTCCTCTAGATCGAAAGTAGCAGGGTCCTTGGTGGAATCTGCGTAAAAGGGAGTAATTCTAATTTCATTACATGATAATATTTTGAAGTAACCAAACCTATGCAAGAATATTTAAAACAGATATCCTTACCAGACATGCCAGAAGATTACCTACTTGTGAGAAAGTATAACCTTAGAAGTTGCACGAAGTCGCATCAACGTCTCTGTCTCATTAAGGATGTTGAACGACTGAAAAATATATTCGTCGGAATCGGGATACCCAACAGTTATATTTTTGGGGACAATTGTTATGGGTGAAATTCTGAGCCCATATCCTGACACTATATCTTGATTTTATGATAGCTGATTACGATCAGGATACCGGACCAGGATATTGGTAACATCCTGAGGCAGTATCCTTGTAGTTACTAACAATTTGCTTGTAAACGTTGGTTACAAGGGACTAACATTAATGAGGACCAAGTCACCCTGAAGACTCGCTCAAATTGGTTAGGATAAGGACGTTGAGGGCCGAAGAATGGGTCTTGTAACGGTCACCATTGAAGAAAGGCATATTCTGCGAGAATTTCGGACGTTGATTAATGCTATTGATGTTGTAACAGCTATATGAGCTGAAGACACGGATTTATAGTTAATATGCACGTGGAAAACAAGTTGAAACAGCCCCCTAACATTCAGAAGGGAATATTCCAAGTATCCCGGATTTTTATCATAGTTAGTTAATTCTTGTAACTATAAATAAGGAAGGCCAGATTATAGGAAACACACACAATTCGAGCTCTCTAACTCCCACACTCTTCTTTCCAACAACAATCACACATTAACACTCATAACTTGCAATCATTGTAACCCTTAGCATGGATCTGAGCCATATCCTGCACTGTATCCTGAATTTTGAAGTAATAAGAAGAACAAGGAAGCCGACGATTGTCAGCTCCCGAGGTTTTATTTCGGAGATCTAGATTGATCAAGGGCTTTCCTCGTATATCTCGTGTCAACCTTTACATTTTTGCTCATTGTTTGATTGTTGATATAGCTTGGTATCCTGACCTATATCCTGAAAACTGTTTTTGCAAACAACCAAATTAGCATATTTTTCACAAGCACTGCCAGCACACTACCTCACTAAACTAATTTGATCACTTAATTGCTTCGGTAATTTTTTAACAAAACAGTCATATACTAACCCTGCAGAAAATCTAGAGCTAATCACAAAAATACAAGGAACACATGATAAGATATCTGATCTCACATCAGAATATCAACAACCGAGTCAGAGTTCTAATCCTTCATGCTCTGTTCAAATAATCAGCCAAGGGGAAGCAGAAAGATCTTCAACAGATCAAAATTCAGAATTAATAAATCATGTAAGCAATCTCAGATGGATAAAAGGGTATTCATCAGCAAACATCAGTGGAAATCCTAAAGATGGTGTTAAAACAAGATCAACAACAACATATCAGTGTCTTTATGCAGGATTTCTAAGCATGATAGAACCAAAAACTATTAATGAAGCACTCAAAGATCTAGATTGGGTATAAGCAAAAAAAGCAGAGCTTGATAAATTTGAGAAAAGTCAAGTGTGGAACTTAGTACCCAAACCAAATCAAAAATATGTTATTGGTTGAAAATAGGTATTTAGAAACAAATCTGATGAACAAGGAATCATAATAAGGAATAAAGCAAAACTGGTGGTCAAAGTAAATAGTCAACAAGAAGAAATTGATTACGATGAAAAATTTGCTCCAGGTGCAAGCTGTCAGAATTTTCCTTGCTTATGTAGCATCAAAAGATTCTATAGTTTATCAGATGGATGTAAAATCTGCATTTTTAATTGGGAAGACTAAGGAGGAAGTATATGCGCAACAACTTGAAGGCTTTGTTGATCCAAATTCCCAAAATATGTTAACCAGTTAAATAAAGCCTTGTATGGGTTGAAGCAAGCTCTAAGAGCCTAGTATGAAACTCTCTCACACTTCGTAATCAAATTTGGCTTCACCAAAGATACAATTGATACAACTTTGTTTCTCAAAACACATAAATGGCACACTTTTTTAGTTCAGATATATGCTGATGACATCATATTTTGATCAACCAACCCTAAGTTTTGCAAAAGGTTTAAAAATATGATGACCATTCATTTTGAAATGAGCATGATGAGTGAGTTAAGTTTCTTTTTTGGACATCAAGTAAAACAACAAATTTATGCTATATTGTTGTGTCAATCTAAAATACGTCAAAATTATTTTAAGGAAATATTCACTAGAAAACTGCTCATCTTCAAAAAAATCCAATGGCCACAGGTAACAAATTAGATTCTGATCCTGATGGTAAAAATGTATATATTAAGACTTACAGAGGAATGATAGGATCAATGCTATATCTAACTGCTATTGGACCAGAAATAATGGTTTCAACTTTGTTTTCTAGCATGATATCAATGCAATCCTAAAGAATCTCACTTAAAAGTTGTAAAAAGAGTTTTCAAATATCTCAAAGGAATATCTGACCTTGGCTTAAGGTATCCTAAATGTACAAGTTTAGACCTTATTGCATATACAGATGCAGATCATGCAGGTTGCAAACTTGACAGAATAAGCACATCTGGTGCTTGTTAGATGCTAGGAGAAAAGTTGGTATATTGGGCAAGTAAGAAGCAAAATTGTGTATCCACTTCTACAGCATAATCACAATATGTAGTTGTCGTAAGCTGTTGTTCACAAGTTCTATGGATGCAAACTCAGCTCAAATATTATGGAGTAAATCTGACAAAAATACCAATACTCTCTTACTCAAAGAGTGCCATTGCAAGGGAATCAAATCCAGTCCATCACCCAAGAACCAAGCACATTGATTTTAGGTATCACTTCAAAAAAATATCACGTGGAAAAAGGTAACATAGAAATTTGTTTTGTACCAACAGAAAATTAAATTGCTGATATCTTTACAAAACCTCTTGATGAGTGTTGGTGCATATGTCTGTCGACTTCGTTTTGTATCGAGTCTTGTAGTAGAATTGTTAGAACAAGACACGTTGTACGAGGAAAAACGGAAAACTGACCAGACCAAGCCACTTCGCACGAACTGGTTAATCCAGTTCGTACGAACTGAGCACTTCGCACGAGTTGGTGAAGTCTGGTTCATGCTTTCTGGTTCTCCTATAAATAGAGGTCTTGGGTCTCTCATTTCTAACTTTTGGATTCCAGCAGCGAAGCTCTGCCAAAGTGTCTCCAGCTCGTGTATCTTTGTCAAATCAATACATTAGACATTTAAAGTGATTCTTAGTGCATATCAAGCTGATTCAACATCAATACGTCTGATTCCGCCTCTCGTATTGATCGAAAACTCTTCTGAACGACTCGTTTAGGTCGAATCTCGATCCTACAAGTGGTATCAGTGCTCAGGAGGAAGAGTTCTTACCGATTCAGCTTGTTTTCATCTGAAAATCTCACTTCTACTCTCTTTCTTCATATTTTCTCAAAATTAACTGAGTTTTTACAGTTAAAATGGCCTGATTTTTACACATAACAAGCGAAATACTGTTTTAATCAATCCATAAACATATTAGACCCTAATTCAGCCTAAAAGTTGATCAATTTGACAAAATACCATCAGATCGTTCGACAAACTTTTCAGTTCGCACGAGATTCCTTCACTTCGCTTGAAATTTGGCTCAGTTCGCACGGAATAACATCAGGTCGCACGAAGTGGACCTCTCAGTTCGTACGGATTGGAATTGTTCAGTTCAGGTCGCTTGAATTCGCTACAGTTCACACAGTTTGGTAAATAGGTCATCAGAACGTTTGAAACAACCCAGTTCGCGTGAAGTCTGAACCCAGTTCGTACGAAGTCTGAACCCAGTTCGCGTGAAGTCTGAACCCAGTTCGCACGAAGTCTGAACCCAGTTCGCGCGAAGTCTGAACCCAGGTCGCACGAAATCTGAAAACAGGTCGCATGAATTTTGAACCAGGTCGTATGGTGTGATTGAAATAGATCAGGTCTTACGGTGTGATTGAACTAGATCAGGTCGTGCAGTGTGTTTAAGATGAATCAAGTTGTTTAAGAGATTATGTTCCATGTCGTTTGAACATTGTGTTTTTGTGAATTCTCGATACCGAAACATGGATAACGAATTTTACAATGCGTTTGTTACTGCCCCGGGTACTCGTTACCGTTGCTCAGAGTGTGACTATGGAAAATGAAACGGGAACATTGCAGAAACCCCCAAAGCCGATGAGCATTGAAGAATATTATAGTTGGCAAGAACGTTTCGAGAATTGGGTTTAAGCAAATCATCTAAGGTCTTCGGAGTGTATTGAAACTAAGTATATTCGACCTCGTAATAATGTGGGATTTACAAAGAATATTTCTGAATTTACAGAAAAAGAGAGAGAATTGTACAAGACAGAAAAAATGATGATCAGTTTACTTCAACAAGCTGTGAAAGAAGACATCTTCATAATACTTCAACATGATGATAGTGCATGTTCGATTTGGGAAGCACTTCGTACAAAATTCGAAGGTAGTACGGAGATGATCAAGAATAAAAAGTCACTATTAAAGAAAGAATTTGAATTGTTCTCAAGTTTGCCGGGTGAAACTACAAAGACTCTCATTCAAAGATATTGTCATCTAGTGTGTTCAATATCACGGTTGGATATCACTAAAGATCGTGAGGAATGGGTTGAAAAATTAGCCGATGCTTTACCTCAAAAAGAATAGGGTACATATCTTATGATTTTAAAGAATACCGGAGAGTATGATAGATTGACAATTGCTCAATTCATTGAAAAACTTGAAGGACAAGATCTTGAACAACAAAAAATTGCTAAAATGAACAATTCAAGTGGTCAACAAGATATCAAGTTGTATTTCAAAGGTAATGTTCAAAATGTTGAAGCAAGTCCGAATATCCAAACCGCTTTCAGCGCAGAAAACTCATCCGGATCACTCAATCAAAGTTCAATCAACAACAGTGGATTTTTTTCATATCCAAGTGTTAATCCTAATGTTTCAACTTCAAATTATCAGTCTCAAAGCTCAAACAATGGTAATGGTCATGTGCTACAATGCAACATCACGTTGCATCTTCAGAACAATCAGAATTTCTCTGAAGAAGTCGCTAAAGGTCATATGGCATTACTAGTTACCATGTTAGAATCATATGAGGGTTTGGTTGCAGGAAGAATCGGAAATCCTATGTTAACAAAAGAGGATTACGATCAGATTGATGCTGAGGAAATGGAGTTAATGGATATTAAGTGGTGTTTAGCGAGCGTGTTGAGGAGAGCTGAGAAATTTATGCAGATTACCGGAAGAGATGACTTTCGTGATGCTAATGTTTCTACTTTAGGTTTTGATAAGTCTAAAGTTACTTGTTTTCGTTGCAGGGAAAAAGGACACTTTAAGCGAGAATGCACAAATCGCGAAGCAGTGGAGCTCAAAATCCATTCGGAAACAATGATTATCATCGAAAAGCGATTTATCATCAAATTGCTCAACAGCCGCATCAACAACAATCGTTACAAACTTCACATGCTAGGAAGGATCTGTTCGAAGAGCCACCAAAGAAAGCTTATCTAGTGAATCAAGATGATGAAAGATTCCCAGAGGGATTTAGCTGGGACAAATATATTCTGGCTGAAAGTAACTCAAAGTTTAGAGCATTTATTGCACAGATCATTCAAGAGCCAGAATTGATGAAAGAATGGATGGATGTGTTTGCAGATGATGAGAAAAGTCAAGATGAAGAATCCGTTTCTTCAGAAGCTAGTTCAGAAAAGACACCAGTGTTTGATCAATCATCAACTGATAGCAGTGATGATGATGAAGAAATTAAACAAATAAACATTGGTAAAACTCATCTATCTCCTGAAAGTTTCAAATTTTATTTTACAGATAAAGTGGAGAAGCTAAAGGAGAGACGAGCATCAAAAGAAAAGAAAGAGGTAGAATGTGAGAATGTTGTTCAGGTGGAAGAGAAGAATGAACAGAGTAAAGAAGTTAGAGTGATTGAAAAGATTGTTGAGGTCACAAAACCTTGTCTGAAATGTTTTGAACCATGCAAACATTGTGAAGAGAAAGATAAGAAGTATAGTGAGCTAGACGAGATGAAAGAAAAATTATTGTTCGATGTTAAGTACGTGAAAGAATCTTATGATGTATTGAATAGAACAGTCAACCAATTGGAAAAGACTAACTCATAAAGGGAAGATGCTTTGACAATGATGAATGCAGTGATGATGTCTAAGCAGAAGGCTATCAATCACTATATTGAAGAGTGTGCGGAGTTAAAGCAGGAATTGGAGACTGAAAAGATTGAGAATGAAAGAATCAGACGATTGCTAATGGATTATTCAAGTTCTGATTATTTGATTGATAGAATTTATCCGACTGTTGCAGGTTTTGAAGTTTTTCAAGATAAGAAGTACGGATACTGGTAAGAAACAAAGTGCAAATTATAACAAGTGTCCGCCTCCGATCTGGGAAGGTTATTCTCCCAAAAAACCAAATTCGGAACAAGTCAAAAAGGCAGTCAATATAAAGCTAAAGTCTGAAACAAGTGATGAGTTACCAGACAACATTGATGTCACATTCACATCGTCTGACACTGATCATGAGACTGAGTTAATAAAGAAAGTGGTCGATCAGGTGTTGGATAAGGATGAGGAGTCAGAGTCAAAGTCTGAATCTGAGAGTTCGAGTTCATCAGTCAACAATTTGAAATCATCGGTCAAAAGGGTTTACAATAAAGAATTCCTGTTATCAAAAAATAATTTGAATGATAAACCAATCAAAGTGGCATATACTTTGAATGATTCAGACAAATTATATTCTGATGAGGAATTTCCAATTAAAAATGTGAAAATTGAAAATATTAAAACAGTTTTTAAATTGATAGAAATAAAATTTTCAGAAATAAAAGATAAAATGGGATTTTCAAAACCTAAATATACTTCTAGAGTTCAACAATGTTTAAACAAGAAAAAAGGTTTCGATCCAGGTCATCAAAAGAAACCGAATCATAAAAGCAATTTCAAAAAGAAGGGGTTGGGTTTTGATGTTGAAAATAATCAAAATATTAAAGATTTTAAATCAAAAACTGTATTTGTTTCAGGGGCAAGTTCTGAAGAAGAGAAAAAGAGCACATTCTAGAAGCAGTCGAACAAAGCGTTTCTTGCTGGAAAACAGAAACATGAGAAGAATGAAGCTAATCAGGAAAAGGAGACAAGAACCTGTTACCGATGCAATGAAGTTGGTCACATCGCCTGGAATTGTCCAAAGGCAACCAACACACAACAGGGAGTGTCTTTCAAATTGAAAGAAAAAGTTGTTGATAAAACTGAACCACCAACTGAAAAATTTAAAGTGTTTAAAAATTCAACATATGAAGTTGGTGAGTGTTCGAAAAGGTTTTACAAACGAAGAGTGAATCTTAATAACCAAACGTGAGTTGTTAAGAAATCGGATGATAAATCTGGCGATGAATCTGACTCGTCAAAGTCAGAGGAGCCACAAGTTGAGCTAACAAGAGAAAATTCATTTCCACCAATGGATGACGCAAACTTTCCACCATTGTGGACTGAAAATTTTAAACAAATAGTTGGAAAAGTAGAAATTTCGAATCAATTCTATTTTGAAAAGAAAGAATTCGATGTAGAAAAGGCTTTCAATGGCAAGGTGAAACATATCTTTGGTAAGATGGTCGATGGTAAGGAAAAAGGGGTAAAAGAATTTTATGAATCAAAGATGAGATCTTACCCACCGAGTGAAAAGAACTCGGATGCACCGAAAGCTGGTCAGGCTTGGGTGTCTGTATTTCATGCTTAAAAATCCTGACTTGCCGGAGCTCCCAAGTTGGTAATCGTGGAGCATGAATCGGCATCTTTCTCAAGTGATATTTCAAAACTGTTATATTTCGATTTACAAGTGGTATTGTTGATGAGAACTTACAAGTGGTTAATCAAGGTCATTAAGTTGAACTTGATTTAACTTTCATACAAATATTAGATTTTACAAGTAGTAATTGGTAAACAAGGTGATGAATGAATCCCCGATCTTACAATTGGTATCAAACAAATTAATTTTCCGGAAAAACCATTTGATTAAAACAAAATTAAGTGTTTTGAAATCATAATGGGAAAATAGTTTGTTGTCAGGGGGAGTTTCGATTGTTTACGCCAAGTGAATGGAGATTTGAAGCAATTCAAATCAGTTTGTCATTTTATTTGTGCAGTTTATTGCTTTCATTTTCAAATTTTCCTTGAAAATCAAAAATTGAAAGATATTTTTGATTTTAGGGGGAGTAAAAATTTAGAAAATTTGAAAATTTGAAAAATCCAAAAACATTATAAAATTTGAAAAATTCAAAAACATCGAAAAAATTCAAAATGAGTTTTGTTGTGAAAAAGAGGAAATGATAGTACATCAGTAGACAATCACAGTACGCTAAAGAATTGGAAAGTTAAAATGTTATAAACGGTCTCACTGATGATATGCCAGTAGGTTTTTACACGCTTAGTAGACTGTTTTCGAGATATAAACCTAAATATAATACTTACTTATCTCGTGGGGAACTTCTCTCGGATATATAGGTAACCCCTGAAATCTTGTTTGAAGGGCTTTCTATTTCTGACATACTAGGTCTTTGTACGTGATGATATCTGGGGTATTATACCAGGACTTCTGATTTTGCGGGAGCAATAGCCTAGTCCTCGTATAATACTTTACACAGCTTTAATCATAAAGCCCACCCTCAGTATAAAAAATGATGAAACATTGAAAAATGCTAATCATGTGATGTTGAAGAAAAGATCCCCAAACGAGACACACCTAAAGTCGAACCATCATCTCTCTGATTTTGCGGAAGCAATAGCCTGAGCTCTCATGGTCTCGCATTTACCCCTTACAAATATCATTAGTGTACATTCACCTGTAAGACTGAATATAGGAGTTTGGATACGGGAGTATATTCTGAGGTGGGACACGTGAATAAGTTTAAGTCCTTTAAAACACTAATCTCGTATCTCGAAACAATTGAACTTTGTGTGAAAATTTAAGTGGATCAGTATACTGACAATCTAAGTGAATCGTTTAGAACTTAAAGTGTTTAAAGCTCAACGGTGCTAGTGATTTGTCATAAACTGATATGATCCTCTTACACAAACTCACAAAAATATTGTCTGTAAATATTTCTTTACTGCTTTTCATTAGTGTGTTTTAGCATAAATTTTGAAAAATCAAAAAGATTTTATTTCATTTTATTTTCGACAACTGATGTTGAAAAGCTGATTTTCAAAATTCCAAGTGCTGAACATGATGGACAACAGGGTTGGGAGAGTTTGTTTAAAATAAGAAATGATTTTGAAATGATTAATTGGTTCATTAATTTGAAACCAAATTTGAATGTTTCGAATACAAGTGGTAAGTGGAGATTAAAATTGTTACAAATAAAAACCTTATTTTTTAGTAGAGTTTGTGCAGATAGAGAATTCCAGACTGCGATCCCAGCTTGTCGAAAGGAGGAGTCTGAAGACATAAGAGCCAGATTCAGATTCTGGAACAAAGTTCGAGATAGAAGAAGATAGAGATTGATGAGGATGCTTACAGAGAAAGACATTTTGAAAAGAGTGAGAAGACTGATCAAGATTGAAGACTCGACGTACTGAAGACTCGTACCGAAGACTCGTCAACATCCAAGGGGGAGTTTGTTGGTGCATATGTCTGTCGACTTCGTCTTGTATCGAGACTTGTAATAGAATTGATAGAACAAGACACGTTGTACAAGGAAAAACAGAAAACTGACCAGAACAAGCCACTTCGCATGAACCGGTTAATCCAGTTCGTACGAACTGAGCACTTCGTACGAGTTGGTGAAGTCTGGTTCATGCTTTCTGGTTCTCCTATAAATAGAGGTCTTGGGTCTCTCATTTGTAACTTTTGGATTCCAGCAGCGAAGCTCTGCCGAAGTGTCTCCAGCTCGTGTATCTTTGTCAAATCAATACATTAGACATTTAAAGTGATTCTTAGTGCATATCAAGCTGATTCAACATCAATACGTCTGATTCCGCCTCTCGTATTGATCGAAAACTCTTCTGAACGACTCGTTTAGGTCGAATCTCGATCCTACAGTGAGAAAATACATAACTATTTAATCAACAAACGGGAAATGGTCAACATGAGACATGAAAAAACAACCATCATAGATATATCTGACAATGAATAGAAATCTGATGACCTAAAAGATCATAAGATGTCTGATCAAAGTATCAATAGTAGTATAATAATGTATAAGTGCTATTTTTGAGATTTTGCTCACATCATCAAGCCAATGTTCTAAACAAAAATTTAATTTTTGCCCATTCTTTCTCATCATATTCATTGTATACTCATACAAGCTTAGAGAGAAAATAAGCGACACCTGGACATTAAATGATCTATTTCTTACAAAATCATGTTGCCTAAATCATAAATGAGAAGGTGAAGTGAGTCTCAACATCCATTTATTCTCCTGACAACAGATCTTCACAATGAGGAGGATTAGGGTACAATATCTAAGTTGGTCAATACCATTTATGGAACTTGCACATTCACTTACAAATAACAACCACTTGGATCATTCACTTTCATCAATAAATGTCACTCTCATCTCTCTCTCTCTTTCATCAAACCCTAACCCTAACTCTTCAACTTCATCTTGATCATACCACGGAGCATATTCAACCCCTAAGTTTCCTCTAACATATGTCCCATATCACAACTTTAGAGTCCGGATGCATGTTTCTGGAGAAGCTTGGGAGAGGAGCAGTACCATCCTTGCACTGATCATGAATAGCCCCCAAGCTTTTGCACTAACTACCTGTATATGGGTACACCTGGACATTCTTAAATGGTTTAGTAGTGGGCAAACTCATTGTTCTCAATGAGTACAGCGTAACGGAAGCTTTCCATTTCAAAGATGACACAAACGTGACTTCCTTCACTCATGCTAAGCTAGAAGATACTCTGTGGAAAATGGGAAGCGTACCTACTCCAACAAGGAAGATAGTGAAGTCGGGGTTCACCAAGCCATGGCAGTTCTTGGTGACACTGCTCGGGATATGCTATTTAACGAAGACTATCAAGTTCAACGAAATCTCATACAAGCTCATGGAACCTGTACATACACATACACCGGTGCATAGGGTTCCATACAACTTCTCTCACTATCTGATGAGAGATTTCTTTTGTAACCTCTACTCCCGCTGACCTTTTCTGATGTATCATCGCTTCTTTATGAAGGGAATCACCAGTCAGCTGGATTTCGGCGGTGTTCCGGTCTGGCATCCCATAGCAGAGATGGTGTTCCAAGATAACTTTTAGAGTGAATAACTCATGTCAATAGACAATCACACAGGAGTGGCCACAAACCTTTGGGCCTTCATTGCCATGATCTATGATGTTGAATATTTTTTTTAATAAATATAACTATATTAGTTTTTCTTTATTTTCTTTATTTTATTGTTATTTTTTTATTTAAAAAATGTAGGACCGTGTTTCTGGACCGAAACCATGATTAGTGTGAGATTAGTTCAAGACGGGAGAGATTAGAGATGGATAAACTCAACTTCTTTGTATTAATCGGTAGTATAACATTACAAATCGGCCCGATTACAAGATAACCGAACTAATACCAAAGGAGTATACATCCGGGGAGAGACTAAATGGTGATCTCTCCCCCAAACCACAAAACACACTGAGAACTCTCACAATGAGCTCCCCTCTATCTCTCTAACTCTCTCTAGTGCAAATGAAAGACAAGGGGTGGTATTTATAGTCACACCCACTTCACTTGCACACACACTGTCAAACCCATAACCCTCTCGTTTGACCACTTCAAACGAGCGGGTCAATACACATTTGTTTGACCGTTTCACTAACTATTACATAATCAGCATAAAATAAATCTAATCTATTCGACAAGCATCGGACAAAAAATCTGCATCAACAAATTCCCCCTTGTCCGTTGCTGTCGAATGCTGAAAATGCAACTGCAATCGATCTTCAGTCAAGTATTTATCTTCTCTGTGTTAACAAATTCCCCCTTGACCAATGATCCAGGTAAGTAGTATCTTGACACTCCTTGTATATTAGTTCCCCCTCAAAGTACGCGTATCCGTGTTGGGTGTTGTGCAATTTCCTCAAATGACCGATCTTCCGCTGATCTTCCAATACTCCAACCGGCATTTGATAAGGGTTCTAATCTTTAAGAACTGCATCAAGTCTTGATCTTTCATAAGAACTTTTTTTTATTCAAGCATACTACATTGGTAGAGATTTCTAGTGAACTGTCTTCTGTAAACCGTCTTTGTGGAAACGACCAAGTAAAGCACTTTAATCTTCAGCATCAACACTCAGGAAAATCAGCTAGACCAAGTGTATCCCTTGCAAGCTCAACCAAACAGCACGCTTAGTTGAACTACATCCACATCTCATTGTCTCGCCTTTGTGAAGTTGACCACGTAATGCACTACGGATCTTCAGCATCAGTACTCAGGAAGTCAGCTTGACCAAGTACATCGTTTGCAAACTCAACGAATTGAGTTACCCCCAGATCCCTGTAAAATCCCAAAGAAACATCAAACCCAAAACCGAATCCTGCAGGTCTTCAGCCTTGAACTATCAGCTTTCATAAAGATTCCCCCAGGTCTTCAGTGAACAGCGCTTTGAAACTACTGTCGACTTTAGATACCTATATGTTTCCGTGCAAAACTCTTCACGTTGGCTGGAGAATTAATTAAAATCCTCAAATATGTGTCTGTGCAAAACATTCCACGCAAAACCTTTAGTGTCACCAGAAAATCACAAACTCTACCACCTGTGATTGCGTTTAGAAATTTACCGAATAAATTCAACATATGAAAATTTTTATCCCCCCATTTCTTTGGTAAGATCTCTAAACCTTAACAGATTCTTTCCACTTCAAAGAAACTGTCTTCAATTTCACATAACAAATTCTCTCCACTTAGTAGAATTTATCTTCAAATATTCACCAATTCCCTCCACTGAGCGGAACTGTCGTCAATCTTCACTGAATGTTCTCGGATGTTCAAAAAATCATGAAAAAGACTTTCTTCTTTGCATAATCTAGTTGAATAAGAACGTCCCCTAGTACCCCGTAGGATCCGACTTGTATCCCTCCAAAGACTTTGTGAACTCGTTAGGACCGGTATTGACATTCTAGGTTCATTCAATCGTTACCAAATGCGAGAATATGACAATAAACAAAATGCTTGCTTCTTTGCATATTCTAGTTGATAAAGAAAATCATCTAGCACCCCATAGGATCCGACTTGTATCCCTTCAAAGACTTTGTGAACTCGTTAGGACCGGTATTGACATTTCAGGTTCATACGTTCGTTTTCAAATGCGAGAATATGACAATAAACAAAATTATTTCGAACATTTACAAATAACCGATAACAATCATAAACATTGACATGCGGAAGTGAACATACCGTTTTTGGTTTTTGGCCCATTGTAGTCAAGTCACCAAATTTTGACGTTTGCGTCGGTAACTGTGACTACCCCACGTTTTAAAAAAAATCATGTTTTCATCATGCCTCATCATCCCGCGTGCTCCCAAACTTGTACGAATTTGACGTTGACATTTAGAAGCACGGTTCAAATAAACTTCGCGAACACCCGACCCCCACTTTGCAACTCACAAATAGAAACGGGTCCATGACTCCATGTCTCATCTAAACATTTGGTCCAATAGAGCCCACAATTAATTGGTCAATTAAACAGGCCCATCGAAAAACTAAAGTGTCTTGCGTAGAAGCCCAAATGATAGTTCACGAAAAATAAATAAGTCATTTGAAGGTGCAGGCCCAATTCAAACATGTGGGCTCATGATAGACAATCATGCATCACCTTGTATTTCGGAAGTTTGAAACCAGCAATCTCCAACTGGAAAATAATGGGCCCAATTAATCAAGTCTAAAAAATATTCAGGTGAGCCCAACAGACAATATGTAAGCCCAAATAAAGACCTAGCACATGTCCAGTCGACATTCAACTTTACCCAGCCGACATCATCCTTGTACAGCTCACCCTTCATCATCAACCTCAGCTGCCAACATCATCTTCCTAAAACCTCCTTTCTCTATCTTCGATACAACATACATCCAACAATCCCATTATTCAACAACCAGAAAGATAATAAATCCCATTATTCAACAAGCATATCTGTCATCCTCTTCTCTTTCTCGGTGAACAAACCCAAAACCCCCAAATAAAAATCCAGCAATCAGCCGTTACCATCATCTACCCTTCTTTCTCTGTTTGCGATACCCAAAGAAAATTTTTGCAGCCAAACATCACGACGAAACAGCATTCAGCCGACGAATGTCCACTAGCCGACGAAAAACTATCAGACGACGAAAGTCATCATGACGAAAGACCATGGATGACGAAACATGCAGGTTTGTGTTTCGTCAATCAGCATCAGTAGGTGTCTCGTCATAAGCAGAAGAAGCCCTAGTTTCTTTAACTAGCCGCCACTATTTTTTTCAAGAACATAGTGAAGAACAGCAAGCTGTTCTTATGCAGACCTGAAGAAATACTTTCAAAACAAGATGAAAACATGATTTTTCTTGGTGTAAAACAGAAAACCTAACTCTCTGATGCATTTCGTTTCAGGTCAGACCCATCCATTCGGGTCAGATCTAGGTTTTTCTCATTTTCACCCAACTTTACATCTTGAACAAAAATCACTAAAATCACATATCTAAAGCACATGTGATTTAGCAAACGGTTAGATTTACTAAATCGAGTACCATGGCTCTGATACCAATTGTAGGACCGTGTTTCTGGACCGAAACTGTGATTAGTGTGAGATTAGTTCAAGACAGGAGAGATTATAGATGGATAAACATAACTTCTTCTTATTAATCGGTAGTATAACATTACAAATCGGCTCGATTACAAGATAACCGAACTAATACCAAAGGAGTATACATCCGGGGAGAGACCAAGTGGTGATCTCTCCCACAAACCACAAAACACACTGAGAACTCTCACAATGAGCTCCCCTCTATATCTCTAACTCTCTCTAGTGCAAATGAAAGACAAGGGGTGGTATTTATAGTCACACCCACTTCACATGCACACACACACGGTTAAACCCATAACCCTCTCGTTTGACCACTTCAAACGAGCGGGTCAATACACATTTGTTTGACCGTTTCACTAACTATTACATAATGAGCATAAAATAAATCTAATCTATTCGACAAGCATCGGACACAAAATCTGCATCAACAAAAAAAGGGAGGAAAGTGGGGTTGGCTAACATGGAAAACTAAACTACAATAAGAGGAACAAAAGGGTAAACACCATTCAACACTTTTAAAGAAATCTAAGTAAAACAAAGAAATCTATCAAAACAAAATCTTGATCAAGGGAAAACAAAATGATTCAATCAAATGAATAACAAACTTTGAAAATGGTCAAGGAAAATCTTGCAATTTTAGATAGAAAATCATTTAATCCGTACAGTGAATTTCTGAAAAACAGAATCACTCGATTAAAGAATTATTCTAACAAAGCATTTCTTTGAAAAAGATTCTTGAAAAACAATGTTAATTCTCTTTCTCATATTTTGCAAAACATTCTTTCAAAATGATTCTCAATTTTTTACTTCACGAAAAGAATGGTAATCAGATTTTGATTTATGAAGAAATGCACAAAGACAAATAAGTTAGTAAAAACCATCATAATTTACACCAGAAATCTGACAGATCCATGCATTCAAGGAGAATACTATGTAAGTTCAGAATTCTCATCAACCCTCATTCCTTCTCATCGGTCAAAAAAATGGGGAACATTACACTTGATCATTTTAATGAAATTCTAATGACAAAACATCCAGATGTTTAATATCGGCCAGCCAACACGAAGAAATAATCTAACCAATAGATCTCAACATAAAACAGAATATAGCATCAGAATTCATCATAAAACATAAGCGACTGGTGATCTCAAAAGGAACCATGGAAATACCAATTTGTGACAAAGAAGAGATAATCTGGTAATCATGATCACATCTAATGACCACAAAATCTCATCAGAAAAATGTTTCCAAGAAAAAACCTGGAGCCACATATGCAAAAAGAATTTTATCTTTCAGAAAAGAAGAAGAAAAGCAAGTTTCTCAGAGTTTAAAGGAACATTGGATTATAATAATTCTAACTATTTGTTGTTGGCAGCCAACAATACCAACTTCAAAAATAACAACTGGCAGTCTCAACTATTAATATATTGGCCTTCAATGGACCCTGACTAACAGAACCCTCATGCTGTTAGACTCTCGTCGTCGGAAAAACATTTTTTGGCCGGAAAACTCATTTTTGGCCAGAAAACTCAAGATTTTCGTCTCAAACCTCTTTGTAACCTTATTACAGACCTTTGGGAACCTTTTCTACTAAAAGCCCCAATTATTGAGGTCGCCGGAAAATTCCTTTCTTGTCAGAAAACTTCTATTTGGCCGGAAAACTCAACATTTTCATACCAACTCTCTTTGTAACCTTAGATCGGACGTTTAGGAACCCTTTTTCTGGCCAAATACGTTTTTCCGGCAGCCAGTTCTGTAAGTCATGGTCCATTGGAGGCCAATATGCTAATAGTTGGGATTGAAGATGGTTATTTTTTAAGTTGGGACTGTTAGCGACCAACGGCGAATAGTTGAGCTTATTAAACTCCAATATTCCGAGTTGAAATGAATGGTGGTGGACCACATCCTCAAAAGGGGACCCACCAAAAGAAAGAGGTATAACGTTAGTATACAACAATAAAAAAAAATTCAAAACTTTTAATAATTCTTTGAAAATACTGAAGGAATATATTAGAAGTTTAAAACAGTTTGTGATAAGTTAATCGCTAGTTAACGTATCATAAACCAACTTAAATACTAACCACCCATGACCTCAATACGTGGGACACCACAAATCCCATACAATATAAATAGCCTTCTTCAACAAGAAAACCTTCATTTACTTAGAAATTTGAAACCCACATACAAGCCCTAGATTTTTTTTTTTTTTTTTTTTTTTTTGAAATCTAAATTTCATCATCGAATCACCATGTCTGCCTCAACCTTAGTAAACCTCAACATTCTTTTCGTCGAACATGAAGTACCTTTTGTCAACAAGAACAAATTCATGCCCCTAAAGCACAACAATCTCCAGATGAATGCTCAACACCAGATATACTATCAAAGATGTCAAATTCTGGTAGAATATATGATAAATTGACCATTGAAGCAAGCCATGTTGAACACAACAAAAGTACCGGTAATCATACTATAACAACTAGTCAATACTTTGATAAATTCAGTAGATAAAAACATGGAAGAGTTGAATGCTCATCTGTAGGGGAACATATACGTAGTTATCATCCCAAAGAAAATCAGGAAATGGTTAGAGTTGCTAGTAAGAAGCCAGTACATTGAAGCACCAGAGAAAGCATAAATGATCACAACTTTCAAAATGTTGGGCTTCAAGGAAATCATCACAGAGATTTTGGAGACTTCAAAAGGAAAGAATTCCCTGCTTTTTGGCAACTTCTCCTAGAGACATTGAATATATGTTTAACATAATAAAATTGGAGGAGCAGATCATATCAACACCTTAATTCTGACAATTATGTAGGGATTCATCACTGGGTTCAATGTTGATTATGCAAGAGAATTTTTTATGTAATGAAAAAGTCAGGCTTTTCTAAGAATGGACGAATAACTACCCACCTCCCATATCCCAGAAATATGGAGATACCCATAACTGAGGAAATGTGGAAACCACTAGTAATGGTGCCATGGTGTGCTTATAGAGGATGGACATCAGCTAGTGATGTACCAGTTTTACCAGAAAGTATGTTAGATCTGATAGCTCAAGACTCTCCTTTTAGAAAGAAGCATGAGGAACTATTTAATAAAGAACTATTTGACAACAGCTCCTCACCAGATGATGATCAAGCCTCAAAGATTTAAGATATGGAATACACAACTTAGAAGTTTACAGCAGGTGACAAGCCTCAATCTGATAGCAACTTCATACTAGAAAATACAGAAACCAGTGTTGAACACACCGTGTTGGCAGGAGAAGGACAGAATCAGGAAACTGAGTCAAAATCCTTCATCAGAACAAGTGTACAAACCAATCCTTATTTTAATTACATGCAGAACTCAACAGAATCAGATTCTGATGACTCTGTTGATGTTAATTATGAACTTGTTTGCGAAGAAAACAAATGATGATTTAGAAGAAAGATTTGGTGGCCCTATAGATCTCAACTCTGAATCTGATAAAGATGAGGATGATGAGATAACAACAGGTGGAGATCAGATTTCTGATCAAGGAAACCTAGTACATGAAAATCTGTTTTTTCCATCAACTCATGGAGAACAATCTACAAAGATAGTTCAAGAAAATGAGGAAAATCCAAATGTGATTCTGTTACACAAATCTGGTAAAGGACCTATAGATTGGTCTTATGACCAGTCTAGCAAGAAGTGTGTCTTCTACCGGTATGGTAGAAGGAACATTAGTTGTTCCACCTTACCTAACAACTGAAACAATGACAACTATATAGCTTCATGTAGTTGTTAGCTCATGTGGATCCTTCCTTAAGAACAGATGATTGAAAGCCAAAATAGTTCTGCAATCACTTGATCCTTTAATAACAGTGCTTGAACTCATTCTCCCTTTAATGGCAAAGTCATCAAACAACTGCTGCTTCCTAAGGTCTGCTACAAGCTAAAGTCTAATGGTTCACAAGGCCTGCTAAAGTAAACCGTTGATGAAGACTAAGGTCTGCTTGAAGCAAAGGTCTGGTCCCCTTTAAATATAGAAGACAAAGTCTGCTGAAGAAGGTCTACTAAGGCTTCAACAGAGGATAGAGCTCATCAGAGGAGAGAATCATCAGATTTTGTAATCAGTGTTTCCAATGTAATAGTGTTTAGTGATAGTAGATGTTAGAGGTTGTTATAGTTGTTAGATGTCGTTTTCTAGGTGACGTCAGCATAGATTCCACCATGGTTTGCATGGTACTATAAATAGAATAGTGCATGTATTGTTCTATTCATCACTTCACACACTTGACATTTTGTACGAGCAAATTGAGTGATCTAATGCTGAGGGGGAGTTTGTATTCATGCATACGTGAATAATTGTATTTTCAATCATTTTGTTTGTGATCTAAAGTTTACTTTCATTCCGCTGCAAATTATTTCATCTTTTTATCATCTTCCATTTGTTCATCTTAAACATTCACAAACAATTCAAACTCAGATCCTAACAGTAGTATTAAAGCAGGTTATGAGCAAACTGATATAAAAGAAGCAGCCTGCAACAAAACCAAAGTCAGCTGTTGAAGATAAGCTAGACAGTCTCCTGGATGAAATGAAAAGCCAAAAATCTGACATCAGAAATGTCAGACTCTATAGAATCATCAGATACAAACAGAGAAAAATACAAAGAAGCTACAGAGCATGCAGGAGACCCCAGCTAGCTCCCAAGATATTAACAACTTCACATCAGAGTTCAAGAAAGTAACTCAGAACCAGAAGAAATAAAGAATCAAATGAAAGAAGTTATGAAGTCAAAAAGAGCAACAAGTTATGATGATATCAAAGAAGACCTCAATGGTGTGAAGGTGAGCAATAATACTATGGCAGCTGCACTTGTGAGATTAATGGGATATTGGAGTGAGCACAAAAAGAAGCTTCAATTAGAACTAAGTAGAATACATGCTAAGGAAATGAATAACAAAGTCCTAATCAATGATGTCAAATACTTGTTGAAAAGATTGTCCTACAACATTGCCCTAGTATCAAAGATAAAGATACATGATCTGATAAAGCCAATACTAGAGGAATTCTTACAACAAGGAACTTCAGCAAAAGAAACTGCAACCAATCTTGTTTTCAACAAAAGAAACTACATCAACAATACCAGAAAATCCAGCAACAAGAGAACAGACAAGGAAGCACACTTTTTCTCAACCTAAGAACAAGAAGAAATTGCAAGCATCACCCAAAAGGACAACATTTGGTGACACTACCTTCAGTTTATCGTTGGTTCAAGGTGTCAAGAGAAGGTGGGAAAAAACAACAACCTCTTCAAAGAAGCCAAGGATGATTCCCATATCAGATATCCCACTAAATGTGATGAGATACACACCGGAGGTTGCAAATGAAGACATGCACTTTCCAGAATATCACCTCAGACACTTCTAGATAGATGAGAAAGAAGAAATTGACAGATCTTTGAGTCCTGTAACCAGTAATTTTTACACGGAAAGGAGTGTTAGGGGGCAATACAGTCTTCATAAACCTCTCACTAATATAATAAAGAGAGTATGGAAACTGGAAACTCACTCTCCTCTTGATGGCATACTGGGGGTTTCATGATCAAAATAAGTGTACAATGTTGAGAAACCAAGGTGAAGAACAAACTTTCTTTGATGCGAAATTGGTGTCTCTAATTCATCCAATTGATCTGATAAAGTTAAGAAAAACCTATGAAGAAGAAAAATCACATAGTAGAACTGTCAGAAGAGCCATAAAGAGCATCACCACCAGTGGAATAAAACTCTTCACCATAATTACTCTAAGTGATTTTGATCATGCAGTTTCTGGAAAATTGCTCATAACTCCACTAAATACAGAAATCCCTGAAGTATCTATCACATACAGGGACATCAATGAAGAAAGAGCAATGTTCATACTTAGTGGGATATGCAAGAAATAGAAACAACTGATAACCATGGAACGTGCCAAAATAGACCTCATGAAGCAGATTGAACAGATAATGAATGATTGGATGCCCTATATAAAGGATGCAACAAACCTATCCCACAAGAGAAAAAGTTGAGAAAGAAGATCATTATCATTTTACTTAGAGAAACTATTTTATAAACTTTTGGATGCCTGGTTGAACAATTACTTTTTAAGTTGCTGTAATCTTGAATATTTCTTTTGATTATTATGTTTCATTTAGTATGTTATAGTAGTCATTTTACTTACAACACTTGTTAGGAAACTTTTTGTGCAAGTGTGAAAGAAAAATGATGAAGGAATCGGATCCTTCTGATCAAATTTGGTGCTGACAAAGCCAAAGAGTCACACAAAAAGAAGATACATGACTATTGGACATGAGAAAGACAGCATTGGCATCAAGAAGATCAGACAGTCATCTACAACAATAGAAGAAGATTGGATCAAAAGAATCTTATGTTTTTGATGATAAATCTGATAATTATTATCCGAATTTGATCAGATCAGATCATCAGAAATCTGATTATCAAAGACATCAAATTTCTGATAGAGCTCAACAGAATTCTGATGAAGCAACTTGCTAAACCGATAAGGTTTGCATGAATGACCTATGCGGGTTTATGCATTACCCGGTTATAAACAAACCTACTTGAATTCAAACTACTTAACCAATTACTCAAAACAATAATAAAACTAAGAAACCAATTAAACTTTGAAATAAGAAAACAATTAAACTTTGATTCGAGACGGATAAACATAAGTTTAAACCATTATTTACATTATTGTGAATCTCCTAACCACCACTTGAGGTCAACCTATCCACCCGAGCTTCCTAAGTCAATGGCGAATACGTTTTACAATGTGTAGTAAGAATTCAATTAGTATCAATAAACTACTAGAAAAATACGGAGACTCATGTGAATGAGAATAGTTAATTGCTTATGCATCTGACTTGTACGCGTTATTTTAGTCTATATCTATATAAATATAAATATTTATTAAAATAGTATTAATACATTTCCAGGTAAAGATATTAATGGGCCAAGCCATGTGAGGCTCTATCATCCAAGATAAGATGAGAAGCAGTCTATAAATAGAAGTCTTAAGACCTCTATAATGTATACATACATGTTTCCTTTTTCTCAGTCGTTAAAACTTATGGGTCTTATACGGTTATCTTCTTCAATTTCTATTTTAAAAGGTTTCAGCAAATTGAGCTCATATCGCAGCAAAAATTATCATTTGGATGTGCCAAAAGGCCATCTTGCAGTATATGTTGGTGAAGAACAGAAAAGGAGGTTTGTCGTCCCGATATCATACTTGGAACAACCATTATTCCAAAACTTGTTACGCCAAGCGGAGGAAGAATTTGGGTTTGATCATCCAATGGGAGGTCTAACTCTTTCATGCCAAGAGCATGTGTTTAACCAGCTCACAGCCACACTACACTCTGTATGATATATCTTAGACTAAGGCGGATCCACTACGCCAATAAATTTGTATGTGTTATATAGTATACCATGCTCGTTTTTATGTGTTATATACACATTTAACACATCATATGGTATTACTTGTAAAAACGTTTATGGATCCGCCCCTGGTTTGCACCCTTCATTCTTCACAATTGTTTATTTTTGTTATTTTACCTCTTTGAGGGATATCCGTAGAAATATCTTAAGGTTATATGTAGACATAAAAGGGGATTCCAGTTCAGGAATGTACTGTGTAGATACCTTCTCTTGCGTTTAACTTAAAAACAGTTGAAAAGTGTACTTTAGGTTATTGCAAAAGTGGAATCTGCATTGCAGGTTATCTTAAAATTTTTTATTTGAATGGTGATTGGTGAGAAGTTAAGTCACGTAATAAAATATGATAAATCGCGAAGCCAACTTGTAAGCATTTTGAGTTAGTTTTATCGTCAATATTAGCTATAATATAAAGCCTCATTGCGCGAGTAAAATAGGCTTATAGTATAGCGGTCTTGGACTAAGAATCTTAGTCTAAGATAGACGTTGAAGAAGCACACATCTAAGGGCTTGTTTGGCTAAGCTTTTCAAAACTACTTATTTGCTTATTTGTTTTTCAGAAAGCAAATAAGCAGTTTTGAAAAGCTTAGCCAAACAGCCCCTAAGCATACGTGTTACAGGTTTGATAATATTATTTTCATTTTAGTTATTCGATAATCTAGAAATTTGGTAAGGATTAAACGCTTATTTGATACCATGATGTGTCCTTTTATTTATTACTAGACATGTTATACTTTTTTTTAATTTAATGGTGACTTTATATTGTTTTTTATAATAATAATAATAATAATAATAGGAATACTTTTTTAAACTGCAAAAGTTGCTACTATTCTATTATACCAATAGTTCTAAATTACTCTTCCTTATCCAAGTTTGAACATAAGATATCTCCTCTAATAGGCGACGACAACAACAACAATATTAATAATAATAACAATAACAAGAAGGAGGAGGAGGGTAAATGAATTAAAAGAATTTTAACTTTCACCTGTTAACTGGCAATGATCCCAACTTAAAAACACCTTTTGAGAGTCCCAACTTGCAAACATTTTACCTCCATCGACCCTTTTCTAACCGATGTCTATTAATCGTTTTTTGCTAATGTGACAGTTTATGTGGTAAAAAAAACTTGATTATTTTGCTAACTTGGCTTTTATGTGGCATAATCACCACCTCCACTTCCAACATCACCACCACCACAACCCACCCACCCTACTTGCTACCACCACCAACATCCACCACCCGACATCACCATCTGCCGCCACCACCACCCACCCACCACCATCAGCCACCCCACCTGCTACCACCCCCAACATCCACCTTCTGTCACCACCAAACTGTTTTTTCCAGACGTGATTGTTTGTGGCAAAAAAACTTGATTATTTTGCTAACGTGACTATTATGTGGCACCATAATCACCTTGACCTCCACCATCACCACCATCACCACACACCACCATCACCCACCTATCACCATTAGCTACCCCACGTGCTACCACGACCAACATCCACCACCACCCGCACCACCATCAGCCACCCCACCTGCTACCACCACCAACAGCCACCTTCTGCCACTACCACTCTAAACCCAAACCCGACCAACCATGCATGAATATACCAAAACCTTGGGTTTAGTGCTCTGGTTTGACATCATACCCGTTTTCAAAACCCGGCTCCAAAGGGCATTATTACTAGTTGGATGTACATTCACCGTCGAGCAGATATTACAGGGGTGAGCAGAGGTGGCGGAATGGTGGATGTTAGTTGCTGATGGTGGTGGTTGGTGTTGGTGGTGGTAGCAGGTGCGGTGGCTGTGGGTGGTGGTAGTGGCTGATGGTGGGTTGTGTTTGTGGTGGAGTTGGAGGTGGTGATGTTGCATAAAAAAACCATGTCGGCAAAATAACCAAGTGTTTTTGTTACATAAGCTGACACATCAACAAAAACCTAACTTGGTTAAACATCTGTTAAAAAGGCACGGTGGAGAAAAAATGTGTGTATGTCAGGACTATTAGGGGGAATTTCTTAAATTGAAATTATTACCAACTAATGGGTGAATGTTGTAGTTTTTAAAATCCAATTATCTTAATAATAATAATAATAATAATAATAATAATAATAATAATAATAATAATAATAATAATAATAATAATAATCAAATAAACCTCTTTAGTTAATTAAATAACCAATAGTTTTAAATATTTAATAAAAAAATAAACTTTTCAAAAAATTTCCTCGTGACACGTTATGCGAAAATTGGACAACTGACTTTTCTATATTGTATTACTAGTAGGGTGCCCGCGCGATGCGGCGGGGGCGACACTTTGGATTGCGGCACTCGTTGCTGGTAGTTTTCTTATTTGTATATGATAACATTATTGTGGTGGATATATGTCATAAGTGTTACACATGGGAGCCTAACACCTATAATATCTTGCAATGTTCGATCAACTGCCTCTATCGCCTGACGTTTCGCCATCGATGCCTCATCCCATATAATTAACTTGGAGGACCTAATTAGTTGACTTATAATTCCTAAAATTTTGGGACGTAGTTTACTATTTATCTACTAAATATCGTAAATTAGTATTAAATAAATATCGTAAATTAGTATTAAATAATTCCTAAAATTTTGGGATATAGTTTACTATCTATCTATTAATATCGTAAATTAGTATTAAATAATTCCTAAAATTTTGGAACATAGTTTATCTTTTATCTACTAAATATCAAAGTTTTGTTTTGTTATAAAAATTAATAATAAATAAAGTATAGAAAAACTGTTTTAAACATGTAAAGATTCGTTTGTTAATAAAAAATACTAAACAAATGACAAAAGTATATTAGTTCAATCGAGATGTAAATTATAAGTGCAATAAAATAACACAAAACATAAACTTCAAATATAAAATAAACTTTATTATTCATGGGACAGTATAGATCAAACAAAAACAACTGAAAATGAAAAAAACATAAAAACACTTGATATATTTCATCTAATTTCTCTTCTTTTTTTTATCCGTTTTTCTTGTTTGTGCTCGAATCAGCAGTATCATCTAATTCATCTTCTTTCTCATCGTCCTCAGAATCATCTAAATTTATAACCTCGACCCATTTCCATTCAGAGAGTCTCTTAGATCTTTTCTTTTGATTCTCATACTTCCGATCCTTAAAAAACAAAAATTTAATAAAAAAGTTAAAAAATGATTAAATAAATTTTATAAAAAAAACAAATATTGAATAAAAAAATTTAAAAAAGATTAAATAAATTTTAAAATTACCTCTTTACTATATTGACGTTGAAGATTAGACTTGTATGGACTGAACATTGCACCATAAGAAATAATTTCAACACTATTATCACCATCATCCTACAATAAAACACCAAATAATAACATAACGAACTTGTTAATATGAAATATTATAAGCGAAAATATTACTTAAAAACTAACAAAAGCTTGTTCGACAACTGAGGTGTTTAAATTGGTGTGTTGAATCTGAAAAATCAAATAAGTTAGTATTCACATAAAAGTAAATAAAAGAAAAAAATTATTCATTATTGCGATATAACAAAACTTATCATAGAACCGACCTTAGATTTTTCAATATCGCATGCTTGTTTTTTCGCATCAAGTGAATTCAGAACTGGCTCCATATTTTAAATCTGTTTAGCAATAGAAATGTAGAATTGTGAGTGTTTGCTATGTATTTATAGTAGTCCATTAGGGTTTAGTTTTAGATTGGTCATCCACTTATTTAGGAAGTTTGTTGTGAGTTTTAAGTTTTTAAAATAAGATGCACATATCCTGTTTAGTTTGTTGTGGCATATTTAATAGGAAGTTTGTTGTGAGTTTTATCTATACTATATTAAACATGTCACAACAAACTGACTCTGTATAAGTAAAATTAGGGAATATTTTAGTTTATTAATGTCGTTCAAAACAAAAAACTTGGGTAAAAAACAAATGTTAATGCACGGTAGCTAGGTCGTCAAAGCTGGCTTGGGTAAAAAATAAATGTTGGCTTTAATCAATTGTACATTTACGCATCGGCTATTTGTACTTTATGAACGCACGGCGAAACTAAAAAAGACAACTATCGAAACGTTTAAAAAAATGTGCCGATCGTCATGGTACATTCGGATTTTTTTAAAACATTACGGGTTGTAAGATATCGCAGGAATACATTAAAGAATTAAAGAGGGGGGGAAGTGTAACTAATTACCCATAATTATGTTAAATGTCAAGGATTTAAATGTAATAGATTGAGGGACTAAAAAATAATTATGGTTTAAAAGACCACTTTACCCTCATTCTAGGGGTTTATTTATAAATAATGGGGGAAGAAGTTCTTAACTTTTGGGAATCATTCCCTCATGTATTATAATATAGTATAGACTGTGTATATCACACAAAGTCGTTATCAAGTGTCAACTCAAATATTTCTATTTTTACTTTCCATGCTACAAGTCGCTCACCGCCAAATATAGGAATATTATACAACCATAAGGAAATAGACAAAGTAGAGTGTAGTTTATGCAATTGAATAGTATAGGCCTCTCATGTAATCCGAATCACATTAAATACATCAATCACAACAACACATATATTTAGGTTCGAATTGAAGCAAGTAATATATTATAGTATCAAGGAGAATGATTAGGATATAATAGTAAGTTTTTTTGGGTAGAAAGGAGAGAACTAATTTTAACCATCAATTGATTTAATCAATGGTTAAGATTAAATAAGTGAAATTGAAAAGAAGAAAAGAGGCGTTTGAGTTTGTGTAAGGGCACTCCAGTCAATCCAGAATAATAGTTTCTCTCTCCTCCAATTTCCCCCCTCCCCCCCCCCCCCCCCCCCATTTTTTAAACGTTAATAACTTTTTCATCCGACATTATTTTTTTTATAAAAATTGCAACAAAAAAACAAGCGTTTTTTTATCTTTAAAACGAGTATAGTATTGCTATAATTTAAAAAAAAAAATCGATAACCCAGTTGGGTAAAACGCAATGGAAACAAACCCAATTGTGTAAAACACAATGAAAAAAACGTAAAAAATAACTTTTTTTTAACGCAATGCACCAAAAACACAAAGAAATGTCTTATTTTTAAAACGCAATGGCCAAAAAACACAAAGAAAAATCTTATTTGTAAAACGCAATAGCCTAAAAACACAAAAGAAAGTTTACTTTCTTAAACGCAATGGACTGAAAACACATAAAAAATGTGTTTACCTAAAACGCAATGCACCAAAAACACAAAGAAATGTCTTATTTCTAAAACGCAATGGCCAGAAAACACTTAAAATGTCTTTTTTCTACAATGCAATGAACTGAAAACACATAAAAATGTGTTTTACCTAAAACGCAATGGACTCAAAACACTTCAAAAATGTGTTTTTTCTAAAACGCAATGGTCAGAAAACACATAAAAAAAATTTATTTCTAAAACGCAATGGCTTAAAAACACAAAAGAAAGTGTTCTCTCTAAAACGCAATGGACTGAAAACACATAAAAATGTGTTTTACCTAAAACGCAATGACTAAAAACACTTCAAAAAAGTGTTTTTCTAAAACGCAATGGACTAAAAACACATAAAAATGTCTTATTTCTAAAACACAATGGCCTAAAAACACAAAGAAAGTGTTCTCTCTAAAACGCATTGAACTAGCTTATGTTTTGTCTGTGAATTGTCTGAACTAGGAAGTAGAAGATCAAAATATGTCTACGAAATGAGGCAATTTTCTGAAAATTAAATTTTCGGATGCATTTTTATTAAACCAGCTCGACCCCAGCCATGGGCTCTTCCCCTTGGACCGCGCCAGGGGCTGCCGCCACTTGGACCCTGCTTCCAAGGGCGCTGCCCCCGGACCCCCGCCAAGGGGGTGTTGCCCCCTTGGAACCCTCGTAGAACGCAATGACTCAATTCAAAAACCCGGATCGTAAAAATGCAATTCAAGAATTTCTTACATGGATCGAAGTCGATTTCTTCAACGATTGACGAAATTTGAATGATAGAAACACTTATCAGCGATCGAATCGAACGGATCGAGTGATTCGCCTCAAAATCACGGGAAAAAATGAGATATTGTATGAAATTAAACTGGGTTTCTTCAAAAAAAGTTGAAGAACACGTTGATTGGGTTTTGAATCATTGATTGGTGACGAAAATTACACTGTAATGTAGTGATTATTGAGATAGAAAGTGAAGAAAAGGTTGAAGATAGTGGTTTTGATAATGGTGGGTTTTGAAGTTACTGGGGAGAAGAAGGAAGAAGATTAGATACGATTGACTAAAATATCATTCCTCCTTATTTTAAATTTTGCCACATGTCATATAATCTTATTGTTTCCTATCCTTCCTAGCCAAAATAAACTTCTTATTTGATCCTCACCCTCAAGGAGAAAGTAAATGAAAATTTTATGTTATTTTTTTAGTAAAATTGATATTGTGTTGATATGTTACTTTCTACTTTTATATATGTTCATAAACTAGTAAATTGTCTCGTGCGTTGTCACGGCGTTTCGTAAAATTTTACGTTAAAACGTAGACCAACTGAAAAACGTACATAGAAAAAAGCACGAAAGCGTATTACATTTGATCCGACTTATTTTTGAAAAAATTATGTCGACACGTAAATCAACTTCAATTATCCCAAAATATATATAAAAATAAACACGTAAAACTCGATTACAAAGTCATATAAAATTAAGTGGTTGTGAGTATTAATGTTGAAATTTAAGGGGTAAAAAGTATACAAACTACACATAGACAAAACATATTAATAAAAATTAGAAGTTCTTGATTTCAATTTTAACTCATATGGGCTTTCCTCCTAAGTGGAGAAATTGGATTATGGGTATTCTGTTCGCGGGTAGAGGTTCGGTCTTGGTAAATGGCTCACCAACGGGGGAATTCCAGTATAAAAGAGGTTTGAGACAAGGTGACCATTTGGCCCCTTTTCTTTTCATTATTGCTATGGAGGCCTTACATGTCATGATGGTAAAGGCCAAAGATAACAATAACTTTCAAGGAGTGAAACTTCCTAGGAACGGCCCATATTTAACTCATATGTTTTACGCGGATGATTCAATATTTATTGGTGAATGGGAGGATAATAATGCTAAGAATCTCAAAAGAATTCTTCGCATTTTTTATCTAATATCCGGGCTTAAAGTAAACTCGAGAAAAAGTCACTTATATGGTGTGGGTACTAATGAGGAGGAAGTGAAAAATATGGCATCTTTTTTTAATTGTAGGGTGGGTAAATTTCCTTTTGTATATCTAGGTCTAAAAGTCGGGGCGAATATGAATAGAATCATCCATCGGAAGGAAATTATTAATCTATTTAATAAAAGACTTTCTAGTTGGAAGGCTAAGCATCTATCTTTCGCTGGGAGAGTCATACTTAATAAATCGGTATTGGGTAGTTTACCAAACTATTATTTCTCACTTTATAAATGTCCTATGGGCGTTTTAAAAGTGCTACAAGGAATTCGTAGGAAATTCCTGGGGGGGGGGGGGGGGGGGTTGCAATATAAATAATAAAATTAGATGGGTTAAGTGGGAAAGAGTGGTTGTCATGAAAGATTTTGGGGGATTTGGGATCGGAATCTAAGGGACATGAATTTGGCTCTCCTTGTTAAATGGTGGTGGAGAATAAAGATGGAATCTAATACTTTATGGGCAAAAGTCATAGAATCGATACATGGAAGCGATAGAAAAGTGGAAGCAGTTCCGTTCAAAAAATCTCAGATAGGTGTGTGGAAGAACATTGGGGAAATAGAAAAAGATTTCAGCAAGAGGAATATAAATATCAATACAAGTTTATGCAGCAAAGTGGGTAGGGGGATAAAACTTTATTTTGGGTAGATACGTGGATTGGTAGCGAACCGTTGAAGTTACAATTTTCGAGTTTGTATCAGTTATCTACAAGGAAATGAGCAAAAGTACAAGAGGTTTATAAGATCGTGAATGGGGGGTGTTGTGGGATTGGGCATGGAGTAGAGTTCCGAATAGTGACGAGGAAAAGGTAGAAATGGAATCGATGAAGCAGAGTCTCCAGCAACATATATTGTCTAACAATGAAGATGTGTGGGTGTGGAAACAGTCCGAAAAGGAGGAATTTAGTGTGAGATGTGTGAGGTTAACTTTGGGCCGTAATCTTGATATAAATTCAGCACCGAACACGTTTTGTTGGAACAACTGGGCAACGGGCAAAAGTTCAGCTTTTGTTTGGCGAGCGATCGATGAAAAAATTCCATCGGCCGTAGCTTTAGCAAACAGAGGAATGGATCTACAGGACACGTTCTGCAAAACCTGTGGTGAGGATAATGAAGATGCTGCGCATATTCTGATGAACTGTAATTTTGCGAAGAGGGTATGGGAAGCGGTTGAGATGTGGACAGGTGTATCGATGGTAAATACTATTAATAATGTGAAAGATCTGCTGAAAACGATTTTAGAAAGTCACATAAGTCACTGTATAAAGAAGATTCTACACGCGATTGCAATACAAACTATGTGGCTCTTACGGAAGAATAGAAACGACAAAATCTTTTCGGTGAGAAGATGCACGGTTCAGATGATCATGGAGGAAATAAAAGATATATCCTATCAAGGTGTGAGACAAAGATCAAAACATAGCTCCATAACAAAACAACAATGGTGGGAATTTAGTTTCAATCTGTAGGCTTTGATTTTTTGTTACTATTTCTTCGTTTTTTTTCGGTTTGTTTTTTGTATTATGATTCAGCTTCTGGCTGGGTACTTTTGGTTTCAGTTTTTATGAATAAAGTTTCGTTGGCTATTCAAAAAAAAAAAAAAAAAAAACCAAATCACCATTCATAAAAGTCATTAATTGTATTATATAAATATAAGAGTAAATTACTGTTTTGACCTCTGTGGTTTAGCCCCTTTCATCCCAAAAAATAATATTTTAACATAGACCCCGAGGTTGCATTTTATAACGGTTTTGGCCCCTGACACTAACTTTGTTTCTTTTTTGTAGTTAAGTGTAAGGGTCATTAGGTTTTTATATACCCTAGGGGCTGTTTGATAATTATAAAGTTCTTTTAATATTTAAGAGATTATTAATGCAATTACTCAAGTTTTTTTTATTATTTAATTATTTTCACGATTATTATTTAATAAATATGTTTTATATATTCGAATAAATATGTATTTTCATTAAGCGTTTGTTTTTTTTAAACGTCGTTTTTAAACCCATTTGTTTTTTTAACCTTTTTTATTAAAACCGTATATCGTTTCTAAAGTTGTTCCTTTTTAAATCGTTTGTTTATAAAATCGTTTTTTTAAGTTGTTTGTCTTCTAAAGTTTTTTTAAACAATTCATTGAACACCGTTCTTTTTAAAATCATTTTTTAAACTTTTTTAAACAATTCGTTTTTCTAAGTTGTTGATTTTTAAATAAGTTTCTTTTTAAACCGTTCCTTTCAGAACCGTTTCTGAAATAGTTCATTTTTGTATTCAGTTTACTTATAGTCGTTAGAAAAAATAAACTTCGGAAAATGAACGATTTCAAAAATTGAAGGAATTTAAAAACGATCAATTATAAACAAACGAGTGGTTTAAAAAATGAAGATTAAAAAAAGGACGTTATAAAAAAAAGCAAAACCTTAAAAAATAAGTTAACAAGTGTAAGGTTTTGAAAACCATACAAATTTAATAAAGTAAAGGATAAAAAAATAATGAATTTTGAATAAACAAACCGTACAAATAAATGGAAGATTTGAAAAATAAACCACTCTAAAAAAGTTTGAAAAATGAAGGATGTTTTGCAAACTTTTTATTAGAATGTTTCATCTTTTTTCAAATATTACAATTCTTTTGTTTTTTTATACACGTCATTTTGTAAAATTTAAAAAAAAAAGAACGACTTAAAATAGTGAGTTGATTCAAGATGTTTAAAAAACTAATGATTTTAAAAAGAATGGTATGAAATGAAGGATTTAAAAAAAACCAAATGGTTTAAAAAGGAACCAATTTAAAAAGGATGGACGCTTTAAATAAAATGTTAGAAAAAAATTATTTTTTAAAACGATATTTATAAAAACAAACAGTTAATGAAAATACAAATTTATTTGTATATTTAAAACGTATTTTGTTAAATAATAACCGTGAAAATAACGAAATAATAAAAAAATTGAGTAATTGCATTAATAATCTTTTAAATATTAAAAGAACTTTGTAATTATCAAAAACAGCCCTTAAGGTATATAATTACCTAAATACCCTTACACCTAAATGTAAAAAAATAACAAAGTTAGCGTTAGGGGCTAAACCGTTATAAAATGCAATATCTGGGTCTGATATGTTGAAATATTTCTTTTTGGGCTGAAAATGTTAAACCGACTAAACCACATGGGTCAAAACAGTAATTTACTCTAAATATAATATATAACGGTTTATATCGTTTCTCTATCATGGCATGATAATATATAACGGTTTAAATCGTTTCTCTATCATGGCATGGTAATGTGTTTGTATTTAGAAAAATATCAAGGGCAGGGCAAATAATTCACGCACATGGTTTTTAGTACTTTGACAAAATTTAAACGCACAACCCTTGTGATCGGGCTCACCGCACACTGGATGTGGATACCCATTGTTATGTTTTTCTCTGTCTTTTTCTTTTTCAAACATACATCAACATTTTAAATCAATATCTTCCCTGCATTTTTCATTCTTTTGAAAATTAAGTTATTTTGGTAAATGCTTTTTTAACCGAACTGAAGAAGTATTGTTTTCTAAAACAATAGAGAACAGAAGTATATCAATATGCACATCACTCATCAGAACTCTTCTACGGAAGAGAAGTTTTAGTGTGAACTGTGAAAGTATAGCGGTTGTGAAAGTTTTATGGTAAAATTCGGTAAGAATGCACAATTTACAACTGTCATTGACCTTGCTAGAAAACCAATAACTTCTCTATAAAAGTGTTAAAATGAGTAAATGATAGGGTTTTCACTAGGATTCGATCTCTCTAACTAATTGCTCTTGAGCTTTGTGGAGGAATGTACCGGCTCGGTCATTCCAGGTCGGGTAAACCATCATTATATAAAGATATTAATTACAATAATTTTCAATAGTGGAGGGTTCAAATGAGAATAAATTTTTTGTAAAAATAAAAAAAAAAAAATTTCAACCAACAAGAATCATTTATTTTACTTCATTTAATTTTTGTATTTAATGTTAGTGTAAGGGTATATTGGTAAAACTTAGATAGATCATTAATTGGTATTCTTCCTTTTTAATAGCTAACTACATTAAATTTGTAACTTATTCAAAAAATATATTTTTTTAAAGAAGAAAAAAATTAATTTAAAGTGTAGCATAAATTACGAGTTGTGTAGGATTAATTTCAATATGTGTAGAATAAATTTCAAAATGTGTAGGATAAATTCCAATGTGTGTAGGCAAACATTTTAGTATGTAGGATGATAGTCTTTATGACTAATTAATTAGTCAAAGATGATAATAAATGTGATAAGATAAAAACTATTTAATGTTTTACAATTGTACTATTTGTTCTTTTTTTTTCTCAATTTAATTTTCTTCTCAAATGAACCTCCCCTGTGGAGAGTTCAAATGAGAAGAAACTTTTTGTAAGAAGAAAAAAGAAAAAATTTTAACCAATAAGAATGCTTCATTTTACTTCATTTAATATAAGTATTTAATGTTACTATAAGGGTAATATGGTAAACCTACAAAGATCATTAATTAGTAGTATTTCTCTTAAATAGCTAACTATATTAAAATTTTTAACTTATTTTCAAAATATATATTTTTTTCAAAGAAATAAAAGAAAATAATTTAGAGTTTAGGATAAATTACAATGTGTATATGTAACATCCCGAAAATACAAAACTTTATATTAAAATTATAAAGTTTAAATAAACAAGAATTTATCTAACTAGGAAATTATAACCTAGTTAATTATGAGTCTATGAATAACTAGAATTAAGGTTAAAATAACCAAACTATAAGTTAAATAAAAGTAGAAGGGCCAATATTGTTAAAAATGAAACTAGTGTTATTAGTTTTGATTAAAACAAACCAAACACCCCATTAGAAGGGGGTCTGGTCGATCAAGAAGCCACAGGGGGCGAGACCCACACCTTCACAACCCTAAATCCTACTAAACTCTCAAATTGAAGGCTCAAATCATGTTGTAATCGAAATCTGAACATAGAATTGTGATCTCCTCGTCAAAGGGGTCATAAGGTATGTCAAATTAGGTTGTTTTGATACAACTCAAATTCTTGCATGTGATTGAAATCGAAGGTTGAGCTTGATTATGTGTTGTAAAACATGAAATTGGAAGTAATGTGAAGTCTAGGGACAAACCCTAGATGATTTCTTGTCAAAATCTTGCATGTTAGTTGTAAGGATCAAAATCACTATAGTGGGTGATTAGTAAGTTAGTAGAACTCGATAAACACTAGGATTAAGACTCTTGTTCTAGTGTAAACTGAAATTGTGAGCTAGTCTCTGAAATTGTTGATGTTAAAATATGTGTAAATTGTCTAATTGAAGTTAATTCGAGTGATAATTTCAAGTTATGAACTTGGTTTAGATCATGTAGAAATCTGACCCGCAAGGTGTTTGATAAAACGCCTAAATGAGGGTTAAAATGTTAAAGATTGCTAAAAACGCAGATTTGCATATGTTATGAATTAATGCGTTAAAGCTTATGAAAGAGTTCTAATATTGTTATGAATTGAACTCTTTAGGGAAGGAATCTGGAACGTCAAGTGGACACGCCGGATGTGATACTCGCGGAAAAGGTGTGCTTTAAAGGTACGTGGCTTAAGCCCCGTTAAATTATCTGTACATGTTTAGTTTTGTTGAGATAATGATGTTGTAGTGTAATGAATACGTTTGATGCGTCGTTAAAGTGGCGAAGCACACTCGACCATAAAACGGGTCAAAGTAAAACTTGGAACTTAGTTTGGCTAGTTAATGAAGTGATGGTTTTCACTAAATAGCCAAACGGGTCAAAATGATGCTTTTAAAAAGAATCACGAGAGTAGAGACTTGAAAGTCTCATACTTCGTTAAATGATGGATTGTACCATACTAATGATTTGGTTATATAAATCTAAGTCTAAGAACCCGGGAACTTGGGTCAAATAATAGAAGATAAATAAAAATGGGTTGCTTAAAACGGAATGCTTGAATTCCGATGAAACAAGTAACTAGTTCCAAGGGAACGCGAAGCCATGGAATGGCGCGAATGTGCAAAATTTATGAGCCCGGGAATTCGGGTAATTATGTCCGAAAAGTTTTAAGAGTTGGAAAATGGTGCTATGCACTTACAACAATGGGTTGGATAATTGAAATAAGGAAATCGTGAACCGATTGTCGGTATCTCGGTTTCCGTAATGTGAAACTTACATGGTTGGATCCGTAATTTTATTACGGACTCATAGGAAAAAGAATCGGTTAAAACGGACTAGCGAGTGAAAAGTTATGACCTTTTAAAGTTAGAATTTTTACAATTTTCGGAGCTGGGCAGAAATGCAGGTTTTAAACCTGCACCTGCTAGAAAACGTGTTCCCCTGCGCCACGCGGAGGAAGACATGAATACCCCCGCGACACGCGGAAGCCGTCGCGAGTCGCGACGGATTTAATGTCTCCTGCCGCGACACGCGGGGGAATCAAAATCAGAATTTTTATTTTCTTTTATTGATTTGATGTTGGAACATGTTTACACGTATTATGTCAATGCCAAAACTAATGTTTTTAGTGGTTTTGACCTTAGGTGACTATGGTGGGCTTCCGGATGGCGATCAAGCAATGTAGAAGAACCGAACACGCATTTTGTAGCTTCCGCGTTAACTTAACTTTGTTTTAGACAATGATTTTGATGTAGATGAATTGTTAATTATGTCCTAAGGTTTTTAAACTAGTCGGTAGTGACTAGTAGAAGTTACTCTAAACTTTCGTTTAGTACTTAACATGATCATGTTTGGTATTTTGAATCGAAAACTTTTTATAAATTTGGATTTTTGTATAAACTCATGTATTATATTAAGTAATCTCATTATCATAAAAAGGGTGTTACAAGTTGGTAATCAGAGCTCAAGGTTGTTAACAAGTGTGTTCGGTTCAAGCTTGATCAAACATCCGGTAAGAGTTAATTATTCTTAGTAGAGTTATTAAGTAAAAGAGGGAATAATGGATAGATATGCATGGGAAGAGTGTGTTAACACACTTAAAACCGGAAAGTGCATTAAATAGAACGGTGAAAACAAGTCACGAACTTGAATAAACCGAGGTAAATAAATCACATGTTATAGATGAAATGTTAACGTTTGATGTAAACATTTCAGTTAAAGATGGCGGATAAAGGTAATGATGATGCGGTGCCAAGAGTCACCGAGCAAACGAGAGAAGTGATTGCTGAGGAGGTAGGAAAAGCAATCGAAAACAGTTTGTCGGGTTTTATCGACAAAATCCAAAACACGGTATTATCAGTGGTGGAAGAAAGGATCAAGAAATTGGAGGATAATACCAATTTAGCAAAGGAGAAGTCGGGAGGACGAAAATCTTGTTCTTATAAAGAGTTCATGGCGTGTAAACCGCCAATCTACAATGGGGAGGTTGACCCGATAATATGCCAACGGTGGCTAAGTGATATGGAGGGAGTATTTGAAAGGACCCATTGCGATGAGGATGACTTCGTGGCTTATGGCACGGGTCAGTTAAGGGGTCAGGTGAAAGATTGGTGGGATAACAAGAAGAAAGAGATCGGAAGTGAAGCGGCTAAGGCTATGACATGGGACGAGTTTAAGACGCCGTTTCTTAAACATCATAGTCCCAAGGCAATCATTAACAAAATCAAGGAAGAATTTATGCAGCTTCGACACAAGGGTGAATCTATCGATAAAATCACGGGAACGTTCATGGATAAAATGAAGTTTTGTAATGATCTCATAACGAATGAAGAGCAGAAAATATATTATTATTATAATATGCTGAGCGCCGAGTATAGGGAGTTTATGACTCCTTCGAAGTATGAGACCCACACCGAGATTATAAACGTTGCTCGGGAACGGGAGATAGAGTTGAAGAAACAAATAGAAAGGGGCGAAAGAAGGGCACAGGTAGTCAACCCAAGCCCAACGAAAAAGGCACGTCCGAACGAATCCTCAAAGAAACAAGAAGGAAAAAGCGGGTCATCAAGCTGCAAGATATGCGGGAAAGGGCACAAGGGTGAGTGCCGGTTTAAGGACAAGCCGTGTCCTATTTGTGGGAAAACCGGGCACACGGCTGCGTTGTGCTCGGGGAAGGTGTCGGTGTGTTACAAATGTTATCAGACGGGACACAAGAAATCAGAGTGTCCGGAATTGATCGGGAAGAAAGATGACAAGGATACACGTACCAAGACACCAAGAGCAAAAGCAAGATCTTTCCAGTTAACGGCAGCCGAGGCAAAGGTGGAACCCGATGTGGTTTCAGGTATATTTGCTATAAACTCGATTCCCGCACATGTGTTATTTGATACGGGTGCGAATAAATCATTTGTTTCACATGGATTTATTCGACATCCTTCGTTTGTACTAACAAAATTGCCTATGCCATTAGAGGTAGAGATAGGTGATAAAAAGAGTTTCCTTGTATGTGATGTATGTCGAGACTGCAAAATAAACATTGATGATGAGGAATATTTAATAGATTTGATCCCTATGTCAATGGGAGAATTCCAAGTAGTGGTCGGGATGGATTGGTTATCTCGACATCATGCAGAAGTGATATGTTTCCGCAAGGAGATAAATTTGACATCTCCAAGTGGAAAACAAGTCACCATCTATGGCGAAAAAGGGGGCAGTCCTGTTATGTGCTCAATACTAAAAGCTCATAAGCTTATGAGGCACGGATGTAAAGCATTTATGATTTACGCAAACGAACCCGATAAAGAGACACCGAAGATTGAAGACGTACCAGTGGTACGCGAATACGCTGATGTATTTCCAGAAGATTTACCGGGAATACCGCCGGAACGGGAAGTAGAGTTCGGAATTGAATTGATTCCGGGCGCGAAACCTGTGGCCAAGGCGCCGTACCGGTTAGCGCCATCAGAATTGCAAGAATTGATGTCCCAAATCCAAGAATTGCTAGACAAGGGATTTTTTAGCCAAGTGTGTCCCCATGGGGCGCACCGGTATTATTCGTGAGAAAGAAGGACGGGAGCATGCGTATGTGCATTGATTAGCGGGAGTTGAATAAACTCACGGTAAAGAATCGATATCCGCTTCCAAGAATTGATGATTTATTTGACCAATTACAAGGTTCAAGTTGGTTCTCAAAAATCGACCTCAGATCGGGGTATCATCACTTGAAAGTCAAAGAGGAGGATGTACCGAAAATGGCTTTTCGTACACGGTATGGACATTACGAGTTTCTCGTGATGTCCTTTGGGTTAACAAATGCACCCGCGACTTTCATGGATCTCATGAACCGGGTTTGCAAACCCATGCTAGACAAGTCAGTAATAGTGTTCATTGATGACATCTTGATATACTCCAAGAATGAAGCGGAACACGCAAGTCATTTGCGTGAAGTGTTGGAGACGCTCAGGAAAGAGAAAATGTATGCAAAATTCTCAAAATGTGCCTTCTGGTTACGAGAGGTGCAATTTCTTGGGCACATCATTAGTGCAAACGAGGTGTTAGTAGATCCGTCAAAGATAGAAGCTGTGTCAAGATGGACTCCACCGAAGAATCCTTCGGAAATCAGAAGCTTCTTGGGGCTTGCGGGTTATTATCGGAGATTCATAAGATTTCTCCAAAATTGCTATGCCGTTGACCAAACTAACCCGAAAGGATGAAAAGTTTATTTGGGCCGAGGATCAAGAAAGGGCGTTTCAAACGCTCAAGGGGAAATTGACCCATGCACCGGTATTGTCATTACCGGACGGAACGGAGGATATGGTAGTTTACTCGGATGCATCGCATTCGGGACTTGGCTGCGTTTTGATGCAGCGGGGCAAGGTTATAGCCTATGCCTCGAGGCAGCTAAAGTCTCATGAGAAGAGATATCCTACCCATGACCTCGAGTTGGCAGCAGTGGTGTTCGCCTTGAAGATATGGAGGCATTATTTGTATGGAGTAAAGTGCACTATCTTTACCGACCATAAAAGCTTAAAGTATTTCTTCAATCAGAAGGAATTAAATATGAGGCAGAGGCGGTGGTTAGAAACTGTCAAAGACTTTGATTGTAAAATACATTACCACCCCGGGAAGGCTAATGTAGTGGCAGACGCGTTGAGCCGAAAGACAGATTATACGCCTATTCGAGTACGATCGATGCAACTAATTGTGACATCGGGTTTGCTTGAACAAATCCGAAAATCTCAAATTGAAGCAATCAAGGAAGAAAATGTGAAGAAGGAAAGGATAGTCGGGCAGCTAAAAGACCTGGAGGATGATAACCAAGGATTGAAAACTCGATTTGGGAGAATTTGGGTTCCAAATACGTGTGGGGCCAAGGTGCGTCTACTTGACGAGGCCCATAAATCTCATTATTCAATTCATCCGGGGGCGACCAAAATGTATAATGACTTAAAACAAAACTAATGGTGGCCCGGAATGAAAAGAGACATTGTGAAATATGTGGAGAAGTGTCTGACTTGTTTACAAGTCAAAGCGGAGCACCAAAAGCCATATGGTAGGTTGCAACCGCTGGATATCCCAGTTTGGAAATGGGAACAAATCACGATGGATTTGTTAACCAAATTGCCCAAGACCAATCGCGGATTTGATGCTATATGGGTAGTCGTGGATAGATTGACAAAAAGTGCTCACTTCATTCCGATTCGTGACACTTATACATCCGAGAAGATGTCGGAAGTGTACACCAAAGAAATCATAGCACGTCACGGAGTGCCGATATCCATTGTGTCAGACAGAGATACTCGGTTTACCTCTAAATTCTGGCGCGAATTCCAAGAGCAAATGGGAACTAAACTGTTCATTAGCACTGCTTATCATCCGCAAACTGATGGGCAAAGTGAGAGAACGATACAAACGTTGGAAGATATGTTGCGGGCTTGCATCATCGACTTCGGGGGTAGTTGGGATGTCCATCTACCCTTGGTCGAATTTTCATATAACAATAGCTATCAATCGAGCATTAAAATGGCCCCGTATGAGATGTTATATGGAAGAAAGTGTCGAACCCCGGTGTGTTGGGGAGAAGTGGGACCACGAGGATTAGCACCTACTGATATAATCCGAAGTACGAATGAGAAAATTGATATGGTCCGAGTTCACTTAAAAGCAGCTCAGGATCGACAAAAGTCGTATGCGGATAAGCGAAATAGGCCTATTGAGTTTCAAGTGGGCGATAAGGTAATGCTGAAAGTATCTCCGTGGAAAGGAATCATACGGTTCAGAAAAATAGGGAAATTGAGCCCAAGATTTATTGGGCCATTCAGAATCACCGAACGGGTTGGTAAAGTAGCATATCGTCTTGAACTACCCGATGAGTTGAGTGGGATTCATAGCACATTCCACGTGTCACATCTCCGAAAATGTTTGGCAGATGAAACCACTCGCATTCACTATGATGATATCGAGGTGGATAACAGTCTCAACTATGCAGTTAAGCCAATTGCGATATTAGATCGTAAGGAGAAGAGTTTGAGGAGCAAGATAATTAACCAAGTGAAGGTTAAATGGGAACACAGGAAGGGTGCGGATACCACATAGGAGTCCGAAGAAGAGATGCAACGGCTCTACCCTAAACTATTTGGTACGTAATACGGTTTCGAGGACGAAACCCATTTTAAGGGAGGTGGACTTGTAACATCCCGAAAATACAAAACTTTATATTAAAATTATAAAGTTTAAATAAACAAGAATTTATCTAACTAGGAAATTATAACCTAGTTAATTATGAGTCTATGAATAACTAGAATTAAGGTTAAAATAACCAAACTATAAGTTAAATAAAAGTAGAAGGGCCAATATTGTTAAAATTGAAACTAGTGTTATTAGTTTTGATTAAAACAAACCAAACACCCCATTAGAAGGGGGTATGGTCAATCAAGAAGCCACAGGGGGCGACACCCACACCTTCACAACCCTAAATCCTACTAAACTCTCAAATTGAAGGCTCAAATCATGTTGTAATCGAAATCTGAACATAGAATCGTGATCTCCTCGTCAAAGGGGTCATAAGGTATGTCAAATTAGGTTGTTTTGATACAACTCAAATTCTTGCATGTGATTGAAATCGAAGGTTGAGCTTGATTATGTGTTGTAAAACATGAAATTGGAAGTAATGTGAAGTCTAGGGACAAACCCTAGATGATTTCTTGTCAAAATCTTGCATGTTAGTTGTAAGGATCAAAATCACTATAGTGGGTGATTAGTAAGTTAGTAGAACTCGATAAACACTAGGATTAAGACTCTTGTTCTAGTGTAAACTGAAATTGTGAGCTAGTCTCTGAAATTGTTGATGTTAAAATATGTGTAAATTGTCTAATTGAAGTTAATTCGAGTGATAATTTCAAGTTATGAACTTGGTTTAGATCATGTAGAAATCTGACCCGCAAGGTGTTTGATAAAACGCCTAAATGAGGGTTAAAATGTTAAAGATTGCTAAAAACGCAGATTTGCATATGTTATGAATTAATGCGTTAAAGCTTATGAAAGAGTTCTAATATTGTTATGAATTGAACTCTTTAGGCAAGGAATCCGGAACGTCAAGTGGATACGCCGGATGTGAGACTCGCGGAAAAGGTGTGCTTTAAAGGTACGTGGCTTAAGCCCCGTTAAATTATCTGTACATGTTTAGTTTTGTTGAGATAATGATGTTGTAGTGTAATGAATACGTTTGATGCGTCGTTAAAGTGGCGAAGCACACTCGACCATCAAACGGGTCAAAGTAAAACTTGGAACTTAGTTTGGCTAGTCAATGAAGTGATGGTTTTCACTAAATAGCCAAACGGGTCAAAATGATGCTTTTAAAAAGAATCACGAGAGTAGAGACTTGAAAGTCTCATACTTCGTTAAATGATGGATTGTACCATACTAATGATTTGGTTATATAAATCTAAGTCTAAGAACCCGGGAACTTGGGTCAAATAATAGAAGATAAATAAAAAGGGGTTGCTTGAAACGGAATGCTTGAATTCCGATGAAACAAGTAACTAGTTCCAAGGGAACGCGAAGCCATGGAATGGCGCGAATGTGCAAAATTTATGAGCCCGGGAATTCGGGTAATTATGTCCGAAAAGTTTTAAGAGTTGGAAAATGGTGCTATGCTCTTACAACAATGGGTTGGATAATTGAAATAAGGAAATCATGAACCGATTGTCGGTATCTCGGTTTCCGTAATGTGAAACTTACATGGTTGGATCCGTAATTTTATTACGGACTCATAGGAAAAAGAATCGGTTAAAACGGACTAGCGAGTGAAAAGTTATGACCTTTTAAAGTTAGAATTTTTACAATTTTCGGAGCTGGGCAGAAATGCAGGTTTTAAACCTGCACCTGCTGGAAAACGTGTTCCCCCGCGCCACGCGGAGGAAGACATGAATACCCCCGAGACACGCGGAAGCCGTCGCGAGTCGCGACGGATTTAATGTCTCCTGCCGCGACACGCGGGGGAATCAAAATCAGAATTTTTATTTTCTTTTATTGATTTGATGTTGGAACATGTTTACACGTATTATGTCAATGCCAAAACTAATGTTTTTAGTGGTTTTGACCTTAGGTGACTATGGTGGGCTTCCGGATGGCGATCAAGCAATGTAGAAGAACCGAACACGCATTTTGTAGCTTCCGCGTTAACTTAACTTTGTTTTAGACAATGATTTTGATGTAGATGAATTGTTAATTATGTCCTAAGGTTTTTAAACTAGTCGGTAGTGACTAGTAGAAGTTACTCTAAACTTTCGTTTAGTACTTAACATGATCATGTTTAGTATTTTGAATCGAAAACTTTTTGTAAATTGGGATTTTTGTATAAACTCATGTATTATATTAAGTAATCTCATTATCATAAAAAGAGTGTTACAGTATATGATAAATTACGGGTTGTGTAGGTTAAATTTCAACATGTGTAGGGTAAATTTCGAAAGGTGTAGGGTAACTTTTGATGTGTGTAGTCAAAAAAACATTAGTGTGAATGATGATAGGTTTATGACTAACTAATTAGTCAAAGATGATAATAAATGAGATAAGTGAAAAATTATTTAATGTTTTTCAGTTGTACCCTTTGTTCTTTTTCTTCTCAATAAAATTTTCTTCTCAAATGAACCTTCCTCTATCTCAATATTCTCATGCAAATAGAAGATTTGCATGATCTCCGAGAAAGTAGGAAACGTTGCATAACCGACTCTCCGATTTTTGAAGAAACCCTAATTCACCAATAAGTATAAATAGAAGATGCAATCGCACGGTAAAGGTACGCAATCCTCTCTCAAAACACTTTTACTCCCACATATGAATATTTATTCTCACGCCGGATGGTGGTTACTGGAATAACCCTATTCCGGTAACGAGTTGTTCTATTTTGTAGATCAAAGGTCGGATCACTCTCAGTTGGATCACCCAGCTAAGGGACCTATCTCAGGTAACGTTTCTACAAGCTTGGATTTGTATGTGTGTAATCACTCTAGAACGTCTGGGTATATTTTATTTTACAACTGGTGAGTTCAATAAGCGGAGGAATGGTTTTTTTATATATTTCACAATATATACAGTAAAATTTATCATGTCCGCCACGATCGATCCCACTGTCGTACCATGCATCTTCTGTAGTGAGTCAAAACTATATTATGAATAATCTCATGTCTTAAGCACTAGACATATGAAATGGATTTTGACTTCCTTGTGTGGAAAAAAGAACAATGCTCCATGACAAAGCATATTATATATACTAAGATTTTGTAATGATTCTGTAATGAAACCTTGTAATTGGTTAAAAATGGGTGAAGCACTAACTACTTATATTTTCTCTTTTACTTTCACTACGTGCCTATATATATATATTTGATAATTCAGACGTGGGGTAGAGTTATATAGAAAACCCTAAAAATTTGAGAAAACCCTAGAAAACCTAACCTCCCGACATTTTTTTTTTTGAAAAAACAACACATGTAATATACGTGTTTTTAAGAGTTTTGGGCAAAAAAAAAAAGCGCCGAAGGAATATTTAAAAAAAAAAGAAACAAGTTTCAGCATTTTTTATCTAACACATGTTAGTCACAAAAGTTGCTGAAATTTGTTTATTTTTTTTTTTAATTTTCCTTCGGCGCTTTTTTTGTTTTTTTTGACCCAAAACTCTTAAAAACATGTATATTACATGTGTTATTTTTTTCAAAAAAAATGTCGGGAGGTTGGGTTTTCTCAAATTTTTAGTGTTTCTATCTATACTTAGCCTTCAGATGTGAAGAAAAAAGTTATACTTGGATCACCTGTTAGCTTCCCTTGCATTTAATAAAAGGACTCGAGTTCGATTCCTAGCTTGATTTGTGTTACTTGGATATTCGATTCCTAGCTTGTTTTTTACTTGGATATTATAATTTCTATGTGTCAGTTTCAAGAAAATAATAATTTGATGTTAACTTTTAATTTCACCTCTTATACTAAAAGTAATATATGTATTTAATATAAATATTTTTAATTTAATTTAATTATTTATCTAAGAATTTGTGTCTGTTAACTTAAAAAAAAATAAAAAATTATCCACTTCTGCTTAATTTTTTCCTCAATATTGTGGTATATTCCTTAACTTCTTTTAAAATGAGTAAATACGTAGTTATGTTTGAATATCTTCTTCAACATTTAGGTATAAATTTTGTTGAAAATGGAGTTTTATTTAAAATCGAGTATTTTTTGGTGTCATAAGTTATATGGGTACCAATTATAGTTTTTATGGCTTTCGATCGATATAAAACACGTGTCATTTTTTGGGTTTTTACTTTCGGTTGCTAAAACAAATGCATGTATACCAACAACTAAACCGATATCGACCGAATTCTTGCTGCGTAGTGCATGCGAATCCAACTAGTTTCCTTACATAAGTGAGGGTAAATGGGTCTTTTAAACAATAATTATATTTCAGTCCCCCAACAAATTACAATTAAATCCCAGAGTTTTAACATGATTATAGGTAATTAGTTACACTTTTCTCCCTCCACAACAAACTCATAAATCTTTTATGTATTCTTGGCCATTCTGAAATGTGATTTAAAATTTCAAAAGGATTTATACAACCAATTTTTCTTTTAATAAAAACTGATTGTCAAGCAGCTAACTTCATGTTTAACAAAGATTTCCAACATGATGTTTCCTGTTTCCAAGCTGATGTTTTATAGGTGGCAATCTCAATTATCTCCATTTGATTTTGAAATATTATATAAAAAGGGACTGATAATAGTCTCCCTGATTTTATTCCTCATCATTCAATGTGATGAGGAATATGGTTTATTGTTGGGATTGAACCCTATAAGAGAAACATATAATTAAAGCCAAAACTGGATCAGGACAGTGGATCCAGAATAAGCAGACGTTGTGTTACAAGTCTCTCCCCTTGAAAGTGGTTTCAACATCTGCTGACCTCCTATCTACTGATCTCTACAACTGCTGGCCTACAACCGCTGATCAAGTCAAAGACTAAAGACCTGCTGTTCAATCTACTGCTTTGGGTTAAGCACTGCTGGTAGTTATCAAGTACTGCTGAAGTCACAACAGTAGAAGGACCAGCAGTAGTTTAGTTTACTTATGTAATGTATTGTATAGCAGTTGTTAGCTTAAGCAGTGTTTGTATAGATCAGTTGTTAGGAGGTTAGATGTCACTTTCATGGTGACGTCAGCATTGATACCTCAGTGGTTTGTCCGTGCCTATAAATAGAGCAGTACCATGCACTGTTCTATCAGCTCTTTGCAAAATCTTCTTCCTGCACGAACAAACACTGTGAGCTCAGGCTGAGGGGAAGTTTGTATTCATACATGCATTGTAATCGTTATTGAAATAAATTCAATCTTTCGATTCTTTGTTGAAAATGTTTGATCAAAGCAATTCTCCTGTTTGATTGTGTGCAAAGTTTGTTTCCATCTAAAATTCCGCTGCACTACTCATTCATCTTCATTTTATTTCAAACGTAAAACACAATCAAAACCAAACTCAGATCCTAACAATTGGTATCAGAGCTCGGACAGTCAAATTTGATTTAACAATCATTTTGACGTAAATAGTTCAGCTCATAATCGTTGATACTGATATTTGTTCGTTTTGTTGAAAAACAGAGTAAGGTTTAATCACCATCAAAGTTGATTAATCAGTGCCTGTAAAACAACCAGGATGAAGTCACAATCACAAGATGATAAGAATAACATCGGCTCCCTTTTCAAACCACCCATGCTTAAACGTAATGAATACAACATCTCGGAGAGAAGGATGGGTCATATCCTTGCTCAACAAAATACCGGATGTTGGAGATCAGTTGTTTTTGGTCCCCATGTTCCAATGGTGCCAAGTGCTGAGGATCCAAAGAAATTCGAACCTAAAAGTTATGAAAATTATACTGAAACTGATTTTCAAAAGTTCGAACTGGATGCCAAAGCATTTAGCATCATTGCATCTGCATTACCAAATAAAATCTATGCTGGGCTGTTACATTGTAATAGTGCCAAAGAATTATGGGATGCACTTAAGGAACAATTTGGGGGAACTGAAGAAGTAATTGAAAACAATAGGGAAATTCTGAATCAGCAGTATGAAACCTTTTGTCACATTAAGGGTGAATCATTGACCCAACAGTTTGAACGTTTCAGTTGTCACATTAGTGAGCTAAGACTTGTTAAAGTTGAATTTCCAAAATCAACACAAAATAGTAGGTTCCTTAGATCACTACCTGAAAAATGGGACACAATTGCTTTTGTGACTAGAAATTCTGCTGAGTTCAAAGATCTGACACCGACCCAACTTCATGGTAGACTCCTGACCTATGAAAGGGAGTTAAACCAGAAAAAGAAGTTGCACGAGTCTGGCAAAGTTACAGATGACTATTCATTTGGTAACATAGCTCTTTTGGGTCAAGAAGAGTCTGGCAGCAATAAGGATCAGAGTTATGATCATTTTATTGACATAACTGCTGAAGGTAATTTCAACTCTGATCCTCACTCATCCAACTTTGCTTTCACAGCAAATGGAGAAAGCCAGAACTCAGATAACTTGTGCTTTGAACTAAATGACTTACAACACTTTGATCCCATTGACTTAGAAGAAATGGACATTTTGTATCAATTGGCTTTGCTTAGTGTGAGAACAAGCAAATTCTATAAAAGAACAGGGAGAAAATTCCCAGGGTTACATGGGAATTTGAAGGTGGGGTTGGATAAATCAAAAATCAAGTGTTATAAGTGCAATAGGCTAGGTCATTTTGCTTGGGAGTGTAGGAGTCAAACCACTGGTCCTATTATAACTCATCCCAGCTCAAATCCTAGACCACAACACCAAAGCATTGTCCACTATACCCAATATACCCCTGCAGCTCATGTTAACACTGCTCATTATGCTGCAACCCTTGTGCCTGTGCATTATGTTCAAACCACTGCTCCACAAATTCAGTATTTACAAACCCCTGTCCCTTAGGCACAAGTGCAACCTATTGCACCTCAACCAGCTGCTCCAACAGAGGTACAACCAGATCAGCAAAGCTTTTTCACCCAAGGCTTTGTTGACTAGAGCAGTTTTCCTGATGAGCTTGGTGATGAAAATTTTGCACTCTATGCTTCTAATGATACTTTTAATGATGAATTTTGTCTGATGGCATTAGAGTTAATACCAGGAGGGGTTGAAACTGAAGGAGAGCAGCTAAGTGCTGAAACAGTGGATAAAGTGGCTGAAGCAGTGGTTATTGCAGTTGCTGGTGAACTACTGCTAGGAGAAAATTCAGAAACCCTGATTGAACCACTGGTTGATCCTTGGTCCAAAGAAGACAACGAAGAAAAAGAAGAGGAGAAAGAGGGTGAGAAAAAAGAAAGAGCTGATGAAGAAAATAATCATTAATGTGATTGTGCTATGATGGCAGCTGCCAAGGTATCACCTCAGGTTCTTAAAAATCTGTGCTCAGACAAATGCATTATTGCATTTGCTAGCATCAAAGAGGTGAATGAAAACCTTCGGAATAGGGTCTTAACTGATGAAGTCAAATTTGAAAAGTCATTAAAAGAACTTAAAATCAAGTTGGCTGAAAAAGACAAAGAAATTAGCTGTCTAAAAGAAGAGCAAAGCATTACCAAAACCCAACTCCAAACAATGATAGAAAAATATCATGTTTGTAAAAAGGAGTTGGAATCCACCCAAATCACATGTGAAAAGTGGGTGGAATCCTGCAAAGGGTATGAAGTAATGCTTGAAAAACAGATTAAAAGCAATGTGAAATTTGGTGTTGGTTATAGAAAACATGATGATGAAAACACTGCTTTTGAAAAATCTTTTCAAACCACTGATGTAACCACTGAATTCATTCCCACGAACAAGAATGGCCAAGAAGTGAAAATCACTGATAAACTTGGTAACAAAATCACACTTTAGAGACCAGTGGGATCCTCTACTTTTGAGGAAATTGAGAAATACCAATTTAAACCCACATGGTCTGACGAGTGTGACATTCTTGAAAATTTTAAACCCATGGATTTCACAACCACTGATGGTGTCAAAGCTCTAAAAGCAAAAGTCATCCCTCTCAAGGACATCCCAACAGAGGTTAAAAACTCTGTTGCAAAGGAGTCTGAAAAGAGAAAGAAGAGAGAAAAGATCAAAACCTGTTTTGTGAATTTTGTGAAAAAAGGAATCATCTAACAAAAGATTGTTTCCATTTAAAAGCATATGATTTAAACAAAACAAGTATCATTATACCTGCAGAAAGCTGCACCATCTGTGGTAAACCAAACCACAAAACTCAAGAATGTGTGTATCTTAAAAAATTTGATGTAAAAAAGAATGAGTACACTGCAAAAACATCCTTGAGTTCATCAACATCATCTGTCAAGTTCACTTAAAATCAACCACTGTTTGTTCCAGTTCAAATAGCTGTCACAAAACAGCTAAACCAAACATCTGTTAAAAGAGATGTTCAGGTTACTGATGCACCCCCTGCCAATCAATACAGAAGAGGTAAGGGACAACCACCATACCCTAGGGTCCCACACATTTATGAGACCTACAAAAGGCCCTCTAAACTAAAAGTGAACAGACATCCCTTTGGGTACCAACAGATGATTGGGCAAGACCCTCAACAGTGGTTAGAAAAACACAGTCCTAAAACTGTCCAAACCCCTGACCTACCCACTGCTCATCCATTTGAATTCATCCCAGACACTGTTGAGACCCCATCCAAAGCCTTATTGGCTTTGGAAACCTTAATGAACTAATCCTTTTACTTCATGTGTAGGGAGCTTCTGCATGCTTAGATCGTCTTTGGTATGTATATAGTGGAGGCTCCAGGCACATGACAGGATGTAAAGCCCTTCTCAAAGATTTCAAAATCCATGGAGGGGGTGATATATCCTTTGGTAATAATAGTAAAGGGAAAGTTCTGGGGTCTGGTACAGTACAGTCTGGTAATGTAAAATTTGAAAATGTCAATCTAATAGACAATCTAAAATTCAACCTCCTGAGTGTTTCACAAATGAGTGACAAGGGTTATGGGTCATTCTTCACAAAGGAGTGTTGTAGGATTGTTGGACCAGAAATGGTTGAAAAGATTGAAGCAATAATCAATTCTGGAAAAACTAAACTTGTTGCTCAAAGAAGTGGCAATGTTTATGTTGTTGATATGTCTAAAGAGTGTCCCAGAACTGATGCCTGTCTGTTCTCAGCTGCCTCTAACAAAGAGACAGAACTTTGGCACAGAAGATTAGGGCACACAAATCTCAAGACAATCACTGAAATTTCAAAAAATGGCATTGTAAGAGGTTTACCACAAAAATTATTTTCATGTTCTGAGCATTGTGTTTCCTGCTTAAAAGGAAAACAATATAAAAGCTCCTTTAAGTCCATTGAAGAGTCCAAAACAACCCAGTGTCTGCAAATGCTACACATGGATCTGTTTGGCCCAGTTCAAGTCATGAGTCTCAAAAAGAAGAGATATTGTTTGGTTATTGTTGATGACTTTTCTAGGTTTACATGGACTCATTTCTTACACTCCAAAGGTGAGACTGCAGGCATTTTACAAAACTTTGTTACACAGGTTGAAAAGCAATTTGACCTTCCAGTAAAAGTCTTCAGGAGTGACAATGGCACAGAATTCAAAAATAAGGAGTTGGATGCCTTCTGTGTGAAGAAAGGGATTGTAAGGCAGTACAGCATTCCTAGAACACCAGAGCAGAATGGGGTAGTTAAGAGAAAGAACAGAACTCTAATTGAAGCAGCCAGAACCATGCTTGCAGATTCAGGTTTGCCATTTAACCTTCTGGGCAGAGGCAGTAAACATTGCTTGCTATGTCCAGAACAGAGTTTTAATAAACCCCAGGCACAAAAAGACTGCTTATGAAATTCTGTATAAAATCAAACCACTGATCTCATACTTCAAGGTATTTGGCTGCCCATGCTTTATTTTGAACCTAAAAGACTCCATTTCAAAATTTGCAGCCAAAATAGACAGTGGTTACCATTTGGGATACTCTATCACTGCTAAGGCCTATAAGGTGTTCAACACCAGGACAAAGATAGTGGAAGAGACTTTGAATGTGAAGTTCAATGAACTTTCATCAATGAAAATCCCAGCAAATCCTGCTGATTTGTTTAATCTTGATAAATTCACTTTTGAAAATACTGCTGTCAAGACTAACAGTGCAGGTCCATCAAAGGATTCATCACCAGACTATGGGTATGAGATCATCATTCCTCAACAAAAGTCTGTTTCAATGGGAAAAGCAGCAGTTGTACAAAACAGCTGTCAAAACTCAACCACTGCTACCTCAACAGTTGTTGACCAAAGTAGCCCATCAACCTCTGTTTCCACATCATCAAACACTGCTGACAAAAGTCCCCAAACAGTGGATAAAAGTCAGCATGTGTCCACACCATTACCTCCTATTCCACCACCTTTGAAGCCACTGCTTAACCATCAAAGTCACCAGCAGTGGTTAGCTCAGATGATACACATCTGCAGCCTTCACCAACAAATGCCATCATTCCATATCAAGGAGATTTAATCTTCTTGAGATCTCATCCACCTGACCAAATCATTGGCAACATCAATGAAGGGGTGCTCACAAGAAGCCAAACCGAAAACATTTGTCTTTTTGCTGGTTTTCTATCACTCCATCAGCCAGTCAAGTACCAAGAGGCACTGAAAGACAACAGCTGGGTAGAAGCCATGCAAGAGGAGCTCCAACAGTTTAAAAGACAACAAGTATGGGAGCTTGTGCCACTGCCAAAGGATGTAAGTCCCATAGGCACAAAGTGGGTCTTCAAAAATAAAACTGATGAAAGGGGCATTGTTGTCAAGAATAAAGCCAGGCTTGTGGTTCAAGGTTACAGACAATAAGAGGGGATAGACTATGATGAAACTTTTGCCCCTGTAGCAAGATTGGAAGCTATAAGACTGTTCCTGGCCTTTGCTGTCAACCACAACATGAAGGTGTTCCAAATGGATATCAAAAGTGCTTTCCTCTATGGTACAATTCAAGAAGAGGTGTATGTTTGTCAACCTCTAGGTTTTGAGGATCCATTTTATCCAGATCATGTCTATAGGCTAAACTGTCACACCCCCAAAAATCCACACACGGAGTATCACCGCTTGGAGGCGTGACTGACCAGGATCCAACCACCAATCATATTGAACATGCATGTAAGTAATTATAAAAACCCAACCAATACAATTGGTGTCCAAACAAAAACATAGTTTAAGTTGCAAGCGGAAGCATAACGTTTAAAAACCAAAACAAAATATAAGTTTAATGTTTCACATGGCACACAGTTGTCCATGTCCCACAACGACTCTTCTCCATGCAAACTCCAACTAAGTACCTATTGACCTGCAAAGCATGTAGTAACGAGTCAACAACAATGTTGAGCGAGTTCACAGTTGGGTGTTTGTTTTAAGTTGTTTCGAAAACGGTTTCCTTTAACTGGCATCCTTGCCGTGGGGGTTACCCCATAGTTGAAAACGTGTTTTGTTTATCCCATTTACTCTGGCAATCCAGCCGTGGGGGCTACCCCATGTTTAGTTATCTGGCTTTTCGGCCATGGGGGCTACCCCATGTATATACTACTAGACTCGTTACCATATCGACTGCTGACTGTAGTCATGTTTATGTGCCCTAAACTGTCAATGTCTATCAGCATTGACGTGCCCAGATCCATTAGTTCACGCCCGTCCTCTGCGGCACGGTGTGAGGCTTGTCAGACCTAAATAGCGCTATCTAACTAATGACCCGCTCACCATTGACCCGGCGATTAAGTCGATATAAAAAGGAGGGACTTCGTGATAGAGTTTTGGTCTAGTAAAATGTAAACTGTCCAAGAGGACGAGGAATTATATTCCTGAACCAGTACTGTCCTACCCAAAAAGGACGAGGAATCCATGTTCCTTAACCCCATTCCCAACCCCTGGGAATCCCATGCTTTGTAAAGAGTGTGAACTCACCATAGTTTAGCTCGGCAGATAAACGAAAGGTCAATCGAGCTACTAGTGGTCAACCACGTCCTAACATGGTTACCATACAAGTCAGGTCTAGGTTCAAATAGTGCACGTATGTTTACACAAGTTAACAGGTTATTAACACGTATTGATCATGGCAAACACGTATAACACGTTAGCAGTCAAATACATAACATACTAACACTTGTACGATCCCAAAGATAAAGCCCAATAGACAGGCGGCCCAACCTATTGTGCTATCAGCACAACTTGTGCGATCCACAATGGGTTGTGCGATCAGCCTTAAACCCGGCCCAATAACATAAGTAGTTCAGTAAGTAAACGGCTCAAATAAACAAGCAAGGATTCTCTTGTGCGATCCGGATGGCTTGTACGATCCGGTCGACTTGTGCGATCCAGTTGGGTTGTGCGATCGGAACTAGCCCAGCCCAACATGTATACCCGGCCCAACAGTTAAACAACATTACAACTTGTGCGATCCAGTAAGCCTTGTGCGACTGAAGACATCTTGTGCGACCAGTTCATCTTGTGCGAATGGACTTCTTGTGCGATTAGTTTTATTATCCGGATATTATGCTATCTAGTTATATTGTTTCCATATTCGATCCAGTTGCAATCATTCAAGGGTTTCCATTTTCCATTCAATCAATTAATACTAACAGTTTCTTAACCCAACCAAAATCGATCAAACAAAGCTTTTTAGTATCAAATCTCTGTGAACCCTAATCATGTTTCAAGCATAACAATAACTTACCACATCATATTATTGATCCGATCACATGAACATACAACCGATTATAAACATTTGATCCTAAATCATCATGCAACCTAATCCGAAAACAAAACATGATAGTCGATTAACATCATCACACACATCCGATTACTAGAACATCATCAAGCTAACAATCCGTAGCATAGAAGCATACCAGCCGATTTAACAAGCATTCAGTTCTCAATCATTAACAAAATCAAATAATTAACAACCCTATATTGATCTACAATACTATACATGTGGACCGATTATATGAACATCACCAATAACAGTTTACATCATCATGTAGAGCATGTATAGCACAACATCATACAATCATAAAAGCAATAATAAAACACTAACCGGTTGGAGAAAGAACAAGGGTTGTTCCGAATAGAAAGCTTAGAGAGAATGAAGGTGTTACCGTCGGGTTTGAGAGAGAGAGGAAGAGAGTTAGGGTTTGTGATGCGTGTGAAGTGTTATATATATTAGGTGTATATTTTAAGCCCCTTTAACACTTATTTTTAGCCAAGTTTTAAATTTATAAAACACGATATTTTACTAACACTAAACACACATATGGGCAAGTGCAGCCATCGTGAGCGTAGTATAGTGTTGGTAAGATATCGAGGTCGTCCAAGGACACAAGAGCTTTTAGTACCGGTTTATCCTCAACGTCTAATCAAAATAAAAGTTTAGAAAAATGTTTTAAACTAAGAAAAATAAAAACTAACTAAAATGATGAAAATAAAATAAAAAGAAAAACAGATAGACAAGATGAATCACTTGGTTCCGACTCGTATCTAATGTAACCTTTGATTATTTCCGCACTTTTGCACTATTTTAAGAGATTATCTTAGTTATTGTAGTAGGCCCCTCTTTTGAAGGTAACGTTACCCTCACCCCAGTAGTTTGAGTCAGCAAGGATACAATCCTAAAAGGGTGGATTATTGGAAGATAATTAATTAAGTTATTAATGCAAATTATGGTAGGCCCCTCTTTTGGAGGTGACGTTACCCTCGACTAAGTAGTCTGAGTCTGCAGGGATACAGTCCTAAATAGCCGGGTTATAGTATTAATAGTAGTTAACTTATGAGGGGATAAAAGAGTTTGGACCCCCACCATCCAATACCGTTAAGTATTGAAGGAGGTCCTACTAAATTTGACCCAGGTCCATTGCAGGACCTCTAAACGCTGAACAATGGCAAGACCTTTACCAAACCGTTCCCTTAACCCCCGACCAAGTAGCCAACATACCTCCATATAGACCGTGGAGATATGAATGGTGAAAATCTTTTATTTTATATAGACAGTAAAATAATGCCAAGACACCACGGACAAATGATAAGGAAAGATCACCTTCAACATAAGCAACTAGTTATTAAAGTCATTAATACAAAACCAAATAAAAAGTGCAAAAGATTAGAAATAAAAAGTATTACACTAAACACTTTGTCTTCACCAAGTGATGTAAGGGACTTAGGCAAACATGGCCTTGATTGTCAAGAACTCTTACGATCAATCTTGGATCCCGAGACGACTCACACACTCTATGATGGACAATGGATGATGGTGGTAGATGATGGTGTTATGGTGGTGGTGGGTGGTGGGTGAAGTGTGAGAGAGGTGGTGTGCCAAGGGATGGTTTGAGCTTGAGCCAAGCACTCCTATTTATAGGCTGAACAGAAGCTCGGGCACGGCCCCGTGTCCAGTGGGCACGGCCCCGTGTCCACATCCTCTCTTTCTTCATTTAATGCAGCTTTGTCTTATTAGTTGACCACACCCCCGTGTCCGCTGAGCACGACCCCGTGTGCAGAAGAATCTTTGTACTATGAAGATTTGCTTGGATTGTGTGAATCTTATAGTTGACCACGGCCCCGTGTCCGCTGAGCACGGCCCCGTGGTGGGCAATAGAAGTTTCTACCACTTTGTCTTTTTTGCTGACACTTGGGCACGCCCCCATTTCTACCACTTTGTCTTTTTTGCTTGGGAAGTTGCTGTCGTGGGGTCGGGCATGTCACGTCTTGTTCCTTTTCTTGTATTTATGTTAGGTTTTAGTGTCTTTTTGCTTCTTTTGTTAATTTGAGCTCATTTAATCCTGAAAATACAAAAGGAAGACAAAAGCACACTTTTTCTAACATTAATACTAAAAAGGGTTAGTTTTATGCCACGATTGATGAAATTTATATGTTGCATTTTGAACACATCAAATACCCCCACACTTGAATCTTTGCTTGTTCTCAAGCAAAACTCTTTAATATGTGGCTATTACACTCCCAAATGGAATGGGTAGAGAAGAAGGTTTTTGGGCTTGTCGTAGAGTGTCGGGATTTCCAAGATTCTTTATTTTGTTTTATTTTTATTTATTTACAATCCTATTCGTCATGATTCATTTAAAACTTTTCATAAGATAAATTACTTATTAGGGCATAACATGCCTCTTTAAAATTCTATTTATATACAAGTTCACATACCTCACGGGGATCACTCAACACTCGGCCGAAAATGTATTTTTGTGGATCACTATAGAGCGGCATGGAACTTACTCCTACCATAGGCTTGCCAAGCAATCAATCCTCCTCCTTTTTAACTTATATACCTTTGTAAATATCAAGAGGACTTTGTGGGTGAAGGGTTAGGCTTGGGTTAAAGGTAGGTGGTTGGGTTGGTGGTTAGTAGAAAAAGGGCGAAAAGCGTAACAAGTTTCGGTTTTCGTAAGACTTTCTATTTTTGTAACTTTTATTTTGATGAAGCTATTATTCAAACAAAGTTATTTTGGATGAACTTGTTTGTTTATTTTCTTTTGCTTCATCATCAACACAATTTTGTTTTTTTGAAAAGTCATACGAAAAATCGAACTTGTTACTAAAACAAAGGGGTAAAAATAAAAAAGGTTTTGGTGGGTAAAAGGGTGTTTGGTTTGGGTTATGAAATGAAAAGGTTTAGGCTCAAAGGGGCTAACTAGGGGGATTTTGGGTAGGTGGTAAAAAAAAAAAGAAAAATAATGGTGTAGAAATAAAAATGGTTAGTCCTAATGCCTCCATCATTTACTTACTCGGGTTTAAGTTGGTAAGGACCGGGAATGTATCGTCATGGCAAGTTCTAGAGTCGTAAGAACCAAGCGGCTATTCACACAAGAAACGAAAAATGAGCATTTAGTTCTAATGATATGTAATTGTATGCTCAATAAAGGCTCAAAACTCACTTTTGTGGGAATGGGTTTTTATGTGATCAAGTATATATAATCAAATTTTAACTAAGCTTGTCATGCCTTTTCATAATTTTCTTATGTTGGTTCTTTTTATCACGACGCTATCGGTTGTAAATTTGTAAAAATATAACCTTTTTAGAACTTGAAATTCCCGAGTTAAACCTAGACAAGAAGAAAAAAAATGAATTTTTTTTTTTTAAATTTGGGGTGATTAGCGATTCCAATAGAGTTTTGTGTAAGGCTTGTATTTAGGACTTGCAAGATTCAAGGTTTTAGCATCCCCCCCACACTTAAATTACACATTGTCCTCAATCTGTCCCAAAAATAAGTTTTTAGGTTGATTGAATGTGTAAAAGGTGTGAAAAAGCAAAAAAATTTGTGTTACTGGGCGCTGAACACGGCCCCGTGTTATCCGGGCACGGCCCCGTGTTCAAGTGCCAGTAACAAAATTAAAACAAGAGAAACAGAAGCCTGGACACGGGGGCGTGTTGGGTGAACACGACCCGTGTCCAGTTACCTGAACTGGGTCTTTTTCTGCAGACTGTGCAGCCCAACACGACCCCGTGCCGAACTTACTGTAAACGAAGAAATTTGTCGGACGGTTCTGTTTTCCTGCATGGAGTGCTGGTTCAAATTTCCCTTGCATCCTTTGCCATCTCAAGTGTGTTTTATTCATTTCAACACCATCCAAAACACCAAATTAACTAAAACCATCATTCATTAATCATAGAGAGAATTACATAATAGTCCTAAAAATGAAAAATAAAGCAGAAAATAAAAGTTAAAAGTCCTAATATTAAATAGGTCAAGTGATCCGTAAGATTTTCCTAAGGAGTTCTACTTCTACAATAAGAATCAAAATTCCGGAAATAGACTTCCGGTCTAAAAGCCTTGTAGAACTCCAAGCCGAACGGTGTTCCTTAGATGTTGCTAGAGCCATTCTTCGATCTCCCTCGGGAGAAGGGAGGCGGCTTCATGTTCCTCGACATCTGGTGGAGGAGGAGCGACACCAACCGGAACCCCTTGTAGTATGTCTCGAGGAGGTTCCGGATGTAGGGCGTACCATTCGGCCGGAATGATGACTTCCGGCACCACATTCCATGCCCTTTGGGTGATAATCGGTACCAAAGGAGGAGAGGCGAGAATGTTCAACCTTTGGTGCAAAAGGTTGACCTCCCGGAGACATCCTTCTAGTCCCACCGTCAAATGATTAATGCGGTCGACCAATGCCTCTTCCACACTTGTTACTTCATCAAGGGCCTCTCTTAAGGCGTAAACATAGTTTACAAGAGAATCTTCAACCGTTGATGATCTTCTCCCCTGCCGGTTGTTTCTGGAATGCGACGAAGAGTTTTCGCTTGTTCTGCTTGCCATTCTGAGAAAACATACCGAAAAGAGTTCAACTTTATGGATCCAGTACTTTGGACACGGCCCCGTGTTCATCGAACACGGCCCCGTGTTCAGATATTTGCAGGATTTATGAACAAGGAATCTTGGGGTTTCAAATTGTTTTTATGATTTTTGAAGCATTTCTGAACTTAACAACTTAAAACATTGTTATAAAACTTATTTTTAACAAGATTCCATGAATAAAAATCTAACAAACATCCCAATAAGGCTTGAAATTATGGAATGTTCAAGCTTTAATGGAAGTATGAAGAAAATTGAAGAAGATGAAAGTGGATAAAAGAGGAAAGGACAAGGAGATGGTTGAGAAACTTCTTTTAGAAAATACCTAGGATGGTATGTGAGAATATTCCTCAAATCTCTGTCCCTGGAATGGTTCAAATGTGCAGGATTCTTGACTGCATTTATAGAAAACGACAGTACGTTGCGCACGGCCACGTGTCGGTTGGACACGGCCCCGTGTGCAGATGGAATCCTGACACATTTTTGTCCGCATTCTGACAAAATCAGAAGGGAATCTTTGGGTGGACACGGGGGCATGCTGACCTGGACACGGCCACGTGTCTAGAAGCTGTCTTAAGGATTTCTTCAAATTTCAAGGAACTTTCCCGGATCGGGTGGTTCCTTACTAGATGGAACAACCCCAAAGTGCCTAAGATACCTTAATTGATCTTGATTAAGACGAGAACGCAAGAGGTTGTCGGTGAGGGTGATTCCTATGCTATATGTAGGTGGACAAGTCCAACCCTTTCCCGGGCTCTCGTTAAAGAAGGTGTATGTCGAATCGCTCAGGTCTATGTATGCATCGAACGAAGTCGATGGGGAGTCCTTCATGGCACAATCGACACAGGGACGACTATCGCTCAAGTCCTCACTAGAGTTAGAAGTATCATTAGAAACAATGAAGTTGTTTGAATGCGTTTCCAACCTCTCTTCTTGGTTATCGTCTTGGAAAAGATTTTTGAAATCTTCCCTAAGTTCTTTTAACCAATTAATAATTAGATCTTCTAGTTGAAATAATTCATCGAGAAGCATTTCTCCTAGAATATCTGGTTGGGCGCATTCGAGGGAGAGATAGGGATTATTTTTACTTTCGCCCCTCTTAAGGATACTAGGAAATGATGGGTCTATATAGTGGGGTTTATAATTTAGAAAAAAGCATTTTAATTCTTTATGGTTACCACCACATAATTGACACCACATAGTACCATAAGAGTGCCGAAAGTAAAAAGTATCAGTATCACTCATGTTTGTGTCAGAAATTACCAACCGTCGGGATCTTACGGTTCTGTTTTCAGTAACTGAAACTTGGGCACGGGGGCGTGTTTAGTGGGCACGGCCACGTGTTCAGCTTACTGTCTGACTTAAAACAAGATTGCCAGTTCCAATGAATGGGCACGGGGCGTGTTCAGCGGGCACGGCCCGTGCTGGGTTCTGCAGAAGCTGAAAAACTAAAAAAAATCCTAAAAAAATGAAAAATAAGAAAAACGATTAGGCCGTTGATTCCTAACTTTCTTAAAATCCTTGTGTCCCCGGCAGCGGTGCCAAAAACTTGATGCGTGTGAAGTGTTATATATATTAGGTGTATATTTTAAGCCCCTTTAACACTTATTTTTAGCCAAGTTTTAAATTTATAAAACACGATATTTTACTAACACTAAACACACATATGGGCAAGTGCACCCATCGTAAGCGTAGTATAGTGTTGGTAAGATACCGAGGTCGTCCAAGGACACAAGAGCTTTTAGTACTGGTTTATCCTCAACGTCTAATCAAAATAAAAGTTTAGAAAAATGTTTTAAACTAAGAAAAATAAAAACTAACTAAAATGCTGAAAATAAAATAAAAAGAAAAACAGATAGACAAGATGAATCACTTGGTTCCGACTCGTATCTAATGTAACCTTTGATTATTTCCGCACTTTTGCACTATTTTAAGAGATTATCTTAGTTATTGTAGTAGGCCCCTCTTTTGAAGGTGACGTTACCCTCACCCCAGTAGTTTGAGTCAGCAAGGATACAATCCTAAAAGAGTGGATTATTGGAAGATAATTAATTAAGTTATTAATGCAAATTATGGTAGGCCCCTCTTTTGGAGGTGACGTTACCCTCGACTAAGTAGTCTGAGTCAGCAGGGATACAGTCCTAAATAGCCGGGTTATAGTATTAATAGTAGTTAACTTATGAGGGGATCAAAGAGTTTGGACCCCCGCCATCCAATACCGTTAAGTATTGAAGGAGGTCCTACTAAATTTGACCCAGGTCCATTGCAGGACCTCTAAACGCTGAACAATGGCAAGACCTTTACCAAACCGTTCCCTTAACCCCCGACCAGGTAGCCAACATACCTCCATATAGACCGTGGAGATATGAATGGTGAAAATCTTTTATTTTATATAGACAGTAAAATAATGCCAAGACACCACGAACAAACGATAAGGAAAGATCACCTTCAACATAAGCAACTAGTTATTAAAGTCATTAATACAAAACCAAATAAAAAGTGCAAAAGATTAGAAATAAAAAGTATTACACTAAACACTTTGTCTTCACCAAGTGATGTAAGGGACTTAGGCAAACATGGCCTTGATTGTCAAGAACTCTTACGATCAATCTTGGATCCCGAGAAGACTCACAAACTCAATGATGGACAACGGATGATGGTGGTGGATGATGGTGTTATGGTGGTGGTGGGTGGTGGGTGAAGTGTGAGAGAGGTGGTGTGCCAAGGGATGGTTTGAGCTTGAGCCAAGCACTCCTATTTATAGGCTGAACAGAAGCTCGGGCACGGCCCCGTGTCCAGTGGGCATGGCGCCGTGTCCACATCCTCTCTTTCTTCATTTAATGCAACTTTGTCTTATTAGTTGACCACGCCCCCGTGTCCACTGAGCACGACCCCGTGTGCAGAAGAATCTTTGTACTATGAAGATTTGCCTGGATTGTGCGAATCTTATAGTTGACCACGGCCCCGTGTCCGCTGAGCACGGCCCCATGGTGGGCAATAGAAGCTTCTACCACTTTGTCTTTTCTGCTGACACTTGGGCACGCCCCCGTGCTGGCTGAACACGGGGCGTGTTCAGGCTTCTGATGTCTTGTTTTGCTTGGGAAGTTGCTGTCGTGGGCTCGGGCATGTCACGTCTTGTTCCTTTTCTTGTATTTATGTTAGATTTTGGTGTCTTTTTGCTTCTTTTGTTAATTTGAGCTCATTTAATCCTGAAAATACAAAAGGAAGACAAAAGCACACTTTTTCCAACATTAGTACTAAAAAGGGGTTAGTTTTATGCCACGATTGATGAAATTTATATGTTGCATTTTGAACACATCAGTTTGTAAACTTTGAGTGATTTGATAAAATGTGAGATATGTACTAACAACCTATGTGTTAATCGAACTAATGGGGATGGGCCGATCCCAAACTTCGGCTGCCCTATAGATTCAAGTACAAGTTGTGTAGCCTGAATGGGCTTGTGCGATCGGATTAGACTTGTGCGGTTGAGTTGTGTTGTGTTGTGTGTTCATATTACATACATACGTGTATTACACAAAATCACAAAACATAACAACATAACATTCCATTTAATCATCAAATTCACATAAACACATAACGTTCCACATACGTTACACCAAGGTACAAAGAGGTTTGAAATACAAGTTGTCACATTATCCCCAAGTTGAAAGAAATTTCGTCCCGAAATTTGGTACGTACTCACTGAGGAAGCTAGTTAAGTTGCATGGTTTTCCTGGTTTTCCTGGGGTGTCACATCCTCCCCCCGTTGATCTGGAATTTCGTCCAGAAATTTCGTAGCTTCAGCCTCAGTAGTGGTTGTACTGTTTGCAAATAGTCGGGGATACTTTTGTTTCATCTGATCTTCGCGTTCCCAGGTGAACTCTGGGCCACGACGTGAGTTCCAACGCACTCGAACAAGAGGTATTCTAGTGCGCTTGAGGACCTTAACATCCCGGTCCTTGATTTCAACTGGTTCCTCGACGAATCGTAACTGCTCGTCGATAGTGAGCTCCTTCAAAGGAACTATGAGGGTCTCATCTGACAGACACTTCTTCAGATTCGACACGTGGAAAACGTTGTGAACTGCACTGAGTTCTGCTGGTAAGTTCAGTTTGTAGGCCACCTTGCCTATTTTCTCTATGATTTCGAAAGGTCCAACGTATCGTGGGTTAAGTTTGCTTCGTTTACCAAAACGAACCACACCCTTCCAAGGTGAAACTTTAAGTAGCACTCGCTCCCCAACCTGGAGCTCGAGTGGTTTCCTGCCCTTATCGGCGTAGCTTTTCTGACGGTCACGAGCTGCCGCCATTCGTTGTCGTATTTGAGCAATTCTTTCTGTTGTGTCTACCACAAGTTCTTGGCCAGTGATCTAACTATCCCCCACCTCTGCCCAACAAAGAGGTGACCGACATTTACGCCCGTACAATGCCTCAAACGGAGCAGCTTTAATGCTGGTGTGGTAGCTGTTATTGTACGAAAATTCCACAAGTGGCAGATGTTTTTCCCAGCCGTTGCCAAAGTCAATTACACATGCCCTAAGCATGTCTTCAAGGGTCTGGATGGTGCGTTCAGACTGCCCATCCGTTTGTGGATGATAAGCTGTGCTCATATCTAAACGTGAGCCAAAGGACGTGTGCATCGCTTGCCATAGTTCTGAAGTAAAACATGCATCACGATCCGAGATAATAGAGGTGGGCACCCCGTGCCTCGAGACAACTTCCTTAAGATATACGTCTGCTAAAGTGGAGAACTTATCCGTTTCCTTGATAGCCAAGAAGTGAGCAGACTTTGTGAGTCGATCCACGATCACCCAAATAGTATCATTCCCCCGTTGGGATCTAGGCAGGCCAGTGACAAAATCCATGGAAATTTGCTCCCATTTCCATTGTGGTATCTCTGGTTGTTGGAGTAGGCCTGAGGGTTTCTGGTATTCTGTCTTGACCCTCGCGCAAGTCAAACACTTGCTGACGTAAGTTGCTATGTGGGCCTTCATGCTAGGCCACCAATATGTAGTTCTGATATCGTGGTACATCTTATCTGAACCAGGATGTACTGAGTAACGAGACTTGTGTGCTTCATCCATCACAAGCTCTCGTAGGTTGCCATAGAGTGGGACCCAAATGCGTCCTGTTACGTAGTAGGCGCCGTCTTCCTTTTGTTCTAATCGTTGCCTTGAACCGCGTAGGGCTTCAGCCCTGATGTTTTCTGGTTTCAATGCTTCTACCTGAGAATCTCGTATCTGGGAAGGAAGACTAAACTGTATAGTGAGTTGTAAAGCTCGTACGCGTTTAGGCGTAGTGTCCTTTCGACTAAGGGCGTCAGCCACAACATTGGCTTTGCCTGGGTGGTATCTGATCGAGCATTCATAGTCATTCAGTAGCTCGACCCATCGTCGTTGTCGAATATTCAGTTCATTCTGTTTGAAGATGTGCTCGAGACTCCTGTGATCAGTGTAAATGGCGCACTTGGTACCGTACAGGTAATGCCTCCATATCTTAAGTGCAAAAACAACAGCTCCCAGCTCTAAATCGTGCGTAGTGTAGTTCCTTTCATGAACCTTAAGTTGGCGTGAGGCGTAGGCTATAACTTTATCCCGTTGCATCATTACACAACCAAGACCCTGAATTGATGCGTCGCAGTAAACCACAAAGTCGTCTGTGCCCTCTGGCAATGAAAGGATAGGTGCACTGCAAAGTCTATCCTTTAAGTGCTGAAATGCTAATTCCTGTGCATTTCCCCATCGGTAAACAACGCCTTTCTGCGTTAGGGAAGTGAGAGGTTGCGCAATCTTGGAGAAATCCTTGATGAACCTCCTGTAGTAACCTGCCAAACCCAAGAATTGGCGAATTTCCGTTGGTGTGCGAGGCGCATGCCAGTTCTTAATCGAGTCTACCTTAGATGGATCAACATGAATCCCATCCTTTTTCACTACGTGGCCTAGGAAATGGACTTCGCGAAGCCAGAAGTCGCATTTCGAGAACTTAGCATAAAGTTGTTCTGTTCGAAGGAGTTCCAAAATAAGTCATAGATAGTGCTCGTGTTCCTCCTGACTCTTCGAATAGATCAGGATGTCGTCGATGAAAACTATAACGAACTTGTCCAGGTAAGGCTTGCACACTCGTTTCATCAAGTCCATGAAGACCGCAGGTGCGTTTGCCAGCCCAAAAGGCATGACCAAAAATTCATAGTGTCCATAACGAGTTCTAAAGGCTGTTTTGGAGACGTCCTCCTTTCGGACTCTCAGCTGGTGATATCCCGATCTCAGATCAATCTTCGAGTAAAAGCTCGACCCTTGAAGCTGGTCGAATAGGTCGTCGATGCGTGGAAGAGGATAGCGATTCTTCACGGTCACCTTGTGGAGTTCACGGTAGTCGATGCACATTCTGAAGGTACCGTCTTTCTTTTTCACAAACAAGACTGGAGCTCCCCAGGGCGAAGAGCTAGGACGAATAAAACCCTTATCCAAGAGTTCTTGTAGTTGCATAGAGAGTTCTTCCAACTCTGATGGGGCTAAACGATAAGGTGCTCGAGCTATAGGTGCGGCTACAGGAGTTAGCTCGATTTGAAACTCGACCTGGCGCTGAGGCGGAAGACCAGGTAATTCCTCAGGGAATACCTCAGGAAAGTCACGTACGATCGGAAAATCTTCTATCTTCTTCTCTTTCTTCGAGGTGTCAGTAACGAGAGCCAAAATAGTAGTGTGGCCCTTTCTCAAACACTTTTGGGCCTTAAGGAAAGAGATGATACTCACAACAGCACCACTCTTGTCCCCACGAATCATAAGTGGTTCATCACCCGAACGAGGAATACGGACAATCTTCTCGTTACAAAGAATTTCTTCTTGATGTTGGGATAACCAGTCCATCCCAATGACAACGTCGAAACTACCCAGAGTGATAGGAAGGAGGTCGATAGAGAAAGTGTGACCAGCAAGAACAAGATTACAACCCTTGACTACGAGGGTGACCTCTAAACTCTTACCATTAGCTAGCTCTACAGTGTGCTTGGTGTTTAAAGGTGTTGGGGTACGCTTAAGCATTTGACTAACTTTTAGGGGACACGTAGCTAGTATCGGCACCCGAATCAAATAAAACTGTAACGTAAAAGTCGTCGAGAAGGAACTTACCCGTTACCACATTGGGATCATTCCTCGCTTCACCTTGGCCAATAACAAACACACGACCCCTTGCACCATTGCCGTTGTTGCCCCCGTTGTTTCCATTCCCCTGGTTGTTGTTGTTATTGTTGTTCTGGTTCCTGTTCAGTTGGGGACAATCTCTCTTGAAGTGGCCTTCAGCTCCACACTGAAAGCACCCTTTGTTGTTACCCAGCTGCTGGCGTTGATTTTGTTGGGCTGGTTGATGCTGACGATGCTGGTTGGCGGGGTATAAACTTCTGCAATCCTTTGCGGCGTGACCTGGCTTGTTGCACCGATGACAGTTACCCCTGGTGCATGGCCCGCTGTGGTGTAGATTACAATGATTGCATTTGGGGTAATTTCCCTTGTACCCACCATGACTTTGACTACCAGATGATTGCTGACTAGGACTCTTGTAGTCGTCAGTCCTTCTCTGCTGAGACTGAGATTGAACAGAAGTCGAACCCTTGCTTGAAGCTCCATCCCATTTCTGTTTGTTGTCACTAGGAGCATCTGAAGTAGCTGTAGCACTAATACGTTTTGGTAACCTGTTCTGCTCCACCGCCTGATCAGTGAGACGGTGAGCCAATTGAACAACTTGTTGAATGGTGGCGAGGTTAGCCGAAGTCACATGACTTTGGATCTCTGGCACTAAGCCCTTAAGGTATAGTTCGATGCGCTTGATGGGAGGATCCACCATAGTAGGACACAGAATAGCAAGCTCATTTGATCTTTTCGTATACGCTTCAATTTCCGACCCCGTCATCTTGAGGTTGAAGAATTCGACTTCCAGTTTATGAATTTCATCACGATTGCAATACTCCTCTTTGATCATTTCCTTAAAGTTGTTCCATGGGGTGGCGTTAGCAGCAACCAACCCCAGCATTTGAACTTGAGCGTTCCACCACGTGAGCGCTAAACCCTCGAGAGTACCCGTAGCATACTTCACCCTGCGAGCCTCAGGGCATTCACACATCTCGAAAACAGATTCGAGCTTTTCAAACCAGTGGAGGAGACCTACAGCTCCTTCAGTGCCGTTGAAGGTAGTTGGTCGGCAGTCCATAAAAGTTTTGAAAGTGCACACAGGAGGTTGTGCAGGTTGACCTGCCGTGAGAGTAAGAAAGGACAAAGTTTAACACAAGGTTGGTTCACGAGAGTAGGACCTAAAGATCCTAGAATGAGTTTAAACTGGAGGGTATACCTCCTGCCCGTGCTGCTGCAAGTGTCGCGGCAACTTGTTGGTTAATCAGAGCCGTCAACTGGGCTTGAGTCATGTTAACGCGTCCACTCATGATCTTCATATCAAAGGAGAACGTGAGTGAGAAGGGTTCGTGAAAGTGCGATGACAGAAGAGAGTAAGCACACATGTGTTTTTCAAACTATCGTTGCTACGTTCATCTAAGCATACCATAAGCAAAGTTCTACGTAATCTATCAAGTAGGCAATAAAACATAAAACATAAAACATAAACCATATCACCTAGAATGTCGAGTCTTGCACGTGGAGCGAAGCGTCGTTGTGGATCGTTGAGCACTGTACAGGTTATAGTCTGGTTTTAACAAAAACTTTTTCCCTTTATTAAAACCAAGTTCACTATAACCAATGGCTCTGACACCAATCTGTCACACCCCCAAAAATCCACACACGGAGTATCACCGCTTGGAGGCGTGACTGACCAGGATCCAGCCACCAATCATATTGAACATGCATGTAAGTAATTATAAAAACCCAACCAATACAATTGGTTTCCAAACAAAAACATAGTTTAAGTTGCAAGCGGAAGCATAACGTTTAAAAACCAAAACAAAATATAAGTTCAATGTTTCACATGGCACACAGTTGTCCATGTCCCACAACGACTCTTCTCCATGCAAACTCCAGCTAAGTACCTATTGACCTGCAAAGCATGTAGTAACGAGTCAACAACAATGTTGAGCGAGTTCACAGTTGGGTGTTTGTTTTAAGTTGTTTCGAAAATGGTTTCCTTTAACTGGCATCCTTGCCGTGGGGGTTACCCCATAGTTGAAAACGTGTTTTGTTTATCCCATTTATGTCACGGCCCCCGACCCGGTTTGACCCGTTTCAGGAGCCGCAGGACAGAAATCCCGTGGTATTTATTTAACAGCGGAAGTTTTCTTCAGGATCTTTTTAAACTTGAAATATTTCCTGATTATTTTATTTCACAACTCGGGATAAAACCCGGTAATTTACAATCATAAAATTTCATGGAGAAATCTTTTTATTTTACAAAACATGTTTCTTTATATTTATACTAAGCCACTTCCTTAAGCTTGTAGTGCTTCTCGGCACTTTTCCTTGATCACAACAGATCACCTGAAACATGTTTGAAAAAGGTTTTTTCAGCGGGAAATACTGAGTGAATCATTCATTTTACTAAAACGACCCGTTTGTTATAATTTACAGTATTAAGGGTGATTACATTGTTTCTATATCAACCAACTACCCACAGTATTTGTCACTCGACTTATTTCTGTGACTGTGGTCAGACCACCCATTGGCTAACTCGTTGTCCAATGGTGGCGGGAAAAAGTAATGTATACAATACCCCACATACCGGCTGTAATTTGGTGACTAGAAAGACTTAATCCCTGTAATTATAACTTTGAAAATAAACATGATTTTGAAAGTAATTTGATAAAAAGAGAATGACTCACATTGCAGATTTAATTTGAGCAGAGCCTAGCCTACTGATTAGCCTTTTAACCTAAATTTAATAACATGCACATAACCCGGTTAGTAACTTAATACAACATTTACGATAACTCACGAGATTAAAACCTTCACAACGAATGACAAAGTGTGATACTTAAACATCCATTGAATTAACAACGAATGACAAAGCATAAACCCTAATGTGGGCAGCACTTAAACATCCATTGGATAGTTTAATCGATCGGACATTGAATCGTAGCAGCGATCGAGTTAATACCCGGTATTGGAGCAACACCCGACTAATTAAAGTTGTATTTTCGAGTTCAGAGCTTTATCAATTCGTTTTTATGAAAAGATTTTGACACCAGTGGATTGTGCGAGTGACGGGCTATTTATAGTTAAAATTAGGACCTGACGCGGCCCGCGTAAAACACCACCTCAACTTTACGCGGCCCGCGTGCCACCCAGTCTACGACTAGCTTTGACCAGTCATCAGTAGAGTAGCCAGGTGGTTCGATATGTGGATCCGGATACTTATCTGGTCAACACAGGTTTGACGCGGCCCGCGTAAGATGTGCCTTGTCTCTTACGCGGCCCGCCTGAGACCCTAAGTTATTGATTTTCTTGGTTTTTCTTGTATGGTAGGGTTTCAGGGGCTCGGGTTTATACGTACGGGTATTTTTAGGAAAATTTTGAGAGTCCTTACATCCTCCCCACCTTATTTAGAATCTCGTCCTCGAGATTTATTGGAATAAGTGAGGATACTTTCGCTTCATTTCTGATTCTAGCTCACAAGTGTATTCAGGTCCTCTCTTTGAATCCCACTTTACTTTAACTAACACTAGTTGTTTGTGCTTGAGAAACTTCACCTTTCTGTCTTCTATCTGAAGAGGTTTCTCGACAAATTTTAACTTTTCGTTTACCTCTATATCTTGGAGAGGTACTACCAAAGATTCGTCAGATAGACATTTCTTGAGATTGGATATATGAAATACATCATGTACTCCAGCTAACTCTTCTGGTAGTTGTAAACGATAAGAAACTGGTCCTATACGTTGAATTACTGGAAATGGTCCTATGTATCTTGGACTTAGTTTTCCTTTCTTACCGAATCGAACAACTCCTTTCCAAGGAGAAACTTTCAATAGTACCCTTTCTCCAATTTGGAATTCTAACGGCTTACGTCGATTATCGGCATAGCTCTTTTAACGATCTCGAGCTGTCTTCAGTCTTTCCTTGATTTGTGTAATCTTGTCGGTTGTTTCTTGCACTATTTCAGGACCTGACAATTGACTTTCTCCTATTTCTGCCCAACAAACTAGAGTTCTGCACTTTCTTCCATAAAGTGCTTCGAATGGGGCAGTTTCAATACTTGAATGATAACTATTGTTATAGGAGAATTCAATTAATGGTAAATGGTCATCCCAGTTTCCACCAAAATCTATCACACATGCTCGGAGCATGTCTTCTAGAGTTTGGATTGTCCTTTCACTTTGTCCGTCTTTTTGTGGATGATATGCAGTGCTTAGGTTTAGTCGAGTTCCCATTGCTTCTTGGAAACTTGTCCAAAAATGAGAAGTAAAACGACTATCCCTATCTGATACAATGGAGAGTGGAACTCCATGTAATGATACAACTTCATCTACATACAACTTTGCCAATCTTTTCCATGCTAAAAGTTTCTTTCATTGGTAGAAAGTGAGCTAATTTGGTTAATCGATCCACAATTACCCAAATCGCATCATTACCTTTTCTGGTCTTGGGTAACTTAGTAACAAAATCCATTGTTATGAGTTCCCATTTCCATACAGGCATTTCTAACTGTTGTAGTAGACCTGAAGGTTTCTGATGTTCTGCCTTAACTTGTGAACAAGTAAGACACTTAGAAACATACCTAGCTATATCCTTTTTCATGCCTATCCACCAGAAATTGTTTCTTAAATCTTGGTACATCTTATTGTTTCCTGGGTGCATGGTATACCTAGATTTATGAGCTTCCTCTAAGATCTTATTTCTTAATTCTTCCTGCTTCGGTACCCAAATCCTTTTCTTATGGAATCTCCAAATTCCATCAGATCCTTGTTCTAACTCTTTTATTCTTCCTTTCATTCCTTCAGCATCTTCCTTGATTGCTGTTTCCTGAACATTCTTTATTTGTTCCATTAAATCTAATTGTAGATTTAACCTGAGAGCACGAACTCGTCGTTGTTTTTCATGATACTTACGACTTAAGGCATCTGCAACTACATTTGCCTTTCCTTTGTGATACTGAATATCACAGTCGTAATCACTTAGGATTTCCATCCATCTTCTTTGTCTCATGTTTAACTCTTTTTGCCCAAAAATATATTTTAAACTTTTGTGGTCTGTATAGACAGTAAATTTACTTCCGTAAAGATAATGTCTCCAAATCTTAAGGGCAAAAATTACGGCTCCTAACTCTAAGTCACGAGTCGTATAATTTTCTTCGTGCTTTTTCAATTGCCTTGAAGCATACGCAATTACTTTCTTGCGTTGCATTAGCACACATCCTAATCCTAGTTTTGAAGCATCACAGTAAACTTCAAAATCTTCAGTCCCTTCCGGTAAAGCTAGGATTGGAGCATTTGTTAATTTCTGCTTCAATATTCTAAAGGCTTTTTCTTGCTTAGGTCCCCATTCAAACTTAATGGCTTTACAGGTTAGGTTAGCTTAGTTAATGGTACAACTATTTTGGAAAAATCCTTAATAAACCGTCTATAATACCCAGCCAAACCTATAAAACTTCTAATTTCCATTGCGGTTTGCGGAACCTTCCAATTGGTAATTGCCTCTATCTTAGCAGGATCTACATGAATACCTGCATGATTCACCATGTGTCCTAAAAATTGCACTTCCTTTAGCCAAAATTCACACTTCGAGAATTTGGCATAAAGCTTTTCTTTTCTTAACAAAGTTAAGAGTGCATGCAAATGCTCACAATGTTCTGTCTGACTTTTGGAATAAATAAGTATATCGTCTATGAAGACAATTACAAATTTATCCAAATACGGTTTACATATCCTATTCATCATGTCCATGAATGCTGCGGGTGCATTCGTTAACCCAAAGGGCATGACTGTAAACTTGTAATGACCATACCTAGTTCTGAAAGCAGTCTTAGGTATGTCTTCTTCTTGTACCTTCAATTGATGATATCCGGAGCGTAAATCTATCTTAGAAAAATATCTAGCCCCCTGAAGTTGATCGAATAGATCATCAATCCTAGGTAATGGGTATCGATTCTTAATTGTAACCTTATTCAGTTCTCTATAATCAATACACATTCTCATCGAACCATCCTTTTTCTTTACAAACAACACTGGAGCTCCCCAAGGGGATGAGCTAGGTTGTATGAATCATTTCCTTAGTAATTCATCTAATTGCTTTTTCGGTTCTAACATTTCGGTAGGAGCTAACCGATAAGGTGCCTTAGCTATCGGTGTAGTTCCAGGAATTAGATGAATCCTAAATTCTACTTCCCTATCTGGTGGTAATCCCGGTAACTCTTCTGGGAATATATCTGGGTATTCTGAGACTACAGGAATTTCCTTAAGTTCTTTACCCTTAGTACTAATGATTACTAAAATCATATATACTATTCCTTGTTTTCGTTCATAACTAGCAACTTTCATTACTGATATGAACTTCATGGGCTTACGTGGCTTATCCTCTATAATCGTGATTATTTCTCCAGTAGGTGCCTGAATTTCTACAGAATTTTTATCACAAAGGATTCGAGCATGGTTGGCTATTAACCAATCCATTCCTAACACAACATCGAATTCAGCTAATTTCATAGGTAACAGATTTGCAGAAAATTTATGACCTGAAAGTTCTATTTCTACTTTTTGCAAAACCTGATCTATTTTAACTAAATTCCCATCTGCGGTTTCGACTGTAAAAATATGCCTAATGTTGGTCAAAGGTAACTTAAGAGCTTGACATAATAAAGTATTTATAAAACTTTGGTTTGCACCAGAGTCAAATAATACTTTTGCATATACGTTGTGAGCTAGGAACGTACCAGCTATCACATCTGGAATGAGTTCTGCTTCTTGAGTGGTTAGCTGGAATGCTCTGACATTCTTCTTAGTAGCTCCGTCGGTCGCCTTGGTTTTGTTGTCTGCAGGTTTGACCAATTTAGGACATTCTGGCTTAAAATGTCCTGTTTCTCCACAGTTATAGCAGATTCTGGTTTTCTTCCTGCAGTCTTGTTCACGATGTCCTATGGCTTTGCAAAAGTTGCAGATTACATTACATCTTCCATAATGTTTCTTTTTGCAATTTCTGCAAAATGGCAAAGTTGAAGATTGCCATGTTCCTCTTCTTTTGAAGTTGCTATTATTACCCACCCGAAATCCTTGGGTAATTTTCTGAGCCAGTTCCATTTTCCTGTTTTCATCTCTTGTGCGTACCAGTTCGTCAGTTAGGGTGTTAGCAAGTTCTACCGCATCGTCAATAGTGCGAGGTCTCGCAGCTTTAACGATATTACTGATTTCACAAATTAATCCCCAAATATAGCGAGAAATGAGTACCGGTTCTGGCGAAGCCAGCATTGGTACCCCTCTAGCATATTCGAAGAATGTCGAAGTATATCCTCGACAGTCCACATTAACCATCCGATGGTTTAGGAACTTATTTGCCATTTGATCTTTTTCATACTTGGGACATAATTTTCTTTCTACAAGACTCTTAAATTCTTCTCAGTTCATGGCATAGGCCACAATCCTTCTTTTAGCTTGTAATACTGTGTTCCACCATTCTAACGCCCCTTCTTTAAAAAGATTTGACGCATACATAACTTGATCTTCCTCAGCACATTTACTTATAGTGATTACTGCCTCAGTTTTCTCTAACCAACGTAATGCTGCAATAGCCCCTTCGTTACCTGCAAACTCAGTTGGTTTACAGGCAAGGAATTCTTTGTAAGTGCAACCAAGTGTTGCAGCTTTCATTTTCTTGAAAATTGGGGCTTGCAGATCATTATTGTTATTAACATGATTTCCGCCTCCGTTTATACTATTACTAAAGTTGTCGCCTTGAGTACGTTTACTAGGAATGATTGATTGAGGTTTAACAGGTTTTTGAACAGCAGCAACGATTGCTGGAATAACATTGGCTATTCCTTGTGCAACGATATCCTCTATATCTTGTCTATTTAACAATTGTTCTTCCTGAATTTGTTCAGATTGATTTATTTCATTTATTGGTTCATTACCAATGTTTGCCATCTGATAATTAATTTATAGATAAATAATTAGTATAAAAGAAATAATCCAATGTCACAATTAATTGCACATAATCACGTAAACGAATATACAAACAAAATTGTAAATTTTCTAAAATTTCATTTGTTTTATAGATTATATCATGCTTCTATATACAACCGTTTTATTATTTATTTTACACATACTAATTTTACTATTACTATTACTATTACACAACAACAGTTTCATAAACCTACTATCTTTCATCATTTGTTTTCCTAAAAACGAAGCTCCCTTTCATCATACTTCCAGGCAATTTGTCCCCCTATTTCCCTGATTCTATTTCCCGCATCCATTAACTCTTCGCCAAAATGGCAAAGTTCTGCTAAATTTTCGTTACTCATGGGTGGATTTGGTAATGGTTCTGGATCAAATTGGGGAAGAAAGGAAAAGACTGTTGATAATGTTTGGAATTGCCAATCATTTGTCCACCCTTCGTCCATTCCCAGAGGTTGAGGATCGATTATAGGTTCGGGGATTGCTGGTTCTAAGTTTATAGGGAGTTGAGTTTCAATAGGACGAGTAAAAACATTTGTATTGACTGGCTGAATAGTATCACAGCTTGCCAATATAAAATCATGCTCTTCCTGCAATGTCATTTCCTGAGTTTGTTTAGAACTTTCTCCAACTTCTACCTGAGAACTTCCTCCAACCTCCATTTCTATTTGCTTAGAATATTCATCAAACTGTAATCCCATCTGCCTAGACTCTTCCCCGACTTCAATTCCCTTCCCTTTTTCTAAAGGATTTTCTATTTTAGGCATCTTTTTAGTGACGGGCTTCCTCTTACGCACACGCCTCCATCCTACAAATCTCCTTCTTTTCTTGGGCTTGGGTTTCTCTGGAGGTGGAGCATTGAACTTAATAGGTTGTTCCACATCAGGAAAATACCCAGTAAATTCTTTAGAAACTTCTATGTTTACAGGGAAAAGGTTGAGATTCTCTAGGGCTCCAGATAACTCATTCATGCTGTTATGTAAAATACACACAATTACTAAGTTTAAAAATTATAACAAAATTTCATAGAAAACCTTTAAATATTATTTCAGACTGGGTAACTACAAAACCATTGAAAATTAAAATACACTAGGTTTTATTGTAAATTTATTTATTTACTAAAATAAAGTTTATGGACTGTAGTTGATAAAGGTGCTAAGACTTGAGTAAAATTATTTAAAGATTTGCATTAACTGCTACAGTAGCTAGCATATAAAGATCTGCCCATTTCTCATCTAACTTGTCCTCCCAAGGTGATTTACTGGTTAATTCCTGGATTTTCTGTTTAATCTTCTTTTCTCGGAATTTCTTTATTTTCTCTTTACTTTTCCTAATAATCAGACTTCTTTTACTAGGAGAAAGTGGTTCCTCATATTGTGCCTTTCGCACAAATATTCCTTCTTCAGGAATTACAGACTGATTTGAGGATTTGATTTGGGATGAACTTCCCTTCTCGTTGGATGACCTATCTAATTTAAGATAGATGTTTGACAACTTTTTCTTACCCATACTGTACTTAAAAAATAGTCAGTTAATAATACACATAATAGTAATCAGGAAAAATTAAGTATTTCTGAATACTTAACTAGCTTAACTCAGTGGCTCTGATACCACCTTTTTCTGTCACGGCCCCCGACCCGGTTTGACCCGTTTCAGGAGCCGCGGGACAGAAATCCCGTGGTATTTATTTAAAAGCGGAAGTTTTCTTCAGGATCTTTTTAAACTTGAAATATTTCCCGATTATTTTATTTCACAACTCGGGATAAAACCCGGTAATTTACAATCATAAAATTTCACGGAGAAATCTTTTTATTTTACAAAACATGTTTCTTTATTTTTATACTGAGCCACTTCCTTAAGCTTGTAGTGCTTCTCGGCACTTTTCCTTGATCACAACAGATCACCTGAAACATGTTTGAAAAAGGTTTTTTCAGCGGGAAATACTGAGTGAATCATTCATTTTACTAAAACGACCCGTTTGTTATAATTTACAGTATTAAGGGTGATTACATTGTTTCTATATCAACCAACTACCCACAGTATTTGTCACTCGACTTATTTCTGTGACTGTGGTCAGACCACCCATTGGCTAACTCGTTGTCCAATGGTGGCGGGAAAAAGTAACGTATACAATACCCCACATACCGGCTGTAATTTGGTGACTAGAAAGACTTAATCCCTGTAATTATAACTTTGAAAATAAACATGATTTTGAAAGTAATTTGATAAAAAGAGAATGACTCACATTGCAGATTTAATTTGAGCAGAGCCTAGCCTACTGATTAGCCTTTTAACCTAAATTTAATAACATGCACATAACCCGGTTAGTAACTTAATACAACATTTACGATAACTCACGAGATTAAAACCTTCACAACGAATGACAAAGTGTGATACTTAAACATCCATTGAATTAACAACGAATGACAAAGCATAAACCCTAATGTGGGCAGCACTTAAACATCCATCAGATAGTTTAATCGATCGGACATTGAATCGTAGCAGTGATCGAGTTAATACCCGGTATTGGAGCAGCACCCGACTAATTAAAGTTGTATTTTCGAGTTCAGAGCTTTATCAATTAGTTTTTACGAAAATATTTTGACACCAGTGGATTGTGCGAGTGACGGGCTATTTATAGTTAAAATTAGGACCTGTCGCGACCCGCGTAAAACACCACCTCAACTTTACGCGGCCCGCGTAAAACACCACCTCAACTTTACGCGGCCCGCGTGCCGCCCAGTCTACGACTAGCTTTGACCAGTCATCAGTAGAGTAGCCAGGTGGTTCGATACGTGGATCCGGATACTTATCCGGTCAACACAGGTTTGATGCGGCCCGCGTAAGATGTGCCTTGTCTCTTACGCGGCCCGCCTGAGACCCTAAGTTATTGATTTTCTTGGTTTTTCTTGTATGGTAGGGTTTCAGGGGCTCGGGTTTATCCTTACGGGTATTTTTAGGAAAATTTTGAGAGTCCTTACAATTTACTCTGGCAATCCAGCCGTGGGGGCTACCCCATGTTTAGTTATCTGGCTTTTCGGCCGTGGGGGCTACCCCATGTATATACTACTAGACTCGTTACCATATCGACTGCTGACTGTAGTCATGTTTATGTGCCCTGAACTGTCAATTTCTATCAGCATTGACGTGCCCAGATCCATTAGTTCACGCCCGTCCTCTGCGGCACGGTGTGAGGCTTGTCAGACCTAAATAGCGCTGTCTAACTAATGACCCGCTCGCCATTGGCCCGACGATTAAGTCGATATAAAAAGGAGGGACTTCGTGATAGAGTTTTGGTCTAGTAAAATGTAAACTGTCCAATAGGACGAGGAATTATATTCCTGAACCAGTACTGTCCTACCCAAGAAAGGACGAGGAATCCATGTTCCTTAACCGCATTCCCAACCCCTGGGAATCCCATGCTTTGTAAAGAGTGTAAACTCACCTTAGGTTAGCTCGGCAGATAAACGAAAGGTCAATCGAGCTACTAGTGGTCAACCACGTCCTAACATGGTTACCATAGAAGTCAGGTCTAGGTTCAAATAGTGCACGTATGTTTACACAAGTTAACAGGTTATTAACACGTCTTGATCATGGCAAACACGTATAACACGTTAGCAGTCAAATACATAACATACTAACACTTGTACGATCCCAAAGATAAAGCCCAATAGACAGGCGGCCCAACCTATTGTGCGATCAGCACAACTTGTGTGATCCACAATGGGTTGTGCGATCAGCCTTAAACCCGGCCCAATAACATAAGTAGTTCAGTAAGTAAACGGCCCAAATAAATAAGCAAGGATTCTCTTGTGCGATCCGGATGGCTTGTACGATCCGGTCGACTTGTGCGATCCAGTTGGATTGTGCGATCGGAACTAGCCCAGCCCAACATGTATACCCGGCCCAACAGTTAAACAACATTACAACTTGTGCGATCCAGTAAGCCTTGTGCGACTGAAGACATCTTGTGCGACCAGTTCATCTTGTGCGAATGGACTTCTTGTGCGATTAGTTTTATTATCCGGATATTATGCTATCTAGTTATATTGTTTCCATATTCGATCCAGTTGCAATCATTCAAGGGTTTCCATTTTCCATTCAATCATTTAATACTAACAGTTTCTTAACCAAACCAAAATTGATCAAACAAAGGTTTTTAGTATCAAATCTCTATGAACCCTAATCATGTTTCAAGCATAACAATAACTTACCACATCATATTATTGATCCGATCACATGAACATACAACCGATTATAAACATTTGATCCTAAATCATCATGCAACCTAATCCGAAAACAAAACATGATAGTCGATTAACATCATCACACACATCTGATTACTAGAACATCATCAAGCTAACAATCCGTAGCATAGAAGCATACCAGCCGATTTAACAAGCATTCGGTTCTCAATCATTAACAACATCAAATAATTAACAACCCTATATTGATCTACAATACTATACATGTGGACCGATTATATGAACATCACCAATAACAGTTTACATCATCATGTAGAGCATGAATAGCACAACATCATACAATCATAAAAGCAATAATAAAACACTAACCGGTTGGAGAAAGAACAAGGGTTGTTCCGAATAGAAAGCTTAGAGAGAATGAAGGTGTTGCCGTCGGGTTTGAGAGAGAGAGGAAGATAGTTAGGGTTTGTAAACTTTGAGTGATTTGATAAAATGTGAGATATGTACTAACACCCTATGTGTTAATCGAACTAATGGAGATGGGCCGATCCCAAACTTGGGCTGCCCTATAGATTCAAGTACAAGTTGTGTAGCCCGAATGGGCTTGTGCGATCGGATTAGACTTGTGCGGTTGAGTTGTGTTGTGTGTTCATATTACATACATACGTGTATTACACAAAATCACAAAACATAACAACATAACATTCCATTTAATCATCAAATTCACATAAACACATAACGTTCCACATACGTTACACCAAGGTACAAAGAGGTTTGAAATACAAGTTGTCACATAAACAAAGCCTTGTATGGCCTGAAACAAGCACCTAGAGCCTGGTATGAAACTCTTTCCACCTTTCTACTTTCAAATGGTTTCAAAAGAGGTACCATTGATAAAACACTGTTTCTAAAATGGAGAGGAAAGGATATAATGATTGTCCAAATTTATGTGGATGACTTTATTTTTGGAAGCACATGTAATAAAATGTGTGAAGAGTTTAGGCAGCTCATGACAGCTGAGTTTGAAATGAGTGCAATGGGTGAGCTGCAATGCTTTCTTGGTCTCCAAGTTCAGCAAATGCAAAATGGAACTTTCATTCATCAAAGCAAATATGCTAAAGAACTTTTAAATAAATTTGATATGAATGATTGTAAACCATGCAGCACATCCATGGCAACCAATAAGCTAGTCATGTCTGATGAAAAGGATGAGCTGATTGGCCAAACACTTTATAGAAGAATGATTGGGTCTCTACTGTACCTAACTGCATCTAGACCAGACATCATGTTTGCAACATGTGTCTGTGCAAGAAGTCAATCAGCTCCCAGGAAATCAAACCTCATTGCTGTAAAAAGGATCTTCAGATACATAAAAGGTAATCCCACACTTGGTATCTGGTATCCAGCTAATGGGAATATCAAGCTTTCAGGCTTTTCAGACAGTGACTTTGCTGGATGTAACACCACAAGGAAGTCCACTTCAGGAGGGTGCCAGTTTCTAGGAAATTGCTTGGTTTCATGGCAAAGCAAAAAGCAAGCAGCTGTTTCAACATCCACTGCTGAAGCTGAATACATTGCTGCTGCAAGCTGTACAGCCCAACTCATGTGGCTTCAATATCAGTTGTTGGATTTTGGTATCACTGCCTTAAAGACACCACTCATGTTGGATAGCCAGGCAGCAGAAAATATCATCAAAAATCCAGTTTCCCATTCAACCACCAAGCACATCGACATCAGACATCACTTTGTGAAGGATTGCTATGAAAAAGGTTTGATTTCGCTGCATCATGTTCCAACCAAAGACCAGCTGGCAGATGTGCTCACAAAAGCATTAGATACATCCACCTTTGAAAGCTTCGTCTCTAGGATTGGCATGCTAAACATGGAATAACAAGCAAAATCTTGTTTTTCTATGAATAAATGCATTAAAATGTTTTCAGAAAATAAAAAATCCATCCTTAAAAATAGCTAAAAATGAAATTTTCATTAAATCCTTAAAAGTCTGCCATAACCACTGATTGGTGCAAACATCTGTTTGTTATTTGCTATCCACTGCTGAAAGTCAACCTCTGTTTCTTCATTTTCCTTGGTAAACCCTGATGTCACACTTCAGTGTTTTAAAACCACTGACATAAGCTATCCACTGATAGTAAGAGTCACCCACTGTTCTCACTTTCCTTTGTGAACCACTGGTATTGCTTCATCAGTGGTTTATTAGACAACTTTCCTCCATTATTTCATCCTTTCATCAGGGGTTGACACGTGGTCAGTATTTATCTGTCAGATTTTTGTAACCGCTACCACGTCAGCACTCACTTTTTCATCATATAAAACCCTGCCCTAAACCCCCAAACAGGGTTTTCACTGTCGAATCGAATTCAAAATTCTTTTCTCAAAACAGTTTTCCACAAATATTCTCCCACAATCTTCATCGTCTTCACTTCATTTCTCTATTCTCTGTTTCAACCATGGTGAAAAAGGCAAGCAAATTCAAAGCAAAGGAGGCTACCGAGGTTGAAATTCCATACAAATGGTCACACAATTACTTGGGTATCTTTGAAAACCCCAGTGACAACAGAATATTTGATTCCATCATCGACACACTATCCTCCACAAAGTACAAAACTTTGTTCACTTGTAATACAACCATCTACCTGGATACTCAACGAGAATTTTGGAAGAACGTTACTCTTGAGAAGGTGGATAAAAAGGTTGTTGCCATAAATTCCACAATAAAAGGTGTAAAGATTTCTATCACACCTCAAGCCATCTCTGAAGTTTTTGAGCTCAACGATCTGGAAGGTAAAAATTCTTTAAAAAAAACAGAGTACCAAGGAGATTTCATTAAAAGAGGGTATGGAGAAGAAATGAAAAAAGATACTTTACAAAAGGGGAGTTTTCCTTCTGCTGTAAGGTTTTTATATCATACCCTCGTTATGTGTGTTTCTAACAAAACCACTGCTTTCAATGAAATCCCGTTGAAGATACAATACCTGGGTTATGCTATACATAACGGTGAAAATTTTAACTATTCCCAGGTAATCTTCGATAATTTGGTCAAAAATGTTGAGAAAAAGGCTTTTCTATTATTTCCAAGGTTTTTGAGTTACTATTTTAATAAAAGATTTTCAGAAAATAATGCCCATGTACTTGTACAGGGTCCTCCTTTTAAAATAAACAGTTTAACACCTGAAACATTCACAAGAAAGTTAAAATCTACAAAAACACAAGCAGAGGTGCCTGAGCAAAATTTAGCAGCTACCACTGCTCCTCATGTATCTGCTGCTGAGCCCACTGCTCCAGGTGATCAAGGCAGCATAACCACTATTTTGAAACCCACACCTGCCCTTACCAAAAAGACACCATCCAGAAAACCCCCCAAACCCATCAAAAAGGCAACTCTGGAAGATGAGATCCCAGAGCAACTGCCAGTGACAACACAAAAGTCACCAATAACCACTGCTGCTACTTCCTCACAGCAGTTGGAAGAAAGATCTCCACCTTTTCCTAAAACTTCTCCTGCATCCTCACAAAAGGATCAGGTTGTAAGCACAGGGACCCCACATTATGAAGTTCTGGGTCCAATTGGATCCATCTTCCTCAGTCCTGATCCCAAGGACATGTCTCTTTCTACTCCCATGCCTTCACCCCTCACATTACCACAATCCATGCTACCTTTGTTGCATGCAGTTGATATATCTCAGACACAAACCAGTTCCTCTCAACCACCTATCAATGAGAGTACACTCCTACAAGTGACTGGGTCTGATGCTTATACCTCTGCTATCCCAGCAACAATTGAGGAGGTTACACTGCAGGAGTTACAAGTAACTCCTGTTAGTAATTCAAGTGGAGCAGCAACTACTAATGTTGGACCCACTGGTCTACATTGGGTCAGTTGTTCTATCAATAAGACTCCCTTGAAGGCAATTTCTTCAGAGACAACCAAGGCAACCACTGGTGTGTTATCTTTAACCACTGGTGAGCTGTTCAAGGTGTCCACAAATGAAGAAAGAAGTCCCCAGTACTAAGAACAAGGGGCATCAGTGGATAACTTTTGGAATACATTCCCTAAGTCTACCACTGATACAACCACTGCTGGTGGGAAATCAGATGATCCCATTCATTTGGGTGATGGTTTAAAATATAAGAAATTGACGGAGAGAGTGGATAAAATTGAATCATCTGTTGCAGACATCAAAATAATGCTGCAGCAGGTGTTAAATTTACCAAAGTCTACATCCACTGTTGCACCATCTCCACCAACTGCCTCATTATCAAATGAGTTGTGGAGTTTATTTCAACCAATGCTCCATCATCAAAGAGACATAGCTGATCAGCAACATGAGTTACAAGTTCAAAAGATCAGAAATCTCACGGAGGCAAGGTTTAAAGACACTTAAGCAGACATCAAGGCACTAAAGGCCCATTTACTCAACACCACTGGCACTGCTCCTCCCTCAGTTATCTTTATGGATAAACCACCACCAAATAATGCCAAAAAGGGGGAGAAAATAAAGCAGTGGAAGAAAAAGGGGAAGAGAGGCTAAGGGTAAATCCAGGTGGGAAAAGGAGAAGAAAGTTTTGATGGATAAGGAAGTTCAGGGTACTTCAAAGCTACAGAATAGGCCAAATATTCCTAAGCCACAAAGAAGGCCTACTAGACAAGTAAGGCAACCCAAATCCACACCTTCTGAAGCCACCAAACATACTCCTAAATCACCACCCAAAAGCTCCAAACAACAATCTTCCACTCAAACAGCTGTTGTAACACCTGCTGTATCAACAATTGTTGGTACTTCAGTGGTTTCAGCAGTTGTTAAACCAACAACCACCATCTCAACACACACCACTTCAACACACACCACAACCACTGTCTTACCACCACCACCAAAAATAACCTCACCACTTTCACCTCCTGCCAAGAAGCAGAAGACATCAGATGTTACAACATCTGGTGTAATGACAACAGTGGTTGAAACACCAGTTGTTTCAACAACTGTTAGTCAGTCACCTTCCACCACTCAAATCACCATCACTAATCCACCCAAAACATCATCAGCCTCTCTTACAATAAAAAGGAGAAGGATTTTCATACCTGATGATGATTCTCCATCACCACCACCAACATCTTCACAATCACTTGCACTGATTCTAAACCCTATTCCTCTCTCATCAGCTCCAGTACAACAACCAATCCCTATCATCACTCCTGTAGGTGTCCAATTTCCTCTAGAACTTGAAGCAGTTAGAGAAGAGATCAAATCCTTCTACTATGAGGATGACCCTGCTAAAAGGAAGTTGCCATCAGTTGTAGGATATCCGAGGCCTAACAACATTGAAGAATACTTGAAAGTTAAGGCTAAACAGGCAGAGGATATTTCCAAAAGAAACTCTCAAGGAAAAACTGACAAAGAAATTCAAAGGCGTTACCAGTTTCTATTTAATCAAGTCAGATCCTTAGAGCAATTTGCAAAAAATGTTTGTCAACAAATCTCAGAGAGAGCAGATGAAACTTTGAGAAAAGACTACATTGAAAGCATCATGGCAACTAAGAAGTACAAGGGAGAAAAGCATATGTACAAGGAGTAGACCATTCCTGAGCTTGAACAAGAAGCAGCCAGGATTCAAGAAATGATAAAGAATAAGGTCAAACACACTCCTCCAAATTGGTCAAAGTACAAAAAGAATATGCCTGACAAAACACAAGAGCTGAAGAGAATGAAAGAGGAATTGGTTGCTGCTGACTATGGGTCCAAAAATCAAGTAGCAAGACGGAGAGAAGACACAGTCAGGTCCACCTACAAAAGGTTGGAGGAACTAAGGAAGAAAGATCCTAAAGTTCCACAAAAACCTGATTACCCTGAAGCAGAGGTTTCAAAAAGACCACCAAAACTGCAAATTAGGAGATCCACTGCTCCAACTGGTACTGCCATCTATAAAAGAAAGCAACAAGAACAGTTGGATGCTGAAACAGTGGAAGAAATGATGGCAGGAGATGACCTTGTAAAAATAGGGATTAAAAGGATGATAGAAGAAACTCTTGGCCTAAATCAACCTGCAAGCACTGCTCAGACAGTCATCAATAGGCCAGCATCACCCAACTCCTCATCCAATAAAAATCTCCCAAGAAACCCACCAGGCTCAAAAGTACTAAAGTGGGAAACTGGCAAACAGACCCATGTACTGACTGTGTTCAAGTCTAGTGGAGAAGTGAAGAAATTAACAAGGGAACAAGCACTTGGCCTAAGTCTTGAAGATATGCAGGATCTCCTTGATCTTCCACTTTATAGGGATGAAGATGACACAGATGCCCTAGACTTTGAGTTGCAACTTAAAGGTCAGATAAGGGAACTGTTGATGAGGCAATAAAGTTCCACAATAATGAAGGGTTTTGGCATTATCTGTTCCAGGGGGAGATTGTTGGGATTGAACCCTATCAGATGAACAGATAATTAAAGCCAAAACTGGATCAGGACAGTGGATCCAGAATAAGCAGATGTTGTGTTACAAGTCTCTCCCCTTGAAAGTGGTTTCAACATCTGCTGACCTCCTATCTACTGATCTCTACAACTGCTGGCCTACAACCGCTGATCAAGTCAAAGACTAAAGACCTGCTGTTCAATCTATTGCTTTGGGTTAAGCACTGCTGGTAGTTATCAAGTACTGCTGACGTCACAAAAGTGGAAGGACCAACAGTAGTTTACTTTACTTATGTAATGTATTGTATAGCAGTTGTTAGCTTAAGCAGTGTTTGTATAGATCAGTTTTTTGAAGTTGTTAGGAGGTTAGATGTCACTTTCATGGTGACGTCAGCATTGATGCCTCAGTGGTTTGTCCGTGCCTATAAATAAAACAATACCATGCACTGTTCTATCAGCTCTTTGCAAAATCTTCTTCCTGCACGAACAAACACTGTGAGCTCAGGCTGAGGGGGATTTTGTATTCATACATGCATTGTAATCGTTATTGAAATAAATTCAATCTTTCGATTCTTTGTTGAAAATGTTTGATCAAAACAATTCTCCTGTTTGATTGTGTGCAAAGTTTGTTTCCTTCTAAAATTCCGCTGCACTACTCATTCATCTTCATTTTATTTCAAACGTAAAACACAATCAAAACCAAACTCAGATCCTAACATTTAATTATAAGAGATGAAATCTATAGAGTTTATAATATTAGGCTTGATTTTACCCAACATCCTTATATTTAGGAAGTGAGTATTAGATCTTATTGTAAGGTAATTTATGAAGCTAAGAATAGAATAAAAATCCTAATCGATAAGAAAGTCGTACTTTCTTGTGGATAACTGGTAAGTTATTACATTAAAAATAGGATATCATAATTTGCTATTAGAAAAAGAAGGCTATCAAACAATGATAATGGCACGGATACATGAACTCCAATCTAACCCATATATTCCTGACAAGCTTATAAGCTGGCAGGGCCATCCTTGAGAATTCGTGTACCCTGTTCAAGCTCGAAAAAACATGCCCTTACGCCTTAACGAAATTAGGTACTAGGCTCACTAAAGGTCTAAACCTAATTCCAATGGTCTAATAACTAATCTAAACCAAAAGAATAATTTTGTAATTGGGCCTATATTGGTTTTTGTATGTGTATACCCTATTAAAAAATATATTTTACATATACATATCGGGTTTTTTCAAAAAATAAAATGCCTTTCGAAATATCAGGCCCTGGCCGGTGGTCCTTCCCGCCCACCCTCAGGGCCGGCCATGTAAGCTGGCACATATTTATACAATATTGAAATTCTTAAAGAACCTATCTTCGGCTTATTTTTACATTTTCAGGTATGATTCCTCGTGATTGAGGAAGAGGAAGAAACTATTCTTATAGACGAAGAGTTAGAAATACTTCAAACAGGCAGGATATAGTCCTAGCCCAAATGGAGAATAAAAGGCTTATAGTTGCCTCTAGCTCAAATGTTGCTCATAGCAGTACAAACGTTGGAGATATCTAGATTGATCCAAGTGATCCTTTATAAGTAAAGATCATGGCTATAATAGAGGCCGAAAAAGAAGAAGCCTCAAATGCCACTTATGCTACAGTAGCACAAGAGAACGATAAAGAAGATTCTTCGCTCATAATAGAAAGACAAAAGAATATAATTCTTTTGAATCACCAAGATGAAATTTTTTTGATGATCCCTTGGGTCTCATGCAAAAATATATGGAACCAGCATAGCATCATATGATGCGCCATCTTATAAGACGCGCCAGTATTATCAGAATATCCTTCAGTTGACAGAAACCCAAATGAAAGGGAAAAGAATATATATAATTTCAGTAAAATTTTTATTAAAAAATCATATCTCCACAAAAATGGGGACTAAGTACCCTAAAAGAAAGAGAATATATATATATATATATATATATATATAGAGAGAGAGAGAGAGAGAGAGGAAGGTTAACGTACATAACGGCTTAACGTACATCACGTATGACAGGTAATTACGCATGTTCATTTTAAAATCACGCACGTTATAGCTCAAAAATCCAAAATCACGCATGTTGAAACACAAAAATCACGCATATTGAAAACATTAATCACGCATGTTATAAAACAAATCACGCACGTTATCATACGTGAAGTACGTTAAGCCGTAATGTACGATATACTTTTTATATATATATATATATAGGACAAGGATCCTTTAGGAACCACCAGTGGCGGACCCATGAATTTTTCCATGGGGGTGCGGAACATTTTTAAAAATTTTAGGCCCCTAGGTATATAAGTAAAAAAACCGGTCCGTATCGGGTCGGGTCATGTAAAACAAATGAACATCAAACTAAATTTATATAATCATCAAAAACATGTCAAACCTTGTTACAAACATAATTAAAACGTCGACGCCGTACGGGTTTTCATTTTTTGAAATCTATCCAAAACATCATCTAAAGCTAATTTCTTAAGCAATTCTTTCTCTATATAACATAAGTTCATCGCTCCATAACATAATGTTTCAATTTTAATTTTCAACTATTCAATCCCTAGAAATCATAACGTAAATTGTAATCACCCTAAAAATATATAAACAACATAATCACCCTAAAAATCATCTAAACAACCATAAACAACGTCAAAACACACAAAATTTCAAACCTATTTAACAACTTTATTACCCTTTTTTCTACTATAATATCAACCAAAATCATCAAAATAACAAAGAAACTTACCCGTGTTCGGATTCCGGTTAGATTTGGTGTCGAACGACGGTGGTATGGTGGCTGATTACAGTGGTCGCCGGCTGCTGGACTGTTGTCACTGGGTGATGTTGTTCGTTGGCAGTGCAGGGACGCAAGAGAGAGAGAGAGCGGGATAGAATTTCTTAAGGTTTTGGGCTTTAATTATTTTATTATAGTTTGAAATATTGTTGGGTTTGGTTAATGGGCTAAGACTTAGTGGGCAAGCTAGTTAGGAATTATAAGTGGGTAAAGGTATGGGTATTTGGGTTTAGTTGGTTAGGTATTAAAAGTTATATAATTTAGGTAGTATATTTAAAAAAAAAAAATAAGAGTTTACTAAAAAAAATTTACGGACGAAAAATTTCAAAGGGTGCGGTCGAAAATTCCAAGGGGTGCGGACGAAAAATTCCAAGGGTTGCGGACGGGATTTTCGACGGAATTTAGCCCTAATTTTTTCCCCCCAGGGGTGTGCCCGCCCACCTTAGGGTGGGGTTGGGTCCGCCCCTGGGAACCACCCTTTATTGCGAGAACCGCAAGAACCAGTGTGAACACAAACAATAATACCTAAAAAAATAAAAAAAAACACCAAAAAAAAAATTTTTTTTTTACTGTTTTTTTTTTTTTTTTGTAAAAATCGCTATATTTTGTTTACAATAAAAAAAATTTCAAAAAAAAAAAAAAATTCGAGTCACACTTGTTCATGCACATGTGCATTTATATCATTTCTTTGACAAATTCCGTAATTCATTACAAATATTAGACAATTGCACTTTCATTTACACTACCACGTGTCATGCACTACTTTTTACGTTACCAATATTAGAAATGCACATGTGCATCTATATGTATTAACATGAAATAAGGTGTGTTCGTACACTACTTTCTCTTTCATCTATTATTCCATCCATAATACACAAACATGCACATGTGCATTTTTGTCATTTATTTGACAAATTCCGTAATTCATTACACATATTAGACAATTGCACTTTCATTTACACTACCAAATGTAATACATTACTTTTTACATTACCAATATTAGAAATGCACATGTGCATTTATATGTATCAACATGAAATAAGGTGTTTTGGTACACTACTTTGAATACACTTTCCCTTTTATCTATCATACCATCCATAATACACTACCATTACCCCCTACCATCCATAATACAATACCATTACCTCCTACCATCCATAATACAATACCATTACCAATATTTTCCCTTTATTACATGTATGTAAACACCATTTATACCATCCAATCAACATATTACATCATAAATTGACAACTATAACCAAACCATCAACCACTAGATATAACTAACCAAAAAACATGTATATGGGCCTACTTCTCCATTCAAAATCACAAACTTTTTGTACCAAAACACGTTATATCATGGTTATACCTAATGATGCACATGTGCATTTTAAATACTGGTAATGAAAAAGTAGTGTATTACGAATAGTATTGTAAATTAAAGTGCAATTGTCTATTCCTGATAACGTATTACCGAATTTGTCGAAGTAATGATACATATGCACATGTGCATAGATATCTGTTACTCGAAAAAAAAGTTTTTTTTTAATGGTAACGAAATATAGCGATTTTTTGAAAAAAAAAAATATTAAAAAAAAAATTTTTTGAGTGCTTTTTTTATTTTTTTTAGAATTTATTTTGTGTTCACATTGTTTCTCGCGATTCTCGCAATAAGGGTGGTTCTCGCATGAGCCTTACCCTATATATATATATATATATATATATATATATATATATATATATATATGTATGTATATGTAACAATCCTCAATAATCCGACACCCTCGAATATTTTTCCGACACTCTAATATATTTTAAAATATCCCAATATGTCCCAAAATACACCACATACGTGAAAACGGGCCCCAAATACATTAAATAGTATTAAAAATAATTAAAAATTGAGTTTTTAAGTTGAGGCGGGCCGCGTAAGACCCACCCCAACCTTCACGCGGGCCGCGTGAGCTTAAAAGGTGGCGCAGCCCGGTGTGGCCACGTAGCCCAACACCCGGCGAACCTACCTGATGACCTGGATCACCTACGCATTGACCTGGGGTTAACGCGTGCCGCGTAGGCCCTGCCCTTGTGTTACGCGGGCCGCGAGAGAACCAGATTCAGCACCTATATAAGCAGGCCATCGGGTTTCATTCAGAATCGCTCAAATCTTTCTTTCTAAATGTGAATTTCTGATAATAGGCATAATACTCGGGTATTATACCCCCCTAAATAGCGAAGTTCTGCTCCGTTGTAAGTATTATAACCCCTGGATTCGTATTAGATACGCTGCCCGATTGATCTAGGGTTCCGTAACGGCTGTCGTGGTTCTGCCCGACGTAGTCGTTGGAATGCCGTCTCGGGGAGGGTATTACTAATGTTAAAATGGGTTATTAGACTAACGCGTGTGCATTTGTGTAAATTATAGATTGTCACCAGGAAACCCTTATGGAAAATCTAAGACAACAATGTGAGTTGATCCACTTTTTGTTAACTGTTTTTACAAAACCTTAAATACTTTTCCATGCGAATGATAGTTATTGAGTATTTGTAAGAATACAATTATCATGAGTATGTTGGGGTTTTGTATACAAAATTTGTTACCACCTGGTCAAGGAGTAACATTTCCACAAGTCAGGTTTCACAGTACCATGGATGTTAATTGTTATGTCTTGGAAACAAATTTAATTGCGGGATTGCCCTCAATACTGTACACTGTGAAATGATTATTATTTAAACTTGATTAAACTGGGATTCACTCACCAGTATTTCCCACTGACAAATGTTTTTAAAACGCGTTTCAGGTAACAAATTATGAAAGCCAAATAGAAGCCAGCTGGACAGCACTGAAGGCTTGGAAAAGTGGCAATAAAGTTAGCTAAAATAAAATAGATGTTTTCACTAATAAATAGGATTTATTCCTATGAAAACGTGTGTACTACGAACTTGGGTTTTAACCCATATGTTTAATATTATGGAATTGTGGTATTTTACTCTGAACAAATATTTCCTAACTACGATCCTGATGAAAATTTCCGCTGCCAAATTAGACAATACGAGATACCACCGAATCTGGCTCGCGGCCGCCAGTTCCCTGGGATTAGGGATCGGGGGTTGCGACAGGAGGTGGTATCAGAGCTAAGCCACTGATTCAGCCACATAAGTGTTCTGCTGACATCAAAATTTATTCTGTTAGGAAATAAATTACGGGAATACATGCATAATTGTATTTTATTGCTATGTGTTATTTGACTATTTGTTAGTTTACAGTATGAGCGACCTAGGACCATCTGACGCGTACCGTCAATTGTCTGGTTCGCCTAGAAGCGAAGGCACCTCCTCTTCTCAGCCTGCCCTCTTAGGGTATTCTGCTGATACGAAAGAAGGAATCTTTGTGTTTAAGGCTCAGTCAGAAGAGCCATTTCCTCATAAAAAAAGGGGATGGTTCAGTCGAGGGGCACACGAGCATAGAAAACGTATGAAAAACTTACAAGACCAGAGAGTACTAGCCGCAGCCAAGAAAGAGACATATGCCTATGCCCAGGATATGATAAATAGGGGTATAGCCAACATCCACATCTTAGCAACCACTGCAGCTGACCCTAATCTAGAGCAAATAATAGCACCTCAACCACAACTACCAATCCCTGATCAACCGATGTAAATAGAAAACCCTGAAAACCAAGTAGAGATGCATGACTTCAATCCAGAAGAAATCCCTAGGGTACCAGCACCAAACCCCTAGACCCAAATTTCGATCCCTGGTGGGATGAAGTTAGGGACTATGTGTAACGCTACCCGATACATGAAGACACGCCCATGCAGAACATAGGAGCCTATCCAGGTATGGACCCTTTTGATCCCTATTACTATGATGAATACATTAGGGAAATTTTAGAAGATCCTTACCGATTCCAGGCACCTACACCCCCATACCGGGAACCCGCACCCCAGATTCCGAACCCAGTCCTAGAACCTGCACCCCCAATGAGTGCAGAAAATGTACAAGAACTTATGACATTTGGTGAGGAAATTTTAGAGAGCAGTGAGAGAATGAGACAGGTGGGAGGGCGACTCTTCTGGAAGTACGACGAGCGCAATATGGATTTCTGGATGAATCCATATCCATAGAGGTGATGGTGGAGATGGTAATAGTAATAGTAATAATAATAATAAAATAATAAAATAAAATATGTGTGTAAGGATGCCTACTACTATTAGTGTAATTTTCTTTCTGTTGGCATTGTAATTTTTTCAGTACTGGTGTGTAATAGATGCCTAGTATATAGATGAATAGAGTAAAGTCGCAATGATCGACGCTTTTGGCAAAAAAATGTGTGTCATGTGATTGGCTATATTAAATATTATTTTGTGATATTAATATGGGGTAAATGTTTAAAATCCAGATGGCCGACGAATGAAATCAAGGAAATCTCAATAATGATAACCAGAGTAACATTAATGTGGTTAATGAGAATCCAAGCATCAATAACAATGGGAACCAAATGGATAATAGTGTCGTTCAACACATAGTGGCACAAGTAATTATAGGTGCAATGCCATTTATTATTCAAACAATTCAAAAAGCGAATAATAAAAGTAAGCATAGTAGTAAGCGACCAATTGAACTAGAAAACAGCATGAACAATGGACCCGTACTTCAAGTGCCCATTCCCAAAAGAAGAAGAACCATGCCTTATGGTTGTTCTTATAAAGAATTCTGGTCCTGTAAACCAATAGAATTCTCGGGCAATGAAGGACCCATTGCAGCCCTACGCTGGATAGAAAAAACTGAGGCTGTTTTAAAAATAAGCAAGTAAGTGTGCTGAAGAAGATAAGATAATGTTTGCTTCTAATCTGTTTAAAAACTCAGGCTTAGAATGGTGGAACACTTTCCTCCAGTCAAGAGGAAGTGATAGGGTATACAACATGGAATGGGAAGAATTTAAGAATATGGTAGAAAGGAAATTCTGCCCTCCCAATGAAAAGGAACAGATAGCAAATAAGTTCCTAAACTTAAGAATGACCGGAGTAGATAGTAAGGGCTATACTACTACATTCTTTGAATATGCTAGAATAGTACCAACCCTTGCATCACCTGAACCAGTGTTAATCTCCCGTTACATATGGGGATTAATCGGAGAGATTAGACATGTAGTCAAGGCAGCTATACCTCAAACTATAGAAGAAGCTGTAGAACTAGCAAATACCTTGACAGGTGAGCTAATCCGTACTAGAGAAGAAGACCAGAGGAGGAACCTAACCCAAAGGCTTACCCAAGAATTCCGTTCTGGGAATTACAACCGTAGAAATATGGGTTCTACCTCTGCACCATTCTGTAAGGTCTGCAAGAAAAAGCATTCGGGAAAATGCTCCACTCTTTGCAATTTCTGCAAAATGCCAGGACACAAGGAAGAAGATTGCAGGAGGAAAACCAGTAATGGACTGTGCTACAACTGTGGAGAAAAAGGTCACATCAAGCCGAATTGTCCAAAATTGACTCCAGCTGCAAACAACAAGAACACTAAAAATGCTAGAGCATTTGTTCTGACTGCAGATGAAGCCAAGATGATTCCAGACATGATAGCTGGTACGCTTTTAGTTAATGATATATTTGCTAAAGTATTATTTGACTCTGGTGCGAACCAAAGTTTTATTAATACTTCGTTTTGCAAACTTCTAAATCAGTCATTAACTAAACTACCACAAGAATGTCTCGTAGAGACAGCTAATGGAGAAACAGTTAAGATTTCGGAAATCTTACAGGGAGCAAGAATAGAAATTGTAAATCAGAAGTTTAGGGCAAACCTTTACCCAATGAATCTGGCAGGATTTGATATCGTTTTAGGAATGGATTGGTTAATAGCCAATAAAGCCAGTATTTTATGTGATCAAAAGTCAATCCAAGTAAATTCACCAAAAGGTGAAAAGATCACAATTAAAGGAGATAAACCCTCTAGATCCATTAAATTCATCTATGTGATGAAAACTGCAAGCTATATAAGAAAATGTTCTATAGTGTATTTGATTTCCATAATCACTAACACTAAAGGAAAAGAACTAAAAGACATTACAGTAGCGTCTCAGTTTTCAGATGTATTTCCAGAAGAATTACCAGGACTACTTCCAGACAGAGAAGTTGAATTCAGAATTCACCTACTGCCAGGAACAGCACCAATTGCCAAAGCACCTTACCGTTTGGCACCCGCCGAAATGCAAGAACTGAAGAAACAATTAGATGAATTGTTGGAAAAAGGATTCATACAACCAAGTTCATCGCCATGGGGAGCGCCAATATTATTCGTTAAAAAGAAGGACGGATCAATGCGTATGTGCATTGATTACCGTGAAATGACTAAAGTCGCGATTAAGAATTGGTACCCATTACCGAGAATCGATGATCTATTCGATCAATTGCAAGGAGCTTGATTTTTCTCTAAAATCGATTTAAGGTTAGGATATCATCAATTAAAGGTACAGGAAGAGGATATTCCTAAAACCGCATTCAGAACAAGGTATGGTCATTATGAATTTACTGTCATGCCATTTGGTTTAACCAATGCCCCAGCTGCATTTATCGACATGATGAACCGAATATGTAAGCCATATTTGGATAAATTCATAATTGTTTTCATAGATGATATTCTAATTTACTCTAAAAGTAAAGAGGAACATGCAAAGCATTTGCACGCACTTTTCAGTTTGTTAAGAAAGGAAAAGCTTTATGCTAAATTTTCAAAGTGCGAGTTTTGGTTAGAACAGGTACAGTTTCTTGGACACTTAGTGAACCATGAAGGAATTCATGTAGATCCAACAAAGATCGAGGCGATTATCAAATGGAAAACCTCCGAATCACCAACCGAGGTTAGAAGTTTCTTAGGATTGGCCGGTTATTATAGAAGATTTATTCGAGATTTCTCTAGAATAGCCATTCCTTTAACTAAGTTAACCTGTAAATCCATTAAGTTTGAATGGGGACCAAAACAAGAAGAAGCATTTAGAATTCTTAAGCATAAATTAACCCATACACCCATACTAGCGTTACCAGAAGGAACTGAACACTTTGTAGTCTATTGTGACGCTTCTAATTTAGGTTATGGATGTGTATTGATGCAACGCCATAAGGTTATAGCTTATGCATCTAGACAACTTAAGAATCATGAAGAGAATTATTCAACCCATGATCTAGAATTAGGAGCTATAATTTTTGCCCTTAAGATTTGGAGACATTACCTTTATGGTAGTAAGTTTACCATATTTATAGATCATAAAAGTTTAAGGTATGTTTTCGAGCAAAAGGAGTTGAATATGAGACAAAGACGCTGGATGGAGATGCTCAGTGATTATGATTGTGATATCCAGTATCATGAAGGAAAGGCAAATGTAGTTGCTGATGCTTTAAGTCGAAAGTATCATGAAAAGCCAAAAAGGGTACGTTCTCTTAAATTAAATCTGCAAGTAGATTTAAATGATCAGATAAGAGAAGCACAAGAATCAGTAATCAAGGATGATACTGAAAAATTAAAAGGTATGCTAAAAGAATTAGAACAAGGAACAGATGGAATTTGGAAATTCCATGAAAAGAGAATGTGGATACCTAAAATTAGGAAACTTACGTCATCATATATTAGAAGAAGCCCATAAGTCTAAGTATACGATGCATCCAGGAAGTGATAAAATGTACCAGAATTTAAGAAAGAATTTCTGGTGGATAGGAATGAAAAAGGACATAGCAACTTATGTTTCTAAATGTTTAACTTGTTCACAGGTTAAAGCTGAACACCAGAAACCCACAGGTTTATTACAACAGTTAGAAATGCCAGAGTGGAAATGAGAATTGATAATAATGGATTTTGTTACTAAATTACCCAAAACAAAGAAAGGAAATGATACAATCTGGGTGATTGTAGATAGGCTAACCAAGTCAGCTCATTTCCTACCAATGAAGGAAACTTTAAGTATGGAACAGTTAGCTAAATTATATGTAAATGAAATAGTTTATTTACATGGAATACCTTTATCAATTGTTTCTAATAGATATAGTCGTTTTACTTCTCATTTTTGGTTAAGTTTCCAAAAAGCCATGGGAACCAAGTTAAATCTGAGCACAGCTTATCATCCTCAAACAGACGGACAAAGCGAAAGAACAATTCAGACAATGGAGGACATGCTTAGAGCTTGTGTAATTGATTTCGGAGGTAATTGGAACGATCACTTACCTTTAATAGAATTTTCATATAATAATAGTTATCACACAAGTATCAATGCTGCACTATTCGAAGCACTTTATGGACAAAAGTGCCAAACCCCAGTCTGTTGGGCAGAAATTTGGGAAAAGCAACTATCTAGACCTGAGATAGTGCAAGAAACAATCGACAAGATCATTCAAGTCAAGGAACGACTGAAAGCAGCACAAGATCGACAAAAGAGCTATGCTGATAACCAACGCAAACCATTAGAATTTCAAGTAGGAGATAAAGTATTATTGAAGGTCTCTCCTTGGAAAGGAGTGGTAAGATTCATCAAACGGGGAAAGCTAAGTCCCAAGTATATTGGACCTTTTGAGATTATTAGAAGAATAGGACCTGTAGCCTATCAGCTACAACTGCCAGAGGAAATGGCAGGAATACATGATGTATTTCATGTATCTAATCTCAAGAAATGCTTAGCTGATGAATCGCTAATGGTACCTCTTAAGGATATAGAGGTAAATGAACAACTCAAGTTTGTAGAAAGACCTCTACAGATTGAAGACAGGAAAGTCAAGAATCTCAAGCACAAGAGATTAGTTCTGGTCAAAGTGAAGTGGGACTCCAAAAGAGGACCTGAGTACACATGAGAACTTGAATCTGAAATGCAAAGGAAATATCCGCACTTGTTCCAATAGATCTCGAGGACGAGCTCTAAAACAAGGTGGGGAGGATGTAACAATCCTCAATAATCCGACACCCTCGAATATTTTTCCGACACTCTAATATATTTTAAAATATCCCAATATGTCCCAAAATACACCCCATACGTAAAAATGGGCCCCAAACACATTAAATAGTATTAAAAATAATTAAAAATTGAGTTTTTAAGTTAAGGCGGGCCGCGTAAGACCCACCCCAACCTTCACGCGGGCCGCGTGAGCTTAAAAGGTGGTGCAGCCCGGTGTGGCCACGTGGCCCAACACCCGGCGAACCTACCTGATGACCTGGATCACCTACGCATTGACCTGGGGTCAACGCGGGCCGCGTAGGCCCTGCCCTTGTGTTACGCGGGCCCCGAGAGAAGCATATTCAGCACCTATATAAGCAGGCCATCAGGTTTCATTCAGAATCTCTCAAATCTTTCTTTCTAAACGTGAATTTATGATAATAGGCATAATACTCGGGTATTATACCCCCTAAATAGCGAAGTTCTGCTCCGTTGTAAGTATTATAACCGCTGGATACGTATTAGATACGCTGCCCGATTGATCTAGGGTTCCGTAACAGCTGTCCTGGTTCTGCCCGACGTAGTTGTTGGAATACTGTCTCGGGGAGGGTATTACTAATGTTAAAATGGGTTATTATACTAACGCGTGTGCATTTGTGTAAATTATAGATTGTCACTAGGAAACCCTTACGGAAAATCTAAGACAGCAATGTGAGTTGATCCACTTTTTGTTAACTGTTTTTACAAAACCTTAAATACTTTTCCATGCGAATGACAGTTATTGCGTATTTGTAAGAATACAATTATCATGAGTATGTTGGGGTTTTGTATACAAAATTTGTTACCACCTGGTCAAGGAGTAACATTTCCACAAGTCAGGTTTGACAGTACCATGGATCTTAATTGTTATGTCTTGGAAACAAATGTAATTGCGGGATCGCCCTCAATACTGTACACTGTGAAATGATTATTATTTAAACTTGATTAAACTGGGATTCACTCACCAGTATTTCCCACTGACAAATGTTTTTAAAACGCGTTTCAGGTAACAAATTATGAAAGCCAAATAGAAGCCAGCTGGACAGCACTGAAGGCTTGGAAAAGTGGCAATAAAGTTACCTAAAATAAAATAGATGTTTTCATTAATAAAATAGGATTTATTCCTATGAAAACGTGTGTACTACGAACTTGGGTTTTAACCCATATGCTTAATATTATGGAATTGTGGTATTTTACTCTGATCAAATATTTACTAACTACGGTCCTGATGAAAATTTCCGCTGCCAAATTAGACAATACGAGATACCACCGAATCTGGCTCGCGGCCGCCCGTTCCCTAGGATTAGGGATCGGGGGTTGCGACAATATAGGGTCGGGATTTAGAGAAAACGGTAGAAAGTGTGAGAACGCTTATGGATCGTCCGGTCAAAACAATCTATGGACTAGATTGGCGCGGTGGCATTTTCGTAAATAACATCAATTTTATTACGTGGTCGCGCTTGATTAAGGGTAAAAGGGTCTTTTGACTTCTTCACACAAAACGTCATCTCATGAAATAAAACGTCAAAAACAAAAATCACACATCATTCTAACTAAAAACGCCATTAGATATAAACCGGCAAACTTAATTATAGTAAAATTCCGCCAAAAAAATCCTATATATACAACATCTCAGACCTTCAATTAAAAACACACACAAAAACCCAAACGCCATATTTAATATATCCCATTCGCCTTAGAAACGCCAAAAAACCCGAACATCAAATATCTTCTCACCCAAAACGTTTTTTTTTTAAATTCAGTTTGGTTGTCTGTAAGATTTCGCTCAATGAAATGGACAAAATCCTTAAGTGAGGATATTGTCCATTTCATTGAGTAAAATCTTATTGACTTATCCTCAACTTCCATCCAATTTATAACGCCAAAATATACAAAAACATTATTGAGGTTTGTTGTCAATAAAGTTTAGTTGTATGGGGTGGACAACATTGTCAGTTATCTTTCTTTACCGAGTATTAACAATGTTGTTCATCTCATACAGCAAAACATTATTGATTTTAGCATGATCAAATTTTGAGATTTAAGATGCTTTAATTTGGTGGCGTTCTTTTTATCGGTAAAACGCCAAAAAAGTTAAAAAATCAAACATCGTTCATTGGAGAATTCAAGATTGTTGGTTGAAGAGTCAAAACTCAATAACATTTTACTGCATGAGATGGACAAATCTTCAAGAAAAAGATGCTGATGTCAGACTTTGTGCTTCCAAACAACCACAAAAAACTACTTGAAATTTTTTTTAAAAAAACAAAATGAATCATACGAAAGTCGAACCAGCCAGTTAATGTGATTCAAAAAATAAGAAAGAGACTGGTGACAGTGAAGATTTGGAAGATCAATTTTTATATATTCTTTTTTTTTATTTTCTTTTTCAGTTGATTGTTATATAATAAAAACGCCAAAACAGCCAAAACGCTTGTTTAAACGCTATCATCCCGTAAAACGCCCCCAAAAACTCTCAAACTATAATAAAATTACTTTAAAAAAGAATTATAAAAAACCCAAAAAATAAAAAAAAATAAAAAGCAAACTTGAAAATGTAACTAGAAACAGTAACTACAAAAACAGTAAAAATGAAGAGACGGAAAATTTATTATATTAGAATTTAAAACGCCAAACTTGAAAGACGGGATGTGTTACAGACTTCAGAGAAAAAAGCTTATCAAAAACAATAATTACAAACAGTAACCGAAACGATGAATATTTTATTATAATAATGCACCGCCTAACCTACGCCGCCAAAAGAAATCCTATAAAATAATAACTCTCAGCAACTTCCATTTAATCAAACCAAAAAAACAAACGCCAAAATACTACTAGATACCACTCACTGCAAAACGCCAAAAAATAAAAAAAAATCAAAGATGGCTAATATGCTATCTTGGATATTCAGTATTAGTGTTCGTGAAGTTTCACTGAATTGATTGTTAGCTGAGAGGAGTAACTCAGAAAGATTTTATTATATGAGATGGACAATTCTTCAAGAAAAAGATACTGATGACAATCGAATGTCATTTTGTGTTCTTTGTTCTTGAATAAGGCTTGGATGAGGAAAAGAGATCAATGACACTGAAGAGTGGCATGATTATAAAGATGAAGATGGCGATGAAGAAAAAGCGAAAAACCCACCCACACGTCATAGATCTATGTACCCAAACATCCACAAAAAGCCACTTCAACAGACGAGAAGGAAAAATAATCAAACCGATGGGTTTGTTAAGTTTTACATAAAACGCCATATATTTGGTGACAGTTCTTGTACTATTAAAGAAGAGAGAGACTGATGACAGTGAAAATTCTGAACAGAGATCCGATTATGATTTTTAATTTATTTTCTTCGCTTCTATTTTTTTCCCTGTGGTTGTGATATAATCTTACAATTGTAAAATGCCAAGTTACCACAAACGCCAAAATGTATATAAAAAATAATAGATCATTGGGCCATTTTGTTTAAAACGCCTTGAAAAAACGCCATTCAGATAGATTTCCTGACCACCCTGAGGTTCCAATGGCATACGATTTGAAAAACACCATAAACGCCAAAATGTTAATACGATGAAACCATTAAACGCCATTAATTATTGAATTTGTTTAACGCCAAAAATCTTAAACCCCAAAAATTAAAACAATATTGGGAAAAGCGGAACTGGAAAAGCAGAAGATAAAAGGACAAAAAAGCCCCTCCGCCCTTCTCTAAGCCGCGTGACACGTGTTAGGCCAGGATGCGTTCTCACACTTTTGAGTGTTTTCTCCTGATCCCGTTTATATATATATATGGTGGGGTTCGGCTACAAAGTCCATTTTTCCTACAAAGTGTACAAAGTCATAAAACACCACAATTTCCGCCATAAAACGCACTCAAAACTGACAAATAATAGAGTGAATATCACTAAAACACAATATCCAAACTCTAACAGTTCATAAAAACTTCAAACACATCATCGTAGAACTATGAATATAAAACACAACATGATAATCAAAATAAAACACACTAATGTTAGTTATTCGATAATCAAAGCCTTATCATCCAAAACACAACACAAAACCCACAAATATGTCGTTTTAGCAATCTTCACTTTGTTATTTGTGGTTTTTGAGTGTGTTTTATAGTTGACATTATGGTGTTTTATGACTTTTTACACTTTGTAGGAAAAATGAACTTTGTAGCCAACTCTCACCCTATATATATATTTATATATATATATATATATATATATATATGTATATGTATATATATGTATATGTATATGTGTATATATATAATATATATATATACATATACATATAGATATATATATATATACATATATATATATATATATAGGGTAAGGTTCATGCGAGAACCACCTTTATTGCGAGAACCGTGAGAACCAATGTGAAAACAACAAAAAAAACCTAAAAAACACTAAAAAAAACCTAACCCCCACCCCCCCCCCCCAAAAAAAAAAAACCTAAACCCCCCACCCACCCACCCCCCCCCCCCCCAAAAAAAACCTAAACCCCCTCCCTCACCCCCCAAAAACCTAACCCCCCTCCCCCCACCCAAGCTAAAATGCTAAAAACTAAACCCACAAAAAACCTAAAAAAATCCAAAAAAATCTAAAAAAATCAAAAAAACACACAAAAATTTTTTGGTAACGAAATCCTGAGATTTTTTTATAAAAAAAGTATTAAAAAAATGTATGTGTTTTTTAGCTATTTTTAGGTATTTTTGGTTGTGTTCACATTGGTTCTCGAGGTTCTCGCAATAAAGGGTGGTTCATAACGGATATATATATATATAGGGGGAGGTTCGGCTATAAAGTCCATTTTTCCTACAAAGTGTACAAAGTCATAAAACACCACAATTTCAGCCATAAAACACACTCAAAACCCACAAATAACATAAGGAAGATCACTAAAACACAATATCTGAACCCTAACAGTCCTTAAAAACGTCAAACAAACTCGTTCAACTATGAATACAAAACACAACATGATAATCAAAATAAAACACATTAATGTTAGTGATTCGATAATCAAAGCCTTATCATCAAAAACACAACACAAAACCCACAAATATGGTGTTTTACTATGGTACTTGTGGATTTTGAGTGTGTTTTATGACTTTTTACAATTCGTAGAAAAAATGGATTTTGTAGCCAACTCCCACCTTATATATATATATATATATAGAGAGAGAGAGAGAGAAAGTGTACTGTACAATATCCCTTAACGTACATTATGTACAATATAGTGAAATCGCATGTTATAAAATAGCATGGATGAAATCGCATGTGATAATTTTGATGAAATTGCATGTTTGTTTTTTGTAACAATTTCGCATGTGATAATTTTGATGAAATCGCATGTTGGTTTTTTGTAACAATTTCGCATGTGGTAATTTTGATGAAATCGCATGTTAAAAAACCAACACGTGAAATTGTTACAAAAAACCAACATGCGATTTCAATGTGGGATGAAGATCTTACGGCTGAGATGATCGCGTACGTAATGTACGATAAGGGCATTTGTACGTTAACCTAACCCTATATATATATATATATATATACATATACATATACATATATACATATATATACACATATATATATATGTGTGTATATATATACATATATATGTATATATGTATGTATGTATATATATATATATATATCCTGAAACAAATAATAGACAAACTTATAAATATAACTACTGAGATTATATTCAAAGTTTGAAAAATGCCTATTTTATGAAAAAATTTAAAAAAGGAACATTCATGGTTTATAAAAGTTAGTGATAATGTTTTTAAACAAGGAATAACCTGCGGGTTTCAAAAATGGTTCATTTTATATGGACCCAAAATCCAAATTCTCCCTGAACCATTCAAAAGTTTATACCTAAAATAAGTTAGTTTATCTCCAAATCTTATAGAAGCAAAATATAACTAAACTTGGTTTGAAGGAATAGATTCAATGTATGTTTTTAGAATTATCTATCCCATGGATTTGGAAATGGAAGCCAACTACAAGATATACCCTAAGGGATAATTTCCCATTCCTAAAAAGAACTTGCTATACCAAATTTTGGACGAAAATGGTGAGAATAAAGGAGTCCACCAAGCTACTTAAAGGTCAAGAAACAATGGATTTAATTAACATAAGAATAGAATATTATAAATCACATATCTCAAAGAAGCAGCAAAGGAAACTCCTTAGTCCATTTAAGTAAATCTCAAGGAGACTCAACTCAAACAATCAAGAAATATGAAAAGCTGAAATAATAAAATCATATATGGAAGAAATGAAAAAAGAGTTTAAGAAACATTTCTCTGTAGAAAGCTCTTCAAAGTCAATGTCTATCTCATCAAATAGCCAAGAAGATTATAATCAATTCTCATGTTTAGCAGGAGAGGCTCAAGCCACCGAGGAAATTGATGAAAAAATCTTGATGCCTAATTAGAAGAATATTTGGCAAACATGAAAGATTAGTTTAGGGATCTCCAAGGAGAATCTTCCCAAAGCAAATCCAATAAAGGAAAGAAAGAAAGCAAACAAAAGACATGAAAGATGTCCCTCCATCATACAAGGGAAGCTCTGCAAAAATAAACTTTCATAGTAGAAATCTCTGCACCATTAGGCTTTTATAGACTTATCATCATAAATGGGAATCTATGCAAACTATGCTATCATATGGCAAGAAAACAATGTAATGTATTTTGTAGTTTTGTGGTGTGCTTTTTCTATATATAGGTTGTTTGTTTAAGGTTGGAGGCACGCTATTCTTAGCACCTCTTTTTCTTTTCCTCTTGTATTTTGCACTCTTATAATAAATGTTGGATCTAAGTTTGATACTTGTAAACAAACATTGATAAAAAAAATATACAATTCACAAGTAGAGAGTCATCATCAACGATTGTTTTTCAATTATAACTTAACGATTACAATATGTTTTACAAAAGTTGAATCTACAGACTACCCCCACCCGAGCCGAGCACGTAACAATTATGTTTGTACAAGAGAAAAGGTGAAGTGTATAATAAATAGATCACTAACAGGTGTGATCTACTTATTCTTAGTAAGAAAGCTCTATTCAGTGATTGATTGGCTGACATCACCTTAATAGTGACATCTAACATTCCTAATAGAAAAGATTCCACATATGTTGCAAACATTTGTGCAAATCCTATCATCTGTTCTAACTAGTCTAAACACTGATAAGATAAATACTGTCACATTGAGAAACCACTGTCTAACCTATCCTCTGTTGCTGTAATCCAAACATCTGTTTGGCCATACAGATGTTTGGTCTTTTTCATCAGACCTTTGGCTTGCACAGACTTTAGCCTTCAACAGATGTTAGTTCCTCTTAAACAGTGGTTCCAAGTCTTGATCAGATGTTTCTTTATTCTTGAATAGATGTTCTGATTAGGTGTTCAAGCTTCACTATCTTTGGGGAGGAGACTGGTTAAATCTTTTGTTTATTGCTTGATTAGTGACGTGTGCGTATATATACATAATTTTGCAATGAAATTACACACGATTCGGTTTTAAATTTATAAAAGTGATTATTACTTTAACATCAAAACACACACGAAAGAGGCAAGTGTACCCCGTCATATATGTAGTAAAGTATCGGTAAGAACCAAGTATCGATCCAAGGAAATGGGCGGAGAATTAATACTAGACCTTTGTCACTAAACTACCGGTAAAAACATAAGTTTTGTGATTTTAATTAAACTAAAGTAAGCGTAAACAGATACATAATAGAAACATAATAGATAATAGATAAAAAGCCTTGCTTAATACACAACCACAACATGTCAACTAAGTCGGTTTTGGCACTAGAAGCATTCGGTCAATTTTCCAATTTAAGACAATTAGTATCCCTTTCGGGAATCCTAACATGACAATCATTCGGAAAGCTAAAACGATAAACACACTTTAACCACCTAAAATTGTTCTTTAACGTGCAATTGATAAGTGTCTATGAAAATCTCTTAAAAATAAGTTAGTCATCCGTTAGGAGTTTTCTAACCGCACTTAATCAAGGAAAGAGACACCGATAAACACAATGCAACCACCGAGACAAGCATAAACTAGATTTAGTCACAACCGAGTTCATTTTACAAATATTGCATAATAATTCACCAAGATAGAAATTTTGGCCTAAACTACTAACTAAGCTGACAAATCATGGCAAGAATTTATAACGACACCATCTAACCCGTTAAGGCCCTTACGTGACGGCAAGCTCTCTTGATTAACAATAATTACATTTTATTAAATCACTAACCATTTCTAGTATCATGATGCATACATTTAAACCAAGCTAACTAGTTAACCAAGTTCAAAGTTTACTAATACAAGATTAATTAAGCTTCATTTTTCAACTATCTTAACTAACCAAGCATCAATCATCCAACATAATTACTTATAATCAAGAAATCAATATCAATAACAAGGTTGCAAACTAATCATCAAAGATTAACATAGAAAATACTTCAAAGTGTCATTACAAACAAAGATTAACACACTAATGGCTATAATCAAGCAAGGGATTGTTGTGTTTTTGCCCAAAGGCTACAATAATACATAAACATTAATCTAAATGCTTGAAAGATTAACAAAATCATGGAAAGATTAGAAAACCAAACCATAAACAAGCACTAGACTAAGAATCCGGATAGTAATGGAGCTAAACGGCACAATGTGGCTTGAATCCGGGTCAAAAGCATAGCCTCCGGAGCCTGTAAAATCTCCTGTGAAGCTCCCAAAATTCCAGAATACCGAACAGAATGTTTCTGTTCTGTTTTTATATTTTTTCGATGTCGCACGGTCGTTCTTCATATGGCACGACCGTGCACTTTAAGCAATTATTGGAGAATGGTGCACCATACTGCATGACGTCATCAGATCGTTGACCAGATTCGATATCGCACGACCGTTCTTCAGATGGCACGGTCGTTCAATGCCAGGTTCTTGTTGCACGCCTGGTCGCACCGGTCGTTCAGTTCCGAGGTTTGGCTGGATCATCGGATCCGCACGGGGTGCAAGATCTGGTACGACCGTGCATTCCCGGGTTGGCCTTCAATGCCTTGCACGCTGAGTTGCACCCTCGTTCATTGCCGGGCTTATCATGATCTGTCGGAGATGCACGGTCGTGCAATAGGTCGCACGACCGTTCCACATGCCCAGGTCAGTTTTCTAACAGAAGGTTCGCAGCTTTGGCGTTTTGTCCGGAAAGTCCTCGTTTTCGCTATCATCTTGTCTGGTATGCAGTTTTAGGCCTGTAAACAAAAGTGTAGATAATTAAGTATCCGAATGACGGTTTTACGGCCAAAAATGCATAAAATAGGGGTAAAACGGGGGACTAAAATATGCGTAAATTAGCGAATATCAAATCTCCCCACACTTGAACCTTGCTTGTCCTCAAGCAAGCTAAACTAAAAAGCAATAAAAGATAGAAATAGACAAGAACGAAAATTTACACACTGTTTTATTCAAAACTACTATAAACGGTTAGCCGGTTTTTCGAAAGACAACATCAAAAAGACTCAAACCCAACAAGCATATGCAAATATATAGCGACAACCAAAAAGCCGTGACTTCACATTTACTTGACTCAACATGTTAATCTTCATACAACTCACAATGTTCACACACACTCGGTTTTATTTATGAAACATACATAAAATGTGTACGTGCAAACACTCAATGCCTCGTCAATGAAATGTGTAATATCATAAGCTTGTCATAAGATCTCGTCTCCACCAACTAACATGCGAAAAAGTGTAAATCAAGAGGTCTTTACGGGTTATAACGTTAGGCTTGGGCGAAGGGTATGGAAACGGACATTTAAAGTGGTGAAAATGGTTAAAACTCGGTAGTAGCGTTTAACTAGCAACAAACAATACAACTATACATACAAATGCCTTAAAAAGGCGACTATTTCGCAATCGAGCTAATCAACGATATTTTAACGTTTAAGCATTCAAAATTTCTCGATTTTCATAGACTTCACCCTATTTTAGGGTGTTTTATTTTCTGTTTTTTTTTTTTTAACTAATGGATTTATACAATGAAACATAATCAATAACAAGCGCCAGTTAAACGAATATTTTTACCGAGTTTCAACACTAAAACGGTTTAAAACATAAAAAGGCTAAATTTGGCTAAGTGGGCGATAATGTGGGTAAACAAAGGTAAACGGGAAGGCTCGACATGGTTAATCCTAAAGGGTAATATAAGGTGGGAAGCACAACACAAAGAACAAGTTTTACAACAAAGGGTAATCTAAGTGCCTCTATCACTTTTACACAAATCCGCACATTCATGGTCTTAACAAGCGTACTAGTGACAAGTTCTAAATTACACATAACATCCGGCTCACTCCTATATCCGAAATGAACAAGTATATAACAATATCAAGGCTCAAAATGCTCACATAACGGAAGGAATGGGTAAAAGTGTGAAAACTATCATGTAAGTCTTTCTTTGTTTGTCACGCTTTCCGGTTTCCTTTTTCAAAAAATATTTTGCTTTTCGAGTTTTTATCAAGTCCGAAGCTTTCTAAAACACAACCAACCGGTTTATTTACTAAAGTATATACATAATACAGGTATTTTTGAATGATTTTTCTGATTTTCTGATTTTTTTTATAGAGGACAAACAAAGTTAACAAAGTTAACCCCCTCCCCACACTTGAACTTCGCATTGTCCCCAATGCGAGACCCGAAATATAGAGAAAAGGGTAAAAGTACTCCCCTCAAGATGATGTTGATGCAACGAGACTTCCGAAGCTGTATATGTTACGTGCTCCGGTCCAAGATATGTCGGCCAAAAAACTGCAAGTACATCACATGTGCACCAAAACAAAACAGAAACAGAAAAATCACAAATTAACCATAATTTACATAAATAGAAATACTAGCAATCCCAACAAAGACATAACATAAAAACTAAAGTAAAGAGTCTGAAAAATAAAGCATACAGAACCGGGGTGTTTGAAATAACAGTCAAAATAAACACCCAAAACAAAGTACTGAAATACTAAAAACAACCACCAACTATCACTCCACCGCTCCTAAGCGTCATCACCATCATCGTCTCTAGTAAAGGACGGACCCGCATCTCCGTAACCAGGTGGGTTCCACGGTGGGAACTGTGGAGGATGCTGAAAATAGTCGGGGTATGCATGATGCATCTCCCCAAACAGATATGAAAACCCAGCACTTACTCCCTGATATAAACTATCCTGGTTTGCCCGAAGCTGATGTTGGTCTGCCCGAAGCTGATCCTGAGCGGTCCTAATCTCGTCCTGTCTAGACCGGATCTGGTCAATATAAACTCCATGCTGTTCCTGGTTAACCCTGATCTGACCCTGGTTAACTTGCATCTGCTGGAACTGCTGATAGAACTCGGGCCAGTCCTGATGCTGATGGAATGCATGGTGCTACGGTGAATGTGGTGGTGTCGGTGGATGTGGTACATGTTTCTCATCATGCTGCTCCCCCATTTCTTCATCCTCATCTTCCCCCACAGCTGGAGGCAACGGGTCCCAGACCTCGTTGTTCAACCCTTTCAACCTATCCCCCCTATCTAGCTCAACAATCAACCCCATGGCCTTCAGTGACCGGATATCAACAAAAACCCCCTCGGTTATCAGAGTGAGACTCTGAAGCACCTCCTCAGTCATGTAGCGTTCGTTGTAAGCTATTTCGGTCACATACTGACCGCCATGTATCTCACTGTTGGGAGTCCGCCCCGAGCACTTCACGAAGTATTCCGCCATTCTTGCGGCTAGGTTGATATTTGCTCCATCAACCAGCGCATAGAGAAAAATCAAATCTGGTGTTGGACAGTTACCAAGATTGTCCATGCGACCGCATATCGTATGGCTAAATACATGGTGCATCACTCGCACCAAAGGGTCTCTCAGTCGTGAAGCCTTCGACATCCTCGGGTTGTAGGGGTCCCCAATAGCGTTTTCAGCCCAAAATGCATCTCGTGCTGCATCAGAAGGGAAGGTGAACTGATCTGTGAAGACATCGGTATCATCCATGTCGTCCCTAGTATAAATCCCGAGCCTCCTTCCCAAACGACCAACCGACCACGAATGCCATCGTCCACATAACCTGAAAGCTACGCGCTCCTTGTGGCGGAATTTGGGTTTTCTATGTGCAACCGGCTTTTCATAGGCGTAAGACGCGAAGAACTCTATTGTCAGCTCTCGGTAGACGGGTCGGTTGATACCGACCAGATTTGCAAGCGGGATACTCATCATGTTGTCGAGTCTGTCATACTGATTTAGTTCCCGCATGACTTCCCAATCCAGCCAGCGGGGGACTCCGAATTGCCCCCACCTTGCCCATAAGGTGTCGCGTTTCGGAATGCAAAGTGCTTCTCGCTCATTATCGGGGTCGAATTGAAGGAAAGGGTGATCCATCTGTATGGGAAATAATGTTAGAAAGATGGAAACAGGAGAAATTTGAATAAAAAACAGCCGAGCAGCCAATTATGAAGAAGCTGTGAATTCTGATCTGGGCATATGGCACGGTCGTGCGACGAGTTACACGGTCGTGCGACGAGTTACACGGTCGTGCGACGAGTTACACGGTCGTGCGTCGCCGATAACCAACACCAGTTGCCCAAATCCCTCGGAACTGCACGGCGTGCGACCAATGGCACCACCGTGCAACACCGACCAACAAGCTGATATCGTGAATCACCCGGAATGGCACGACCGTTCCATCCAACGAACGTCCGTGCAACACCTGTTCCGCAGATTTCGAACCCCTGAACTATGAATAGCCTGATTTTCTCAAAATCAACAAGTTTTTTGTACAAACAGGGGTCGGAAACTCAACCGGGTGTTCACGATAACCAAGATTCAAACAAGGGTTAGGGTTTCGATTTGTTTATGAAGAGAACCCTAAAAATGCCTTGAAGAATCGGAAGAAATCTAACCTAGAAAGCAAAGAAACAGATAATCTACAACTAGGAACGTACCGTGCGAAGTATGGTGTGAGATCGTGCGAAAAACCGTGCGATTTGAAGAGATATCGCTCTGGAACGGCCTGGTGCGACTAGGGTTTCGCGAATTGTGAATGGGGGCTGCAGATGAGGGTATTTATAGTACCAAATGACAAAAATGCCCTCAGCCTGACGCACGGTCGTTCGACCTTTCGCACGGTCGTGCATCACCAACATCGCTCAAACCAAGACAACTGTTCTCGGAGATGCACCGGGGGTGCGATCCACCGTGCCGGCCCTCGGAAACGCACGGTCGTGCGACCCGAGGAACGACCGTGCAACAGCTGCAGATCAGAATTTTTCGCAGAAGCTATTTCCAGCAACCGTTTCGGCCGTTTTTCGCCATTTTTTCGACACACAAACTGTTTAAACAATATTTCAACACAGAACCTTCGCCCGACACGTAAGAAACTTAAACAAACTAACGGAAACTACCTAACTTACCTAAATTACGCTAAAACTACAGAAACATAAAAGTGGACTATTTTACCCTTATAGCGCCAAAGACGCTCCTGCTACATTTTTGTCGGCGAGTCAGTAGCGTAGACTCATGCTAAATTTTTGTCGGCGAGTCGATAGCAAGACTCCAAGCTAAAACTAGAAAATTTCCTAAAAAGACGATTCTACCCCTAAAGCGCAAAATACGCTCTTGCTACATTTTTTATCCGCGAGTCAGTAGCGTAGACTCTCTCCTCCCCACACTTATGATGTGTGCGGGGTTTGGAGCTCAATTACCTCCACCGCCGACTCTATCGGCCCGGCAACGTACAACTTCAACCGGTGACCATTTACCTTGAATGTAACGTCATCCGTGTTCTCTACTGCAACAGTACCATACGGAAATACTTCTTTAACCGTGTATGGTCCTGTCCAGCATGAATGAAGCTTCCCAGGAAATAAGCGCAGCCGTGAATTGTATAGAAGAACAAGATCACCCGCTTGGAATTCTTTATGGTCCTTCAAGCGTTTGTCGTGAAGTTTCTTCGTGCGCTCTTTGTAGAGTATGGAGCTTTCATAGGCTTGGTGCCGCAATTCTTCCAATTCGTGAATTTGGAGAAACCGGGCTTCACCTCCGGTTTTAAGGTCCAAATTCGCGGTTTTCAAAGCCCACATAGCCTTGTGCTCCAACTCCACCGGTAAATGGCATGCCTTTCCGTATACCAACCTAAAGGGGGTGGTCCCTATAGGGGTCTTATAAGCTATACGGAATGCCCACAATGCATCCTCAAGTTTGTCCGACCACTCCTTGCGGTTTGCACCAACAGACCGCTCAAGGATGCGCTTAAGCCCACGGTTCGTGACTTCCACCTGCCCGCTCGTCGGCGGGTGATAGGGTGTGGATAAACGGTGATGCACACCGTATCGGGATAAAGCCTTTTCAAGCTGTGTGTTACAGAAATGAGTCCCTCGGTCACTAATGAGCGCTTTCGGAGCGCCAAATCGGGCGAACAAACTTTTAAGAAACCTCACAACTACTCTGGCGTCGTTAGTGGGTAAGGCTTGCGCCTCCGCCCACTTTGATACATAGTCAACAGCAACGAGTATGTACTTGTTTCCACGTGAGGGGGGGAATGGTCCCATGAAGTCTATCCCCCAAACATCAAAGACTTCACATACTTGTATCCAGTTCTGGGGCATTTCGTTGCGTGCCAATATGTTCGTCGCCCTCTGACAAGCATCGCACGCTTTCACCCAACTCTACGCGTCACGGAAAATGGTCGGCCAGTAAAACCCGGAATCCAACACCTTCTTCGCGGTGAAGTTGGCTCCGTGGTGGCCTCCGGTAGGTCCCTCTTGACACTGGCGCAGTATATCGGTCGCCTCAGATCCTGATACACATCTTCTGATTACCTGATCAGCACCCACCTTGAATAGAAAAGGGTCGTCCCAAATATAATGCCTGATATCTGAAAAGAATTTCCTCTTTTGCTGGTGAGTCAACCCTTTAATCAGAATTCTACAAGCAAGGTAGTTCGCAAAGTCGGCGAACCAAGGCGACTCATCGCATATCTCTACACCCATCAAAGACTCGAGCGGGAAATTGTCATTGATTGAATCCCAACGCGATTCCTTGATGTCTCCGTGCTCTAACCGAGATAGATGGTCAGCCGCTACATTCAAAGCACCCTTTTTATCTTGGATTTCTATATCAAACTCTTGCAGCAACAGGATCCATCTGATTAGACGTGGTTTAGCGTCCTGTTTGCTGAAGAGGTATCTAATGGCTGCGTGATCAGTATATACAACGGTTTTCGAAAGCACTAAATATGATCTAAATTTATCAAATGCGAAAACGACCGCCAAGAGCTCTTTTTCAGTCGTGGTGTAATGATCTTGAGCGTCGTGAAGAGTTTTGCTCGCATAATAGATCGGATGGAAGTGCTTTTCCTTCTTTTGACCCAGAACGGCCCCTATAGCATAATCACTCGTGTCGCACATGATTTCAAGTGGCAAACTCCAGTCCGGTGCGACTAAAATAGGGGCCTCAATCAACTTTTGCTTGAGAAGGTCAAAAACCCTCAAGCAATCATCTCCAAACACGAACGGAGCATCTTTCTCCAACAAACGGGTCATGGGTCTGGCGATTTTTGAAAAATCTTTGATGAATCGCCGATAGAACCCGGCATGACCGAGAAAGCTCCGTATAGCTCGAACAGAGGTGGGGGTGGAAGTCGTGAAATAACGTCGACTTTAGCTGGATCGACTTCCATGCCCGCATGAGAAATCTTGTGTCCCAGAACTATGCCCTCCTTCACCATGAAGTGGCATTTCTCCCAGTTCAGGACCAGATTCGTTTCCTCACACCTCTTCAACATCTTTCTCAAATTTTCCAAGAAATGATCGAAGGAATCCCCAAATACCGAAAAATCATCCATGAAAACCTCCATGGAATCCTCGATCATGTCATGGAAAATTGCAACCATGCATCTCTGGAAGGTCGCTGGTGCATTACACAACCCAAAAGGCATCCACCGATAGGCGAATGTGCCGAAGGGGCAGGTAAAGGTAGTCTTCTCCTGATCCTCAGGAGCGATAGGAATCTGAAAGTACCCAGAGAACCCGTCTAGGAAACAGTAATACAACTTCCCCGACAGACGTTCCAACATCTGATCGATGAATGGAAGCGGGAAGTGATCCTTACGAGTGGCATCATTAAGTTTGCGGTAGTCGATGCAAACTCGCCACCCAGTGACGGTACGGGTAGGAATTAGTTCATTCCTATCATTTGAGACTACAGTCATACCACCTTTCTTAGGTACAACCTGCACTGGACTCACCCACACAAAGTCCGAAATAGGATATATCATCCCTGCATCCAATAACTTAATCACCTCCTTCTTCACCACGTCCTGCATATTTGGATTTAAACGCCTCTGATGCTGTTCACATGGTTTGTACTCATCTTCCAACAGAATCTTGTGAGTACAGAAAGAAGGATTGATGCCCTTGATATCCATGTTTTTCCATGCAATGGCTCTCTTATGAAGTCTTAGAACCTCAAGAAGCTGATTTTTCTCAACCTTTTCCAATGATGCCGAAATTATGACCGGTAAGCGATGCTCCTCATCAAGAAATGCATACTCGAGATGTGGCGGGAGTTCTTTCAACTCCAAGGACGGTGGATCTTCAACCGATGATTTTGCTTTCTCTTCTTCTACATGGACAATTTCAAGAAATCTCTCCGGACTCTGGGAACCATCGTCACCAATCTGATAGACTGGCTGCTCGAAATCGTGGCCCTCCTGCGTAATGCCAATCAGGTCCCCACATGACAGACGTGTGTCCGAATCAATCTCGTCAATAGTACCTTGAAAATGAGAACACACACATGCATCGACAATGTCGACGTAATAAAGCTTGTCATCGTGACATTGCGGATGCTGCATCGATCTTTTGATATCGAATGTCACGTGCTCTTCATTCACTCGGAGAGTGATTTGGCCAGCTGCCACATCAACAAACGTCCTCGCTGTATTGAGGAAAGGGCGTCCAAGTATCAAAGGTACGTTTGAATCCTCGTCCATGTCAAGAATAACAAAGTCCACGGGGAAAACAAATTTATCAATTTTACAAGCATGTTTTCCACAAATCCACGCGGATACTTGATTGAACGGTCTGCCAACCGAATGCTCATCCTAGTAGGTGACGGCTCACCCAGATCAAGCAGCTAACTTCATGTTTAACAAAGATTTCAAACATGATGTTTCCTGTTTCCAAGCTGATGTTTTATAGGTGGCAATCTCAATTATCTCCATTTAATTTTGAAATATTATATAAAAAGGGACTGATAATAGTCTCCCTGATTTTATTCCTCATCATTCAATGTGATGAGGAATATGGTTTATTGTTGGGATTGAACCCTATAAGAGAAACAGATAATTAAAGCCAAAACTGGATCAGGACAGTGGATCCAGAATAAGCAGACGTTGTGTTACAAGTCTCTCCCCTTGAAAGTGGTTTCAACATCTGCTGACCTCCTATCTACTGATCTCTACAACTGCTGGCCTACAACCGCTGATCAAGTCAAAGACTAAAGACCTGCTGTTCAATCTACTGCTTTGGGTTAAGCACTGCTGGTAGTTATCAAGTACTGCTGAAGTCACAACAGTAGAAGGACCAGCAGTAGTTTAGTTTACTTATGTAATGTATTGTATAGCAGTTGTTAGCTTAAGCAGTGTTTGTATAGATCAGTTGTTAGGAGGTTAGATGTCACTTTCATGGTGACGTCAGCATTGATACCTCAGTGGTTTGTCCGTGCCTATAAATAGAGCAGTACCATGCACTGTTCTATCAGCTCTTTGCAAAATCTTCTTCCTGCACGAACAAACACTGTGAGCTCAGGCTGAGGGGAAGTTTGTATTCATACATGCATTGTAATCGTTATTGAAATAAATTCAATCTTTCGATTCTTTGTTGAAAATGTTTGATCAAAGAAATTCTCCTGTTTGATTGTGTGCAAAGTTTGTTTCCATCTAAAATTCCGCTGCACTACTCATTCATCTTCATTTTATTTCAAACGTAAAACACAATCAAAACCAAACTCAGATCCTAACAATTGGTATCAGAGCTCGGACAGTCAAATTTGATTTAACAATCATTTTGACGTAAATAGTTCAGCTCATAATCGTTGATACTGATATTTGTTCGTTTTGTTGAAAAACAGAGTAAGGTTTAATCACCATCAAAGTTGATTAATCAGTGCCTGTAAAACAACCAGGATGAAGTCACAATCACAAGATGATAAGAATAACATCGGCTCCCCTTTCAAACCACCCATGCTTAAACGTAATGAATACAACATCTCGGAGAGAAGGATGGGTCATATCCTTGCTCAACAAAATACCGGATGTTGGAGATCAGTTGTTTTTGGTCCCCATGTTCCAATGGTGCCAAGTGCTGAGGATCCAAAGAAATTCGAACCTAAAAGTTATGAAAATTATACTAAAACTGATTTTCAAAAGTTCGAACTGGATGCCAAAGCATTTAGCATCATTGCATCTGCATTACCAAATAAAATCTATGCTGGGCTGTTACATTGTAATAGTGCCAAAGAATTATGGGATGCACTTAAGGAACAATTTGGGGGAACTGAAGAAGTAATTGAAAACAATAGGGAAATTCTGAATCAGCAGTATGAAACCTTTTGTCACATTAAGGGTGAATCATTGACCCAACAGTTTGAACGTTTCAGTTGTCACATTAGTGAGCTAAGACTTGTTAAAGTTGAATTTCCAAAATCAACACAAAATAGTAGGTTCCTTAGATCACTACCTGAAAAATGGGACACAATTGCTTTTGTGACTAGAAATTCTGCTGAGTTCAAAGATCTGACACCGACCCAACTTCATGGTAGACTCCTGACCTATGAAAGGGAGTTAAACCAGAAAAAGAAGTTGCACGAGTCTGGCAAAGTTACAGATGACTATTCATTTGGTAACATAGCTCTTTTGGGTCAAGAAGAGTCTGGCAGCAATAAGGATCAGAGTTATGATCATTTTATTGACATAACTGCTGAAGGTAATTTCAACTCTGATCCTCACTCATCCAACTTTGCTTTCACAGCAAATGGAGAAAGCCAGAACTCAGATAACTTGTGCTTTGAACTAAATGACTTACAACACTTTGATCCCATTGACTTAGAAGAAATGGACATTTTGTATCAATTGGCTTTGCTTAGTGTGAGAACAAGCAAATTCTATAAAAGAACAGGGAGAAAATTCCCAGGGTTACATGGGAATTTGAAGGTGGGGTTGGATAAATCAAAAATCAAGTGTTATAAGTGCAATAGGCTAGGTCATTTTGCTTGGGAGTGTAGGAGTCAAACCACTGGTCCTATTATAACTCATCCCAGCTCAAATCCTAGACCACAACACCAAAGCATTGTCCACTATACCCAATATACCCCTGCAGCTCATGTTAACACTGCTCATTATGCTGCAACCCTTGTGCCTGTGCATTATGTTCAAACCACTGCTCCACAAATTCAGTATTTACAAACCCCTGTCCCTTAGGCACAAGTGCAACCTATTGCACCTCAACCAGCTGCTCCAACAGAGGTACAACCAGATCAGCAAAGCTTTTTCACCCAAGGCTTTGTTGACTAGAGCAGTTTTCCTGATGAGCTTGGTGATGAAAATTTTGCACTCTATGCTTCTAATGATACTTTTAATGATGAATTTTGTCTGATGGCATTAGAGTTAATACCAGGAGGGGTTGAAACTGAAGGAGAGCAGCTAAGTGCTGAAACAGTGGATAAAGTGGCTGAAGCAGTGGTTATTGCAGTTGCTGGTGAACTACTGCTAGGAGAAAATTCAGAAACCCTGATTGAACCACTGGTTGATCCTTGGTCCAAAGAAGACAACGAAGAAAAAGAAGAGGAGAAAGAGGGTGAGAAAAAAGAAAGAGCTGATGAAGAAAATAATCATTAATGTGATTGTGCTATGATGGCAGCTGCCAAGGTATCACCTCAGGTTCTTAAAAATCTGTGCTCAGACAAATGCATTATTGCATTTGCTAGCATCAAAGAGGTGAATGAAAACCTTCGGAATAGGGTCTTAACTGATGAAGTCAAATTTGAAAAGTCATTAAAAGAACTTAAAATCAAGTTGGCTGAAAAAGACAAAGAAATTAGCTGTCTAAAAGAAGAGCAAAGCATTACCAAAACCCAACTCCAAACAATGATAGAAAAATATCATGTTTGTAAAAAGGAGTTGGAATCCACCCAAATCACATGTGAAAAGTGGGTGGAATCCTGCAAAGGGTATGAAGTAATGCTTGAAAAACAGATTAAAAGCAATGTGAAATTTGGTGTTGGTTATAGAAAACATGATGATGAAAACACTGCTTTTGAAAAATCTTTTCAAACCACTGATGTAACCACTGAATTCATTCCCACGAACAAGAATGGCCAAGAAGTGAAAATCACTGATAAACTTGGTAACAAAATCACACTTTAGAGACCAGTGGGATCCTCTACTTTTGAGGAAATTGAGAAATACCAATTTAAACCCACATGGTCTGACGAGTGTGACATTCTTGAAAATTTTAAACCCATGGATTTCACAACCACTGATGGTGTCAAAGCTCTAAAAGCAAAAGTCATCCCTCTCAAGGACATCCCAACAGAGGTTAAAAACTCTGTTGCAAAGGAGTCTGAAAAGAGAAAGAAGAGAGAAAAGATCAAAACCTGTTTTGTGAATTTTGTGAAAAAAGGAATCATCTAACAAAAGATTGTTTCCATTTAAAAGCATATGATTTAAACAAAACAAGTATCATTATACCTGCTGAAAGCTGCACCATCTGTGGTAAACCAAACCACAAAACTCAAGAATGTGTGTATCTTAAAAAATTTGATGTAAAAAAGAATGAGTACACTGCAAAAACATCCTTGAGTTCATCAACATCATCTGTCAAGTTCACTTAAAATCAACCACTGTTTGTTCCAGTTCAAATAGCTGTCACAAAACAGCTAAACCAAACATCTGTTAAAAGAGATGTTCAGGTTACTGATGCACCCCCTGCCAATCAATACAGAAGAGGTAAGGGACAACCACCATACCCTAGGGTCCCACACATTTATGAGACCTACAAAAGGCCCTCTAAACTAAAAGTGAACAGACATCCCTTTGGGTACCAACAGATGATTGGGCAAGACCCTCAACAGTGGTTAGAAAAACACAGTCCTAAAACTGTCCAAACCCCTGACCTACCCACTGCTCATCCATTTGAATTCATCCCAGACACTGTTGAGACCCCATCCAAAGCCTTATTGGCTTTGGAAACCTTAATGAACTAATCCTTTTACTTCATGTGTAGGGAGCTTCTGCATGCTTAGATCGTCTTTGGTATGTATATAGTGGAGGCTCCAGGCACATGACAGGATGTAAAGCCCTTCTCAAAGATTTCAAAATCCATGGAGGGGGTGATATATCCTTTGGTAATAATAGTAAAGGGAAAGTTCTGGGGTCTGGTACAGTACAGTCTGGTAATGTAAAATTTGAAAATGTCAATCTAATAGACAATCTAAAATTCAACCTCCTGAGTGTTTCACAAATGAGTGACAAGGGTTATGGGTCATTCTTCACAAAGGAGTGTTGTAGGATTGTTGGACCAGAAATGGTTGAAAAGATTGAAGCAATAATCAATTCTGGAAAAACTAAACTTGTTGCTCAAAGAAGTGGCAATGTTTATGTTGTTGATATGTCTAAAGAGTGTCCCAGAACTGATGCCTGTCTGTTCTCAGCTGCCTCTAACAAAGAGACAGAACTTTGGCACAGAAGATTAGGGCACACAAATCTCAAGACAATCACTGAAATTTCAAAAAATGGCATTGTAAGAGGTTTACCACAAAAATTATTTTCATGTTCTGAGCATTGTGTTTCCTGCTTAAAAGGAAAACAATATAAAAGCTCCTTTAAGTCCATTGAAGAGTCCAAAACAACCCAGTGTCTGCAAATGCTACACATGGATCTGTTTGGCCCAGTTCAAGTCATGAGTCTCAAAAAGAAGAGATATTGTTTGGTTATTGTTGATGACTTTTCTAGGTTTACATGGACTCATTTCTTACACTCCAAAGGTGAGACTGCAGGCATTTTACAAAACTTTGTTACACAGGTTGAAAAGCAATTTGACCTTCCAGTAAAAGTCTTCAGGAGTGACAATGGCACAGAATTCAAAAATAAGGAGTTGGATGCCTTCTGTGTGAAGAAAGGGATTGTAAGGCAGTACAGCATTCCTAGAACACCAGAGCAGAATGGGGTAGTTAAGAGAAAGAACAGAACTCTAATTGAAGCAGCCAGAACCATGCTTGCAGATTCAGGTTTGCCATTTAACCTTCTGGGCAGAGGCAGTAAACATTGCTTGCTATGTCCAGAACAGAGTTTTAATAAACCCCAGGCACAAAAAGACTGCTTATGAAATTCTGTATAAAATCAAACCACTGATCTCATACTTCAAGGTATTTGGCTGCCCATGCTTTATTTTGAACCTAAAAGACTCCATTTCAAAATTTGCAGCCAAAATAGACAGTGGTTACCATTTGGGATACTCTATCACTGCTAAGGCCTATAAGGTGTTCAACACCAGGACAAAGATAGTGGAAGAGACTTTGAATGTGAAGTTCAATGAACTTTCATCAATGAAAATCCCAGCAAATCCTGCTGATTTGTTTAATCTTGATAAATTCACTTTTGAAAATACTGCTGTCAAGACTAACAGTGCAGGTCCATCAAAGGATTCATCACCAGACTATGGGTATGAGATCATCATTCCTCAACAAAAGTCTGTTTCAATGGGAAAAGCAGCAGTTGTACAAAACAGCTGTCAAAACTCAACCACTGCTACCTCAACAGTTGTTGACCAAAGTAGCCCATCAACCTCTGTTTCCACATCATCAAACACTGCTGACAAAAGTCCCCAAACAGTGGATAAAAGTCAGCATGTGTCCACACCATTACCTCCTATTCCACCACCTTTGAAGCCACTGCTTAACCATCAAAGTCACCAGCAGTGGTTAGCTCAGATGATACACATCTGCAGCCTTCACCAACAAATGCCATCATTCCATATCAAGGAGATTTAATCTTCTTGAGATCTCATCCACCTGACCAAATCATTGGCAACATCAATGAAGGGGTGCTCACAAGAAGCCAAACCGAAAACATTTGTCTTTTTGCTGGTTTTCTATCACTCCATCAGCCAGTCAAGTACCAAGAGGCACTGAAAGACAACAGCTGGGTAGAAGCCATGCAAGAGGAGCTCCAACAGTTTAAAAGACAACAAGTATGGGAGCTTGTGCCACTGCCAAAGGATGTAAGTCCCATAGGCACAAAGTGGGTCTTCAAAAATAAAACTGATGAAAGGGGCATTGTTGTCAAGAATAAAGCCAGGCTTGTGGTTCAAGGTTACAGACAATAAGAGGGGATAGACTATGATGAAACTTTTGCCCCTGTAGCAAGATTGGAAGCTATAAGACTGTTCCTGGCCTTTGCTGTCAACCACAACATGAAGGTGTTCCAAATGGATATCAAAAGTGCTTTCCTCTATGGTACAATTCAAGAAGAGGTGTATGTTTGTCAACCTCTAGGTTTTGAGGATCCATTTTATCCAGATCATGTCTACAGGCTAAACTGTCACACCCCCAAAAATCCACACACGGAGTATCACCGCTTGGAGGCGTGACTGACCAGGATCCAACCACCAATCATATTGAACATGCATGTAAGTAATTATAAAAACCCAACCAATACAATTGGTGTCCAAACAAAAACATAGTTTAAGTTGCAAGCGGAAGCATAACGTTTAAAAACCAAAACAAAATATAAGTTTAATGTTTCACATGGCACACAGTTGTCCATGTCCCACAACGACTCTTCTCCATGCAAACTCCAACTAAGTACCTATTGACCTGCAAAGCATGTAGTAACGAGTCAACAACAATGTTGAGCGAGTTCACAGTTGGGTGTTTGTTTTAAGTTGTTTCGAAAACGGTTTCCTTTAACTGGCATCCTTGCCGTGGGGGTTACCCCATAGTTGAAAACGTGTTTTGTTTATCCCATTTACTCTGGCAATCCAGCCGTGGGGGCTACCCCATGTTTAGTTATCTGGCTTTTCGGCCGTGGGGGCTACCCCATGTATATACTACTAGACTCGTTACCATATCGACTGCTGACTGTAGTCATGTTTATGTGCCCTAAACTGTCAATGTCTATCAGCATTGACGTGCCCAGATCCATTAGTTCACGCCCGTCCTCTGCGGCACGGTGTGAGGCTTGTCAGACCTAAATAGCGCTATCTAACTAATGACCCGCTCACCATTGACCCGGCGATTAAGTCGATATAAAAAGGAGGGACTTCGTGATAGAGTTTTGGTCTAGTAAAATGTAAACTGTCCAAGAGGACGAGGAATTATATTCCTGAACCAGTACTGTCCTACCCAAAAAGGACGAGGAATCCATGTTCCTTAACCCCATTCCCAACCCCTGGGAATCCCATGCTTTGTAAAGAGTGTGAACTCACCATAGTTTAGCTCGGCAGATAAACGAAAGGTCAATCGAGCTACTAGTGGTCAACCACGTCCTAACATGGTTACCATACAAGTCAGGTCTAGGTTCAAATAGTGCACGTATGTTTACACAAGTTAACAGGTTATTAACACGTATTGATCATGGCAAACACGTATAACACGTTAGCAGTCAAATACATAACATACTAACACTTGTACGATCCCAAAGATAAAGCCCAATAGACAGGCGGCCCAACCTATTGTGCGATCAGCACAACTTGTGCGATCCACAATGGGTTGTGCGATCAGCCTTAAACCCGGCCCAATAACATAAGTAGTTCAGTAAGTAAACGGCTCAAATAAACAAGCAAGGATTCTCTTGTGCGATCCGGATGGCTTGTACGATCCGGTCGACTTGTGCGATCCAGTTGGGTTGTGCGATCGGAACTAGCCCAGCCCAACATGTATACCCGGCCCAACAGTTAAACAACATTACAACTTGTGCGATCCAGTAAGCCTTGTGCGACTGAAGACATCTTGTGCGACCAGTTCATCTTGTGCGAATGGACTTCTTGTGCGAATGGACTTCTTGTGCGATTAGTTTTATTATCCGGATATTATGCTATCTAGTTATATTGTTTCCATATTCGATCCAGTTGCAATCATTCAAGGGTTTCCATTTTCCATTCAATCAATTAATACTAACAGTTTCTTAACCCAACCAAAATCGATCAAACAAAGCTTTTTAGTATCAAATCTCTGTGAACCCTAATCATGTTTCAAGCATAACAATAACTTACCACATCATATTATTGATCCGATCACATGAACATACAACCGATTATAAACATTTGATCCTAAATCATCATGCAACCTAATCCGAAAACAAAACATGATAGTCGATTAACATCATCACACACATCCGATTACTAGAACATCATCAAGCTAACAATCCGTAGCATAGAAGCATACCAGCCGATTTAACAAGCATTCAGTTCTCAATCATTAACAAAATCAAATAATTAACAACCCTATATTGATCTACAATACTATACATGTGGACCGATTATATGAACATCACCAATAACAGTTTACATCATCATGTAGAGCATGTATAGCACAACATCATACAATCATAAAAGCAATAATAAAACACTAACCGGTTGGAGAAAGAACAAGGGTTGTTCCGAATAGAAAGCTTAGAGAGAATGAAGGTGTTACCGTCGGGTTTGAGAGAGAGAGGAAGAGAGTTAGGGTTTGTGATGCGTGTGAAGTGTTATATATATTAGGTGTATATTTTAAGCCCCTTTAACACTTATTTTTAGCCAAGTTTTAAATTTATAAAACACGATATTTTACTAACACTAAACACACATATGGGCAAGTGCAGCCATCGTGAGCGTAGTATAGTGTTGGTAAGATATCGAGGTCGTCCAAGGACACAAGAGCTTTTAGTACCGGTTTATCCTCAACGTCTAATCAAAATAAAAGTTTAGAAAAATGTTTTAAACTAAGAAAAATAAAAACTAACTAAAATGATGAAAATAAAATAAAAAGAAAAACAGATAGAAAAGATGAATCACTTGGTTCCGACTCGTATCTAATGTAACCTTTGATTATTTCCGCACTTTTGCACTATTTTAAGAGATTATCTTAGTTATTGTAGTAGGCCCCTCTTTTGAAGGTAACGTTACCCTCACCCCAGTAGTTTGAGTCAGCAAGGATACAATCCTAAAAGGGTGGATTATTGGAAGATAATTAATTAAGTTATTAATGCAAATTATGGTAGGCCCCTCTTTTGGAGGTGACGTTACCCTCGACTAAGTAGTCTGAGTCTGCAGGGATACAGTCCTAAATAGCCGGGTTATAGTATTAATAGTAGTTAACTTATGAGGGGATCAAAGAGTTTGGACCCCCACCATCCAATACCGTTAAGTATTGAAGGAGGTCCTACTAAATTTGACCCAGGTCCATTGCAGGACCTCTAAACGCTGAACAATGGCAAGACCTTTACCAAACCGTTCCCTTAACCCCCGACCAAGTAGCCAACATACCTCCATATAGACCGTGGAGATATGAATGGTGAAAATCTTTTATTTTATATAGACAGTAAAATAATGCCAAGACACCACGGACAAATGATAAGGAAAGATCACCTTCAACATAAGCAACTAGTTATTAAAGTCATTAATACAAAATCAAATAAAAAGTGTAAAAGATTAGAAATAAAAAGTATTACACTAAACACTTTGTCTTCACCAAGTGATGTAAGGGACTTAGGCAAACATGGCCTTGATTGTCAAGAACTCTTACGATCAATCTTGGATCCCGAGACGACTCACACACTCTATGATGGACAATGGATGATGGTGGTAGATGATGGTGTTATGGTGGTGGTGGGTGGTGGGTGAAGTGTGAGAGAGGTGGTGTGCCAAGGGATGGTTTGAGCTTGAGCCAAGCACTCCTATTTATAGGCTGAACAGAAGCTCGGGCACGGCCCCGTGTCCAGTGGGCACGGCCCCGTGTCCACATCCTCTCTTTCTTCATTTAATGCAGCTTTGTCTTATTAGTTGACCACGCCCCCGTGTCCGCTGAGCACGACCCCGTGTGCAGAAGAATCTTTGTACTATGAAGATTTGCTTGGATTGTGTGAATCTTATAGTTGACCACGGCCCCGTGTCCGCTGAGCACGGCCCCGTGGTGGGCAATAGAAGTTTCTACCACTTTGTCTTTTTTGCTGACACTTGGGCACGCCCCCATTTCTACCACTTTGTCTTTTTTGCTTGGGAAGTTGCTGTCGTGGGGTCGGGCATGTCACGTCTTGTTCCTTTTCTTGTATTTATGTTAGGTTTTAGTGTCTTTTTGCTTCTTTTGTTAATTTGAGCTCATTTAATCCTGAAAATACAAAAGGAAGACAAAAGCACACTTTTTCTAACATTAATACTAAAAAGGGTTAGTTTTATGCCACGATTGATGAAATTTATATGTTGCATTTTGAACACATCAAATACCCCCACACTTGAATCTTTGCTTGTTCTCAAGCAAAACTCTTTAATATGTGGCTATTACACTCCCAAATGGAATGGGTAGAGAAGAAGGTTTTTGGGCTTGTCGTAGAGTGTCGGGATTTCCAAGATTCTTTATTTTGTTTTATTTTTATTTATTTACAATCCTATTCGTCATGATTCATTTAAAACTTTTCATAAGATAAATTACTTATTAGGGCATAACATGCCTCTTTAAAATTCTATTTATATACAAGTTCACATACCTCACGGGGATCACTCAACACTCGGCCGAAAATGTATTTTTGTGGATCACTATAGAGCGGCATGGAACTTACTCCTACCATAGGCTTGCCAAGCAATCAATCCTCCTCCTTTTTAACTTATATACCTTTGTAAATATCAAGAGGACTTTGTGGGTGAAGGGTTAGGCTTGGGTTAAAGGTAGGTGGTTGGGTTGGTGGTTAGTAGAAAAAGGGCGAAAAGCGTAACAAGTTTCGGTTTTCGTAAGACTTTCTATTTTTGTAACTTTTATTTTGATGAAGCTATTATTCAAACAAAGTTATTTTGGATGAACTTGTTTGTTTATTTTCTTTTGCTTCATCATCAACACAATTTTGTTTTTTTGAAAAGTCATACGAAAAATCGAACTTGTTACTAAAACAAAGGGGTAAAAATAAAAAAAGGTTTTGGTGGGTAAAAGGGTGTTTGGTTTGGGTTATGAAATGAAAAGGTTTAGGCTCAAAGGGGCTAACTAGGGGGATTTTGGGTAGGTGGTAAAAAAAAAAAGAAAAATAATGGTGTAGAAATAAAAAGGGTTAGTCCTAATGCCTCCATCATTTACTTACTCGGGTTTAAGTTGGTAAGGACCGGGAATGTATCGTCATGGCAAGTTCTAGAGTCGTAAGAACCAAGCGGCTATTCACACAAGAAACGAAAAATGAGCATTTAGTTCTAATGATATGTAATTGTATGCTCAATAAAGGCTCAAAACTCACTTTTGTGGGAATGGGTTTTTATGTGATCAAGTATATATAATCAAATTTTAACTAAGCTTGTCATGCCTTTTCATAATTTTCTTATGTTGGTTCTTTTTATCACGACGCTATCGGTTGTAAATTTGTAAAAATATAACCTTTTTAGAACTTGAAATTCCCGAGTTAAACCTAGACAAGAAGAAAAAAAATGAATTTTTTTTTTAAAATTTGGGGTGATTAGCGATTCCAATAGAGTTTTGTGTAAGGCTTGTATTTAGGACTTGCAAGATTCAAGGTTTTAGCATCCCCCCCACACTTAAATTACACATTGTCCTCAATCTGTCCCAAAAATAAGTTTTTAGGTTGATTGAATGTGTAAAAGGTGTGAAAAAGCAAAAAAATTTGTGTTACTGGGCGCTGAACACGGCCCCGTGTTATCCGGGCACGGCCCCGTGTTCAAGTGCCAGTAACAAAATTAAAACAAGAGAAACAGAAGCCTGGACACGGGGGCGTGTTGGGTGAACACGACCCGTGTCCAGTTACCTGAACTGGGTCTTTTTCTGCAGACTGTGCAGCCCAACACGACCCCGTGCCGAACTTACTGTAAACGAAGAAATTTGTCGGACGGTTCTGTTTTCCTGCATGGAGTGCTGGTTCAAATTTCCCTTGCATCCTTTGCCATCTCAAGTGTGTTTTATTCATTTCAACACCATCCAAAACACCAAATTAACTAAAACCATCATTCATTAATCATAGAGAGAATTACATAATAGTCCTAAAAATGAAAAATAAAGCAGAAAATAAAAGTTAAAAGTCCTAATATTAAATAGGTCAAGTGATCCGTAAGATTTTCCTAAGGAGTTCTACTTCTACAATAAGAATCAAAATTCCGGAAATAGACTTCCGGTCTAAAAGCCTTGTAGAACTCCAAGCCGAACGGTGTTCCTTAGATGTTGCTAGAGCCATTCTTCGATCTCCCTCGGGAGAAGGGAGGCGGCTTCATGTTCCTCGACATCTGGTGGAGGAGGAGCGACACCAACCGGAACCCCTTGTAGTATGTCTCGAGGAGGTTCCGGATGTAGGGCGTACCATTCGGCCGGAATGATGACTTCCGGCACCACATTCCATGCCCTTTGGGTGATAATCGGTACCAAAGGAGGAGAGGCGAGAATGTTCAACCTTTGGTGCAAAAGGTTGACCTCCCGGAGACATCCTTCTAGTCCCACCGTCAAATGATTAATGCGGTCGACCAATGCCTCTTCCACACTTGTTACTTCATCAAGGGCCTCTCTTAAGGCGTAAACATAGTTTACAAGAGAATCTTCAACCGTTGATGATCTTCTCCCCTGCCGGTTGTTTCTGGAATGCGACGAAGAGTTTTCGCTTGTTCTGCTTGCCATTCTGAGAAAACATACCGAAAAGAGTTCAACTTTATGGATCCAGTACATTGGACACGGCCCCGTGTTCATCGAACACGGCCCCGTGTTCAGATATTTGCAGGATTTATGAACAAGGAATCTTGGGGTTTCAAATTGTTTTTATGATTTTTGAAGCATTTCTGAACTTAACAACTTAAAACATTGTTATAAAACTTATTTTTAACAAGATTCCATGAATAAAAATCTAACAAACATCCCAATAAGGCTTGAAATTATGGAATGTTCAAGCTTTAATGGAAGTATGAAGAAAATTGAAGAAGATGAAAGTGGATAAAAGAGGAAAGGACAAGGAGATGGTTGAGAAACTTCTTTTAGAAAATACCTAGGATGGTATGTGAGAATATTCCTCAAATCTCTGTCCCTGGAATGGTTCAAATGTGCAGGATTCTTGACTGCATTTATAGAAAACGACAGTACGTTGCGCACGGCCACGTGTCGGTTGGACACGGCCCCGTGTGCAGATGGAATCCTGACACATTTTTGTCCGCATTCTGACAAAATCAGAAGGGAATCTTTGGGTGGACACGGGGGCATGCTGACCTGGACACGGCCACGTGTCTAGAAGCTGTCTTAAGGATTTCTTCAAATTTCAAGGAACTTTCCCGGATCGGGTGGTTCCTTACTAGATGGAACAACCCCAAAGTGCCTAAGATACCTTAATTGATCTTGATTAAGACGAGAACGCAAGAGGTTGTCGGTGAGGGTGATTCCTATGCTATATGTAGGTGGACAAGTCCAACCCTTTCCCGGGCTCTCGTTAAAGAAGGTGTATGTCGAATCGCTCAGGTCTATGTATGCATCGAACGAAGTCGATGGGGAGTCCTTCATGGCACAATCGACACAGGGACGACTATCGCTCAAGTCCTCACTAGAGTTAGAAGTATCATTAGAAACAATGAAGTTGTTTGAATGCGTTTCCAACCTCTCTTCTTGGTTATCGTCTTGGAAAAGATTTTTGAAATCTTCCCTAAGTTCTTTTAACCAATTAATAATTAGATCTTCTAGTTGAAATAATTCATCGAGAAGCATTTCTCCTAGAATATCTGGTTGGGCGCATTCGAGGGAGAGATAGGGATTATTTTTACTTTCGCCCCTCTTAAGGATACTAGGAAATGATGGGTCTATATAGTGGGGTTTATAATTTAGAAAAAAAGCATTTTAATTCTTTATGGTTACCACCACATAATTGACACCACATAGTACCATAAGAGTGCCGAAAGTAAAAAGTATCAGTATCACTCATGTTTGTGTCAGAAATTACCAACCGTCGGGATCTTACGGTTCTGTTTTCAGTAACTGAAACTTGGGCACGGGGGCGTGTTTAGTGGGCACGGCCACGTGTTCAGCTTACTGTCTGACTTAAAACAAGATTGCCAGTTCCAATGAATGGGCACGGGGCGTGTTCAGCGGGCACGGCCCGTGCTGGGTTCTGCAGAAGCTGAAAAACTAAAAAAAAATCCTAAAAAAATGAAAAATAAGAAAAACGATTAGGCCGTTGATTCCTAACTTTCTTAAAATCCTTGTGTCCCCGGCAGCGGTGCCAAAAACTTGATGCGTGTGAAGTGTTATATATATTAGGTGTATATTTTAAGCCCCTTTAACACTTATTTTTAGCCAAGTTTTAAATTTATAAAACACGATATTTTACTAACACTAAACACACATATGGGCAAGTGCACCCATCGTGAGCGTAGTATAGTGTTGGTAAGATACCGAGGTCGTCCAAGGACACAAGAGCTTTTAGTACTGGTTTATCCTCAACGTCTAATCAAAATAAAAGTTTAGAAAAATGTTTTAAACTAAGAAAAATAAAAACTAACTAAAATGCTGAAAATAAAATAAAAAGAAAAACAGATAGACAAGATGAATCACTTGGTTCCGACTCGTATCTAATGTAACCTTTGATTATTTCCGCACTTTTGCACTATTTTAAGAGATTATCTTAGTTATTGTAGTAGGCCCCTCTTTTGAAGGTGACGTTACCCTCACCCCAGTAGTTTGAGTCAGCAAGGATACAATCCTAAAAGGGTGGATTATTGGAAGATAATTAATTAAGTTATTAATGCAAATTATGGTAGGCCCCTCTTTTGGAGGTGACGTTACCCTCGACTAAGTAGTCTGAGTCAGCAGGGATACAGTCCTAAATAGCCGGGTTATAGTATTAATAGTAGTTAACTTATGAGGGGATCAAAGAGTTTGGACCCCCGCCATCCAATACCGTTAAGTATTGAAGGAGGTCCTACTAAATTTGACCCAGGTCCATTGCAGGACCTCTAAACGCTGAACAATGGCAAGACCTTTACCAAACCGTTCCCTTAACCCCCGACCAGGTAGCCAACATACCTCCATATAGACCGTGGAGATATGAATGGTGAAAATCTTTTATTTTATATAGACAGTAAAATAATGCCAAGACACCACGAACAAACGATAAGGAAAGATCACCTTCAACATAAGCAACTAGTTATTAAAGTCATTAATACAAAACCAAATAAAAAGTGCAAAAGATTAGAAATAAAAAGTATTACACTAAACACTTTGTCTTCACCAAGTGATGTAAGGGACTTAGGCAAACATGGCCTTGATTGTCAAGAACTCTTACGATCAATCTTGGATCCCGAGATGACTCACAAACTCAATGATGGACAACGGATGATGGTGGTGGATGATGGTGTTATGGTGGTGGTGGGTGGTGGGTGAGGTGTGAGAGAGGTGGTGTGCCAAGGGATGGTTTGAGCTTGAGCCAAGCACTCCTATTTATAGGCTGAACAGAAGCTCGGGCACGGCCCCGTGTCCAGTGGGCATGGCGCCGTGTCCACATCCTCTCTTTCTTCATTTAATGCAACTTTGTCTTATTAGTTGACCCCGCCCCCGTGTCCACTGAGCACGACCCCGTGTGCAGAAGAATCTTTGTACTATGAAGATTTGCCTGGATTGTGCGAATCTTATAGTTGACCACGGCCCCGTGTCCGCTGAGCACGGCCCCATGGTGGGCAATAGAAGCTTCTACCACTTTGTCTTTTCTGCTGACACTTGGGCACGCCCCCGTGCTGGCTGAGCACGGGGCGTGTTCAGGCTTCTGATGTCTTGTTTTGCTTGGGAAGTTGTTGTCGTGGGGTCGGGCATGTCACGTCTTGTTCCTTTTCTTGTATTTATGTTAGATTTTGGTGTCTTTTTGCTTCTTTTGTTAATTTGAGCTCATTTAATCCTGAAAATACAAAAGGAAGACAAAAGCACACTTTTTCCAACATTAGTACTAAAAAGGGGTTAGTTTTATGCCACGATTGATGAAATTTATATGTTGCATTTTGAACACATCAGTTTGTAAACTTTGAGTGATTTGATAAAATGTGAGATATGTACTAACAACCTATGTGTTAATCGAACTAATGGGGATGGGCCGATCCCAAACTTCGGCTGCCCTATAGATTCAAGTACAAGTTGTGTAGCCCGAATGGGCTTGTGCGATCGGATTAGACTTGTGCGGTTGAGTTGTGTTGTGTTGTGTTGTGTTGTGTGTTCATATTACATACATACGTGTATTACACAAAATCACAAAACATAACAACATAACATTCCATTTAATCATCAAATTCACATAAACACATAACGTTCCACATACGTTACACCAAGGTACAAAGAGGTTTGAAATACAAGTTGTCACATTATCCCCAAGTTGAAAGAAATTTCGTCCCGAAATTTGGTACGTACTCACTGAGGAAGCTAGTTAAGTTGCATGGTTTTCCTGGTTTTCCTGGGGTGTCACATCCTCCCCCCGTTGATCTGGAATTTCGTCCAGAAATTTCGTAGCTTCAGCCTCAGTAGTGGTTGTACTGTTTGCAAATAGTCGGGGATACTTTTGTTTCATCTGATCTTCGCGTTCCCAGGTGAACTCTGGGCCACGACGTGAGTTCCAACGCACTCGAACAAGAGGTATTCTAGTGCGCTTGAGGACCTTAACATCCCGGTCCTTGATTTCAACTGGTACCTCGACGAATCGTAACTGCTCGTCGATAGTGAGCTCCTTCAAAGGAACTATGAGGGTCTCATCTGACAGACACTTCTTCAGATTCGACACGTGGAAAACGTTGTGAACTGCACTGAGTTCTGCTGGTAAGTTCAGTTTGTAGGCCACCTTGCCTATTTTCTCTATGATTTCGAAAGGTCCAACGTATCGTGGGTTAAGTTTGCTTCGTTTACCAAAACGAACCACACCCTTCCAAGGTGAAACTTTAAGTAGCACTCGCTCCCCAACCTGGAGCTCGAGTGGTTTCCTGCCCTTATCGGCGTAGCTTTTCTGACGGTCACGAGCTGCCGCCATTCGTTGTCGTATTTGAGCAATTCTTTCTGTTGTGTCTACCACAAGTTCTTGGCCAGTGATCTAACTATCCCCCACCTCTGCCCAACAAAGAGGTGACCGACATTTACGCCCGTACAATGCCTCAAACGGAGCAGCTTTAATGCTGGTGTGGTAGCTGTTATTGTACGAAAATTCCACAAGTGGCAGATGTTTTTCCCAGCCGTTGCCAAAGTCAATTACACATGCCCTAAGCATGTCTTCAAGGGTCTGGATGGTGCGTTCAGACTGTCCATCCGTTTGTGGATGATAAGCTGTGCTCATATCTAAACGTGAGCCAAAGGACTTGTGCATCGCTTGCCATAGTTCTGAAGTAAAACATGCATCACGATCCGAGATAATAGAGGTGGGCACCCCGTGCCTCGAGACAACTTCCTTAAGATATACGTCTGCTAAAGTGGAGAACTTATCCGTTTCCTTGATAGCCAAGAAGTGAGCAGACTTTGTGAGTCGATCCACGATCACCCAAATAGTATCATTCCCCCGTTGGGATCTAGGCAGGCCAGTGACAAAATCCATGGAAATTTGCTCCCATTTCCATTGTGGTATCTCTGGTTGTTGGAGTAGGCCTGAGGGTTTCTGGTATTCTGTCTTGACCCTCGCGCAAGTCAAACACTTGCTGACGTAAGTTGCTATGTGGGCCTTCATGCTAGGCCACCAATATGTAGTTCTGATATCGTGGTACATCTTATCTGAACCAGGATGTACTGAGTAACGAGACTTGTGTGCTTCATCCATCACAAGCTCTCGTAGGTTGCCATAGAGTGGGACCCAAATGCGTCCTGTTACGTAGTAGGCGCCGTCTTCCTTTTGTTCTAATCGTTGCCTTGAACCGCGTAGGGCTTCAGCCCTGATGTTTTCTGGTTTCAATGCTTCTACCTGAGCATCTCGTATCTGGGAAGGAAGACTAAACTGTATAGTGAGTTGTAAAGCTCGTACGCGTTTAGGCGTAGTGTCCTTTCGACTAAGGGCGTCAGCCACAACATTGGCTTTGCCTGGGTGGTATCTGATCGAGCATTCATAGTCATTCAGTAGCTCGACCCATCGTCGTTGTCGAATATTCAGTTCATTCTGTTTGAAGATGTGCTCGAGACTCCTGTGATCAGTGTAAATGGCGCACTTGGTACCGTACAGGTAATGCCTCCATATCTTAAGTGCAAAAACAACAGCTCCCAGCTCTAAATCGTGCGTAGTGTAGTTCCTTTCATGAACCTTAAGTTGGCGTGAGGCGTAGGCTATAACTTTATCCCGTTGCATCATTACACAACCAAGACCCTGAATTGATGCGTCGCAGTAAACCACAAAGTCGTCTGTGCCCTCTGGCAATGAAAGGATAGGTGCACTGCAAAGTCTATCCTTTAAGTGCTGAAATGCTAATTCCTGTGCATTTCCCCATCGGTAAACAACGCCTTTCTGCGTTAGGGAAGTGAGAGGTTGCGCAATCTTGGAGAAATCCTTGATGAACCTCCTGTAGTAACCTGCCAAACCCAAGAATTGGCGAATTTCCGTTGGTGTGCGAGGCGCATGCCAGTTCTTAATCGAGTCTACCTTAGATGGATCAACATGAATCCCATCCTTTTTCACTACGTGGCCTAGGAAATGGACTTCGCGAAGCCAGAAGTCGCATTTCGAGAACTTAGCATAAAGCTGTTCTGTTCGAAGGAGTTCCAAAATAAGTCATAGATAGTGCTCGTGTTCCTCCTGACTCTTCGAATAGATCAGGATGTCGTCGATGAAAACTATAACGAACTTGTCCAGGTAAGGCTTGCACACTCGTTTCATCAAGTCCATGAAGACCGCAGGTGCGTTTGCCAGCCCAAAAGGCATGACCAAAAATTCATAGTGTCCATAACGAGTTCTAAAGGCTTTTTTGGAGACGTCCTCCTTTCGGACTCTCAGCTGGTGATATCCCGATCTCAGATCAATCTTCGAGTAAAAGCTCGACCCTTGAAGCTGGTCGAATAGGTCGTCGATGCGTGGAAGAGGATAGCGATTCTTCACGGTCACCTTGTGGAGTTCACGGTAGTCGATGCACATTCTGAAGGTACCGTCTTTCTTCTTCACAAACAAGACTGGAGCTCCCCAGGGCGAAGAGCTAGGACGAATAAAACCCTTATCCAAGAGTTCTTGTAGTTGCATAGAGAGTTCTTCCAACTCTGATGGGGCTAAACGATAAGGTGCTCGAGCTATAGGTGCGGCTACAGGAGTTAGCTCGATTTGAAACTCGACCTGGCGCTGAGGCGGAAGACCAGGTAATTCCTCAGGGAATACCTCAGGAAAGTCACGTACGATCGGAAAATCTTCTATCTTCTTCTCTTTCTTCGAGGTGTCAGTAACGAGAGCCAAAATAGTAGTGTGGCCCTTTCTCAAACACTTTTGGGCCTTAAGGAAAGAGATGATACTCACAACAGCACCACTCTTGTCCCCACGAATCATAAGTGGTTCATCACCCGAACGAGGAATACGGACAATCTTCTCGTTACAAAGAATTTCTTCTTGATGTTGGGATAACCAGTCCATCCCAATGACAACGTCGAAACTACCCAGAGTGATAGGAAGGAGGTCGATAGAGAAAGTGTGACCAGCAAGAACAAGATTACAACCCTTGACTACGAGGGTGACCTCTAAACTCTTACCATTAGCTAGCTCTACAGTGTGCTTGGTGTTTAAAGGTGTTGGGGTACGCTTAAGCATTTGACTAACTTTTAGGGGACACGTAGCTAGTATCGGCACCCGAATCAAATAAAACTGTAACGTAAAAGTCGTCGAGAAGGAACTTACCCGTTACCACATTGGGATCATTCCTCGCTTCACCTTGGCCAATAACAAACACACGACCCCTTGCACCATTGCCGTTGTTGCCCCCGTTGTTTCCATTCCCCTGGTTGTTGTTGTTATTGTTGTTCTGGTTCCTGTTCAGTTGGGGTCAATCTCTCTTGAAGTGGCCTTCAGCTCCACACTGAAAGCACCCTTTGTTGTTACCCAGCTGCTGGCGTTGATTTTGTTGGGCTGGTTGATGCTGACGATGCTGGTTGGCGGGGTATAAACTTCTGCAATCCTTTGCGACGTGACCTGGCTTGTTGCACCGATGACAGTTACCCCTGGTGCATGGCCCGCTGTGGTGTAGATTACAACGATTGCATTTGGGGTAATTTCCCTTGTACCCACCATGACTTTGACTACCAGATGATTGCTGACTAGGACTCTTGTAGTCGTCAGTCCTTCTCTGCTGAGACTGAGATTGAACAGAAGTCGAACCCTTGCTTGAAGCTCCATCCCATTTCTGTTTGTTGTCACTAGGAGCATCTGAAGTAGCTGTAGCACTAATACGTTTTGGTAACCTGTTCTGCTCCACCGCCTGATCAGTGAGACGGTGAGCCAATTGAACAACTTGTTGAATGGTGGCGAGGTTAGCCGAAGTCACATGACTTTGGATCTCTGGCACTAAGCCCTTAAGGTATAGTTCGATGCGCTTGATGGGAGGATCCACCATAGTAGGACACAGAATAGCAAGCTCATTTGATCTTTTCGTATACGCTTCAATTTCCGACCCCGTCATCTTGAGGTTGAAGAATTCGACTTCCAGTTTGTGAATTTCATCACGATTGCAATACTCCTCTTTGATCATTTCCTTAAAGTTGTTCCATGGGGTGGCGTTAGCAGCAACCAACCCCAGCATTTGAACTTGAGCGTTCCACCACGTGAGCGCTAAACCCTCGAGAGTACCCGTAGCATACTTCACCCTGCGAGCCTCAGGGCATTCACACATCTTGAAAACAGATTCGAGCTTTTCAAACCAGTGGAGGAGACCTACAGCTCCTTCAGTGCCGTTGAAAGTAGTTGATCGGCAGTCCATAAAAGTTTTGAAAGTGCACACAGGAGGTTGTGCAGGTTGACCTGCCGTGAGAGTAAGAAAGGAAAAAGTTTAACACAAGGTTGGTTCACGAGAGTAGGACCTAAAGATCCTAGAATGAGTTTAAACTGGAGGGTATACCTCCTGCCCGTGCTGCTGCAAGTGTCGCGGCAACTTGTTGGTTAATCAGAGCCGTCAACTGGGCTTGAGTCATGTTAACGCGTCCACTCATGATCTTCATATCAAAGGAGAACGTGAGTGAGAAGGGTTCATGAAAGTGCGATGACAGAAGAGAGTAAGCACACATGTGTTTTTCAAACTATCGTTGCTACGTTCATCTAAGCATACCATAAGCAAAGTTCTACGTAATCTATCAAGTAGGCAATAAAACATAAAACATAAACCATATCACCTAGAATGTCGAGTCTTGCACGTGGAGCGAAGCGTCGTTGTTTATCGTTGAGCACTGTACAGGTTATAGTCTGGTTTTAACAAAAACTTTTTCCCTTTATTAAAACCAAGTTCACTATAACCAATGGCTCTGACACCAATCTGTCACACCCCCAAAAATCCACACACGGAGTATCACCGCTTGGAGGCGTGACTGACCAGGATCCAGCCACCAATCATATTGAACATGCATGTAAGTAATTATAAAAACCCAACCAATACAATTGGTTTCCAAACAAAAACATAGTTTAAGTTGCAAGCGGAAGCATAACGTTTAAAAACCAAAACAAAATATAAGTTCAATGTTTCACATGGCACACAGTTGTCCATGTCCCACAACGACTCTTCTCCATGCAAACTCCAGCTAAGTACCTATTGACCTGCAAAGCATGTAGTAACGAGTCAACAACAATGTTGAGCGAGTTCACAGTTGGGTGTTTGTTTTAAGTTGTTTCGAAAATGGTTTCCTTTAACTGGCATCCTTGCCGTGGGGGTTACCCCATAGTTGAAAACGTGTTTTGTTTATCCCATTTATGTCACGGCCCCCGACCCGGTTTGACCCGGTTTGACCCGTTTCAGGAGCCGCAGGACAGAAATCCCGTGGTATTTATTTAACAGCGGAAGTTTTCTTCAGGATCTTTTTAAACTTGAAATATTTCCTGATTATTTTATTTCACAACTCGGGATAAAACCCGGTAATTTACAATCATAAAATTTCATGGAGAAATCTTTTTATTTTACAAAACATGTTTCTTTATATTTATACTGAGCCACTTCCTTAAGCTTGTAGTGCTTCTCGGCACTTTTCCTTGATCACAACAGATCACCTGAAACATGTTTGAAAAAGATTTTTTCAGCGGGAAATACTGAGTGAATCATTCATTTTACTAAAACGACCCGTTTGTTATAATTTACAGTATTAAGGGTGATTACATTGTTTCTATATCAACCAACTACCCACAGTATTTGTCACTCGACTTATTTCTGTGACTGTGGTCAGACCACCCATTGGCTAACTCGTTGTCCAATGGTGGCGGGAAAAAGTAATGTATACAATACCCCACATACCGGCTGTAATTTGGTGACTACAAAGACTTAATCCCTGTAATTATAACTTTGAAAATAAACATGATTTTGAAAGTAATTTGATAAAAAGAGAATGACTCACATTGCAAATTTAATTTGAGCAGAGCCTAGCCTACTGATTAGCCTTTTAACCTAAATTTAATAACATGCACATAACCCGGTTAGTAACTTAATACAGCATTTACGATAACTCACGAGATTAAAACCTTCACAACGAATGACAAAGTGCGATACTTAAACATCCATTGAATTAACAACGAATGACAAAGCATAAACCCTAATGTGGGCAGCACTTAAACATCCATTGGATAGTTTAATCGATCGGACATTGAATCGTAGCAGCGATCGAGTTAATACCCGGTATTGGAGCAACACCCGACTAATTAAAGTTGTATTTTCGAGTTCAGAGCTTTATCAATTCGTTTTTATGAAAAGATTTTGACACCAGTGGATTGTGCGAGTGACGGGCTATTTATAGTTAAAATTAGGACCTGACGCGGCCCGCGTAAAACACCACCTCAACTTTACGCGGCCCGCGTGCCACCCAGTCTACGACTAGCTTTGACCAGTCATCAGTAGAGTAGCCAGGTGGTTCGATATGTGGATCCGGATACTTATCTGGTCAACACAGGTTTGACGCGGCCCGCGTAAGATGTGCCTTGTCTCTTACGCGGCCCGCCTGAGACCCTAAGTTATTGATTTTCTTGGTTTTTCTTGTATGGTAGGGTTTCAGGGGCTCGGGTTTATACTTACGGGTATTTTTAGGAAAATTTTGAGAGTCCTTACATCCTCCCCACCTTATTTAGAATCTCGTCCTCGAGATTTATTGGAATAAGTGAGGATACTTTTGCTTCATTTCTGATTCTAGCTCACAAGTGTATTCAGGTCCTCTCTTTGAATCCCACTTTACTTTAACTAACACTAGTTGTTTGTGCTTGAGAAACTTCACCTTTCTGTCTTCTATCTGAAGAGGTTTCTCGACAAATTTTAACTTTTCGTTTACCTCTATATCTTGGAGAGGTACTACCAAAGATTCGTCAGATAGACATTTCTTGAGATTGGATATATGAAATACATCATGTACTCCAGCTAACTCTTCTGGTAGTTGTAAACGATAAGAAACTGGTCCTATACGTTGAATTACTGGAAATGGTCCTATGTATCTTGGACTTAGTTTTCCTTTCTTACCGAATCGAACAACTCCTTTCCAAGGAGAAACTTTCAATAGTACCCTTTCTCCAATTTGGAATTCTAACGGCTTACGTCGATTATCGGCATAGCTCTTTTAACGATCTCGAGCTGTCTTCAGTCTTTCCTTGATTTGTGTAATCTTGTCGGTTGTTTCTTGCACTATTTCAGGACCTGACAATTGACTTTCTCCTATTTCTGCCCAACAAACTAGAGTTCTGCACTTTCTTCCATAAAGTGCTTCGAATGGGGCAGTTTCAATACTTGAATGATAACTATTGTTATAGGAGAATTCAATTAATGGTAAATGGTCATCCCAGTTTCCACCAAAATCTATCACACATGCTCGGAGCATGTCTTCTAGAGTTTGGATTGTCCTTTCACTTTGTCCGTCTTTTTGTGGATGATATGCAGTGCTTAGGTTTAGTCGAGTTCCCATTGCTTCTTGGAAACTTGTCCAAAAATGAGAAGTAAAACGACTATCCCTATCTGATACAATGGAGAGTGGAACTCCATGTAATGATACAACTTCATCTACATACAACTTTGCCAATCTTTTCCATGCTAAAAGTTTCTTTCATTGGTAGAAAGTGAGCTAATTTGGTTAATCGATCCACAATTACCCAAATCGCATCATTACCTTTTCTGGTCTTGGGTAACTTAGTAACAAAATCCATTGTTATGAGTTCCCATTTCCATACAGGCATTTCTAACTGTTGTAGTAGACCTGAAGGTTTCTGATGTTCTGCCTTAACTTGTGAACAAGTAAGACACTTAGAAACATACCTAGCTATATCCTTTTTCATGCCTATCCACCAGAAATTGTTTCTTAAATCTTGGTACATCTTATTGTTTCCTGGGTGCATGGTATACCTAGATTTATGAGCTTCCTCTAAGATCTTATTTCTTAATTCTTCCTGCTTCGGTACCCAAATCCTTTTCTTATGGAATCTCCAAATTCCATCAGATCCTTGTTCTAACTCTTTTATTCTTCCTTTCATTCCTTCAGCATCTTCCTTGATTGCTGTTTCCTGAACATTCTTTATTTGTTCCATTAAATCTAATTGTAGATTTAACCTGAGAGCACGAACTCGTCGTTGTTTTTCATGATACTTACGACTTAAGGCATCTGCAACTACATTTGCCTTTCCTTTGTGATACTGAATATCACAGTCGTAATCACTTAGGATTTCCATCCATCTTCTTTGTCTCATGTTTAACTCTTTTTGCCCAAAAATATATTTTAAACTTTTGTGGTCTGTATAGACAGTAAATTTACTTCCGTAAAGATAATGTCTCCAAATCTTAAGGGCAAAAATTACGGCTCCTAACTCTAAGTCACGAGTCGTATAATTTTCTTCGTGCTTTTTCAATTGCCTTGAAGCATACGCAATTACTTTCTTGCGTTGCATTAGCACACATCCTAATCCTAGTTTTGAAGCATCACAGTAAACTTCAAAATCTTCAGTCCCTTCCGGTAAAGCTAGGATTGGAGCATTTGTTAATTTCTGCTTCAATATTCTAAAGGCTTTTTCTTGCTTAGGTCCCCATTCAAACTTAATGGCTTTACAGGTTAGGTTAGCTTAGTTAATGGTACAACTATTTTGGAAAAATCCTTAATAAACCGTCTATAATACCCAGCCAAACCTATAAAACTTCTAATTTCCATTGCGGTTTGCGGAACCTTCCAATTGGTAATTGCCTCTATCTTAGCAGGATCTACATGAATACCTGCATGATTCACCATGTGTCCTAAAAATTGCACTTCCTTTAGCCAAAATTCACACTTCGAGAATTTGGCATAAAGCTTTTCTTTTCTTAACAAAGATAAGAGTGCATGCAAATGCTCACAATGTTCTGTCTGACTTTTGGAATAAATAAGTATATCGTCTATGAAGACAATTACAAATTTATCCAAATACGGTTTACATATCCTATTCATCATGTCCATGAATGCTGCGGGTGCATTCGTTAACCCAAAGGGCATGACTGTAAACTTGTAATGACCATACCTAGTTCTGAAAGCAGTCTTAGGTATGTCTTCTTCTTGTACCTTCAATTGATGATATCCGGAGCGTAAATCTATCTTAGAAAAATATCTAGCCCCCTGAAGTTGATCGAATAGATCATCAATCCTAGGTAATGGGTATCGATTCTTAATTGTAACCTTATTCAGTTCTTTATAATCAATACACATTCTCATCGAACCATCCTTTTTCTTTACAAACAACACTGGAGCTCCCCAAGGGGATGAGCTAGGTTGTATGAATCATTTCCTTAGTAATTCATCTAATTGCTTTTTCGGTTCTAACATTTCGGTAGGAGCTAACCGATAAGGTGCCTTAGCTATCGGTGTAGTTCCAGGAATTAGATAAATCCTAAATTCTACTTCCCTATCTGGTGGTAATCCCGGTAACTCTTCTGGGAATATATCTGGGTATTCTGAGACTACAGGAATTTCCTTAAGTTCTTTACCCTTAGTACTAATGATTACTAAAATCATATATACTATTCCTTGTTTTCGTTCATAACTAGCAACTTTCATTACTGATATGAACTTCATGGGCTTACGTGGCTTATCCTCTGTAATCGTGATTATTTCTCCAGTAGGTGCCTGAATTTCTACAGAATTTTTATCACAAAGGATTCGAGCATGGTTGGCTATTAACCAATCCATTCCTAACACAACATCGAATTCAGCTAATTTCATAGGTAACAGATTTGCAGAAAATTTATGACCTGAAAGTTCTATTTCTACTTTTTGCAAAACCTGATCTATTTTAACTAAATTCCCATCTGCGGTTTCGACTGTAAAAATATGCCTAATGTTGGTCAAAGGTAACTTAAGAGCTTGACAGAATAAAGTATTTATAAAACTTTGGTTTGCACCAGAGTCAAATAATACTTTTGCATATACGTTGTGAGCTAGGAACGTACCAGCTATCACATCTGGAATGAGTTCTGCTTCTTGAGTGGTTAGCTGGAATGCTCTGACATTCTTCTTAGTAGCTCCGTCGGTCGCCTTGGTTTTGTTGTCTGCAGGTTTGACCAATTTAGGACATTCTGGCTTAAAATGTCCTGTTTCTCCACAGTTATAGCAGATTCTGGTTTTCTTCCTGCAGTCTTGTTCACGATGTCCTATGGCTTTGCAAAAGTTGCAGATTACATTACATCTTCCATAATGTTTCTTTTTGCAATTTCTGCAAAATGGCAAAGTTGAAGATTGCCATGTTCCTCTTCTTTTGAAGTTGCTATTATTACCCACCCGAAATCCTTGGGTAATTTTCTGAGCCAGTTCCATTTTCCTGTTTTCATCTCTTGTGCGTACCAGTTCGTCAGTTAGGGTGTTAGCAAGTTCTACCGCATCGTCAATAGTGCGAGGTCTCGCAGCTTTAACGATATTACTGATTTCACAAATTAATCCCCAAATATAGCGAGAAATGAGTACCGGTTCTGGCGAAGCCAGCATTGGTACCCCTCTAGCATATTCGAAGAATGTCGAAGTATATCCTCGACAGTCCACATTAACCATCCGATGGTTTAGGAACTTATTTGCCATTTGATCTTTTTCATACTTGGGACATAATTTTCTTTCTACAAGACTCTTAAATTCTTCTCAGTTCATGGCATAGGCCACAATCCTTCTTTTAGCTTGTAATACTGTGTTCCACCATTCTAACGCCCCTTCTTTAAAAAGATTTGACGCATACATAACTTGATCTTCCTCAGCACATTTACTTATAGTGATTACTGCCTCAGTTTTCTCTAACCAACGTAATGCTGCAATAGCCCCTTCGTTACCTGCAAACTCAGTTGGTTTACAGGCAAGGAATTCTTTGTAAGTGCAACCAAGTGTTGCAGCTTTCATTTTCTTGAAAATTGGGGCTTGCAGATCATTATTGTTATTAACATGATTTCCGCCTCCGTTTATACTATTACTAAAGTTGTCGCCTTGAGTACGTTTACTAGGAATGATTGATTGAGGTTTAACAGGTTTTTGAACAGCAGCAACGATTGCTGGAATAACATTGGCTATTCCTTGTGCAACGATATCCTCTATATCTTGTCTATTTAACAATTGTTCTTCCTGAATTTGTTCAGATTGATTTATTTCATTTATTGGTTCATTACCAATGTTTGCCATCTGATAATTAATTTATAGATAAATAATTAGTATAAAAGAAATAATCCAATGTCACAATTAATTGCACATAATCACGTAAACGAATATACAAACAAAATTGTAAATTTTCTAAAATTTCATTTGTTTTATAGATTATATCATGCTTCTATATACAACCGTTTTATTATTTATTTTACACATACTAATTTTACTATTACTATTACTATTACACAACAACAGTTTCATAAACCTACTATCTTTCATCATTTGTTTTCCTAAAAACGAAGCTCCCTTTCATCATACTTCCAGGCAATTTGTCCCCCTATTTCCCTGATTCTATTTCCCGCATCCATTAACTCTTCGCCAAAATGGCAAAGTTCTGCTAAATTTTCGTTACTCATGGGTGGATTTGGTAATGGTTCTGGATCAAATTGGGGAAGAAAGGAAAAGACTGTTGATAATGTTTGGAATTGCCAATCATTTGTCCACCCTTCGTCCATTCCCAGAGGTTGAGGATCGATTATAGGTTCGGGGATTGCTGGTTCTAAGTTTATAGGGAGTTGAGTTTCAATAGGACGAGTAAAAACATTTGTATTGACTGGCTGAATAGTATCACAGCTTGCCAATATAAAATCATGCTCTTCCTGCAATGTCATTTCCTGAGTTTGTTTAGAACTTTCTCCAACTTCTACCTGAGAACTTCCTCCAACCTCCATTTCTATTTGCTTAGAATATTCATCAAACTGTAATCCCATCTGCCTAGACTCTTCCCCGACTTCAATTCCCTTCCCTTTTTCTAAAGGATTTTCTATTTTAGGCATCTTTTTAGTGACGGGCTTCCTCTTACGCACACGCCTCCATCCTACAAATCTCCTTCTTTTCTTGGGCTTGGGTTTCTCTGGAGGTGGAGCATTGAACTTAATAGGTTGTTCCACATCAGGAAAATACTCAGTAAATTCTTTAGAAACTTCTATGTTTACAGGGAAAAGGTTGAGATTCTCTAGGGCTCCAGATAACTCATTCATGCTGTTATGTAAAATACACACAATTACTAAGTTTAAAAATTATAACAAAATTTCATAGAAAACCTTTAAATATTATTTCAGACTGGGTAACTACAAAACCATTGAAAATTAAAATACACTAGGTTTTATTGTAAATTTATTTATTTACTAAAATAAAGTTTATGGACTGTAGTTGATAAAGGTGCTAAGACTTGAGTAAAATTATTTAAAGATTTGCATTAACTGCTACAGTAGCTAGCATATAAAGATCTGCCCATTTCTCATCTAACTTGTCCTCCCAAGGTGATTTACTGGTTAATTCCTGGATTTTCTGTTTAATCTTCTTTTCTCGGAATTTCTTTATTTTCTCTTTACTTTTCCTAATAATCAGACTTCTTTTACTAGGAGAAAGTGGTTCCTCATATTGTGCCTTTCGCACAAATATTCCTTCTTCAGGAATTACAGACTGATTTGAGGATTTGATTTGGGATGAACTTCCCTTCTCGTTGGATGACCTATCTAATTTAAGATAGATGTTTGACAACTTTTTCTTACCCATACTGTACTTAAAAAATAGTCAGTTAATAATACACATAATAGTAATCAGGAAAAATTAAGTATTTCTGAATACTTAACTAGCTTAACTCAGTGGCTCTGATACCACCTTTTTCTGTCACGGCCCCCGACCCGGTTTGACCCGTTTCAGGAGCCGCGGGACAGAAATCCCGTGGTATTTATTTAAAAGCGGAAGTTTTCTTCAGGATCTTTTTAAACTTGAAATATTTCCCGATTATTTTATTTCACAACTCGGGATAAAACCCGGTAATTTACAATCATAAAATTTCACGGAGAAATCTTTTTATTTTACAAAACATGTTTCTTTATTTTTATACTGAGCCACTTCCTTAAGCTTGTAGTGCTTCTCGGCACTTTTCCTTGATCACAACAGATCACCTGAAACATGTTTGAAAAAGGTTTTTTCAGCGGGAAATACTGAGTGAATCATTCATTTTACTAAAACGACCCGTTTGTTATAATTTACAGTATTAAGGGTGATTACATTGTTTCTATATCAACCAACTACCCACAGTATTTGTCACTCGACTTATTTCTGTGACTGTGGTCAGACCACCCATTGGCTAACTCGTTGTCCAATGGTGGCGGGAAAAAGTAACGTATACAATACCCCACATACCGGCTGTAATTTGGTGACTAGAAAGACTTAATCCCTGTAATTATAACTTTGAAAATAAACATGATTTTGAAAGTAATTTGATAAAAAGAGAATGACTCACATTGCAGATTTAATTTGAGCAGAGCCTAGCCTACTGATTAGCCTTTTAACCTAAATTTAATAACATGCACATAACCCGGTTAGTAACTTAATACAACATTTACGATAACTCACGAGATTAAAACCTTCACAACGAATAACAAAGTGTGATACTTAAACATCCATTGAATTAACAACGAATGACAAAGCATAAACCCTAATGTGGGCAGCACTTAAACATCCATCAGATAGTTTAATCGATCGGACATTGAATCGTAGCAGTGATCGAGTTAATACCCGGTATTGGAGCAGCACCCGACTAATTAAAGTTGTATTTTCGAGTTCAGAGCTTTATCAATTAGTTTTTACGAAAATATTTTGACACCAGTGGATTGTGCGAGTGACGGGCTATTTATAGTTAAAATTAGGACCTGTCGCGACCCGCGTAAAACACCACCTCAACTTTACGCGGCCCGCGTAAAACACCACCTCAACTTTACGCGGCCCGCGTGCCGCCCAGTCTACGACTAGCTTTGACCAGTCATCAGTAGAGTAGCCAGGTGGTTCGATACGTGGATCCGGATACTTATCCGGTCAACACAGGTTTGACGCGGCCCGCGTAAGATGTGCCTTGTCTCTTACGCGGCCCGCCTGAGACCCTAAGTTATTGATTTTCTTGGTTTTTCATGTATGGTAGGGTTTCAGGGGCTCGGGTTTATCCTTACGGGTATTTTTAGGAAAATTTTGAGAGTCCTTACAATTTACTCTGGCAATCCAGCCGTGGGGGCTACCCCATGTTTAGTTATCTGGCTTTTCGGCCGTGGGGGCTACCCCATGTATATACTACTAGACTCGTTACCATATCGACTGCTGACTGTAGTCATGTTTATGTGCCCTGAACTGTCAATGTCTATCAGCATTGACGTGCCCAGATCCATTAGTTCACGCCCGTCCTCTGCGGCACGGTGTGAGGCTTGTCAGACCTAAATAGCGCTATCTAACTAATGACCCGCTCGCCATTGGCCCGACGATTAAGTCGATATAAAAAGGAGGGACTTCGTGATAGAGTTTTGGTCTAGTAAAATGTAAACTGTCCAATAGGACGAGGAATTATATTCCTGAACCAGTACTGTCCTACCCAAGAAAGGACGAGGAATCCATGTTCCTTAACCGCATTCCCAACCCCTGGGAATCCCATGCTTTGTAAAGAGTGTAAACTCACCTTAGGTTAGCTCGGCAGATAAACGAAAGGTCAATCGAGCTACTAGTGGTCAACCACGTCCTAACATGGTTACCATAGAAGTCAGGTCTAGGTTCAAATAGTGCACGTATGTTTACACAAGTTAACAGGTTATTAACACGTCTTGATCATGGCAAACACGTATAACACGTTAGCAGTCAAATACATAACATACTAACACTTGTACGATCCCAAAGATAAAGCCCAATAGACAGGCGGCCCAACCTATTGTGCGATCAGCACAACTTGTGTGATCCACAATGGGTTGTGCGATCAGCCTTAAACCCGGCCCAATAACATAAGTAGTTCAGTAAGTAAACGGCCCAAATAAATAAGCAAGGATTCTCTTGTGCGATCCGGATGGCTTGTACGATCCGGTCGACTTGTGCGATCCAGTTGGATTGTGCGATCGGAACTAGCCCAGCCCAACATGTATACCCGGCCCAACAGTTAAACAACATTACAACTTGTGCGATCCAGTAAGCCTTGTGCGACTGAAGACATCTTGTGCGACCAGTTCATCTTGTGCGAATGGACTTCTTGTGCGATTAGTTTTATTATCCGGATATTATGCTATCTAGTTATATTGTTTCCATATTCGATCCAGTTGCAATCATTCAAGGGTTTCCATTTTCCATTCAATCATTTAATACTAACAGTTTCTTAACCAAACCAAAATTGATCAAACAAAGGTTTTTAGTATCAAATCTCTATGAACCCTAATCATGTTTCAAGCATAACAATAACTTACCACATCATATTATTGATCCGATCACATGAACATACAACCGATTATAAACATTTGATCCTAAATCATCATGCAACCTAATCCGAAAACAAAACATGATAGTCGATTAACATCATCACACACATCTGATTACTAGAACATCATCAAGCTAACAATCCGTAGCATAGAAGCATACCAGCCGATTTAACAAGCATTCGGTTCTCAATCATTAACAACATCAAATAATTAACAACCCTATATTGATCTACAATACTATACATGTGGACCGATTATATGAACATCACCAATAACAGTTTACATCATCATGTAGAGCATGAATAGCACAACATCATACAATCATAAAAGCAATAATAAAACACTAACCGGTTGGAGAAAGAACAAGGGTTGTTCCGAATAGAAAGCTTAGAGAGAATGAAGGTGTTGCCGTCGGGTTTGAGAGAGAGAGGAAGATAGTTAGGGTTTGTAAACTTTGAGTGATTTGATAAAATGTGAGATATGTACTAACACCCTATGTGTTAATCGAACTAATGGAGATGGGCCGATCCCAAACTTGGGCTGCCCTATAGATTCAAGTACAAGTTGTGTAGCCCGAATGGGCTTGTGCGATCGGATTAGACTTGTGCGGTTGAGTTGTGTTGTGTGTTCATATTACATACATACGTGTATTACACAAAATCACAAAACATAACAACATAACATTCCATTTAATCATCAAATTCACATAAACACATAACGTTCCACATACGTTACACCAAGGTACAAAGAGGTTTGAAATACAAGTTGTCACATAAACAAAGCCTTGTATGGCCTGAAACAAGCACCTAGAGCCTGGTATGAAACTCTTTCCACCTTTCTACTTTCAAATGGTTTCAAAAGAGGTACCATTGATAAAACACTGTTTCTAAAATGGAGAGGAAAGGATATAATGATTGTCCAAATTTATGTGGATGACTTTATTTTTGGAAGCACATGTAATAAAATGTGTGAAGAGTTTAGGCAGCTCATGACAGCTGAGTTTGAAATGAGTGCAATGGGTGAGCTGCAATGCTTTCTTGGTCTCCAAGTTCAGCAAATGCAAAATGGAACTTTCATTCATCAAAGCAAATATGCTAAAGAACTTTTAAATAAATTTGATATGAATGATTGTAAACCATGCAGCACATCCATGGCAACCAATAAGCTAGTCATGTCTGATGAAAAGGATGAGCTGATTGGCCAAACACTTTATAGAAGAATGATTGGGTCTCTACTGTACCTAACTGCATCTAGACCAGACATCATGTTTGCAACATGTGTCTGTGCAAGAAGTCAATCAGCTCCCAGGAAATCAAACCTCATTGCTGTAAAAAGGATCTTCAGATACATAAAAGGTAATCCCACACTTGGTATCTGGTATCCAGCTAATGGGAATATCAAGCTTTCAGGCTTTTCAGACAGTGACTTTGCTGGATGTAACACCACAAGGAAGTCCACTTCAGGAGGGTGCCAGTTTCTAGGAAATTGCTTGGTTTCATGGCAAAGCAAAAAGCAAGCAGCTGTTTCAACATCCACTGCTGAAGCTGAATACATTGCTGCTGCAAGCTGTACAGCCCAACTCATGTGGCTTCAATATCAGTTGTTGGATTTTGGTATCACTGCCTTAAAGACACCACTCATGTTGGATAGCCAGGCAGCAGAAAATATCATCAAAAATCCAGTTTCCCATTCAACCACCAAGCACATCGACATCAGACATCACTTTGTGAGGGATTGCTATGAAAAAGGTTTGATTTCGCTGCATCATGTTCCAACCAAAGACCAGCTGGCAGATGTGCTCACAAAAGCATTAGATACATCCACCTTTGAAAGCTTCGTCTCTAGGATTGGCATGCTAAACATGGAATAACAAGCAAAATCTTGTTTTTCTATGAATAAATGCATTAAAATGTTTTCAGAAAATAAAAAATCCATCCTTAAAAATAGCTAAAAATGAAATTTTCATTAAATCCTTAAAAGTCTGCCATAACCACTGATTGGTGCAAACATCTGTTTGTTATTTGCTATCCACTGCTGAAAGTCAACCTCTGTTTCTTCATTTTCCTTGGTAAACCCTGATGTCACACTTCAGTGTTTTAAAACCACTGACATAAGCTATCCACTGATAGTAAGAGTCACCCACTGTTCTCACTTTCCTTTGTGAACCACTGGTATTGCTTCATCAGTGGTTTATTAGACAACTTTCCTCCATTATTTCATCCTTTCATCAGGGGTTGACACGTGGTCAGTATTTATCTGTCAGATTTTTGTAACCGCTACCACGTCAGCACTCACTTTTTCATCATATAAAACCCTGCCCTAAACCCCCAAACAGGGTTTTCACTGTCGAATCGAATTCAAAATTCTTTTCTCAAAACAGTTTTCCACAAATATTCTCCCACAATCTTCATCGTCTTCACTTCATTTCTCTATTCTCTGTTTCAACCATGGTGAAAAAGGCAAGCAAATTCAAAGCAAAGGAGGCTACCGAGGTTGAAATTCCATACAAATGGTCACACAATTACTTGGGTATCTTTGAAAACCCCAGTGACAACAGAATATTTGATTCCATCATCGACACACTATCCTCCACAAAGTACAAAACTTTGTTCACTTGTAATACAACCATCTACCTGGATACTCAACGAGAATTTTGGAAGAACGTTACTCTTGAGAAGGTGGATAAAAAGGTTGTTGCCATAAATTCCACAATAAAAGGTGTAAAGATTTCTATCACACCTCAAGCCATCTCTGAAGTTTTTGAGCTCAACGATCTGGAAGGTAAAAATTCTTTAAAAAAAACAGAGTACCAAGGAGATTTCATTAAAAGAGGGTATGGAGAAGAAATGAAAAAAAATACTTTACAAAAGGGTAGTTTTCCTTCTGCTGTAAGGTTTTTATATCATACCCTCGTTATGTGTGTTTCTAACAAAACCACTGCTTTCAATGAAATCCCGTTGAAGATACAATACCTGGGTTATGCTATACATAACGGTGAAAATTTTAACTATTCCCAGGTAATCTTCGATAATTTGGTCAAAAATGTTGAGAAAAAGGCTTTTCTATTATTTCCAAGGTTTTTGAGTTACTATTTTAATAAAAGATTTTCAGAAAATAATGCCCATGTACTTGTACAGGGTCCTCCTTTTAAAATAAACAGTTTAACACCTGAAACATTCACAAGAAAGTTAAAATCTACAAAAACACAAGCAGAGGTGCCTGAGCAAAATTTAGCAGCTACCACTGCTCCTCATGTATCTGCTGCTGAGCCCACTGCTCCAGGTGATCAAGGCAGCATAACCACTATTTTGAAACCCACACCTGCCCTTACCAAAAAGACACCATCCAGAAAACCCCCCAAACCCATCAAAAAGGCAACTCTGGAAGATGAGATCCCAGAGCAACTGCCAGTGACAACACAAAAGTCACCAATAACCACTGCTGCTACTTCCTCACAGCAGTTGGAAGAAAGATCTCCACCTTTTCCTAAAACTTCTCCTGCATCCTCACAAAAGGATCAGGTTGTAAGCACAGGGACCCCACATTATGAAGTTCTGGGTCCAATTGGATCCATCTTCCTCAGTCCTGATCCCAAGGACATGTCTCTTTCTACTCCCATGCCTTCACCCCTCACATTACCACAATCCATGCTACCTTTGTTGCATGCAGTTGATATATCTCAGACACAAACCAGTTCCTCTCAACCACCTATCAATGAGAGTACACTCCTACAAGTGACTGGGTCTGATGCTTATACCTCTGCTATCCCAGCAACAATTGAGGAGGTTACACTGCAGGAGTTACAAGTAACTCCTGTTAGTAATTCAAGTGGAGCAGCAACTACTAATGTTGGACCCACTGGTCTACATTGGGTCAGTTGTTCTATCAATAAGACTCCCTTGAAGGCAATTTCTTCAGAGACAACCAAGGCAACCACTGGTGTGTTATCTTTAACCACTGGTGAGCTGTTCAAGGTGTCCACAAATGAAGAAAGAAGTCCCCAGTACTAAGAACAAGGGGCATCAGTGGATAACTTTTGGAATACATTCCCTAAGTCTACCACTGATACAACCACTGCTGGTGGGAAATCAGATGATCCCATTCATTTGGGTGATGGTTTAAAATATAAGAAATTGACGGAGAGAGTGGACAAAATTGAATCATCTGTTGCAGACATCAAAACAATGCTGCAGCAGGTGTTAAATTTACCAAAGTCTACATCCACTGTTGCACCATCTCCACCAACTGCCTCATTATCAAATGAGTTGTGGAGTTTATTTCAACCAATGCTCCATCATCAAAGAGACATAGCTGATCAGCAACATGAGTTACAAGTTCAAAAGATCAGAAATCTCACGGAGGCAAGGTTTAAAGACACTTAAGCAGACATCAAGGCACTAAAGGCCCATTTACTCAACACCACTGGCACTGCTCCTCCCTCAGTTATCTTTATGGATAAACCACCACCAAATAATGCCAAAAAGGGGGAGAAAATAAAGCAGTGGAAGAAAAAGGGGAAGAGAGGCTAAGGGTAAATCCAGGTGGGAAAAGGAGAAGAAAGTTTTGATGGATAAGGAAGTTCAGGGTACTTCAAAGCTACAGAATAGGCCAAATATTCCTAAGCCACAAAGAAGGCCTACTAGACAAGTAAGGCAACCCAAATCCACACCTTCTGAAGCCACCAAACATACTCCTAAATCACCACCCAAAAGCTCCAAACAACAATCTTCCACTCAAACAGCTGTTGTAACACCTGCTGTATCAACAATTGTTGGTACTTCAGTGGTTTCAGCAGTTGTTAAACCAACAACCACCATCTCAACACACACCACTTCAACACACACCACAACCACTGTCTTACCACCACCACCAAAAATAACCTCACCACTTTCACCTCCTGCCAAGAAGCAGAAGACATCAGATGTTACAACATCTGGTGTAATGACAACAGTGGTTGAAACACCAGTTGTTTCAACAACTGTTAGTCAGTCACCTTCCACCACTCAAATCACCATCACTAATCCACCCAAAACATCATCAGCCTCTCTTACAATAAAAAGGAGAAGGATTTTCATACCTGATGATGATTCTCCATCACCACCACCAACATCTTCACAATCACTTGCACTGATTCTAAACCCTATTCCTCTCTCATCAGCTCCAGTACAACAACCAATCCCTATCATCACTCCTGTAGGTGTCCAATTTCCTCTAGAACTTGAAGCAGTTAGAGAAGAGATCAAATCCTTCTACTATGAGGATGACCCTGCTAAAAGGAAGTTGCCATCAGTTGTAGGATATCCGAGGCCTAACAACATTGAAGAATACTTGAAAGTTAAGGCTAAACAGGCAGAGGATATTTCCAAAAGAAACTCTCAAGGAAAAACTGACAAAGAAATTCAAAGGCGTTACCAGTTTCTATTTAATCAAGTCAGATCCTTAGAGCAATTTGCAAAAAATGTTTGTCAACAAATCTCAGAGAGAGCAGATGAAACTTTGAGAAAAGACTACATTGAAAGCATCATGGCAACTAAGAAGTACAAGGGAGAAAAGCATATGTACAAGGAGTAGACCATTCCTGAGCTTGAACAAGAAGCAGCCAGGATTCAAGAAATGATAAAGAATAAGGTCAAACACACTCCTCCAAATTGGTCAAAGTACAAAAAGAATATGCCTGACAAAACACAAGAGCTGAAGAGAATGAAAGAGGAATTGGTTGCTGCTGACTATGGGTCCAAAAATCAAGTAGCAAGACGGAGAGAAGACACAGTCAGGTCCACCTACAAAAGGTTGGAGGAACTAAGGAAGAAAGATCCTAAAGTTCCACAAAAACCTGATTACCCTGAAGCAGAGGTTTCAAAAAGACCACCAAAACTGCAAATTAGGAAATCCACTGCTCCAACTGGTACTGCCATCTATAAAAGAAAGCAACAAGAACAGTTGGATGCTGAAACAGTGGAAGAAATGATGGCAGGAGATGACCTTGTAAAAATAGGGATTAAAAGGATGATAGAAGAAACTCTTGGCCTAAATCAACCTGCAAGCACTGCTCAGACAGTCATCAATAGGCCAGCATCACCCAACTCCTCATCCAATAAAAATCTCCCAAGAAACCCACCAGGCTCAAAAGTACTAAAGTGGGAAACTGGCAAACAGACCCATGTACTGACTGTGTTCAAGTCTAGTGGAGAAGTGAAGAAATTAACAAGGGAACAAGCACTTGGCCTAAGTCTTGAAGATATGCAGGATTTCCTTGATCTTCCACTTTATAGGGATGAAGATGACACAGATGCCCTAGACTTTGAGTTGCAACTTAAAGGTCAGATAAGGGAACTGTTGATGAGGCAATAAAGTTCCACAATAATGAAGGGTTTTGGCATTATCTGTTCCAGGGGGAGATTGTTGGGATTGAACCCTATCAGATGAACAGATAATTAAAGCCAAAACTGGATCAGGACAGTGGATCCAGAATAAGCAGATGTTGTGTTACAAGTCTCTCCCCTTGAAAGTGGTTTCAACATCTGCTGACCTCCTATCTACTGATCTCTACAACTGCTGGCCTACAACCGCTGATCAAGTCAAAGACTAAAGACCTGTTGTTCAATCTATTGCTTTGGGTTAAGCACTGCTGGTAGTTATCAAGTACTGCTGACGTCACAAAAGTGGAAAGACCAACAGTAGTTTACTTTACTTATGTAATGTATTGTATAGCAGTTGTTAGCTTAAGCAGTGTTTGTATAGATCAGTTTTTTGAAGTTGTTAGGAGGTTAGATGTCACTTTCATGGTGACGTCAGCATTGATGCCTCAGTGGTTTGTCCGTGCCTATAAATAAAACAATACCATGCACTGTTCTATCAGCTCTTTGCAAAATCTTCTTCCTGCACGAACAAACACTGTGAGCTCAGGCTGAGGGGGATTTTGTATTCATACATGCATTGTAATCGTTATTGAAATAAATTCAATCTTTCGATTCTTTGTTGAAAATGTTTGATCAAAACAATTCTCCTGTTTGATTGTGTGCAAAGTTTGTTTCCTTCTAAAATTCCGCTGCACTACTCATTCATCTTCATTTTATTTCAAACGTAAAACACAATCAAAACCAAACTCAGATCCTAACATTTAATTATAAGAGATGAAATCTATAGAGTTTATAATATTAGGCTTGATTTTACCCAACATCCTTATATTTAGGAAGTGAGTATTAGATCTTATTGTAAGGTAATTTATGAAGCTAAGAATAGAATAAAAATCCTAATCGATAAGAAAGTCGTACTTTCTTGTGGATAACTGGTAAGTTATTACATTAAAAATAGGATATCATAATTTGCTATTAGAAAAAGAAGGCTATCAAACAATGATAATGGCACGGATACATGAACTCCAATCTAACCCATATATTCCTGACAAGCTTATAAGCTGGCAGGGCCATCCTTGAGAATTCGTGTACCCTGTTCAAGCTCGAAAAAACATGCCCTTACGCCTTAACGAAATTGGGTACTAGGCTCACTAAAGGTCTAAACCTAATTCCAATGGTCTAATAACTAATCTAAACCAAAAGAATAATTTTGTAATTGGGCCTATATTGGTTTTTGTATGTGTATACCCTATTAAAAAATATATTTTACATATACATATCGGGTTTTTTCAAAAAATAAAATGCCTTTCGAAATATCAGGCCCTGGCCGGTGGTCCTTCCCGCCCACCCTCAGGGCCGGCCATGTAAGCTGGCACATATTTATACAATATTGAAATTCTTAAAGAACCTATCTTCGGCTTATTTTTACATTTTCAGGTATGATTCCTCGTGATTGAGGAAGAGGAAGAAACTATTCTTATAGACGAAGAGTTAGAAATACTTCAAACAGGCAGGATATAGTCCTAGCCCAAATGGAGAATAAAAGGCTTATAGTTGCCTCTAGCTCAAATGTTGCTCATAGCAGTACAAACGTTGGAGATATCTAGATTGATCCAAGTGATCCTTTATAAGTAAAGATCATGGCTATAATAGAGGCCGAAAAAGAAGAAGCCTCAAATGCCACTTATGCTACAGTAGCACAAGAGAACGATAAAGATGATTCTTCGCTCATAATAGAAAGACAAAAGAATATAATTCTTTTGAATCACCAAGATGAAATTTTTTTGATGATCCCTTGGGTCTCATGCAAAAATATATGGAACCAGCATAGCATCATATGATGCGCCATCTTATAAGACGCGCCAGTATTATCAGAATATCCTTCAGTTGACAGAAACCCAAATGAAAGGGAAAAGAATATATATAATTTCAGTAAAATTTTTATTAAAAAATCATATCTCCACAAAAATGGGGACTAAGTACCCTAAAAGAAAGAGAATATATATATATATATATATATATATATAGAGAGAGAGAGAGAGAGAGGAAAGTTAACGTACATAACGGCTTAACGTACATCACGTATGACAGGTAATTACGCATGTTCATTTTAAAATCACGCACGTTATAGCTCAAAAATCCAAAATCACGCATGTTGAAACACAAAAATCACGCATATTGAAAACATTAATCACGCATGTTATAAAACAAATCACGCACGTTATCATACGTGAAGTACGTTAAGCCGTAATGTACGATATACTTTATATATATATATATATATATATATAGGACAAGGATCCTTTAGGAACCACCAGTGGCGGACCCATGAATTTTTCCATGGGGGTGCGGAACATTTTTAAAAATTTTAGGCCCCTAGGTATATAAGTAAAAAAACCGGTTCGTATCGGGTCGGGTCATGTAAAACAAATGAACATCAAACTAAATTTATATAATCATCAAAAACATGTCAAACCTTGTTACAAACATAATTAAAACGTCGACGCCGTACGGGTTTTCATTTTTTGAAATCTATCCAAAACATCATCTAAAGCTAATTTCTTAAGCAATTCTTTCTCTATATAACATAAGTTCATCGCTCCATAACATAATGTTTCAATTTTAATTTTCAACTATTCAATCCCTAGAAATCATAACGTAAATTGTAATCACCCTAAAAATATATAAACAACATAATCACCCTAAAAATCATCTAAACAACCATAAACAACGTCAAAACACACAAAATTTCAAACCTATTTAACAACTTTATTACCCTTTTTTCTCCTATAATATCAACCAAAATCATCAAAATAACAAAGAAACTTACCCGTGTTCGGATTCCGGTTAGATTTGGTGTCGAACGACGGTGGTATGGTGGCTGATTACAGTGGTCGCCGGCTGCTGGACTGTTGTCACTGGGTGATGTTGTTCGTTGGCAGTGCAGGGACGCAAGAGAGAGAGAGAGCGGGATAGAATTTCTTAAGGTTTTGGGCTTTAATTATTTTATTATAGTTTGAAATATTGTTGGGTTTGGTTAATGGGCTAAGACTTAGTGGGCAAGCTAGTTAGGAATTATAAGTGGGTAAAGGTATGGGTATTTGGGTTTAGTTGGTTAGGTATTAAAAGTTATATAATTTAGGTAGTATATTTAAAAAAAAAAAAAAAAGAGTTTACTAAAAAAAATTTACGGACGAAAAATTTCAAAGGGTGCGGTCGAAAATTCCAAGGGGTGCGGACGAAAAATTCCAAGGGTTGCGGACGGGATTTTCGACGGAATTTAGCCCTAATTTTTTTCCCCCCAGGGGTGTGCCCGCCCACCTTAGGGTGGGGTTGGGTCCGCCCCTGGGAACCACCCTTTATTGCGAGAACCGCAAGAACCAGTGTGAACACAAACAATAATACCTAAAAAAATAAAAATAAAAACACCCAAAAAAAATTTTTTTTTTACTGTTTTTTTTTTTTTTTTTTTGTAAAAATCGCTATATTTTGTTTACAATAAAAAAAATTTCAAAAAAAAAAAAATTCGAGTCACACTTGTTCATGCACATGTGCATTTATATCATTTCTTTGACAAATTCCGTAATTCATTACAAATATTAGACAATTGCACTTTCATTTACACTACCACGTGTCATGCACTACTTTTTACGTTACCAATATTAGAAATGCACATGTGCATCTATATGTATTAACATGAAATAAGGTGTGTTCGTACACTACTTTCTCTTTCATCTATTATTCCATCCATAATACACAAACATGCACATGTGCATTTTTGTCATTTATTTGACAAATTCCGTAATTCATTACACATATTAGACAATTGCACTTTCATTTACACTACCAAATGTAATACATTACTTTTTACATTACCAATATTAGAAATGCACATGTGCATTTATATGTATCAACATGAAATAAGGTGTTTTGGTACACTACTTTGAATACACTTTCCCTTTTATCTATCATACCATCCATAATACACTACCATTACCCCCTACCATCCATAATACAATACCATTACCTCCTACCATCCATAATACAATACCATTACCAATATTTTCCCTTTATTACATGTATGTAAACACCATTTATACCATCCAATCAACATATTACATCATAAATTGACAACTATAACCAAACCATCAACCACTAGATATAACTAACCAAAAAACATGTATATGGGCCTACTTCTCCATTCAAAATCACAAACTTTTTGTACCAAAACACGTTATATCATGGTTATACCTAATGATGCACATGTGCATTTTAAATACTGGTAATGAAAAAGTAGTGTATTACGAATAGTATTGTAAATTAAAGTGCAATTGTCTATTCCTGATAACGTATTACCGAATTTGTCGAAGTAATGATACATATGCACATGTGCATAGATATCTGTTACTCGAAAAAAAAGTTTTTTTTTAATGGTAACGAAATATAGCGATTTTTTGAAAAAAAAAATTAAAAAAAAAAATTTTTGAGTGCTTTTTTTATTTTTTTTAGAATTTATTTTGTGTTCACATTGTTTCTCGCGATTCTCGCAATAAGGGTGGTTCTCGCATGAGCCTTACCCTATATATATATATATATATATATATATATATGTATGTATGTATATGTAACAATCCTCAATAATCCGACACCCTCGAATATTTTTCCGACACTCTAATATATTTTAAAATATCCCAATATGTCCCAAAATACACCACATACGTGAAAACGGGCCCCAAATACATTAAATAGTATTAAAAATAATTAAAAATTGAGTTTTTAAGTTGAGGCGGGCCGCGTAAGACCCACCCCAACCTTCACGCGGGCCGCGTGAGCTTAAAAGGTGGCGCAGCCCGGTGTGGCCACGTGGCCCAACACCCGGCGAACCTACCTGATGACCTGGATCACCTACGCATTGACCTGGGGTTAACGCGGGCCGCGTAGGCCCTGCCCTTGTGTTACGCGGGCCGCGAGAGAACCAGATTCAGCACCTATATAAGCAGGCCATCGGGTTTCATTCAGAATCGCTCAAATCTTTCTTTCTAAACGTGAATTTCTGATAATAGGCATAATACTCGGGTATTATACCCCCCTAAATAGCGAAGTTCTGCTCCGTTGTAAGTATTATAACCCCTGGATTCGTATTAGATACGCTGCCCGATTGATCTAGGGTTCCGTAACGGCTGTCGTGGTTCTGCCCGACGTAGTCGTTGGAATGCCGTCTCGGGGAGGGTATTACTAATGTTAAAATGGGTTATTAGACTAACGCGTGTGCATTTGTGTAAATTATAGATTGTCACCAGGAAACCCTTACGGAAAATCTAAGACAACAATGTGAGTTGATCCACTTTTTGTTAACTGTTTTTACAAAACCTTAAATACTTTTCCATGCGAATGATAGTTATTGAGTATTTGTAAGAATACAATTATCATGAGTATGTTGGGGTTTTGTATACAAAATTTGTTACCACCTGGTCAAGGAGTAACATTTCCACAAGTCAGGTTTCACAGTACCATGGATGTTAATTGTTATGTCTTGGAAACAAATGTAATTGCGGGATCGCCCTCAATACTGTACACTGTGAAATGATTATTATTTAAACTTGATTAAACTGGGATTCACTCACCAGTATTTCCCACTGACAAATGTTTTTAAAACGCGTTTCAGGTAACAAATTATGAAAGCCAAATAGAAGCCAGCTGGACAGCACTGAAGGCTTGGAAAAGTGGCAATAAAGTTAGCTAAAATAAAATAGATGTTTTCACTAATAAATAGGATTTATTCCTATGAAAACGTGTGTACTACGAACTTGAGTTTTAACCCATATGTTTAATATTATGGAATTGTGGTATTTTACTCTGAACAAATATTTCCTAACTACGATCCTGATGAAAATTTCCGCTGCCAAATTAGACAATACGAGATACCACCGAATCTGGCTCGCGGCCGCCAGTTCCCTGGGATTAGGGATCGGGGGTTGCGACAGGAGGTGGTATCAGAGCTAAGCCACTGATTCAGCCACATAAGTGTTCTGCTGACATCAAAATTTATTCTGTTAGGAAATAAATTACGGGAATACATGCATAATTGTATTTTATTGCTATGTGTTATTTGACTATTTGTTAGTTTACAGTATGAGCGACCAAGGACCATCTGACGCGTACCGTCAATTGTCTGGTTCGCCTAGAAGCGAAGGCACCTCCTCTTCTCAGCCTGCCCTCTTAGGGTATTCTGCTGATACGAAAGAAGGAATCTTTGTGTTTAAGGCTCAGTCAGAAGAGCCATTTCCTCATAAAAAAAGGGGATGGTTCAGTCGAGGGGCACACGAGCATAGAAAACGTATGAAAAACTTACAAGACCAGAGAGTACTAGCCGCAGCCAAGAAAGAGACATATGCCTATGCCCAGGATATGATAAATAGGGGTATAGCCAACATCCACATCTTAGCAACCACTGCAGCTGACCCTAATCTAGAGCAAATAATAGCACCTCAACCACAACTACCAATCCCTGATCAACCGATGTAAATAGAAAACCCTGAAAACCAAGTAGAGATGCATGACTTCAATCCAGAAGAAATCCCTAGGGTACCAGCACCAAACCCCCTAGACCCAAATTTCGATCCCTGGTGGGATGAAGTTAGGGACTATGTGTAACGCTACCCGATACATGAAGACACGCCCATGCAGAACATAGGAGCCTATCCAGGTATGGACCCTTTTGATCCCTATTACTATGATGAATACATTAGGGAAATTTTAGAAGATCCTTACCGATTCCAGGCACCTACACCCCCATACCGGGAACCCGCACCCCAGATTCCGAACCCAGTCCTAGAACCTGCACCCCCAATGAGTGCAGAAAATGTACAAGAACTTAGGACATTTGGTGAGGAAATTTTAGAGAGCAGTGAGAGAATGAGACAGGTGGGAGGGCGACTCTTCTGGAAGTACGACGAGCGCAATATGGATTTCTGGATGAATCCATATCCATAGAGGTGATGGTGGAGATGGTAATAGTAATAGTAATAATAATAATAAAATAATAAAATAAAATATGTGTGTAAGGATGCCTACTACTATTAGTGTAATTTTCTTTCTGTTGGCATTGTAATTTTTTCAGTACTGGTGTGTAATAGATGCCTAGTATATAGATGAATAGAATAAAGTCGCAATGATCGACGCTTTTGGCAAAAAAAATGTGTGTCATGTGATTGGCTATATTAAATATTATTTTGTGATATTAATATGGGGTAAATGTTTAAAATCCAGATGGCCGACGAATGAAATCAAGGAAATCTCAATAATGATAACCAGAGTAACATTAATGTGGTTAATGAGAATCCAAGCATCAATAACAATGGGAACCAAATGGATAATAGTGCCGTTCAACACATAGTGGCACAAGTAATTATAGGTAAATTGCCATTTATTATTCAAACAATTCAAAAAGCGAATAATAAAAGTAAGCATAGTAGTAAGCGACCAATTGAACTAGAAAACAGCATGAACAATGGACCCGTACTTCAAGTGCCCATTCCCAAAAGAAGAAGAACCATGCCTTATGGTTGTTCTTATAAAGAATTCTGGTCCTGTAAACCAATAGAATTCTCGGGCAATGAAGGACCCATTGCAGCCCTACGCTGGATAGAAAAAACTGAGGCTGTTTTAAAAATAAGCAAGTAAGTGTGCTGAAGAAGATAAGATAATGTTTGCTTCTAATCTGTTTAAAAACTCAGGCTTAGAATGGTGGAACACTTTCCTCCAGTCAAGAGGAAGTGATAGGGTATACAACATGGAATGGGAAGAATTTAAGAATATGGTAGAAAGGAAATTCTGCCCTCCCAATGAAAAGGAACAGATAGCAAATAAGTTCCTAAACTTAAGAATGACCGGAGTAGATAGTAAGGGCTATACTACTACATTCTTTGAATATGCTAGAATAGTACCAACCCTTGCATCACCTGAACCAGTGTTAATCTCCCGTTACATATGGGGATTAATCGGAGAGATTAGACATGTAGTCAAGGCAGCTATACCTCAAACTATAGAAGAAGCTGTAGAACTAGCAAATACCTTGACAGGTGAGCTAATCCGTACTAGAGAAGAAGACCAGAGGAGGAACCTAACCCAAAGGCTTACCCAAGAATTCCGTTCTGGGAATTACAACCGTAGAAATATGGGTTCTACCTCTGCACCATTCTGTAAGGTCTGCAAGAAAAAGCATTCGGGAAAATGCTCCACTCTTTGCAATTTCTGCAAAATGCCAGGACACAAGGAAGAAGATTGCAGGAGGAAAACCAGTAATGGACTGTGCTACAACTGTGGAGAAAAAGGTCACATCAAGCCGAATTGTCCAAAATTGACTCCAGCTGCAAACAACAAGAACACTAAAAATGCTAGAGCATTTGTTCTGACTGCAGATGAAGCCAAGATGATTCCAGACATGATAGCTGGTACGCTTTTAGTTAATGATATATTTGCTAAAGTATTATTTGACTCTGGTGCGAACCAAAGTTTTATTAATACTTCGTTTTGCAAACTTCTAAATCAGTCATTAACTAAACTACCACAAGAATGTCTCGTAGAGACAGCTAATGGAGAAACAGTTAAGATTTCGGAAATCTTACAGGGAGCAAGAATAGAAATTGTAAATCAGAAGTTTAGGGCAAACCTTTACCCAATGAATCTGGCAGGATTTGATATCGTTTTAGGAATGGATTGGTTAATAGCCAATAAAGCCAGTATTTTATGTGATCAAAAGTCAATCCAAGTAAATTCACCAAAAGGTGAAAAGATCACAATTAAAGGAGATAAACCCTCTAGATCCATTAAATTCATCTATGTGATGAAAACTGCAAGCTATATAAGAAAATGTTCTATAGTGTATTTGATTTCCATAATCACTAACACTAAAGGAAAAGAACTAAAAGACATTACAGTAGCGTCTCAGTTTTCAGATGTATTTCCAGAAGAATTACCAGGACTACTTCCAGACAGAGAAGTTGAATTCAGAATTCACCTACTGCCAGGAACAGCACCAATTGCCAAAGCACCTTACCGTTTGGCACCCGCCGAAATGCAAGAACTGAAGAAACAATTAGATGAATTGTTGGAAAAAGGATTCATACAACCAAGTTCATCGCCATGGGGAGCGCCAATATTATTCGTTAAAAAGAAGGACGGATCAATGCGTATGTGCATTGATTACCGTGAAATGACTAAAGTCGCGATTAAGAATTGGTACCCATTACCGAGAATCGATGATCTATTCGATCAATTGCAAGGAGCTTGATTTTTCTCTAAAATCGATTTAAGGTTAGGATATCATCAATTAAAGGTACAGGAAGAGGATATTCCTAAAACCGCATTCAGAACAAGGTATGGTCATTATGAATTTACTGTCATGCCATTTGGTTTAACCAATGCCCCAGCTGCATTTATCGACATGATGAACCGAATATGTAAGCCATATTTGGATAAATTCATAATTGTTTTCATAGATGATATTCTAATTTACTCTAAAAGTAAAGAGGAACATGCAAAGCATTTGCACGCACTTTTCAGTTTGTTAAGAAAGGAAAAGCTTTATGCTAAATTTTCAAAGTGCGAGTTTTGGTTAGAACAGGTACAGTTTCTTGGACACTTAGTGAACCATGAAGGAATTCATGTAGATCCAACAAAGATCGAGGCGATTATCAAATGGAAAACCTCCGAATCACCAACCGAGGTTAGAAGTTTCTTAGGATTGGCCGGTTATTATAGAAGATTTATTCGAGATTTCTCTAGAATAGCCATTCCTTTAACTAAGTTAACCTGTAAATCCATTAAGTTTGAATGGGGACCAAAACAAGAAGAAGCATTTAGAATTCTTAAGCATAAATTAACCCATACACCCATACTAGCGTTACCAGAAGGAACTGAACACTTTGTAGTCTATTGTGACGCTTCTAATTTAGGTTATGGATGTGTATTGATGCAACGCCATAAGGTTATAGCTTATGCATCTAGACAACTTAAGAATCATGAAGAGAATTATTCAACCCATGATCTAGAATTAGGAGCTATAATTTTTTCCCTTAAGATTTGGAGACATTACCTTTATGGTAGTAAGTTTACCATATTTATAGATCATAAAAGTTTAAGGTATGTTTTCGAGCAAAAGGAGTTGAATATGAGACAAAGACGCTGGATGGAGATGCTCAGTGATTATGATTGTGATATCCAGTATCATGAAGGAAAGGCAAATGTAGTTGCTGATGCTTTAAGTCGAAAGTATCATGAAAAGCCAAAAAGGGTACGTTCTCTTAAATTAAATCTGCAAGTAGATTTAAATGATCAGATAAGAGAAGCACAAGAATCAGTAATCAAGGATGATACTGAAAAATTAAAAGGTATGCTAAAAGAATTAGAACAAGGAACAGATGGAATTTGGAAATTCCATGAAAAGAGAATGTGGATACCTAAAATTAGGAAACTTACGTCATCATATATTAGAAGAAGCCCATAAGTCTAAGTATACGATGCATCCAGGAAGTGATAAAATGTACCAGAATTTAAGAAAGAATTTCTGGTGGATAGGAATGAAAAAGGACATAGCAACTTATGTTTCTAAATGTTTAACTTGTTCACAGGTTAAAGCTGAACACCAGAAACCCACAGGTTTATTACAACAGTTAGAAATGCCAGAGTGGAAATGAGAATTGATAATAATGGATTTTGTTACTAAATTACCCAAAACAAAGAAAGGAAATGATACAATCTGGGTGATTGTAGATAGGCTAACCAAGTCAGCTCATTTCCTACCAATGAAGGAAACTTTAAGTATGGAACAGTTAGCTAAATTATATGTAAATGAAATAGTTTATTTACATGGAATACCTTTATCAATTGTTTCTAATAGATATAGTCGTTTTACTTCTCATTTTTGGTTAAGTTTCCAAAAAGCCATGGGAACCAAGTTAAATCTGAGCACAGCTTATCATCCTCAAACAGACGGACAAAGCGAAAGAACAATTCAGACAATGGAGGACATGCTTAGAGCTTGTGTAATTGATTTCGGAGGTAATTGGAACGATCACTTACCTTTAATAGAATTTTCATATAATAATAGTTATCACACAAGTATCAATGCTGCACTATTCGAAGCACTTTATGGACAAAAGTGCCAAACCCCAGTCTGTTGGGCAGAAATTTGGGAAAAGCAACTATCTAGACCTGAGATAGTGCAAGAAACAATCGACAAGATCATTCAAGTCAAGGAACGACTGAAAGCAGCACAAGATCGACAAAAGAGCTACGCTGATAACCAACGCAAACCATTAGAATTTCAAGTAGGAGATAAAGTATTATTGAAGGTCTCTCCTTGGAAAGGAGTGGTAAGATTCATCAAATGGGGAAAGCTAAGTCCCAAGTATATTGGACCTTTTGAGATTATTAGAAGAATAGGACCTGTAGCCTATCAGCTACAACTGCCAGAGGAAATGGCAGGAATACATGATGTATTTCATGTATCTAATCTCAAGAAATGCTTAGCTGATGAATCGCTAATGGTACCTCTTAAGGATATAGAGGTAAATGAACAACTCAAGTTTGTAGAAAGACCTCTATAGATTGAAGACAGGAAAGTCAAGAATCTCAAGCACAAGAGATTAGTTCTGGTCAAAGTGAAGTGGGACTCCAAAAGAGGACCTGAGTACACATGAGAACTTGAATCTGAAATGCAAAGGAAATATCCGCACTTGTTCCAATAGATCTCGAGGACGAGCTCTAAAACAAGGTGGGGAGGATGTAACAATCCTCAATAATCCGACACCCTCGAATATTTTTCCGACACTCTAATATATTTTAAAATATCCCAATATGTCCCAAAATACACCCCATACGTAAAAATGGGCCCCAAACACATTAAATAGTATTAAAAATAATTAAAAATTGAGTTTTTAAGTTAAGGCGGGCCGCGTAAGACCCACCCCAACCTTCACGCGGGCCGCGTGAGCTTAAAAGGTGGTGCAGCCCGGTCTGGCCACGTGGCCCAACACCCGGCGAACCTACCTGATGACCTGGATCACCTACGCATTGACCTGGGGTCAACGCGGGCCGCGTAGGCCCTGCCCTTGTGTTACGCGGGCCACGAGAGAAGCATATTCAGCACCTATATAAGCAGGCCATCAGGTTTCATTCAGAATCTCTCAAATCTTTCTTTCTAAACGTGAATTTCTGATAATAGGCATAATACTCGGGTATTATACCCCCTAAATAGCGAAGTTCTGCTCCGTTGTAAGTATTATAACCGCTGGATACGTATTAGATACGCTGCCCGATTGATCTAGGGTTCCGTAACAGCTGTCCTGGTTCTGCCCGACGTAGTTGTTGGAATACTGTCTCGGGGAGGGTATTACTAATGTTAAAATGGGTTATTATACTAACGCGTGTGCATTTGTGTAAATTATAGATTGTCACTAGGAAACCCTTACGAAAAATCTAAGACAGCAATGTGAGTTGATCCACTTTTTGTTAACTGTTTTTACAAAACCTTAAATACTTTTCCATGCGAATGACAGTTATTGCGTATTTGTAAGAATACAATTATCATGAGTATGTTGGGGTTTTGTATACAAAATTTGTTACCACCTGGTCAAGGAGTAACATTTCCACAAGTCAGGTTTGACAGTACCATGGATCTTAATTGTTATGTCTTGGAAACAAATGTAATTGCGGGATCGCCCTCAATACTGTACACTGTGAAATGATTATTATTTAAACTTGATTAAACTGGGATTCACTCACCAGTATTTCCCACTGACAAATGTTTTTAAAACGCGTTTCAGGTAACAAATTATGAAAGCCAAATAGAAGCCAGCTGGACAGCACTGAAGGCTTGGAAAAGTGGCAATAAAGTTAAGTTACCTAAAATAAAATAGATGTTTTCATTAATAAAATAGGATTTATTCCTATGAAAACGTGTGTACTACGAACTTGGGTTTTAACCCATATGCTTAATATTATGGAATTGTGGTATTTTACTCTGATCAAATATTTACTAACTACGGTCCTGATGAAAATTTCCGCTGCCAAATTAGACAATACGAGATACCACCGAATCTGGCTCGCGGCCGCCCGTTCCCTAGGATTAGGGATCGGGGGTTGCGACAATATAGGGTCGGGATTTAGAGAAAACGGTAGAAAGTGTGAGAACGCTTATGGATCGTCCGGTCAAAACAATCTATGGACTAGATTGGCGCGGTGGCATTTTCGTAAATAACATCAATTTTATTACGTGGTCGCGCTTGATTAAGGGTAAAAGGGTCTTTTGACTTCTTCACACAAAACGTCATCTCATGAAATAAAACGTCAAAAACAAAAATCACACATCATTCTAACTAAAAACGCCATTAGATATAAACCGGCAAACTTAATTATAGTAAAATTCCGCCAAAAAATCCTATATATACAACATCTCAGACCTTCAATTAAAAACACACACAAAAACCCAAACGCCATATTTAATATATCCCATTCGCCTTAGAAACGCCAAAAAACCCGAACATCAAATATCTTCTCACCCAAAACGTTTTTTTTTTAAATTCAGTTTGGTTGTCTGTAAGATTTCGCTCAATGAAATGGACAAAATCCTTAAGTGAGGATATTGTCCATTTCATTGAGTAAAATCTTATTGACTTATCCTCAACTTCCATCCAATTTATAACGCCAAAATATACAAAAACATTATTGAGGTTTGTTGTCAATAAAGTTTAGTTGTATGGGGTGGACAACATTGTCAGTTATCTTTCTTTACCGAGTATTAACAATGTTGTTCATCTCATACAGCAAAACATTATTGATTTTAGCATGATCAAATTTTGAGATTTAAGATGCTTTAATTTGGTGGCGTTCTTTTTATCGGTAAAACGCCAAAAAAGTTAAAAAATCAAACATCGTTCATTGGAGAATTCAAGATTGTTGGTTGAAGAGTCAAAACTCAATAACATTTTACTGCATGAGATGGACAAATCTTCAAGAAAAAGATGCTGATGTCAGACTTTGTGCTTCCAAACAACCACAAAAAACTACTTGAAATTTTTTTTAAAAAAACAAAATGAATCATACGAAAGTCGAACCAGCCAGTTAATGTGATTCAAAAAATAAGAAAGAGACTGGTGACAGTGAAGATTTGGAAGATCAATTTTTATATATTCTTTTTTTTTATTTTCTTTTTCAGTTGATTGTTATATAATAAAAATGCCAAAACAGCCAAAACGCTTGTTTAAACGCTATCATCCCGTAAAACGCCCCCAAAAACTCTCAAACTATAATAAAATTACTTTAAAAAAGAATTATAAAAAACCCAAAAAAAAAAAAAAAAAAAAAAAGCAAACTTGAAAATGTAACTAGAAACAGTAACTACAAAAACAGTAAAAATGAAGAGACGGGAAATTTATTATATTAGAATTTAAAACGCCAAACTTGAAAGACGGGATGTGTTACAGACTTCAGAGAAAAAAGCTTATCAAAAACAATAATTACAAACAGTAACTGAAACGATGAATATTTTATTATAATAATGCACCGCCTAACCTACGCCGCCAAAAGAAATCCTATAAAATAATAACTCTCAGCAACTTCCATTTAATCAAACCAAAAAAACAAACGCCAAAATACTACTAGATACCACTCACTGCAAAACGCCAAAAAATAAAAAAAAATCAAAGATGGCTAATATGCTATCTTGGATATTCAGTATTAGTGTTCGTGAAGTTTCACTGAATTGATTGTTAGCTGAGAGGAGTAACTCAGAAAGATTTTATTATATGAGATGGACAATTCTTCAAGAAAAAGATACTGATGACAATCGAATGTCATTTTGTGTTCTTTGTTCTTGAATAAGGCTTGGATGAGGAAAAGAGATCAATGACACTGAAGAGTGGCATGATTATAAAGATGAAGATGACGATGAAGAAAAAGCGAAAAACCCACCCACACGTCATAGATCTATGTACCCAAACATCCACAAAAAGCCACTTCAACAGACGAGAAGGAAAAATAATCAAACCGATGGGTTTGTTAAGTTTTACATAAAACGCCATATATTTGGTGACAGTTCTTGTACTATTAAAGAAGAGAGAGACTGATGACAGTGAAAATTCTGAACAGAGATCCGATTATGATTTTTAATTTATTTTCTTCGCTTCTATTTTTTTCCCTGTGGTTGTGATATAATCTTACAATTGTAAAATGCCAAGTTACCACAAACGCCAAAATGTATATAAAAAATAATAGATCATTGGGCCATTTTGTTTAAAACGCCTTGAAAAAACGCCATTCAGATAGATTTCCTGACCACCCTGAGGTTCCAATGGCATACGATTTGAAAAACACCATAAACGCCAAAATGTTAATACGATGAAACCATTAAACGCCATTAATTATTGAATTTGTTTAACGCCAAAAATCTTAAACCCCAAAAATTAAAACAATATTGGGAAAAGCGGAACTGGAAAAGCAGAAGATAAAAGGACAAAAAAGCCCCTCCGCCCTTCTCTAAGCCGCGTGACACGTGTTAGGCCATGATGCGTTCTCACACTTTTGAGCGTTTTCTCCTGATCCCGTTTATATATATATATATGGTGGGGTTCGGCTACAAAGTCCATTTTTCCTACAAAGTGTACAAAGTCATAAAACACCACAATTTCCGCCAGAAAACGCACTCAAAACTGACAAATAATAGAGTGAATATCACTAAAACACAATATCCAAACTCTAACAGTTCATAAAAACTTCAAACACATCATCGTAGAACTATGAATATAAAACACAACATGATAATCAAAATAAAACACACTAATGTTAGTTATTCGATAATCAAAGCCTTATCATCCAAAACACAACACAAAACCCACAAATATGTCGTTTTAGCAATCTTCACTTTGTTATTTGTGGTTTTTGAGTGTGTTTTATAGTTGACATTATGGTGTTTTATGACTTTTTACACTTTGTAGGAAAAATGAACTTTGTAGCCAACTCTCACCCTATATATATATTTATATATATATATATATATATATATATATATATATATGTATATGTATATGTATATGTATATGTATATGTATATATGTATATGTATATGTGTATATATATATGTATATGTATATATATACATATACATATATATATACACATATACATATACATATATACATATACATATACATATACATATACATATATATATACATATACATATATATATATAGGGTAAGGTTCATGCGAGAACCACCTTTATTGCGAGAACCGTGAGAACCAATGTGAAAACAACAAAAATACCTAAAAAACACTAAAAAAAAACCTAACCCCCCACCCCCCCCCCCCCCAAAAAAAAAAAAACCTAAACCCCCCACCCACCCACCCCCCCCCCCCAAAAAAAAAAACCTAAACCCCCTCCCTCACCCCCCAAAAACCTAACCCCCCTCCCCCCCACCCAAGCTAAAATGCTAAAAACTAAACCCACAAAAAACCTAAAAAAATCTAAAAAAATCAAAAAAAACACACAAAATTTTTTTGGTAACGAAATCCTGAGATTTTTTTATAAAAAAAGTATTAAAAAATGTATGTGTTTTTTAGCTATTTTTAGGTATTTTTGGTTGTGTTCACATTGGTTCTCGAGGTTCTCGCAATAAAGGGTGGTTCATAACGGATATATATATATATAGGGGGAGGTTCGGCTATAAAGTCCATTTTTCCTACAAAGTGTACAAAGTCATAAAACACCACAATTTCAGCCATAAAACACACTCAAAACCCACAAATAACATAAGGAAGATCACTAAAACACAATATCTGAACCCTAACAGTCCTTAAAAACGTCAAACAAACTCGTTCAACTATGAATACAAAACACAACATGATAATCAAAATAAAACACATTAATGTTAGTGATTCGATAATCAAAGCCTTATCATCAAAAACACAACACAAAACCCACAAATATGGTGTTTTACTATGGTACTTGTGGATTTTGAGTGTGTTTTATGACTTTTTACAATTCGTAGAAAAAATGGATTTTGTAGCCAACTCCCACCTTATATATATATATATATATATAGAGAGAGAGAGAGAGAAAGTGTACTGTACAATATCCCTTAACGTACATTATGTACAATATAGTGAAATCGCATGTTATAAAATAGCATGGATGAAATCGCATGTGATAATTTTGATGAAATTGCATGTTTGTTTTTTGTAACAATTTCGCATGTGATAATTTTGATGAAATCGCATGTTGGTTTTTTGTAACAATTTCGCATGTGGTAATTTTGATGAAATCGCATGTTAAAAAACCAACATGTGAAATTGTTACAAAAAACCAACATGCGATTTCAATGTGGGATGAAGATCTTACGGCTGAGATGATCGCGTACGTAATGTACGATAAGGGCATTTGTACGTTAACCTAACCCTATATATATATATATATATACATATACATATACATATATACATATATATACACATATATATATATGTGTATATATATACATATATATGTATATATGTATGTATGTATGTATATATATATATATATATATCCTGAAACAAATAATAGACAAACTTATAAATATAACTACTGAGATTATATTCAAAGTTTGAAAAATGCCTATTTTATGAAAAAATTTAAAAAAGGAACATTCATGGTTTATAAAAGTTAGTGATAATGTTTTTAAACAAGGAATAACCTGCGGGTTTCAAAAATGGTTCATTTTATATGGACCCAAAATCCAAATTCTCCCTGAACCATTCAAAAGTTTATACCTAAAATAAGTTAGTTTATCTCCAAATCTTATAGAAGCAAAATATAACTAAACTTGGTTTGAAGGAATAGATTCAATGTATGTTTTTAGAATTATCTATCCCATGGATTTGGAAATGGAAGCCAACTACAAGATATACCCTAAGGGATAATTTCCCATTCCTAAAAAGAACTTGCTATACCAAATTTTGGACGAAAATGGTGAGAATAAAGGAGTCCACCAAGCTACTTAAAGGTCAAGAAACAATGGATTTAATTAACATAAGAATAGAATATTATAAATCACATATCTCAAAGAAGCAGCAAAGGAAACTCCTTAGTCCATTTAAGTAAATCTCAAGGAGACTCAACTCAAACAATCAAGAAATATGAAAAGCTGAAATAATAAAATCATATATGGAAGAAATGAAAAAAAGAGTTTAAGAAACATTTCTCTGTAGAAAGCTCTTCAAAGTCAATGTCTATCTCATCAAATAGCCAAGAAGATTATAATCAATTCTCATGTTTAGCAGGAGAGGCTCAAGCCACCGAGGAAATTGATGAAAAAATCTTGATGCCTAATTAGAAGAATATTTGGCAAACATGAAAGATTAGTTTAGGGATCTCCAAGGAGAATCTTCCCAAAGCAAATCCAATAAAGGAAAGAAAGAAAGCAAACAAAAGACATGAAAGATGTCCCTCCATCATACAAGGGAAGCTCTGCAAAAATAAACTTTCATAGTAGAAATCTCTGCACCATTAGGCTTTTATAGACTTATCATCATAAATGGGAATCTATGCAAACTATGCTATCATATGGCAAGAAAACAATGTAATGTATTTTGTAGTTTTGTGGTGTGCTTTTTCTATATATAGGTTGTTTGTTTAAGGTTGGAGGCACGCTATTCTTAGCACCTCTTTTTCTTTTCCTCTTGTATTTTGCACTCTTATAATAAATGTTGGATCTAAGTTTGATACTTGTAAACAAACATTGATAAAAAAAATATACAATTCACAAGTAGAGAGTCATCATCAACGATTGTTTTTCAATTATAACTTAACGATTACAATATGTTTTACAAAAGTTGAATCTACAGACTACCCCCACCCGAGCCGAGCACGTAACAATTATGTTTGTACAAGAGAAAAGGTGAAGTGTATAATAAATAGATCACTAACAGGTGTGATCTACTTATTCTTAGTAAGAAAGCTCTATTCAGTGATTGATTGGCTGACATCACCTTAATAGTGACATCTAACATTCCTAATAGAAAAGATTCCACATATGTTGCAAACATTTGTGCAAATCCTATCATCTGTTCTAACTAGTCTAAACACTGATAAGATAAATACTGTCACATTGAGAAACCACTGTCTAACCTATCCTCTGTTGCTGTAATCCAAACATCTGTTTAGCCATACAGATGTTTGGTCTTTTTCATCAGACCTTTGGCTTGCACAGACTTTAGCCTTCAACAGATGTTAGTTCCTCTTAAACAGTGGTTCCAAGTCTTGATCAGATGTTTCTTTATTCTTGAATAGATGTTCTGATTAGGTGTTCAAGCTTCACTATCTTTGGGGAGGAGACTGGTTAAATCTTTTGTTTATTGCTTGATTAGTGACGTGTACGTATATATACATAATTTTGAAATGAAATTACACACGATTCGGTTTTAAATTTATAAAAGTGATTATTACTTTAACATCAAAACACACACGAAAGAGGCAAGTGTACCCCGTCATATATGTAGTAAAGTATCGGTAAGAACCAAGTATCGATCCAAGGAAATGGGCGGAGAATTAATACTAGACCTTTGTCACTGAACTACCGGTAAAAACATAAGTTTTGTGATTTTAATTAAACTAAAGTAAGCGTAAACAGATACATAATAGAAACATAATAGATAATAGATAAAAAGCCTTGCTTAATACACAACCACAACATGTCAACTAAGTCGGTTTTGGCACTAGAAGCATTCGGTCAATTTTCCAATTTAAGACAATTAGTATCCCTTTCGGGAATCCTAACATGACAATCATTCGGAAAGCTAAAACGATAAATACACTTTAACCACCTAAAATTGTTCTTTAACGTGCAATTGATAAGTGTCTATGAAAATCTCTTAAAAATAAGTTAGTCATCCGTTAGGAGTTTTCTAACCGCACTTAATCAAGGAAAGAGACACCGATAAACACAATGCAACCACCGAGACAAGCATAAACTAGATTTAGTCACAACCGAGTTCATTTTACAAATATTGCATAATAATTCACCAAGATAGAAATTTTGGCCTAAACTACTAACTAAGCTGACAAATCATGGCAAGAATTTATAACGACACCATCTAACCCGTTAAGGCCCTTACGTGACGGCAAGCTCTCTTGATTAACAATAATTACATTTTATTAAATCACTAACCATTTCTAGTATCATGATGCATACATTTAAACCAAGCTAACTAGTTAACCAAGTTCAAAGTTTACTAATACAAGATTAATTAAGCTTCATTTTTCAACTATCTTAACTAACCAAGCATCAATCATCCAACATAATTACTTATAATCAAGAAATCAATATCAATAACAAGGTTGCAAACTAATCATCAAAGATTAACATAGAAAATACTTCAAAGTGTCATTACAAACAAAGATTAACACACTAATGGCTATAATCAAGCAAGGGATTGTTGTGTTTTTGCCCAAAGGCTACAATAATACATAAACATTAATCTAAATGCTTGAAAGATTAACAAAATCATGGAAAGATTAGAAAACCAAACCATAAACAAGCACTAGACTAAGAATCCGGATAGTAATGGAGCTAAACGGCACAATGTGGCTTGAATCCGGGTCAAAAGCATAGCCTCCGGAGCCTGTAAAATCTCCTGTGAAGCTCCCAAAATTCCAGAATACCGAACAGAATGTTTCTGTTCTGTTTTTATATTTTTTCGATGTCGCACGGTTGTTCTTCATATGGCACGACCGTGCACTTTAAGCAATTATTGGAGTATGGTGCACCATACTGCATGACGTCATCAGATCGTTGACCAGATTCGATATCGCACGACCGTTCTTCAGATGGCACGGTCGTTCAATGCCAGGTTCTTGTTGCACGCCTGGTCGCACCGGTCGTTCAGTTCCGAGGTTTGGCTGGATCATCGGATCCGCACGGGGTGCAAGATCTGGTACGACCGTGCATTCCCGGGTTGGCCTTCAATGCCTTGCACGCTGAGTTGCACCCTCGTTCATTGCCGGGCTTATCATGATCTGTCGGAGATGCACGGTCGTGCAATAGGTCGCACGACCGTTCCACATGCCCAGGTCAGTTTTCTAACAGAAGGTTCGCAGCTTTGGCGTTTTGTCCGGAAAGTCCTCGTTTTCGCTATCATCTTGTCTGGTATGCAGTTTTAGGCCTGTAAACAAAAGTGTAGATAATTAAGTATCCGAATGACGGTTTTACGGCCAAAAATGCATAAAATAGGGGTAAAACGGGGGACTAAAATATGCGTAAATTAGCGAATATCAAATCTCCCCACACTTGAACCTTGCTTGTCCTCAAGCAAGCTAAACTAAAAAGCAATAAAAGATAGAAATAGACAAGAACGAAAATTTACACACTGTTTTATTCAAAACTACTATAAACGGTTAGCCGGTTTTTCGAAAGACAACATCAAAAAGACTCAAACCCAACAAGCATATGCAAATATATAGCGACAACCAAAAAGCCGTGACTTCACATTTACTTGACTCAACATGTTAATCTTCATACAACTCACAATGTTCACACACACTCGGTTTTATTTATGAAACATACATAAAATGTGTACGTGCAAACACTCAATGCCTCGTCAATGAAATGTGTAATATCATAAGCTTGTCATAAGATCTCGTCTCCACCAACTAACATGCGAAAAAGTGTAAATCAAGAGGTCTTTACGGGTTATAACGTTAGGCTTGGGCGAAGGGTATGGAAACGGACATTTAAAGTGGTGAAAATGGTTAAAACTCGGTAGTAGCGTTTAACTAGCAACAAACAATACAACTATACATACAAATGCCTTAAAAAGGCGACTATTTCGCAATCGAGCTAATCAACGATATTTTAACGTTTAAGCATTCAAAATTTCTCGATTTTCATAGACTTCACCCTATTTTAGGGTGTTTTATTTTCTGTTTTTTTTTTAACTAATGGATTTATACAATGAAACATAATCAATAACAAGCGCCAGTTAAACGAATATTTTTACCGAGTTTCAACACTAAAACGGTTTAAAACATAAAAAGGCTAAATTTGGCTAAGTGGGCGATAATGTGGGTAAACAAAGGTAAACGGGAAGGCTCGACATGGTTAATCCTAAAGGGTAATATAAGGTGGGAAGCACAACACAAAGAACAAGTTTTACAACAAAGGGTAATCTAAGTGCCTCTATCACTTTTACACAAATCCGCACATTCATGGTCTTAACAAGCGTACTAGTGACAAGTTCTAAATTACACATAACATCCGGCTCACTCCTATATCCGAAATGAACAAGTATATAACAATATCAAGGCTCAAAATGCTCACATAACGGAAGGAATGGGTAAAAGTGTGAAAACTATCATGTAAGTCTTTCTTTGTTTGTCACGCTTTCCGGTTTCCTTTTTCAAAAAATATTTTGCTTTTCGAGTTTTTATCAAGTCTGAAGCTTTCTAAAACACAACCAACCGGTTTATTTACTAAAGTATATACATAATACAGGTATTTTTGAATGATTTTTCTGATTTTCTGATTTTTTTTATAGAGGACAAACAAAGTTAACAAAGTTAACCCCCTCCCCACACTTGAACTTCGCATTGTCCCCAATGCGAGACCCGAAATATAGAGAAAAGGGTAAAAGTACTCCCCTCAAGATGATGTTGATGCAACGAGACTTCCGAAGCTGTATATGTTACGTGCTCCGGTCCAAGATATGTCGGCCAAAAAACTGCAAGTACATCACATGTGCACCAAAACAAAACAGAAACAGAAAAATCACAAATTAACCATAATTTACATAAATAGAAATACTAGCAATCCCAACAAAGACATAACATAAAAACTAAAGTAAAGAGTCTGAAAAATAAAGCATACAGAACCGGGGTGTTTGAAATAACAGTCAAAATAAACACCCAAAACAAAGTACTGAAATACTAAAAACAACCACCAACTATCACTCCACCGCTCCTAAGCGTCATCACCATCATCGTCTCTAGTAAAGGACGGACCCGCATCTCCGTAACCAGGTGGGTTCCACGGTGGGAACTGTGGAGGATGCTGAAAATAGTCGGGGTATGCATGATGCATCTCCCCAAACAGATATGAAAACCCAGCACTTACTCCCTGATATAAACTATCCTGGTTTGCCCGAAGCTGATGTTGGTCTGCCCGAAGCTGATCCTGAGCGGTCCTAATCTCGTCCTGTCTAGACCGGATCTGGTCAATATAAACTCCATGCTGTTCCTGGTTAACCCTGATCTGACCCTGGTTAACTTGCATCTGCTGGAACTGCTGATAGAACTCGGGCCAGTCCTGATGCTGATGGAATGCATGGTGCTACGGTGAATGTGGTGGTGTCGGTGGATGTGGTACATGTTTCTCATCATGCTGCTCCCCTATTTCTTCATCCTCATCTTCCCCCACAGCTGGAGGCAACGGGTCCCAGACCTCGTTGTTCAACCCTTTCAACCTATCCCCCCTATCTAGCTCAACAATCAACCCCATGGCCTTCAGTGACCGGATATCAACAAAAACCCCCTCGGTTATCAGAGTGAGACTCTGAAGCACCTCCTCAGTCATATAGCGTTCGTTGTAAGCTATTTCGGTCACATACTGACCGCCATGTATCTCACTGTTGGGAGTCCGCCCCGAGCACTTCACGAAGTATTCCGCCATTCTTGCGGCTAGGTTGATATTTGCTCCATCAACCAGCGCATAGAGAAAAATCAAATCTGGTGTTGGACAGTTACCAAGATTGTCCATGCGACCGCATATCGTATGGCTAAATACATGGTGCATCACTCGCACCAAAGGGTCTCTCAGTCGTGAAGCCTTCGACATCCTCGGGTTGTAGGGGTCCCCAATAGCGTTTTCAGCCCAAAATGCATCTCGTGCTGCATCAGAAGGGAAGGTGAACTGATCTGTGAAGACATCGGTATCATCCATGTCGTCCCTAGTATAAATCCCGAGCCTCCTTCCCAAACGACCAACCGACCACGAATGCCATCGTCCACATAACCTGAAAGCTACGCGCTCCTTGTGGCGGAATTTGGGTTTTCTATGTGCAACCGGCTTTTCATAGGCGTAAGACGCGAAGAAATCTATTGTCAGCTCTCGGTAGACGGGTCGGTTGATACCGACCAGATTTGCAAGCGGGATACTCATCATGTTGTCGAGTCTGTCATACTGATTTAGTTCCCGCATGACTTCCCAATCCAGCCAGCGGGGGACTCCGAATTGCCCCCACCTTGCCCATAAGGTGTCGCGTTTCGGAATGCAAAGTGCTTCTCGCTCATTATCGGGGTCGAATTGAAGGAAAGGGTGATCCATCTGTATGGGAAATAATGTTAGAAAGATGGAAACAGGAGAAATTTGAATAAAAAACAGCCGAGCAGCCAATTATGAAGAAGCTGTGAATTCTGATCTGGGCATATGGCACGGTCGTGCGACGAGTTACACGGTCGTGCGACGAGTTACACGGTCGTGCGACGAGTTACACGGTCGTGCGTCGCCGATAACCAACACCAGTTGCCCAAATCCCTCGGAACTGCACGGCGTGCGACCAATGGCACCACCGTGCAACACCGACCAACAAGCTGATATCGTGAATCACCCGGAATGGCACGACCGTTCCATCCAACGAACGTCCGTGCAACACCTGTTCCGCAGATTTCGAACCCCTGAACTATGAATAGCCTGATTTTCTCAAAATCAACAAGTTTTTTGTACAAACAGGGGTCGGAAACTCAACCGGGTGTTCACGATAACCAAGATTCAAACAAGGGTTAGGGTTTCGATTTGTTTATGAAGAGAACCCTAAAAATGCCTTGAAGAATCGGAAGAAATCTAACCTAGAAAGCAAAGAAACAGATAATCTACAACTAGGAACGTACCGTGCGAAGTATGGTGTGAGATCGTGCGAAAAACCGTGCGATTTGAAGAGATATCGCTCTGGAACGGCCTGGTGCGACTAGGGTTTCGCGAATTGTGAATGGGGGCTGCAGATGAGGGTATTTATAGTACCAAATGACAAAAATGCCCTCAGCCTGACGCACGGTCGTGCATCACCAACATCGCTCAAACCAAGACAACTGTTCTCGGAGATGCACCGGGGGTGCGATCCACCGTGCCGGCCCTCGGAAACGCACGGTCGTGCGACCCGAGGAACGACCGTGCAACAGCTGCAGATCAGAATTTTCCGCAGAAGCTATTTCCAGCAACCGTTTCGGCCGTTTTTCGCCATTTTTTCGACACACAAACTGTTTAAACAATATTTCAACACAGAACCTTCGCCCGACACGTAAGAAACTTAAACAAACTAACGGAAACTACCTAACTTACCTAAATTACGCTAAAACTACAGAAACATAAAAGTGGACTATTTTACCCTTATAGCGCCAAAGACGCTCCTGCTACATTTTTGTCGGCGAGTCAGTAGCGTAGACTCATGCTAAATTTTTGTCGGCGAGTCGATAGCAAGACTCCAAGCTAAAACTAGAAAAATTCCTAAAAAGACGATTCTACCCCTAAAGCGCAAAATACGCTCTTGCTACATTTTTTATCCGCGAGTCAGTAGCGTAGACTCTCTCCTCCCCACACTTATGATGTGTGCGGGGTTTGGAGCTCAATTACCTCCACCGCCGACTCTATCGGCCCGGCAACGTACAACTTCAACCGGTGACCATTTACCTTGAATGTAACGTCATCCGTGTTCTCTACTGCAACAGTACCATACGGAAATACTTCTTTAACCGTGTATGGTCCTGTCCAGCATGAATGAAGCTTCCCAGGAAATAAGCGCAGCCGTGAATTGTATAGAAGAACAAGATCACCCGCTTGGAATTCTTTATGGTCCTTCAAGCGTTTGTCGTGAAGTTTCTTCGTGCGCTCTTTGTAGAGTATGGAGCTTTCATAGGCTTGGTGCCGCAATTCTTCCAATTCGTGAATTTGGAGAAACCGGGCTTCACCTCCGGTTTTAAGGTCCAAATTCGCGGTTTTCAAAGCCCACATAGCCTTGTGCTCCAACTCCACCGGTAAATGGCATGCCTTTCCGTATACCAACCTAAAGGGGGTGGTCCCTATAGGGGTCTTATAAGCTATACGGAATGCCCACAATGCATCCTCAAGTTTGTCCGACCACTCCTTGCGGTTTGCACCAACAGACCGCTCAAGGATGCGCTTAAGCCCACGGTTCGTGACTTCCACCTGCCCGCTCGTCGGCGGGTGATAGGGTGTGGATAAACGGTGATGCACACCGTATCGGGATAAAGCCTTTTCAAGCTGTGTGTTACAGAAATGAGTCCCTCGGTCACTAATGAGCGCTTTCGGAGCGCCAAATCGGGCGAACAAACTTTTAAGAAACCTCACAACTACTCTGGCGTCGTTAGTGGGTAAGGCTTGCGCCTCCGCCCACTTTGATACATAGTCAACAGCCACGAGTATGTACTTGTTTCCACGTGAGGGGGGGAATGGTCCCATGAAGTCTATCCCCCAAACATCAAAGACTTCACATACTTGTATCCAGTTCTGGGGCATTTCGTCGCGTGCCAATATGTTCGTCGCCCTCTGACAAGCATCGCACGCTTTCACCCAACTCTACGCGTCACGGAAAATGGTCGGCCAGTAAAACCCGGAATCCAACACCTTCTTCGCGGTGAAGTTGGCTCCGTGGTGGCCTCCGGTAGGTCCCTCTTGACACTGGCGCAGAATATCGGTCGCCTCAGATCCTGATACACATCTTCTGATTACCTGATCAGCACCCACCTTGAATAGAAAAGGGTCGTCCCAAATGTAATGCCTGATATCTGAAAAGAATTTCCTCTTTTGCTGGTGAGTCAACCCTTTAATCAGAATTCTACAAGCAAGGTAGTTCCCAAAGTCGGCGAACCAAGGCGACTCATCGCATATCTCTACACCCATCAAAGACTCGAGCGGGAAATTGTCATTGATTGAATCCCAACGCGATTCCTTGATGTCTCCGTGCTCTAACCGAGATAGATGGTCAGCCGCTACATTCAAAGCACCCTTTTTATCTTGGATTTCTATATCAAACTCTTGCAGCAACAGGATCCATCTGATTAGACGTGGTTTAGCGTCCTGTTTGCTGAAGAGGTATCTAATGGCTGCGTGATCAGTATATACAACGGTTTTCGAAAGCACTAAATATGATCTAAATTTATCAAATGCGAAAACGACCGCCAAGAGCTCTTTTTCAGTCGTGGTGTAATGATCTTGAGCGTCGTGAAGAGTTTTGCTCGCATAATAGATCGGATGGAAGTGCTTTTCCTTCTTTTGACCCAGAACGGCCCCTATAGCATAATCACTCGCGTCGCACATGATTTCAAGTGGCAAACTCCAGTCCGGTGCGACTAAAATAGGGGCCTCAATCAACTTTTGCTTGAGAAGGTCAAAAACCCTCAAGCAATCATCTCCAAACACGAACGGAGCATCTTTCTCCAACAAACGGGTCATGGGTCTGGCGATTTTTGAAAAATCTTTGATGAATCGCCGATAGAACCCGGCATGACCGAGAAAGCTCCGTATAGCTCGAACAGAGGTGGGGGTGGAAGTCGTGAAATAACGTCGACTTTAGCTGGATCGACTTCCATGCCCGCATGAGAAATCTTGTGTCCCAGAACTATGCCCTCCTTCACCATGAAGTGGCATTTCTCCCAGTTCAGGACCAGATTCGTTTCCTCACACCTCTTCAACATCTTTCTCAAATTTTCCAAGAAATGATCGAAGGAATCCCCAAATACCGAAAAATCATCCATGAAAACCTCCATGGAATCCTCGATCATGTCATGGAAAATTGCAACCATGCATCTCTGGAAGGTCGCTGGTGCATTACACAACCCAAAAGGCATCCACCGATAGGCGAATGTGCCGAAGGGGCAGGTAAAGGTAGTCTTCTCCTGATCCTCAGGAGCGATAGGAATCTGAAAGTACCCAGAGAACCCGTCTAGGAAACAGTAATACAACTTCCCCGACAGACGTTCCAACATCTGATCGATGAATGGAAGCGGGAAGTGATCCTTACGAGTGGCATCATTAAGTTTGCGGTAGTCGATGCAAACTCGCCACCCAGTGACGGTACGGGTAGGAATTAGTTCATTCTTATCATTTGAGACTACAGTCATACCACCTTTCTTAGGTACAACCTGCACTGGACTCACCCACACAAAGTCCGAAATAGGATATATCATCCCTGCATCCAATAACTTAATCACCTCCTTCTTCACCACGTCCTGCATATTTGGATTTAAACGCCTCTGATGCTGTGCACATGGTTTGTACTCATCTTCCATCAGAATCTTGTGAGTACAGAAAGAAGGATTGATGCCCTTGATATCCATGTTTTTCCATGCAATGGCTCTCTTATGAAGTCTTAGAACCTCAAGAAGCTGATTTTTCTCAACCTTTTCCAATGATGCCGAAATTATGACCGGTAAGCGATGCTCCTCATCAAGAAATGCATACTCGAGATGTGGCGGGAGTTCTTTCAACTCCAAGGACGGTGGATCTTCAACCGATGGTTTTGCTTTCTCTTCTTCTACATGGACAATTTCAAGAAATCTCTCCGGACTCTGGGAACCATCGTCACCAATCTGATAGACTGGCTGCTCGAAATCGTGGCCCTCCTGCGTAATGCCAATTAGGTCCCCACATGACAGACGTGTGTCCGAATCAATCTCGTCAATAGTACCTTGAAAATGAGAACACACACATGCATCGACAATGTCGACGTAATAAAGCTTGTCATCGTGACATTGCGGATGCTGCATCGATCTTTTGATATCGAATGTCACGTGCTCTTCATTCACTCGGAGAGTGATTTGGCCAGCTGCCACATCAACAAACGTCCTCGCTGTATTGAGGAAAGGGCGTCCAAGTATCAACGGTACGTTTGAATCCTCGTCCATGTCAAGAATAACAAAGTCCACGGGGAAAACAAATTTATCAATTTTACAAGCATGTTTTCCACAAATCCACGCGGATACTTGATTGAACGGTCTGCCAACCGAATGCTCATCCTAGTAGGTGACGGCTCACCCAGATCCAGTTTAGTAAAAACCTTATAAGGCATAAGGTTGATACTCGCTCCCAAGTCAGCCAATGCATGGCTAACAGACATGTTTCCAATCAAACACGGGAGCATAAAACTACCCGGATCTCCCATTTTAATGGGCAGACGGTTTTGTAGAACGGCAGAACAAGTTTCATTCATCACCACACATGAAATATCCTCGAGCTTTTGTTTATTCGAGAGGATATCCTTAAGGAATTTCGCATACCTTGGCATCTGGGCCAAGGCTTCAACAAACGGTATATTAATGTGTAGTTGCTTAAACAACTCAAGGAACTTACCGTATTTTCATCATTCTTCTGCTTCTTCAGCCTGCCTGGATAAGGTACTGGAGGAGTGTAATCTTTGACCGGCTCCTGGACTTGTGCTGTACTTGCTGGGCGTAGCCTGGCTTGCACCTCGTCCGCTGTGTCAGTCGGGACCGCTTCAGTGATCGGTGCTGAGTCCGATATGAAGGGTCCGATAGGTTTTCCACTCCTGGTCATGACAGCATTCACATCCCTGTGTCTGCCCGGGTTTGGTTCTGTATTACCCGGAAGACCACCCAGGGGTCTTTTAGACATCATCTGTGCCAGCTGACCAACCTGATTCTCGATATTCTGAATCGAGGCCTTGTGACTTCTCATTTCTCCCTCATGAGAAAGACAACGATCCTCGCTCTGTTGGTAGCGTTTTTCAGCCAACTGATTCGCACTCGAGGAGCTAGTAAGAAGTTGAGCCATCATATCCTCCAGCTTCGAACTAGACTGAGGGGCCTGATGCTGGGAGCTACTCCCAGTGCCCTGATTCTGATATGAAAATGGACGCTGCTGGTAAGGTTGGTTATATTGCTGGAACTGCTGACCTTGACCTTGTTATGGCGCTGGAGCGCACTGAGTAAATCCCTAAGGATTTTGATTGCCTGTATTCGCTCGCCACCCAAAATTTGGGTGATTTCTCCAACCGGGATTATAGGTGTTACTGTACGGATTATTCTGCGGCCTCATCTGATTACTCACGAAATCTACTTCTTCGTGGCCCTCATATACGACTCCCTGAAAACATGCCCTAGGCTCATGTGACACTCCACACTGGTCACATCCCGAGCTCGTATGCGCAATCATCTGGGACCTGTCGAATCTCGATGCGAGAGCTGAGATTTGTGCAGTAATGGCCGTATAGTCGTCTACAGCATGAACTCCTGCGCGAGATGATGACGATGATGCCCGGCCTCTATCTCCTTCCCGACGCGAGCTGGATTTCAACGCGGCTTTTTCTATAATATCATACGCTTCAGTCGGCGTCTTAGTTCCTAGATCGCCTCCCGCGCTCACGTCTAATCGCTCCTGTGTATTGTAACTGAGCCCCTGATAGAACGTCAAAACCAGTTGTCGCTTGGAGAAGCCATGATGTGGCACATCAATCAACAAATCCTTGAATCTCTCCCAAGCCGCATGCAACGACTCGCCCTCGTCCTGGTGAAAGGAAACAATTCGGTTCCGTAGCTTGTTCGTTTTCTCAGGTGGGAAATATTTCTGCATAAACTGCTCCGCCAACTGATTCCAGGTCCTGATGGACCCGGCTGGGAGCGACATAAGCCAAGCTCTAGCTTTGTCTCGTAACGAAAATGGAAACAACCTCAACCGAATTGCATCCTCCGAAACACCTGTAATCTTAAACGTGGAACAAACATGGAGAAAAGCAGCAATATGTGTAACAACTCTCATTAAAAAGTCCTAATTATTACTTTAATTGTCCATTAGGAAACCCTAATTGAGAAACCCAAGTGATTCTGAACAAACCCTAAAATTTTTAGAATAATCAGAATCAGGATCAGGGCCCCTAAAACTCAGGGGGGTAAACCCTATTCGGTAATATCTTGACAGTTTGTTGTAAAAAATTCGAAATAACGCGAAACTAACTCAGCTGAGCTATGCAGACACGAGGCAAACCTATGGTAGACTAGGGTCTCTCGCGCCACGCGACGCGCACAAGGAGACCTTTCGTGTGGCGCGAGGGGGGCATTTTTCAAGTATAAATAGAACAGTCTGTTTGATGCAATTCTGTGTTAATGCGACGTTCAAAATTCAATTATACTCCGAGTTATAGTAGAAATAGTCTCAAAACACACACGAATCCTGAATCGCTGCCGCAAAACAGGGTAATAACTCGATCGCTATTACGATTCATTGTCCGATCGATCAATATATCCAATGGATGTTTAAGTGCTGCCCACATTAGGGTTATCCTTTGTCATTCGTCGTGACTCCGACAGGATGTTTGAGTACTACCTGAACTCGGGGAATACTCTGTCATTCGTTGTGAATCCGATGGATGTTTAAGTGATTGCACTTTGTCATTCGTTGTGAGGGTTTGATCTTGTGAGTTATCGTAAAGGTTGTATTGATTACTAACCCAGTTTTGTGTGCATTGTTATTTAAATTAGGTTAACAAGGCTAATCTCTATACTAGACTCTATCCGTGTTAAATCTGCAATGTGAGTCATTCTCTTTTTATCAAATTTCTTTCAAAAGCATGTTTATTCTCAAGGTTATAATTGCAGGGATTAAGTCTTTGTAATCACCAAATTACACCCGGTATGTGGGGTATTGTATACATTACTTTTTCCCGCCACCATTGGACAACGAGTTAGCCAATGGGTGGTCTGACCACAGTCACAGAAATAAGTCGAGTGACAAATACTGTGGGTAGTTGGTTGATATTAGAAACAATGTAATCACCCTTAATACTGTAAATTATAACAAACATGTCTGTTTTATTAACTAGAATGATTCACTCAGTATTTCCCGCTGACAAAACCTTTTTGAAACATGTTTTAGGTGATCTGTTGTGATTCAGGAAAGGTGCTGTGGAGCACTACAAGCTTAAGGAAGTGGCTCATTATAAAATAAAGAAATATGTTTTGTAAAATAAAGATTTCTCCGTGAAATCATAATATTGTAAATTATCGGGGTTTTATCCCGAATTGTGAAATAAAATAATCGGGAAAATTTTAGCTTTAAAAAGATCCTGATGATAAACTTCCGCTGTTAAACTCAATTAAATAAATACCACGGGATTTCTGTCCCGCGGCTCCTGAAACGGGTAAAACCAGGTCGGGAGTCGTGACAGAAAAAGGTGGTATCAGAGCCACTGAGTTAAGCTAATTAAGGATTTAGAAATACTTAATTTTTCCTGATTACTATTATGTGATTATGTGTTTTATTAACTGACTATTTGTTAGTTACAGTATGGGTAAGCAAAAGCTTTCAAATATCTATCTTAAATTAGATAGGTCATCAAATGAAAAAGGAAGTTCATCCCAAACTCCTGAAGAAGGAATATTCGTTCGAAAAGCCCAATACGAGGAACCACTTTCTCCTGATAAAAGAAGTTTAATTATTAGAAAAAGTCAAGAGAAATTAAGGAAATCCCGAGAAAAGAAAGTTAAAAAGGAAACCCAGGAAGTTATCAGTAAATCACCTTGGGAAGACAAGTTAGACGAAAAATGGGCAGATCTTTATATGTTAGCTACAGTAGCAGTAAATGCAGATCTTTAAATAATTTATTTCATTTTTAGCAAATCATATCATCTACAAGCTAGAAAATCCATCCAGTAAATAAATAAATTTACAATAAAACATAAGTATGTTTTAAATTTCAGTTGGTTGTAATAATAATATGGTATGCAATAATATGAGAAGGTTATTTTTGAAAATTGTGAATAATTATTTTTACATATATGTTAAAACAGCATGAATGAATTATCTGGAGCTTTAGAGAATCTCAACCTCTACCCCGTAAACATAGAAGTTTCCAAAGAATTTACTGGGTACTTTCCTGATGTAGAACAACCAATAGAATTCAACGCTCCACCTTTGAAAAAGCCAAAACCAAAGAAAAGAATGAGATACATGTGGGGAAGTCGTCTACGTAAGAAAAAGCCAGCTAAGAGACTTCCTAAAATAAACAATCCCTTAGAAAAAGGAAAATAAATTGAAACTGGGGAAAGTTCTAGACAGCCGGAATTGGAAACTGAAGTCACGGAAGAATCTAGGCAAATGGGAATACAATTTGAGGAATACTCTAAGGAAATAGAAACGGAGGTTGGAAAAGGTACTAGACAAACTCAGATAGAAATTGGAGAAAGTTCTAAACGAAACCAGGACATAACATTTCAGGAGGAAATAGATTTTATATTGGCAAGCTGTGATACTATTCAGCCTGTCAATACAAATGTTTTTACTCGTCCTATTGAAACCCAAATCCCTATAAATCTTGAACCAGCAATTTCAGAACCAATAATCCATACCCAACCTCTGGGAATGGACGAATGGTGGACAAATGACTGACAATTCCAAAACATTGGCAACAGTCCTTATTCCTTTCTCCCACAATTCGATCCAGAACCCCTACCAAATCCACCGATGAGTAATGAGAATACGGCTGAACTTCGCCATTTTGGTGAAGAGTTGATGGATGCTGGGAATAGGATTCGAGAGATAGGAGGACAAATTGCCTAGAAATATGATGAAAGGGAGCTTCATTTTTAGGAAAACAAATGACGAGAGAGGAGTGGGTCATGAGTCTGTGTTTGTATAATAACAGTAATACTAGTCAGTATGTGTGAAATAACCAATAAAACGGTTGTATATAGAAGCATGTTAGAATCTATAAACAAATGGAAATTTTAGAAAATTTACAATTTTGTTTGTTTATTTGTTAAGTAATTACGTGCAATTAATTGTAACATTGGATTATTTCTTTTATACTAATTTATCTATAAATTAATTATCAGATGGCCAACATTGATAATGAACCAGTAAATGAAATAAATCAATCTGAGCCAATTCAGGAAGAACAATTGTTAAATAGGCAAGATATAGAGGATATCGTTGCACAAGGAATAGCCAATGCTATTCCAGCAATTGTTGCTGCTGTTCAAAAACCTGTTAAACCTCAATCAATCATTCCTAGTAAACGTACCCAAGGCGACAATTTTAGTAACAGTATAAACGGAGGCGGAAATCATGTTAATAAAAATAATGATCTGCAAGCCCCAATTTTCAAGAAAATGAAAGCTGTAACACCTGGTTGCACTTACAAAGAATTCCTTGCTTGTAAACCAATTGAGTTTGCAGGTAACGAAGGGGCTATTGCAGCATTATGTTGGTTAGAGAAAACTGAGGCAGTAATTGCTATAAGTAAATGTGTTGAGGAAGATCAAGTTATGTATGCTTCCAATCTTTTTAAAGAAGGGGCATTAGAATGGTGGAACACAGTATTACAAGCTAAAAGAAGGATTGTGGCCTATGCCATGAACTGGGAAGAATTTAAGAGTCTTGTAGAAAGAAAATTTTGTCCCGAGTATGAAAAAGATCAAATGGCCAATAAGTTTCTAAACCATCGGATGGTTAATGTGGATGGTCGTGGTTATACTTCGACATTCTTCGAATATGCTAGGGTGGTACCAACACTGGCTTCGCCAGAACCGGTACTCATTTCTCGCTACATTTGGGGATTAATTAGCGAAATCCGCAACATTGTTAAGGCTGCGAGACCTCGCACTATTGACGATGCAGTGGAACTAGCCAACACCCTCACTGATGAACTGGTACGCACAAGAGATGAAAACAGGAAGAAGGAACTGGCTCAGAAAATTACCCAAGGATTTCGGGTGGGTAATAATAGCAACTTCAAGAAAAGAGGAAGAGGGCAATCTTCAACTTTACCATTTTGCAGAGATTGCAAAAAGAAACATTATGGAAGATGTAACGTAATTTGCAACTTTTGCAAAGCCATAGGACATCGTGAAGAAGACTGCAGGAAGAAAACCAGAATCTGTTACAACTGTGGAGAAACAGGACATATTAAGCCAGAATGTCCTAAATTGGTCAAACCTGCAGACAACAAAACTAAGGCGACCGACGGAGCTACTAAGAAGAATGTCAGAGCATTCCAGCTAACTACTCAAGAAGCAGAACTCATTCCGGATGTGATAGCTGGTACGTTCCCAACGTGTACGCAAAAGTATTATTTGACTCTGGTGCAAACGAAAGTTTTATTAATACTTTATTCTGTCAAGCTCTTAAGTTACCTTTAACCAACATTAGGCAGATTTTTACAGTCGAAACCGTGGATGGGAATTCAGTTAAAATAGATCAGATTTTGCAAAAAAGTAGAAATAGAACTTTCAGGTCATAAATTTTCTGTAAATTTGTTACCTATGAAATTAGCTGAATTCGATATTGTGTTAGGAATGGATTGGTTAATAGCCAACCATGCTCGAATCCTTTGTGATAAGAATTCTATAGAAATTCAGGCGCCTACTGGAGAAGTAATCACGATTACAGGAGATAAACCACGTAAGCCCATGAAGTTCATATCAGTAATGAAAGTTGCTAGTTATGAACGAAAGCAAGGAATAGTGTATATGATTTCAATAATCATTAGCACTAAGAGTAAGGAACTTAAAGAGATTCCTGTAGGCTCAGAATACTCAGATGTATTTCCGGAAGAACTTCCGGGATTACCACCTGATAGGGAGGTAGAATTTAGGATTCATCTAATTCCAGGAACTACACCGATAGCTAAGGCACCTTATCGGTTAGCTCCTACTGAAATGTTAGAATTGAAAAAGCAATTAGATGAATTATTAAGTAAAAGATTCATACAACCTAGCTCATCTCCTTGGGGAGCTCCAGTGTTGTTTGTAAAGAAGAAGGATGGTTCGATGAGAATGTGTATTGATTATAGAGAATTGAATAAGGTTACAATTAAGAATCGATACCCGTTACCTAGGATTGATGATCTGTTTGATCAACTCCAGGGAGCTAGATATTTTTCTAAAATTGATTTACGTTCTGGATATCATCAATTGAAGGTACAAGAAGAAGACATACCTAAAACTGCTTTCAGAACTAGGTATGGTCATTACGAGTTTACAGTCATGCCCTTCGGGTTAACGAATGCACCTGCAGCATTCATGGACATGATGAATAGAATCTGTAAACCGTATTTGGATAAATTTGTAATTGTTTTTATAGACGATATAGTTATTTATTCCAAAAGTCAGACAGAACATTGTGAGCACTTGCATATACTCTTAACTTTGTTAAGAAAAGAAAAGTTGTATGCCAAATTCTCGAAGTGTGAATTTTGGCTACAAGAAGTGCAATTCTTAGGACACATGGTGAATCACGAAGGGATTCATGTAGATCCTGCTAAAATAGAGGCAATTACCAATTGGAAGGTTTCGCAAACTGCAATGGAAATTAGAAGTTTTATAGGTCTAGCTGGATATTATAGACGGTTTATTAAGGATTTTTCCAAGATAGCTGTACCATTAACTAAGCTAACCTGTAAAGCCATTAAGTTTGAATGGGGACCTAAACAAGAAGAAGCCTTTAGAATATTGAAGCAGAAATTAACAAATGCTCCAATCCTAGCTTTACCAGAAGGGACTGAAGATTTTGAAGTTTACTATGATGCTTCAAAACTAGGATTAGGATGTGTGCTAATGCAACGCAAGAAAGTAATTGCGTATGCTTCAAGGCAATTGAAAAAGCACGAAGAAAATTATACAACTCATGACTTAGAATTAGGAGCTGTAATTTTTGCCCTTAAGATTTGGAGACATTATCTTTACGGAAGTAAATTTACTGTCTATACAGACCATAAAAGTTTAAAATATATTTTTGGGCAAAAAGAATTAAACATGAGACAAAGAAGATGGATGGAAATCCTAAGTGATTATGACTGTGATATTCAGTATCACGAAGGAAAGGCAAATGTAGTTGCAGATGCCTTAAGTCGTAAGTATCATGAAAAACAACGACGAGTTCGTGCTCTCAGGTTAAATCTACAATTAGATTTAATGGAACAAATAAAGAATGTTCAGGAAACAGCAATCAAGGAAGATGCTGAAGGAATGAAAGGACGAATAAAAGAATTAACACAGGGAGATGATGGAATTTAGAGATTCCGTAAGAAAAGGATTTGGGTACCTAAACAGGGAGAATTAAGAAATAAGATCCTAGAGGAAGCTCATAAATCTAGATATACTATATACCCTGGAAATAATAAGATGTACCAAGATTTAAGAAACAATTTCTGGTGGATAGGCATGAAAAAGGATATAGCTAGATATGTTTCTAAGTGTCTTACTTGTTCATAAGTTAAGGCAGAACACCAGAAACCTTCAGGTCTATTACAACAATTAGAAATGCCTGTATGGAAATGGGAACTTATAACAATGGATTTTTTTACTAAGTTACCCAAAACCAGAAAAGGTAATGACGCGATTTGGGTAATTGTGGATCGGTTAACCAAATCTGCTCACTTTTTACCTATGAAAGAAACCTTTAGCATGGAAAGATTGGCAAAGTTGTATGTAGATGAAATCGTATCTCTACATGGAGTTCCACTCTCCATTGTATCAGATAGAGATAGTCGTTTCACTTCTCATTTCTGGAAAAGTTTCCAAGAAGCAATGGGAACTCGACTAAACTTAAGCACTGCATATCATCCTCAAACGGACGGGCAAAGTGAAAGAACAATCCAAACTCTAGAAGACATGCTCAGAGCATGTGTAATAGATTTTGGCGGAAATTGGGACGACCATTTACCATTAATTGAATTCTCCTATAATAATAGTTATCATTCAAGTATTGAAACTGCCCCATTCGAGGCACTATATGGAAGAAAGTGCAGAACTCCAGTTTGTTGGGCAGAAATAGGAGAAAGTCAATTATCAGGTCCAGAGATTGTGCAAGAAACTACTGATAAGATCACACAAATCAAGGAAAGGCTGAAGACTGCTCGAGATCGCCAGAAGAGTTATGCAGACAATAGATGCAAGCCTTTAGAATTCCAAGTTGGAGACAGAGTCTTATTGAAAGTTTCTCCTTGGAAAGGAGTTGTTAGATTCGGTAAGAAAGGAAAGCTAAGTCCAAGGTACGTAGAACCATTTCCTGTGATCCAACGTATAGGACCAGTTGCTTATCGTTTACAACTACCAGAAGAATTAGCTGGAGTACATGATGTATTTCATGTATCCAATCTCAAGAAATGTTTATCAGACGAATCACTGGTAGTACCTCTTCAAGACATAGAGGTAAATGAAAAGTTAAAATTTGTAGAAAAACCTCTTCAGATAGAAGATCGAAAGGTGAAATTTCTCAAGCACAAATGACTAGTGCTGGTTAAAGTAAAGTGGGATTCAAAGAGAGGAGCTGAATACACTTGGGAGCTAGAATCAGAGATGAAGCAAAAGTATCCTCATTTATTCCAGTAAATCTCGAGGACGAGATTTTTATTAAGGTAGGGAGAATGTAACAACTCTCATTAAAAAGTCCTAATTATTACTTTAATTGTCCATTAGGAAACCCTAATTGAGAAACCCAAGTGACTCTGAACAAACCCTAAAATTTTCAGAATAATCAGAATCAGGATCAGGGCCCCTAAAACTCAGGGGGGGTAAACCCTATTCGGTAATATCTTGACAGTTTGTTGTCAAAAATTTAAAATAACGCGAAACCAACTCAGCTGAGCTATGCAGACACGAGGCAAACCTATGGTAGACTAGGGTCTCTCGCGCCACGCGACGCGCACAAGGAGACCTTTCGCATGGCGCGAGGGGGGCATTTTTCAAGTATAAATAGAACCGTTTGTTTGATGCAATTCTGTGTTAATGCGACGTTCAAAATTCAATTATACTCCGAGTTATAGTAGAAATAGTCTCAAAACACACACGAATCCCGAATCGCTGCCGCAAAACAGGGTAATAACTCGATCGCTATTACGATTCATTGTCCGATCGATCAATATATCCAATGGATGTTTAAGTGCTGCCCACATTAGGGTTATCCTTTGTCATTCGTCGTGACTCTGACAGGATGTTTGAGTACTACCTGAACTCGGGGAATACTCTGTCATTCGTTGTGAATCTGATGGATGTTTAAGTGATTGCACTTTGTCATTCGTTGTGAGGGTTTGATCTCGTGAGTTATCGTAAATGTTGTATTGATTACTAACCCAGTTTTGTGTGCATTGTTATTTAAATTAGGTTAACAAGGCTAATCTCTATACTAGACTCTATCCGTGTTAAATCTACAATGTGAGTCATTCTCTTTTTATCAAATTTCTTTCAAAAGCATGTTTATTTTCAAGGTTATAATTACAGGGATTAAGTCTTTGTAATCACCAAATTACAGCCGGTATATGGGGTATTGTATACATTACTTTTTCCCGCCACCATTGGACAACGAGTTAGCCAATGGGTGGTCTGACCACAGTCACAGAAATAAGTCGAGTGACAAATACTGTGGGTAGTTGGTTGATATTAGAAACAATGTAATCACCCTTAATACTGTAAATTATAACAAACAGGTCTGTTTTATTAACTAGAATGATTCACTCAGTATTTCCCGCTGACAAAACCTTTTTCAAACATGTTTCAGGTGATCTGTTGTGATTCAGGAAAGGTGTTGTGGAGCACTACAAGCTTAAGGAAGTGGCTCATTATAAAATAAAGAAATATGTTTTGTAAAATAAAGATTTCTCCGTGAAATCATAATATTGTAAATTAACGGGGTTTTATCCCGAATTGTGAAATAAAATAATCGGGAAAATTTTAGCTTTAAAAAGATCCTGATGATAAACTTCCGCTGTTAAACTCAATTAAATAAATACCACGGGATTTCTGTCCCGCGGCTCCTGAAACGGGTAAAACCAGGTCGGGGGTCGTGAAAATATGCCTCCCGGGATCCTCGTGCTCACGTCCGTCAAACTGTACTGAATTCTGCACCATGTTAATAATACTAGATCTAATTTCAAAAGTAGGTGCATCAATAGTAGGTTGAAGGATACTCGGCTCCAGGCCTGCCCTTCCGGGCTGATTTGTCTCATTCAACGGTCGCTCATCGTCTGCCATGATTGCTTCTCCTCCTGAGCCCTCGGCTTCAACGGGTACCACCGGCTCCGGCTCACCACTTGCGAGCAGTAGCCCAACCGCCCGACCTCTCGCGCGTAGACGTCTCCTAAGATCACGTTCGGGCTCGTCTGACGGTTCAACAACTTCTGGAGCGGGGGTCGAGAACATTAACCTGCAAACGAAAATTTGACACAAGGAATATTTTATTAATAAAATAATACTGTTTTTTTTTTTCAACTGAATAGAAACAGAATATTATTAAAAATGGGCTGAAAATTTTATAAAAATCCGAAAATGGGCTCGAAATTTTATAAAAATCAACACAATAAAAATAATCGAATCGGCTAATACAAAAATGATTTAAAGGTGCCGAAAACCCAATGAATAAATGAATAAATAAATCCGGATCGAATAAATAAATGGAATAAAAATTTACAAGTGTACAAAAAATGACTTGGAAAACGAATAAATAAAATAAAAGCAAGAAATATTAACAAATAAATAATCAAGAAATTATACACAAATATTAACAAGTATATACGCCGATAAAATGACACCGGTCGTTCCTAAAGCTCGCCATTTCCCCGGCAGCGATTTTGTTTAAAACGCCTTGAAAAAACGCCATTCAGATAGATTTCCTGACCACCCTGAGGTTCCAATGGCATACGATTTGGAAAACACCATAAACGCCAAAATGTTAATACGATGAAACCATTAAACGCCATTAATTATTGAATTTGTTTAACGCCAAAAAACTTAAACACCAAAAATTAAAACAATATTGGGAAAAGCGGAACTGGAAAAGCAGAAGATAAAAGGACAAAAAAGCCCCTCCACCCTTCTCTAAGCCGCGTGACACGTGTTAGGCCAGGATGCGTTCTCACACTTTTGAGCGTTTTCTCCTGATCCCGTTTATATATATATATATGGTGGGGTTCGGCTACAAAGTCCATTTTTCCTACAAAGTGTACAAAGTCATAAAACACCACAATTTCCGCCATAAAACGCACTCAAAACTGACAAATAATAGAGTGAATATCACTAAAACACAATATCCAAACTCTAACAGTTCATAAAAACTTCAAACACATCATCGTAGAACTATGAATATAAAACACAACATGATAATCAAAATAAAACACACTAATGTTAGTTATTCGATAATCAAAGCCTTATCATCCAAAACACAACACAAAACCCACAAATATGTCGTTTTAGTAATCTTCACTTTGTTATTTGTGGTTTTTGAGTGTGTTTTATAGTTGACATTATGGTGTTTTATGACTTTTTACATTTTGTAGGAAACATGAACTTTGTAGCCAACTCTCACCCTATATATATTTATATATATATAGGGAGGGGCTCATGCGAGAACTCCTTTTGTTGTGAGAACCATGAGAACCAATGTGAACACAACCTAAAATAGCTAAAAAAACCAAACCCCCACCCCCCTCCCCCCCCCCCCCAAAAAAACCTAAACCCCCCACCCCCCCCCCCCCCAAAGCTAAAATGCTAAAAACTAAACCCCCAAAAAACCTAAAAAAATCTAAAAAAATCAAAAAAAAAATTCTAAAATTTTTTTTTTGATTTTTTTAATATTTTTTATGTTAAAATCGCTACTTTTCGAATCCAAAAAAAAATTTAAATTTTTTTTTTTTTTGGCTTTGAAAAGTATCGATTTTAACATAAAAAATGTTAAAAAATAAAAAAAAAATTTGTGTGATTTTTAGCTATTTTTAGGCATTTTTGGTTGTGTTCACATTGGTTCTCGCGGTTCTCGCAATAAGAGGTGGTTCTCGCATGATCTTCTCCCTATATATGCATATATATATATATATATATATATATATATATATATATATATCCTGAAACAAATAATAGACAAACTTATAAATATAACTACTGAGATTATATTCAAAGTTTGAAAAATGCCTATTTTATGAAAAAATTTAAAAAAGGAACATTCATGGTTTATAAAAGTTAGTGATAATGTTTTTAAACAAGGAATAACCTGCGGGTTTCAAAAATGGTTCATTTTATATGGACCCAAAATCCAAATCCTCCCTGAACCATTCAAAAGTTTATACCTAAAATAAGTTAGTTTATCTCCAAATCTTATAGAAGCAAAATATAACTAAACTTGGTTTGAAGGAATAGATTCAATGTATGTTTTTAGAATTATCTATCCCATGGATTTGGAAATGAAAGCCAACTACAAGATATACCCTAAGGGATAATTTCCCATTCCTAAAAAGAACTTGCTATACCAAATTTTGGACGAAAATGGTGAGAATAAAGGAGTCCACCAAGCTACTTGAAGGTCAAGAAACAATGGATTTAATTAACATAAGAATAGAATATTATAAATCACATATCTCAAAGAAGCAGCAAAGGAAACTCCTTAGTCCATTTAAGTAAATCTCAAGGAGACTCAACTCAAACAATCAAGAAATATGAAAAGCTGAAATAATAAAATCATATATGGAAGAAATGAAAAAAGAGTTTAAGAAACATTTCTCTGTAGAAAGCTCTTCAAAGTCAATGTCTATCTCATGTTTAGCAGGAGAGGCTCAAGCCACCGAGGAAATTGTTGAAAAAATCTTGATGCCTAATTATAAGAATATTTGGCAAACATGAAAGATTAGTTTAGGGATCCCCAAGGAGAATCCTCACAAAGCAAATCCAATAAAGGAAAGAAAGAAAGCAAACAAAAGACATGAAAGATGTCCCTCCATCATACAAGGGAAGCTCTGCAAAAATAAACTTTCATAGTAGAAATCTCTGCACCATTAGGCTTTTATAGACTTATCATCATAAATGGGAATCTATGCAAACTATGCTATCATATGGCAAGAAAACAATGTAATGTATTTTGTAGTTTTGTGGTGTGCTTTTTCTATATATAGGTTGTTTGTTTAAGGTTGGAGGCACGCTATTCTTAGCACCTCTTTTTCTTTTCCTCTTGTATTTTGCACTCTTATAATAAATGTTAGATCTAAGTTTGATACTTGTAAACAAACATTGATAAAAAAAAATATACAATTCACAAGTAGAGAGTTATCATCAACGATTGTTTTTCAATTATAACTTAACGATTACAATATGTTTTACAAAAGTTGAATCTACAGACTACCCCCACCCGAGCCGAGCACGTAACAATTATGTTTGTACAAGAGAAAAGGTGAAGTGTGTGATAAATAGATCACTAACAGGTGTGATCTACTTATTCTTAGTAAGAAAGCTCTATTCAGTGATTGATTGGCTGACATCACCTTAATAGTGACATCTAACATTCCTAATAGAAAAGATTCCACATATGTTGCAAACATTTGTGCAAATCCTATCATCTGTTCTAACCAGTCTAAACACTGATAAGATAAATACTGTCACATTGAGAAACCACTGTCTAACCTATCCTCTGTTGCTGTAATCCAAACATCTGTTTGGCCATACAGATGTTTGGTCTTTTTCATCAGACCTTTGGCTTGCATAGACTTTAGCCTTCAACAGATGTTAGTTCCTCTTGAACAGTGGTTCCAAGTCTTGATCAGATGTTTCTTTATTCTTGAATAGATGTTCTGATTAGGTGTTCAAGCTTCACTATCTTTAGGGAGGAGACTGGTTAAATCTTTTGTTTATTGCTTGATTAGTGACGTGTGCGTATATATACATAATTTTGCAATGAAATTACACACGATTCGGTTTTAAATTTATAAAAGTGATTATTACTTTAACATCAAAACACACACGAAAGAGGCAAGTGTACCCCGTCATATATGTAGTAAAGTATCGGTAAGAACCAAGTATCGATCCAAGGAAATGGGCGGAGAATTAATACTAGACCTTTGTCACTAAACTACCGGTAAAAACATAAGTTTTGTGATTTTAATTAAACTAAAGTAAGCGTAAACAGATACATAATAGAAACATAATAGATAATAGATAAAAAGCCTTGCTTAATACACAACCACAGCATGTCAACTAAGTCGGTTTTGGCACTAGAAGCATTCGGTCAATTTTCCAATTTAAGACAATTAGTATCCCTTTCGGGAATCCTAACATGACAATCATTCGGAAAGCTAAAACGATAAACACACTTTAACCACCTAAAATTGTTCTTTAACGTGCAATTGATAAGTGTCTATGAAAATCTCTTAAAAATAAGTTAGTCATCCGTTAGGAGTTTTCTAACCGCACTTAATCAAGGAAAGAGACACCGATAAACACAATGCAACCACCGAGACAAGCATAAACTAGATTAAGTCACAACCGAGTTCATTTTACAAATCTTGCATAATAATTCACCAAGATAGCAATTTTGGCCTAAACTACTAACTAAGCTAACAAATCATGGCAAGAATTTATAACGACACCATCTAACCCGTTAAGTCCCTTACGTGACGGCAAGCTCTCTTGATTAACAATAATTACATTTTATTAAATCACTAACCATTTCTAGTATCATGATGCATACATTTAAACCAAGCTAACTAGTTAACCAAGTTCAAAGTTTACTAATACAAGATTAATTAAGCTTCATTTTTCAACTATCTTAACTAACCAAGCATCAATCATCCAACATAATTACTTATAATCAAGAAATCAATATCAATAACAAGGTTGCAAACTAATCATCAAAGATTAACATAGAAAATACTTCAAAGTGTCATTACAAACAAAGATTAACACACTAATGGCTATAATCAAGCAAGGAAATGTTGTGTTTTTGCCCAAAGGCTACAATAATACATAAACATTAATCTAAATGCTTGAAAGATTAACAAAATCATGGAAAGATTAGAAAACCAAACCATAAACAAGCACTAGACTAAGAATCCGGATAGTAATGGAGCTAAACGGCACAATGTGGCTTGAATCTGTGTCAAAAGCATAGCCTCCGGAGCCTGTAAAATCGCCTGTGAAGCTCCCAAAATTCCAGAATACCGAACAGAATGTTTCTGTTCTGTTTTTATATTTTTTCGATGTCGCACGGTCGTTCTTCATATGGCACGGCCGTGCACTTTAAGCAATTATTGGAGTATGGTGCACCATACTGCATGACGTCATCAAATCGTTGACCAGATTCGATATCGCACGACCATTCTTCAGATGGCACGGTCGTTCAATGCCGGGTTCTTGTTGCACGCCTGGTCGCACCGGTCGTTCAGTTCCGAGGTTTGGCTGGATCATCGGATCCGCACGGAGTGCAAGATCTGGAACGACCGTGCATTCCCGGGTTGGCCTTCAATGCCTTGCACGCTGAGTTGCACCCTCGTTCATTGCCGGGCTTATCATGATCTGTCGGAGATGCACGGTCGTGCAATAGGTCGCACGACCGTTCCACATGCCCAGGTCAGTTTTCTAACAGAAGGTTCGCAGCTTCGTCGTTTTGTCCGGAAAGTCCTCGTTTTTGCTATCATCTTGTCTGGTATGCAGTTTTAGGCCTGTAAACAAAGGTGTAGATAATTAAGTATCCGAATGACGGTTTTACGGCCAAAACCGCATAAAATATGGGTAAAACGGGGGACTAAAATATGTGTAAATTAGCGAATATCAATTAGTGGATAATGTTTTGGCTTTTAAATATCATCTATTCTTTTGTAGGTCCAAAAATAAAAGAAATAAAGTCTTCGAGCATTGAAGTATCTTTGGTGTTCAAGTAAGATACTCTACTCTTTTACTGTTTGAGTATATAAATTATGATTGGCTAAGCCCATAAATTATTGAGTCATGACATAAGTAACACCCCTAACACAATTTTCAGAAATGGCTCTAATATTTTGAGTAATCTTTTGTAGAGGGTTAAACATTAAATTGGCTGGGTTAAAATTATAAACTGGTAGTAAAGTGATCTAAGGGAACCTTGTTCATGTGTTTCCCAATTTTAAAGTAATATTAGATTTATGACCGGTTTTAATTTGCCTTATAAAGTAACTAGACGGTTTATGGTTTGTAAATCGGTTTTTCCAGACAGCCTGATACTTATTATTTAGGGTTACTCTACAAAGTTCGTTGTATCTATGAAGCTATGTGGACCATTAGATAAGAATATTTGGTAGATGAGAGAAGAGTAATGACATTTTTGTAATGTGTTTTTATTGTTTATGATTTATTTGATAGTATAGGGGTATAACAATAATTTCAGTTCTTTTTACATTAGAACCCACATGCAAGTTCCATCAATTTTTTTAAACATCCATAACTTTTTATACGTATTTAAAAAACTATTAATGTTTTACCTGGGCGTTTTTAGGCCACGGTATTTTGAGTTCTTTTCATGGTGTTTTTGGTCTATAAAATTGAATAATACTGAGGTGCTTATGTTTTAATTTTAGAAATTGAAGTGTTTTTCCTAATTGGAAGTTGGTATTTATACAATGATGTTCCATTTGTAGCAGGTATATGGTATTTTGTATATGCTTTGTAGATAAATGGTGTTTTGTGTGTGTTTTGCGTATACTGATACATGGTATTTTGTATCCTTGAACTAAATTACTCTTATACCCTTGTTGCTAAAAATTAAGAATCGTCACATATCAATATTATATGGGTTCGTAGCCTTTAAAAATGGCATTTGTAGCCAAACCCCCAACCTATATGTATATATACATATAAAAGAGTCCTGACGACGATATGATTTATACATAAGATGAATGTCCAGACTGTTCAATCCTATGTTAAGTATTGGGCCTCAAAAAATATATCTTTGTGGTATGAACTATAATGTGTGATGCACATATAGAGTAAGGTTATAATGAGAACTCATATATTTCGTGAGAACCGCGAGAAAATGATCAAAAGCCATTCGAATTCAAAGAAAAAATTAAACTTATAATTATTTAGAGTAAACTTCCGTTTTGCTCCCTGTGGGTTGGTCACTTTAACGGTTTTGCCCCAAACCTTTAAAAATAACCATTTTCCTCCGATAGTTTGCTATGGTTTTTCCATTTTGCTCTCCGCCTCTAACTCCATCCAAATTGTTTGTTTTTCCATTTTGCTCCCCGCAGGGAGCAAAATGGAAAAACCATAGCAAACTATTGGAGGAAAATGACTATTTTTAAAGGTTTTGGGCAAAACCGTTAAAGTGATCAAACCACAGGGAGCAAAACGGAAGTTTACTCAATTATTTATTAAAAGACAAAATAAAAAATAAATTGACACGTTTAAATTTACAGAAAATTGAATTTTAATAATCTCACATAGAAATGGTTGGCCACCGGTAGTCCCACCTTTTAAGTATTTTTTCTCATTGCACCTCCGTTAAAAAAAACTTAGCGGTGTTAAGTTATTTTATCCGAATTACAAACTGATTTTTTAGGGCTTTTGATCAGAACGAGGATACGAGTCGATTGAAGTAAAATTTACCTCAAAACAGTGCACTAAACGACAAAAACGGTCCTTTAATCCAGTTGATTAAACTTTCGATTAACAAAAATCAAGCCGTTTGGATCACCATTTTGATCAAAATCCCTAAAATATCAGTTTGTAATTAGGAAAAAAACTTAACTCCGTTAAGTTTTTTTAACAGAGATGCAGTGAGGGAAAAATACTTAAAAGGTAGGACTATTAGTGGTAATTTTCAAAGGTGAGACTGCCAATGTCCAACCATCTCTAGGTGAGATTCTTAAAATTCAATTTACCAAAATTTACATATATTTGTAAATTTACTATTTACACATGTGTAATTTTTTTTGTTTTAATAGATATGTAAATAAATTATTAATGGTGATTTTGAGAGTAGAGATGAATTCATTGGAGAGTGAGAATTTTAATGTTGTATTTTAAAAATAATAATGGTAGTATGATTTTTTTTTTTTAATTTTATTGGTGTTTTCATAAGTTCCCATGATTTTCATAATATTTAAAGTTATCAAGTTCACATGTACAATGGCGAAGCTTGAGATTTTCAACCGGGTGTAAATGCACTTTGTGTGATAAGTGCAGCCTCTCAAATCTTCAAGGGTCTTTTATGTAAATTGTTAAAAGATTATGTATGGTCCGAATTTACTTGTTCTCTATAGTCAGGACATAGTTATTTGTTCTACTAGTCCGAATTTAGGGTTTTGTTTGGTCAGGATTTTTATGTTTTGGGTTTTGGGCCCTTCTATGTCCTGACTTTTGTAGTCAGGACTTCTCCTTATATATATACTCTTTAGTGAAATGTTATACCTAGAGATTTCTTTTGTGGAAAGTTGGTTCCTCAAGCAAACCCTAATCATTACTACTATGTGTGCATTGACGGCTACTGTGTGTGACGTCATTCATCATCTTCATCATTCTCATTCTATTGTTTCTTGATTCAATACTCTACGATAGTGATTACTAGGTGGATTCTGCACACCTGGTGATTGTTGTTGGAGTAAGATCCTTGGGTAGGAGACCTTACAAGTGGTATCAGATCAGTGTGCTCATACTACTGTAGGTTTGGGTTTAGAGGTTTAGTTGAGAAAAATCAAATTTTGATTGGGTTTTTGGTGTTGTTTCCTGGGTTTTAAGTGTTTTTCATCAATCATTCTTGTGTTTACTCGTTTTGGATGACGGATTGTGATTAGAATAGAGTTTTTTAGGTGAGATATTCATCTGGGTTTTTACAGAGCCTTGAAGATCTTCATCAGGGTTTTTGAAGGTTAGTAAAGATTCCATGTTTGATCCATTTTATTTTTATTCAGAGTTTTGCTTCAGTGTTTGTGCTTCCGGATTATTGATAAACTAGTGCGAAGTCACACCTGTGAGATATCCTGAAGCAGGTTTCCTCTTGTCCGGACTAACTTAGAACCTCTTGTCCGGACTAACTTAGAAGTCAGGGTTTACTTCTTTGAGAGGTCAGGACTTAGAGGTCAGGCTTTATTTTCAAAAGGTCAGGGTTTGCAAGTCAGAGTTTACAACTTCAGGGTTTTTCAACTTCAATTGTTGTCTAAATTTTCCTTAAATATTTATTCCATCAGAGTTTATTATTTTCTAGAACCACATCCGAGTTTATATGGTATGTGACTTGTGACTGATCAGAGTTTAATATTAAACCATCAATCCGAGTTTTGATTTTAAAACTGTCTGAGTTTACAAATTAAAACTAATTTTTGAGGTTAAGTCCGAGTCATACAATTCGGGTTTTAGGGGTATATTAGAGTTTCTTTAAAGTTGTCCGAGTTTTTGTTAAAGAATCCTATCAGGATTTGAATGAAGTCCGAACTTTTAAAGCATTTTTAAATATTCCGAATTTAATCTCAATTGATCTTTCCGAGTTTTGGATAAACATTCATCCATTCCGAGTTTCCTTTATAAATTCTATCCGAAATTATTTTTTAAAAAAAGGGTTCTTTCCGAGTTTGAGGTTTAGTAGTGTCCGAGTTTAAATTGAACATCTGTATTCCGAGTTTAGTTGTTTCAAAAGTTCCGATTTTAGTTCTTCAAATGTATATCCGAGTTTAATGTTAAGTCCTTCAGGGTTTATTATTTCAAACAATTCCAGTTTAGTTTTGAAAGAATTCCGAGTTTAAAAAGTTTTTCATTGGGTCAGAGTTTAGAGTGTTGTCCGAGTTGTATTTTTATCAAGTTTTGATACGGGTTCTATATACTCTAATATTCTCAGACTTTTCACTCCGTATTTCCAAGTTTCTTTTTTTCTCCGGATTTTGTGAACTTAGAAACTTTTTCAAAGCGAACTCTCTATTTAAAACTCACTGTTTCCTTCTGTTTCTTTCAAAATCACTCTCTAGTTTTTTTAAATTCCTTCAAAATGGCAAACAACAATCTGACCGCAATGGTGCAAAACCTCAAGCACAATGATGAGGTAGGGAGTAACGACAAACCTCCTTTGTTGATAAATGAGCTTGATTTTCCTGACTGGAAGGAGCGTTTTGAAAGGTATGTAAGAGCGAAAGACATCAAGATCTAGTTATGTATCATTAAAGGATGTGGAGCTACACCTGTAAGAACCTTAACGATTGATACTTATTTGGCTCTCACCGACGACCAAAGAAAGTTTTATGATTGTGAAGAGAAAGCAATGTTGATGATTACGATGACGATGACGCAATCTATACTCCATACTTTCCGTAAGAGAAGTAATTCGAAAGAGTTGTGGGATTGCATGATCGAACGCGGTGAGGGAAATGCAATGTACAAGAAACGACGTCTTGAACATTTAAAGACTCAATTTGTTGTGTTTAAAGCTTTAAGATTCGATGACACGGTGAACCGATTTTATCATCTGTTGAGCGAACTGGTGTCTATCGTAAAGAACATACAAAAACCAACAAATTCTATAGATAGGGTAAGTCGGATATCAATCTAAATGAGGATTGTGGAAAGTGTGTAATGCCCAGTTTTGATGAATTACTATTGAAAAAGTAAAACTCAGTTGTTGGATTGATTGATTATCTAAAATTACGAACTATAATCGGAGTTTTAATCAATAAGAGGAAAATGGTTCCTCCAGATTTCAGGTTTTACAGTTAGATTCAATTATATGTTTAATCGAAACACTTACATAAACATAAATATTTAACCTAATTAACCAATTGTGATAATCAACGACTAAGTACTCCAGTCAATACATAACGGGAGGTTATCAAGTGATTATCAATTGCAATTACCAACCCTAATCCCGTGGCAAATATATCCCAATTACTAGAACTCTCGGGAATTGAATGATTAAGAACTAAGGTTAAATAAAATGCAATCAATTATAATCAATTATTCAAATCAAAGGTGAAAGCATCGAATGCTTAGATCAATGAGTTTAAACGATAGTCACAAACACATAATATCATCTAACTTACAAAAACCCCCCTTTCCGGAGGAAACCAAAACAGTTTAGCCGCTCATCTCACAAATAAAATCGCCAAAAGCTTGTAGAAACAATTGTTGCATGATTGATCCGGCGAGTGATAGGCGAATTATGATGATGATGAGATGAATCGGAGGCCAAAAGTTGTTCCTTGCTGCCCTCTAGTCGACCAAGATGAAGTGTGTTTTTACAAATTAGGTTTTTCTTCAATAAAAACCCTCCAAAAAAACAATATACGGTGCACCCACAAAACCTCCTAAAACCCCGCCTTCACCTACGGTCTAGAGACCGTAGGTTGCGGCTCAGAATAAGTGTCAACATATGCCTCCACCGTAGATGGAGGTATAGAATGTGGGTGAAGGCCTAAAGCCCCTGTTGGTTTCATATCTTTCACACCCAAACCATGGATTACGGTATATGTGCCGTAGGTGGGAGCGCACAAAGCAACAACTCCATCACAATACACATACATTTTAGGCATATGTCATTTTTGGTCCCTTGACTTCATATTTCTCACTTCTCTCACATATCAACTACCTCCATCTTCCATTTAATAACCAGAAGGCCCCTCAAACTACAATATCTCTTGTTTCTTGAATTGATCAGCTATAAGTATCTTTCATTTAATTACCAATGGGTCCCTGAACTTTGATGTTTCTTGTTTCGTGTTGCCTTGAAGTTCCATTCCGACCCGAATTAACTCCCAATCACTATGAATGCCTTGTTCAACATCCTCAATCGCTCCACATCATCTTTAATCACCTTAATACCACCAATTTGCGTGTTTTACCTGCATTAACAAACCATTCGCAGTAAACATATTCCAGGCATATAACTAAATAAAACGCGTTAAATCACACAAAATAAACACTTTAGCCCTCGTATTTCACACTCGTCATCACGAACTTGATCGAAGTTAAGAAGGTATCTAAACTGAATTTGAAAAGGTTGTGAAGTTTCTAAATTATCTTCCCAGAGAATGGAATATGTATACGGCATTAATTAGAGAAGGTGTTCTCTATGAGGAACTCTCATTGGAAGAAGTTGTGCAAAAACTGAAGGGTTATGCTTGGAATATGGAAGATCAAGCATCTGATTTCGAGAAGATCCAAGATCCTCAGTTATATAAAGCTTCAAAACCGACGGATAAGGGTAATAACGGTGGAGACGGTGTTGCCCTATATTCAGAGAATGAATTTCCTGCAAGTGATCACGCTTTTATAAGCAGCAATGTCAGTTCAAGTGACACAACAAATTCTAATCAGGGAATGTACTCTTCTAGTGCGACTCATAAATCTCAAGCGACAAACTTGAACATTCCAAAGTTAGATGCAAGCTGCTTAAAGTTGATAGAAGAAAACATGAGCCTTCTAGCGTCCTTCATGACTGCCTACGAGAACTTCTGTCTTGGAAAGCTTGTTGAACCGTCAAGTCTCGATGAGGACTTTGAACAGATAGACCAAGACGAAATGGAAGAACTTGATCTACAACTCAGTATGGAACTCTTAGTTCGAAGAGCGAAGAAATTTCTGTTGAGAACGGGTAGGAAGTTCATAGGAGGTCAGACGAAGCCTCAAATGGGAGTCGATATGTCAATGGTGAAATGTTACAACTGCAGCATCTACGGGCATTTCGCACGTGATTATCAGAAGCCGAAAATGGAAAGATCTAACAAAGAAAGCAACTCTCAAGAAAACAACTCAAGACCTTGATGCGTGTCGAGTGTGATATATTTTTATGTATATTTTTAGCCCTTTTTAACACTTTAGTCAAGTTTTAAATTTATAAAACACGATATTTTACTAACACTAAACACACATATGGGCAAGTGCACCCATCGTGAGTGTAGTATAGCGTTGGTAAGATACCGAGGTCGTCCAAGGACACAAAAGCTTTTAGTACCGGTTTATCCTCAACGTCTAATCAAATCAAAATTTTAGAAAAAGGTTTTAAACATGAAAATAAAAACTAAAAATGCTGAAAATAAAAAATAAAAATAAAACAGATAGACAAGATGAATCACTTGGATCCGACTCGCCTTTAGTATAACCTTTGATGTTTTTCGCACTTTTGCACTTTTTAAGAGATTATCTTAGTTATAGTAGTAGGCCCCTCTTTTGAAGGTGACGTTACCCTCAACCCAGTAGTTTGAGTCAGCAAGGATACAATCCTATAGGGTTGGATTATTGAAAGATAATTAATTAAGTTATTAATGCGAATTGTGGTAGGCCCCTCTTTTGAAGGTGACGTTACCCTCGGCTAAGTGGTTTGAGTCAGCAGGGATACAATCCCAAGTAGCCGGGTTAATGTATTAATAGTAGTTTACATATGAGGGGATCAAGCCATTCGCACCCCCGCCATCCAATACCAGTGGGTATTGAAGGAGGTCATACTAAGCTTGACCCAGCTCCTTGCAGGATCTATACACTGAACAAGGCAAGAACCTTACCAAACCATTCCCTTAACCCCCGACCAGGTAGCCAACATATCTCTATATAGACCGTAGAGATATGAATGGTGTAAATCTTTTATTTTATATAGAAAGTAAAATAACGCCAAGACACCACGGACAAATGATAAGGAAGTTTCACCTTCAACATAAGAAACTAGTTATTAAAGTCATTAATACAAAACCAAATAAAAAGTGCAAAAAGATTAACAAAACAAAAGTATTACACTAAATGCTTGTCTTCACCAAGTGATGTAAGAGACTTAGGCAAACATGGCCTTTGATTGTCAAGAACTCTTACTATCAATCTTGGATCCCGAGACTACTACACACACTCTATGATGGATGATGGTGATGGATGTGGGTGTTGTGATGGTGGTGGAGTGTGGGTGAAGTGGGAGAGAGGTGGTTTGCCAAGGAATGCCTTTGAAGTGAACCAAGCACCTCTATTTATAGCCTGCACAGAAGCCCGGACACGGCCCCGTGTCCATTGGGCACAGCCCCGTGTCCATCCACTTTCTCTTTCTTCATTAATTGCAATTTGTCTGCATTAGTTTACCACGCCCCCGTGTCCGCTAGGCACGGCCCCGTGTGCAGAAGTGTATCTGTACTATCAAGATTTGCTTAGATTCTGTGAATCTTAGCATTGACCACGGTCGTGTGGAGCTGGGCACGCCCCTCTGTCTGCTGGGCACGGGGCGTGTTCAGCCTTCTGATTTCCTATTTTTGCTTGGGAAGATGCTGTCGAGGGGTCGGGCATGCCACGTTTATTCCTTTTCTTGTATTTATGTTAGATTTAGCTGCATTTTTGCTTCTTTTGTTCATTTGAGCTCATTTAATCCTGAAAATACAAAAGGAAGACAAAAGCACACTTTTTTCCAACATTACTACTTAAAAAGGGTCAGTTTTATGCCTCATTTGATGTAATTTATATGTTGTATTTTACACGCATCAACCTCACAACAATGCAGCAACTACTTCAAGCCCAAGTGCTCGTCCAAGTGGTTCTGAAAACCTTACACCTTCGACAAACAATGCTATGGTGGTTCAGCCTCTTGAGAATGTGACCGAGCCTTTCGACTTGGGTTGTGCCATGGAAGTGTGTGAAGAGGTGATCGAAGAGGCTAGCATTGAGAAACTTGCAATTGTGACCAAGGTTTTTGGGGAATAGTTGGTTCCGGGTAACGTTGCTGAGAATGAAGAAAACCTGAATGAAGAGTCTATGGAAAAGTCGAACAAAACAGAAGATGAAGAAAACGGAAAATACTTTGAGTTCAAGATCTCCACAGCAGAAATGCAGCAATTTGCAGGTGCAGAAGCAAAAAGGTTAGAAGAGGACTCCGTAGAAAATGAAGCATGTGCATTCATGGCTGGCATTGAGGTGAAATCAACTTCTATAGATAAGCGGTGTGCAAGATGTGTAGAGTTTGTCACCAAGACTCACAAAACAAATTTGATTGCAGATTTAAAAAAATCTAGAGAACTCATTGCTGTTTTGTCTAATTCGGATAAAGAACACCGAATTAAGATAAAAGCGCTGAAAAATGATATCTCTGAATTTGACAGACTTGTGGCACAGACAACTCTTAAAAATCAGGAATTAAAATCTGAGCTTGAAATAAACCAAAATTGTGTTTTGGAAAAGAACAAAATCATTTTGGAAAAAAGATAATCTGATTTTAGATTTTGAATGAAAAAATTGAAAAGTTTCGGGATTCATCTGAAGTGATGAATTTCTTTATTAACAACCAACGTCTCAAAGAATCTGAGGATGAAATGTTCAGCATCGGTTATAAGAAAGTGCCTCCATCGGTAAATCATAATACATCGATTCCTAACATTGATCCTGAATTCGCAAATTTTGTGCCAAAGACCCCTCTTACTGTTGAAATGCAAAGTGAGTCAGAATCTGAACCCGATGAGGCTTCTGACTTAGAACAGTCGAAGATGAGCGAAGCCACCATGAAAAGTGAGCTAAATTTTGATAACATTGAGAATTTGATAAACAATATAATTTTGGTAATTTTTAATCAAGTTCAAAATGCTAAATCAAAACCAAAGTCACGTGGGAAACCTAAAAGGAATTTGAAAAATATCACTAAAACTGAGTTTCTTAAAGGGGAAGATTTTTTCAAAGAGGAAGAAAAAATCGAAACAGGTTCAAACTCTCAGTTTCTCAACCAAATTTTGAAAAATCCCACTAACGCCTCATCATCATCGACCAGTCAAGAGGAACGTCCAAAGAATGCTGCAAAAGTTCACAAATGTTATAAGTGTCGTGGGAAAGGACATTTGGCAGCAGATTGTCCAGATGACAAGGGTAAATCCCACGTTGATCCTGATCAAAGGAAACCTTTTGTTGAAAAACCGCAAAATGAAACAGTTAATGAAACTCTAGTTATACCAACAGATCGTCAACTCCGTACAATCCACGATTTGCGGGGAATCATTCCAACAATTTCCGAAATGGAAATGGAGGACATAGAGGCGATGATGGTTATTTCAAAGAGTTTTCTTATGTTGACGAATCGGGACGACCCAAGACCATCATGGTTTGGGTCCCACATTCTAACTGACTTTCTTGTTGGGGAGTATAGGAGCAGCTGAAGAGGGCTATCTATATTTGGTATATCGATAGTGCCTATTCCAGACACATGACATGTAATAAAGAGTTATTGTGCAATTTTAAACAAATTTGTGGTGGTTATGTTAATTTTGCCGATGGGAAGGGTGGTTACATCACCGGTGAAGGTTCGGTGTCAAATGGAAAAATTACGCTGCATAAAGTGAACTACGTTGAAGAACTAAAGCATAACTTGATGTCGGTTTCTCAAATCTGCGATAACAAGTGCACGATGTTGTTCACTGATAAAGCTTGCTTCGTTTTGCATCCGGGATTTGTTATTCCTGAGGATTGGATCGTAATGAGGGCTCCAAGGGTGAATAACACATATTTCATGGACATGCGTCCGTTGGTTAAATCATCTGCTCCAGTGACATGTTTACTTTCGAAGGCGACTGAAGATCAATCGTATCTCTGGCATAGAAGGATGGGCCATGTGCATCTGTGAAAAATTAACCACTTAGTGAAAAACAACGTAGTGTTGGGGGTTCTTTTACATAGTTTCAATATACACAACAAATGTGAATCATGCGAAAAAAGGAGAAACCAAACGAAAGCCTCACAAACCGAAAACTATTAACTCGATCCAAAAACCACTTGAATTGCTTCACATGGATCTTTTTGGCCTAATCCATGTTGCTAGCATTGGTGGGATGTCCTATTGCCTAGTTGTCACTGACGATTGCTCACGATACTCGTGGGTATTTTTCTTAAAAACAAAGGACCAAACTGCTGGTCTTTAAGGGACTTATTCAAACAACTTAAGAAAAATTATTCACTTCCTATTAAGAAAATCTGAAGTGACAACGGCACTGAGTTTAAAAATCATTATATGGACGAGTTATGTGGGAAATGGGAATAGTTCATTAGTTTAGCGCTCCATATGTTCCTCAACAGAACGGAGTTGCAGAATGGAAGAACCGCGCCCTAATTAAGGCAGCCCGAACTATGATTTCTGAATCAAAATTACCAATTTTCTTCTAGGCTAAGGCGGTAAACACCGCACGTTATGTGCTTAACCATGTGCTTACAGTCAAAAGAGAAGATAAAACGTGTTATGAATTTCTTGAAAACAAGAAACCGAACTTATCGGGTTTTCAACCTTTTGGGATCAAGTGTGTTATAAAATGCACCAAGGACACTCCTAAGATGGGGGAACTTTGCAAGATTGGGTTCTTTTTGGGTTACGCCAATGGAACTCCAAACAAACGCGTTTATAACATTAAGAAGCGTACAATGGAGATCGTGTTTGATATAACTCCTTTGAGTTATGATCATCCACCGTCAAAATTTGGTCCTAAAAGTGGGTACAATTATGATAAATTATTCGATTCATTTAATCTTCCTAATGTTTCAGAAGAAGATTCGGAGGTTGTCTACACATATCTCGTGGAAAAAAAAAAAGATGAAGTGGATGCTAGTTGGAGAGCAAGTATTCCTAATAATGTGACTCTGAATGTTCACTCAGGAGATCCAATCGCGGATTCTTCGATTGTAAATGAAGTTGTTGTTGTGCAGATCCCCAATGAAGCTAATCCTAGTAATTCTGAAGCTTCGAGTAATAATGCAAATATTGAGGGGGAGATTCAATCAAATTTGGGAAGCAATCTTCAAGCTCCAACAATCCCAGTTCCAAGAACAAATATTTATCATCTGGTTGATAATATTATTGGGAATCCAAATGCGGGAGTGCAAACGCGAAGGAGCATTTCAAAGATGCAGTGTCTGATCTCTGCTTTCAAGAAGTAAGAAATCTACAATCTTATCCTACATGAATATTTTATCTCTCAGATAGAGCTGAAGAACTATCAGATGGCTCTGAAGGATAATTCTTGGTGTGAGGCGATGCAAGAAGAGTTAGCTCAGTTCGACAAGTTAAAGGTGTGGAATTTGGTCGATCTTCCAAAGGGCCAACATGCAATCAAAACGAAGTGGGTTTTCAAGTGCAAGAAGGACGATAAGGGTGTTTTCGTAAGAAATAAGGCATGGTTGGTTATACAAGGCTTCAATCAAGAGGAAGGGATTGATTATACCGAAGTTTATGCACCGATGGCAAGACTGGAAGCAATTCGTTTGTTTCTAGCTTTTGCTGCACATATGCGTTTCAAAGTCTATTAGTTGGATGTGAAAAGCGCGTTCCTTTATGGAAAATTGCATGAAACTGTGAATGTATCCTAACCACCGGGTTTCAAAGCTCCAGGGTCTAAGAACAAAGTCTATTTGTTGGACAAAGCTCTGTACGGTCTCCATCAGGCTCCTCAGGCGTGGTACGAGACTTTATCAAGACATCTCTTGGAGCACGGATCGACTCTACACTGTTCATATTGAAGAAAGGGGGAGATTTTCTGATCGTGCAAATTTACGTTGATGACATAATTTTTGGTTCTTCAAATGAAGAATTGTGTCGTGAGTTTGAGGTAGTGATGAAGTCAAAATTTGAAATGAGCGCCATGGGCGAGTTGGCGTTCTTTCTAGGTCTTCAAGTGAGTCAAGAAAAAGCCGGGACGTACATGCATTAGACGAAGTATGTCCACGAGATTCTCAAAAGATTTGTATTGGAAGATAGCTTACCTTATGACAAGCCTCTGCCGACAAATCATAAGCTTATAACCGATAAAGAGAAAGATCCTGAAGTGGATCCGACTGTATATCGAGCAATGATAGGTTCGCTAATGTATCTTACTGCTTTATGAACAGATATTATATTTTCCGTTTGTTTGTGTGCTAGGTACCAATCAACTCTGAAAGAGTCTCACATGAAAGCAGTAAAGCGTATCTTCAGATATCTGAAAGGGACGCCTAAGCTTGGATTGTGGTATCCAGCTGAAGGTGGTCTGGATTTGCTGGTGTATCCTGACGCGGACTTCGGAGGGTGCCCGGTGAATAGAAAGTCAACCTCTGGCGGCGCACAACTACTTGGGAACCGTCTTGTCTCATGGTAATGCAAAAAGCAAGTTGCCGTATCTTTATCCACGTGCGAGGCCGAGTACATTGCTGCATCGAGCTGTTGTGCTCAGGTCTTGTGGATTCAACAGCAAATGAGGGACTATGGTTTGAATTTTACTCGAACACCTATTCTTGTCGATAACTACTCTACCATTTCCATAACTAACAATCCAGTAAATCACTCACGCACTAAGCACTTAGATGTTAGGCATCACTTCATTCGCAACTGTGCTGAGAAGGGTTTAATAGAAGTGGTTAGGGTAGACACCATGGATAATTTTGCCGACCTATTTACGAAGACATTTGATCGTGCTAGATTTGAAAATTTGGTCCGAATGATCAGCATGATCAACCCCGAGTAAAAATGTTTTTCAAAACTTGCATAGAAACTTTACTTTACATTTTATGTACAGTTCTTACCGCCTTTCAAAAATTGAAAAACTTTCCTACACCTCGTATAATGCTTTGCTAAGCACTTCGTATGTGCGCAAACCCCCTTGGTGGATTTCTTTTCTGCCACAACAATCATCACCAGATGATCTGTTCAAAATTGTCATCACCGGATGTACAAATTGCGTTCCTATGTTACCACCGGGTACATAGCAAAAAACGGCGAAATTATGCAGAGAAAGATACCAAACGATGGTACACCACCTTTATGTCGAGCCTTCATCTTTCTGTCTGTGCGGTGGCACTAACCTGAGCTCTCAAGGCATTGCATTTTAGTCGGATACAGAGATTTTTCAGATATACCCACCTGTAAGATGCAATGTTTGGTAGTCTTGATACGAGAGCATATTCTGAGGTGGGTAAACATAGTTACAATCAGTTATTAATACACTTAATCGCATATCTCGAAAACAGTGTTCGAAAGCATGCTAAAACTTAAGTGGACCACAATACCGTTGAATGTCTTGAACTGTTAATATTATTCTAAATGCTTAAACTGAAAAACTATGTTCTTGTGTTGGATATTGACAGAAAAACCGATACGATCCCTTTGCTCGGATTTCACAAAAAGAAAATTAGTGTAATACGTTCTTAGGTTTAATTCCTTTAATTTAGTCTAAATTGAAAAACAACAAAAAGATTTTGCTTTCTTGTTTCTATGTGCGAGTTATCATTCTGAAAATACTCTAAGTGTTGTGAACATTCTTTCATAAAGTGTTAGACACTAGGTTCGGTAACTTTAAAATAAGTCTTTTTCATAAAGATCGGTCATGCAAGATACGTCTAAGTGTGTGTGGGAAACGTCGTCTTTTTAAAGTGTTCGATAAAGTTTTGTTCCAAGTTTGTGATATTTTTCTTTTCCCCAAAATTTTATGTCTTGAAGTTGAAAGGGTTGATTTTGAAAGTTTACAAAATTTTAGAATTTCAGAAATTATTTTGATCATTAAAAATTCAAAGTTAATTTTCGAGAATTATAATTTTTGTTTGATCCGGGTTCTCACGGTCAGAGAAAAAGGTTTTTTCAGGGTTTCGCGAGTTTGGGTTTATACCCATCTCGTCGGAGTTCCTCTTATCCGAGTTTACACCCCTCTCGTCCGGATTTATGCCCCGTCGTCCGAGTATGTGTAGTATAAAAGGTTTTTATCAGGTTCTTGCCTTGAATATAAAGAATAGTCAAGATTTCTTATTTCTCACATTCAAAACAAAGTCTCAGTAGAACTTAAACCCAGCGACACCTCTCTTCTCTCAACTCTTTGCTCTTAGAAATCTCTCTAACTTATGATTAGAACCTTAAATCTTCTTCAAGGTATGTGTTTCTATACTCATAACATCTTAATTGTCTCAAATTTGGTAAGAATCTTGGTTTCTAGGGCTTGGATTTTCATCTTGATTGAACTTAGTGTTCTTATTGCTTGTTGATTCTCGCTTGAATGATCTTTTCTTATTGAATGATGATGATATTTGATGTTATTGAACAATTTGAAGTTTGGGTTTTATGAAGAAATTTGGGGGTTTTGTGTTTTGCTTCAAGAACTTGGTGTTCTTGAGGTTGGGGATTTTGTTTCTTGAAGTAATTTTGAATGTTTGTGATAATTTTTGATTTTTTGGTTGAAATCTTGCTTGTTTGTGTTTAGAATCAGCTTGATTAGGATGATTATATGATCGTTTGTATGAAATTTTAAGTGGGTTTTTTGGTTGGTGTTCTTGGCACGAAACTTGGTTGTATCTTCATGAAGAAGATAGAGGAAATTTGAAAATCTACTTTTTGATCAATTGTGACAAGGTGTAAATTCTGTTTGTAGTGTTTAAAAACTTTGAGAATCCAAGTTTTTCCCTTTTCGTAAGTACGGAGGGATAAAACTTGGATTCAATGATAAGTTTTTTAACTGGGATCCACAAACTTTTTCGGATTTCTTTGTGTGATGTCTGGATTTCCGAGTCCGGGTATGACGTCAATCCGAATTTTTTAAATAATATATTTTCGGAGTTTATATTGAAATATTTGTCCGAGTTTCAGAATCATGTTCGAAATTCTGTCTGTATGTCCAGATTTGACATCGTTTGGGTTTTAGTTGTTTCCAATATGTTCCGAGTTTATATCAACATGTCTGTCCGTGTTTATTGGTTTCAATATCTCAACTGCAGTCCGAGGTTACATTTACAAGTTCTGAGTAAAATAGTTTTCAGGGTTACTGAAATTCTTTTACCATCTGGGTAAATGTGTTGTGTTGTTCAGGGTTTTCCATCTACAGTCTGGGTTTCCGGGTTTTCATTTATGTTCAGAGTTTGCTCGAGTGTCCGGTTTTTAAATCAGTTCCGGATCCTTTTTAAATATTGTTCCGGGTTTATTCAGACTTCCTTGCAAGTTCAGACATTTTCAGTTCCGGGTTTCTGTTCCGGGTTTGAGCGGATGTTTTTGAGTTTTCTGATATGTTCCGGACTTTTGAAAATATATGTTTCCAAGTTTCAAAATCATATCTGAGGTTCTGATTTTATTTGTTTTGTTCCAAGTTTCCGAGTTTCATACATTTTCAGTGTTATTGTAGTCCAGGTTTCCGAGTTTATCTTTTCAAAATCAATGTCAGAGTATCTTTCAAATGTAGGTCCGGAGTGAGTTTATAAAATATATTATGTTTATTAAAAGCATACATGCTATAACTGTTATAAATGTTCACCTGTTAAATGTGTTTTAATGGGTTTATAATTGTTAAAGTTATTAAGTGTGTTTTAATATGTTTATCACTTTATCAATTAAATGTGTTTTAATTGATTTCAGAATTATAACCGTTTTCCGGATCTTGTTTAACTGTTCTTGAATAGTGATATCCGGATATATTTAAACTTGATACTAGTGTTCTTATGTTTAACTCCGGATTCACCTTTGTGGTATATGTGATAGTAACTTTGCCAAAAATTAACAGTTAAAATTCACTAAGTGTAAACTGCAATACGTTTGTTTGTTTATCTAATGCACTTGTTTTCTCGATGTGTTTTGATTTACAGATGGCCGAACAACACCAAAATCAGGGTGTACAACCTGCTGCCGCAGCCGCCCTAACTGTTCCTGTTAGGCACTTTGTTCCAAAACATAATCAAATCGTTCTTTTGGATGAAGCAATTCTAGGTGCCGTAGATTATGCTCCAATCATGCAGTTTTTAGGGCGCTCAAGAATATTTTATGTGATTTCGGAGAACGTGCAGCTAGTGACCATGTATATAGATGATTTTTGGTAGTCTGCAAGATCAGTTGATAACACTATTGAAGCGACAATTAATGGAAACCAAATTGTCATTACTGAAGATGTCATCCGTGCAGTGTTACGGTTCGGTGATCTAGACCATTGTGAAACATGTTATTCAAGGCCTATTCGCGAGCGAGTGGCTAGAGCATTTGGTTACGTGGGCTAGTTTCCTTCAAAACAGCTTGTAAAAGGAATGATTATAGGCCAATGTCGATACTTCTTTCATCTGTTGATGCAGTGTTTAGGTCCGCGCAAATCAGGGATGGATGACATGGTTCATGGTCTCCTTTCAGGCATGATTGGTCTTACCTTCAAGCATCCATTCAACTTTTCATTGATGATCCTTTAATCGTTTCAAACACAACTTTGTTATCGTGCTAATGATAAACGTCTTATGTCGCTATATCCACGTTTTCTGACGTTGATCTTCCGCCATCTACTACCAAATCTCCCATTCGATGATTATATTCAAACACGAATGCACAGGCACATTTTCAAGGACTGGAGAACTCCCAAAGAAACAATTCACGCCAATATTTTTCCTGTTGTTCATCTGTTGCTTGGTGCTATGGTACAGGAAAACGGCTACAATCCTGAATCTGACCAGAGTTGAATTGACATCAGAAATGGTGTCGCTCAGTTGTTTGAGGCCGATGATGATGTTGATGTTCCACAGCAGGTAGTTTAGCAATTATTGGTTGTTCAACCTCAGGTTGATCTTCAACAACCACCGCCTATCGTGCCTGAACCTGTTATTGAGGAGTCGGTAGTTGTAGTTCGTGAAGCAGAAGATGTCTATGTTAGTCAACCGATGGATGTGGTTCGTTCTCTTAGTGAGGCGGTTGATCTGGTTATGGGTGATATAGTTGATATGGTTTTGGAGCAACCTTCTACAAGTGTTGGTACTTTTGTGCCAATCGGTTTGGTTGAAATGGATCCAGTTATTATTGCTTTAGATGCTACTCTTGAAACTGGATCTTCATCTAAAATATTAGATAAAGGAAAAGGGGTTGTTGAAGAAAGTTTTATAGATACAGTTGATGATATGTTGACTCAGAAAGAGTATTTCAAGTTGGTTCATAGAGATATGCTCAACAAGATCTCCCCGTCTGACAGAGAGAAGCTTGACTTGTTCCGGGCAAAGTTGCCTCCTTTAGTCCCTCTTTTGGATGGGGTTTACGTCTAGGCGATTGGAACAACAAGTTAAACGATATTTCTTTAGATACTGTTGCAGCTGTCCGTTTCTCATAACCAGTTAGGATTAATAAACGAATAAAAGTCATCGGGAGTTCTAGTTCTATTCAGACTTTGAGTTCTCTTACAGTTATCACTGCAGCTATTCCAGTTGAATCCACATGTGTTACTTCCTCCATAGCTGATTTACCGCCAGTTTCATCCTCTCCTATTCCTTTAGCACCGCTATTTAGCTCGTTTCGCACTCTATGAGTTCTAGTAATGTGTTTGCTATTTCAGAAAGTGCTAGCTTGCGTCTGTTGCCTTCATTGCCGTCGATTCTTTTTAGCAGGCCGCCGATCATTCAAAGCCCTTTAGGTCCTAAAATGATTTTACCAACTATAACAACGGGTGCAACCTCGTCTAGTGGTGGTCGCCCAAGAATTGCTTTAGGTTCTCGACCTCCTACTACAGTTCCAAGACCACGAGGTACAACAAGTAGTATTGGTGCACAAAGCTTTCCTAATTTTGTCCGCCAATAGTTCGCGGATGTTCACACAATTGTGAAGGAACATTGGGAACAGATTCAGCTTCACAGGAGAGAGATTGCATATTGGAAAAAGGAAAGATGAATTGAAGACTCAACAGTTAACTTACTTGATTCGTCTGACAAAGGAACAAGGCTCTCAGTGGGTCAGCTCATTAGAAAGATACTGCTACAATGGCCAAACATGAGACTCTGGTTAAAGCTACTGATCAGATACATCAGATTATTACGGATCTTGTGGAGCTCCTCGCTGCTCGGGGGGAGAATAGAGCTTTGCAAGTGCAAGCTCAATGCAAGATTGATGATCTCAAGAAAATTCGTGATGATTTGGATAAAGACAAGGATCCTGAAGCCGCTAGGCAGGGGGAGCAGCCAAGGAGCTCACAAGCTTCTGAAGCTGCTACCGTTGCTCAGGTTGAGGGGGAGTCTGGTTCAGAAGCTGAGGCCGGGCTAGACAAGGGTCCTTCTACTGATGATTATGGTTCTCTTTCTGGTCCTGATGATCATAATTTTTCTGCTGATGTGATTCTGGGTGAAGGCGATGTTCTGGTTGGTACACTAGAAGAATGGAGGACAAATGATGAGATTGCCGATAAGTATGATTATGTTGAAGCTTGTAAGGGCAAGAATATTGAATATGAATCTGTGGGCATGAATATGGATGATCTAAGAAGCTATGTTTTTGGATATGCTCCTACTGACGAAATTACTAATCCTATACAAATTCCCGAAGAGGTCTGTATGGAAACTCGTAAATGGTTCAAATCTCTTCCTGATCAGACTCAAAAGAAGAGGTATGTGAACACCAAAGGGGAATACACTGGTTAGATAAAAAGTTGGGATTTCGACGAACAACATAGTTTGGTTATGATCAAACGAACATATGGGGTCCAATATTTCAGGCCGTGGGCTAAGTTCTTGCAAACCTTACCTGCACGTGATCTTCATCATCTGGCACAGTTGGATTTAAACAACCATACCAACTTAGGCAACATTAGAGGATTAATTCCTCATCTGGTAGCTCAAATCCATGAAAGCAAGTGGAAGACTTTCAAACCTGCAGTTGGCCAAGCCGTCAAAACCAGAGATAAGTTCACTGGTAAACAGGTTTTGAAGATGGTTTATCCGCCAGCCAGATGCCTACATAAAATTCCTATGCGCAAGTTCGATCTCGACAAGATTCAGGGAATTGGGTTTCGGTATCTTGATGGGGAAAACTGGCGAAGCAGTTATAACGAAAAAGAAAATGACTGAAGAGATCCTTTGGATTTTGGATCCAGTTTGGCTGGTGAATCTGAAGATGGAACATCTGAAGATTCTTCGTCGTCTGCCTCTGCACTACAATGTAGAAGATCATCCGTTAGCAGTTCAATACATCAAGGCAGTGCAGTTATGTGTGCATAATCAAGTGTGTGCAGGCAGCGATTACTCGAAGCGTTAACGAAGAGAAGATTTCAAGCTTTGCATTGAAGATCCCGTACTGATCAAGAGGGAGTCTATAAATGCACTTTGTGTGATAAGTGCAGGCTCTTAAATCTTCAAGGGTCTTTTATGTAAATTGTTAAAAGATTATGTATGGTCCGAATTTACTTGGTCTCTATAGTCAGGACTTAGTTATTTGTTCTACTAGTCTGAATGTAGGGTTTTGTTTGGTCAGGATTTGTATGTATTGGGCTTTGGGCCTTTCTATGTCCTGACGTTTGCAATCAGGACTTCTCCTTGTATATATACTCTTTAATGAAATGTTATACCTGAAGATTTCTTTTGTAAGTTTGTTCCTCAAGCAAACTCTAATCATTACTATTGTGTGTGCATTGACGCCTACTGTGTGTGACGTCATTCATCATCTTCATCATTTTCATTCTATTGTTTCTTGATCCAATACTCTATGGTAGTGATTGCTAGGTGGATTTCGCATACCTGGTGATTATTGTTTGAGTGAGATCCTTGGGTACGAGAACTTACACCGGGGGTTAAAACGTATATACCTAAAAAAATATAAAACCGCGGGGTCAAAAACATATATAACTATAAAACTCTTTACGAAACTACATACCGGACACTACTGAGCGAAAAGTTCGGGGGGTCGGGCGCCCCCCGGCCCCTACAAAGTTGCGCCCTTGTATGTGTGTGTGTGTGTATATATATATATGCATTGGCGGACCTACCCACTTGGGTGGGTGGGCGGCCGCACCCCTTGAAAAAAAAATAGGGTTAAATTTCGCGTAAAATCTCGATCGTACCCCTTGAAAATTTTCAACCGCACCCCTTGAAAATTTTCAACCACACCTCTTAAAAAAATCTTATGAATTAAAACAAATGTAAACACTGATTTTATGATAATATAACCTAGTTTATATAATTATTCTTTAACCACTTTACTTAACAATTTAACCCAATAACTTTCACTTAACAATTTAGCCACTAGCCCAATAACATTTCATTGTAACCCAAACCCAATTAACTCAACTCAACTCAATTAAATTTGAAGTTAAATAAAATAACCTAACCTAACCCAACCGCCCCTTCCAATTCTTTCTCCCGCTCTCCCTCTCCTGATCGCGCATCAACCAACACACGAAAGCAGTCAACAGGCACGACGGCAGCGGCTGCATTCTCACCGGAAAAGCTTGATTCCAGCCACCCCACCACCTGGAATCCAAAATTTAACGAGGTACCTTGGATTTTTTTTATTTTTTTATTTTTTGTTGTTTTTTGCGATTTTTAGGAGAAATAGAGTTATAAAGATGTTAAAAGAGTTTGAATTTTTATGTGTTTTAATGTATTTTTTTTTTTTTTTTTTTTTGTTCTAGACTTTAGTAGCATGATTTTGTTGTTTTGATGATATTTTTTTTGTTATTCTAGACTTTACTAGGGCTTGAAAATTAAAATTGAAAATTATAGACTATGGTTAAACATGATTATTTATTTTGTTCAAGTGTTTAGTGTTTTTTGTGAGCTTATGGATCAATTTATGTATGATAGGAACCATGAGCAGTGAAGTTTTGGCGAGATTTCTCAAAAAGAACCATTAGAAAAGTAAAAAAAATGATGTTTTGAGTAGATTTAAAAAAAATGAAAACCCGTAGGACACAGTTTTAAACATGTTTCTAATGATGTTTGATGTGTTTTTTATGATTATATAAATTTTAGTTTGATGTTCTTTTGTTTTACATACCCGACCCGATATGAACCGAATTTTTTTATTTACCTAGGGGTCTAAAATCTTTAAAATATTTCGCGCCCCTATGAAAAAATTGTTGGATCCGCCACTCTATATATGTCATATCGAGTATAAATTTACAACGATAATGATTCAAAGTATGACTTTAGCCAATGAAAATCTACTGGAAATCAAGTGTAGAGAGTATAAATTTGCAACGATTGCTTTGTGGCGACGCTGGTGTGGCAGAAAGTATGCAGCTGGTGCAAGATCCCTGTTGGTCGGTTCGGTAATATAAACGAGCTGTTGAATTCCCATCTAATTTTAAATCTCTCAAAGTTCAAGACTAAAGTACTCCGGACTATAATCGTTGCGACATGCTGGGAGATATGGAGAGCGAGAAATGCCTTAATTTTTTCAGGTGAAAGAGCAAGAATCGAAAAAATCTTTGGCGATTTACAACTAGCCTCCTTTACATGGGTCAAGAACAGGGGCAAAAGACACAATATGGAATGGAGAAACTGGATATCTTTCAATATAAATGAGTAACTTCCGTACAGGGGTGTAACCGGGGCGAAATATATTAGTTTTGTATAATGTTTTTTGTTCTAGTATCTTGCTTGTCTTAATCATTGTACAAAACTGTTTGGTGATGGAATGATATGCAATTAGCCGTTCAAAAAAAGAATTTACAACGATTATGTGAGTGGATATTCATGACATTGAAAGTAAAAGATTAGGAGTGTAGTTGGTAAGATTATCGGTATAAATTATTATCCACTAATTAATTATAGTTAAAAATATTAAAATTTAATTTGCCTGTAGAAGTGGAGACATCATAATTTACGTGATGTATAGATAAGATAGTACTGGTCTGATCAAAGCTAGGCTAAGTAATAGGGCCTCAAAATATCTTTTATGTTTTATGAACGGAATTTACTGCATATGAAATTTAGTGTTAGATATTTAGCAATAATACGAATTCTTAGGATCTTGTAAAAAGGACATGTTTGTGAGAAGTGTGAGAAGATATAAAAATTCATATATAGACATCATGTTTTGGACTTAGACATAACGGTTTTCATTGTGTTGGCAAGAAAAACACTAAACATAACAATTTAAGACACAATGCAATGAATTCTAGGCTTAAAACTTAAAACACCATGCCAAGAATGTTAAGTAGTGTGTTTTAAGTGTTAAATAGTGTCTTTTAAATTTCACGTCCATAATATGTTGCATTGTGTTTTAAATTGTTATGTTTGGTGTTTTTCTTGTCAAAACAACCCAAAACATCATGCCTAAGTTCAAAACATGATGTCTACATGTCAATTTCTATGCATTCTCACACATCTCACGAAAAGAGTCCTTTTTACAGGAACCTCGCCCATAATATGAATACATCATTTAGAGTCTAAATGACTCTCCACATCCTTCTAACTCTTTTATATTTATCTGTGTTAATATACAAACCTATAAATAGGGGTAAGATCAAATAAAAAGTTTATTTTGCCTAAGTAGGATAAGAAATAATCTTAACCATTCATTTTTCAAATCAATGGTTAAGATGAAAGTGTAGGAGAAAAGAAGAGTGCAAGGATATCTTGGGAAAATCCTATTTATGGACTTTCTCTCTCCACATGCAAGACACATGGATATTTCACCCCCGTTTTTTAAACGTTCATAACTTTTTTATACGATATTATTTTTTCATAAAAATTTCACCGTAAAATCGAGTGTCTTTTTATCTTTAATTTGAGTACCATATTGTTATATAAAATATGAAGACTAAAAAAACCCACTAAAATGTGAGTATTTCTATGTTGTATAATATTTTTTTGTGTTGGATTTTTGTACTATATTTTTGTGCTAAATTTTTTTGTATTAAATTTTTTTCTCAATTTTTTGTGCTGGATTTTTTTGCGCTAGATTTTTTTGTACTAGATTTTTTTGTACTAGAATTTTTTGTGTTATAATTTTTTGTACTACATTTTTTGTGCTATATTTTTTTGTACTAGATTTTTTGTGCTAAATTTTTTTGTACTACATTTTTTTGTTGTATTTTTAAAAAACAAAAGGGGTGGCACATGTCATTTTTACTCCTATTTATAAGGACCAAAATGCCCTTCATTCCTACTTATTAGGAGTGCCACATGTCATCATCACAATCATTTTTAGACTACTTAGGCAAAATCCACTTTTTAGTGGATCCTTCCCCCCTATAAATAAATACTTTGTGTTTCATACTTATACATTAATAAGATATTTAGCAATAATATGAATATATCATTTAGTTTTTTTACAACACGTTATCAGCACGAATTGTTTTACGATTAGATCACATCATCGTAAGGTAAGTCGATATAGTCTAATCAACTTATTATTTATGCTCATAAACACAAACCAAATTGTAATGCATACTATTTTGGGTTGTGCTATAGATTTGTTTTGTTTATCTATTAAATCTACCAAACTAATTGATATATATTGTAACTCATATAGTATTGGGTTAAACTAAGATTTATAAAATTCTAATATGATTGTGAATTATGTATGATTCAACAAATCAATATTTTTTGTTATTATAATTCTGTAAAATTTGATGGGCAACCGGACAATATGTTAAACCTCAATTTGATTTACACTCTAGGCTTGGGCGACTAGTTAATATGCGCAAAATGCAACACATAAGTTATATCAAAAAGTGTGTTTTTTTGTATACTTTTTATTTTCAGGACTAAATAAGCTTAAACGTACAAAAGGAACAAATTAATGGCAAAAACAAACATAAATACAAAGAAAGAGGAAGTGACACACCATGCCTTCCCACCCAAGCTACACCCCAAGACCAAAACAACAATCCAGAAGACAAGCACGGGGCCGTGCCATCAAAACAAAACACAGCAAACCAAAGACACAAGGTCGTGTCCCATGAACATGGGGTCGTGGTCAATTCTCAGATTTGAAGAATCTCCCAATGGACCCCACAAAGCTGACCACGGGGCCGTGCCTACTATCACACGGGACTGTGTGTGTATACGAACTGATACAGGACATTAAATGGAGATAGAGAGAGAAGGACACGGGGCCTTGTGAAGGTTTTGATTTCAGCTATAAATAGAGGGGCTTGGTTCACTTCCAACCCATCCCTTGGCAAACCAATTTTCTCTCACTTGCCACCATTCCACCACTACTACAACACCATTGTCTACCACATTCCTCCATTATCCACCTTTAGAGTGTGTGTCACACCCTCAAATTCCACATGCGAAGTAATACCACGAGGCGTGTGACTGACCAGGATCAAGCCACTAATCATATTGAACAGACACAATAATAGTAAAGCAGTTTACACCAAACCAATACGATTAGTGACAGTTTAAAGCTTAAGTCCAAAGCATTTAGAGTTCAACCAACAGTTTTGAGAGAATAGCGGAAGCATAAACACAGTTCAACAAAAGTTCATAGTTTGTAATTATTAAAAGAACCCAACACGGGTTAGCATGCCCACTACACTCCCAAGCTGCAAGCTCCAGCAATCATTGAGTACCTATAAAGCGTGTAGTAAGGTGTCAACATAAAGTTGGCGACTTCACAGTTGTCCAGTTTTAGTTTTCGAAAGCGTAAGTTGTTTAGATAAACCATTTATAATCACGTTATGGGGAGCTACCCCATCTGTAACCTCACTAAACTGTGGATACCAAAACTAATGACTGTCCAGTTGTTGTGCCCCGTTTGTCAATGTCTATCATCATTGACCACGTGCAAGGTCTACTAGTTCACGCCCGATCCCCCCGGTCACGGTGTGAGGTTTGTCAAACCTAATAGCGCTATCAACTAATAACTTGTTCCCCCCGGCGCTTAATCAGTATTGTAAGTGGGGACTTTCCATGATAGAGTTTCGTTTAGTTTTGCTAGTTGTGATTTATAAATAATATCCAAACGTATTCCCCCTGGGAATATTCCCCCTGGGAATAGTAGTTTAACGTATACCATCGTATTTCCCCCGGAAATATTTGTTTAACATTATCCTTTACAAGGATAGTAGTTCGTCCGTGTCCCACCGGGATGCATGCTTTTAGTGTGCGTGAACTCACCTCGGTTTGCTCGGCAGATAGTTTACTTTGTTAAATCTCTTTAGTCAATCACGTCCTATTATAGTTACCATGTTTCATTAGGTTCGTATTCAAATAACGTCACGCATACATGTATCTAGCATATAACACACAAACATGTAATTTACATTCATGCACATATAATCCCTAATATTAGCAGTTTTGGCAGTCCAAATAAAGTACGATGCATAGTGTGCGACCCGTTACTGAGTGTGTGGCTCAGTTATATGTTACCCCCATACTTGTTTGTCCCAATAACGTATTAATTCACTAACGGAGTGTGCAACAAAAAGGGATTTCACAAGAGAGTGTGGAGTCGGATTGTTCTAGTGTGCGACTGGGATAGGAAGGGTGTACGATTCATATATTTAGCTGAGCCCAAGGAATATGTGTGGCCCAAACTTTTAAGGATCCAGTAAGAATGTGCGATTATTTAATAGGTGTGGGACCAACTTCCAAAGTGCCCTTTTCATAAACAAATTTAATGTGGTGGGGGCCGGCCGTTTGAGTGTGCGACATATATAACAAAAACATCATTCTCTCTTAAATCAAACAGAAAAAGACAACTTCATTCAATACCCAGGTTTTCAAATCATGCATAACTCAACTCATGTACCCTATGCATAGATGGTTGTACATTCCTATTCAAGATACAACATTACATGGAAGCCTCATATTTTGGATCTACACATATAAGACAACTTCATTTACTATCCAAACAATCAAGTTCCAGGTTCTTCATGGATTTCATGTTCATTCCTTAAAATATTTCAACGATCATCAAATAAATCAAATATTCTTCTTGTCGTCGGCTGCTATAGTTTATATATCCTCATAAAAGTCGCACGCCTGGGCTTAGCCTCTTGTTCCTACTGTGCGACCAAAGTAGGGCATCCCTGAATATGCCTTTTGGGCTCCCAATGGGCCGGCTACTAGGGGTGTGATTTGTGAATTTGGGCTGTTTCATTTAGGTGTAGTAGTGGTCCGATCAACTCTATGCAATGTATTCATACAAACATGTTCAAGCATCCGAAATCATGTATAATCTCATGTTAATCTTTTTAATTAGTTTGGTCATTCAATTAGTTAACTTGTGTAACGTACTAATCATCAATCCGAAGATTAACTGACATAAATTAAATAAGACAATTCTTAATGTGGAAATAGAACGAGCGGGTAAAACCCGAAGTGTCACATTATCCCCAAGTTTCAAGAACTTTCGTCCCGAAAGTTAGAGCGTAACCACTGACGAGCTAGTGTGTTCCAATGTTTTTGCGGGGTGTCACATCATCCCCCTGTAGGTTTGGAATTTCATCCCGAAATTCCGTTGTAGCTTCAGTGCTGGGAGTTTCGATTGCAAACATTTGGGGGTACTTACGCATCATCTGGTCTTCCCGTTCCTCAACGAAGCGTAGCTGGTCATCGATAGTGAGTTCCTTAAAAGGAACGATAACCGTAGCTTACTACAAATTTTCATGGAACTTCAAGTTTATTACATGGGAAAGTATGATGTATTTAGTGATTTTTACTTGCAAAAATTGTTGATTCTTGAGTTTTGATGTTTTAAAGAAAATAAACACATGTTTTAAAACATGGGAAAACCTCCAATTTTAGAGGAAACCATGTCAAAATTTTTATAAAATTTTGACACTTAGAAAAATATAAAGTTTTACTAGACTTTATCTACAAAAATGTTCAAGAATGTTAAACAGGGGTTTTCTCTAATTTTATACAAAATACAAGCTAAGAAATAGACTTCTCATCAAGAAACAAAACAAGTATAAATATGTATATTTTAGGGAAAATATATATATATTTAGTGGTCACCAAATTATGTGTTATGTGTATATTATATGTAAATATATATTAGTGTACAAGTAGGAACTTAAAATACACTAAATACTCCCAAGGAGTATAAACACAAAATACATATAAAAATACACAAGGAAATATTTATAAATAATATACACCCATGTATGGACAAAATGCCAATATATATATATATATATATATATATATATATATATATATATATTCCTAAACAAATTTTATGGACTTTGGACATTTGGACAAATTTATGGACAAATATATATTTAGAGAAAAATATATAAAAACACTACAATTAATGGAAATTATACAAAAATCGGACAAGTGATAATATATATATATATATATATATATATATATATATTTAACAAGCATGACAAAAATATATCTATATATTACAAACAAGTCTTAAAAATATATTATATTTAAGAAATATAATTGGGGAAAGTATAAAAATCATAAGTAATGATTTTTGACAATTAATACAAAATATATAAGTATTTATACTTAAATACATGTATGGTTGCCTAAGTATACTTATACAAAACATAATATTGAAAATATTATTTAACAACTTACTTACATTATTTTTGAGAAATAATACAAGTATACATATATGAAGACAAGTTAAAAATAGATTATTTTTAATACATATCATTTTTAAATTCTATATCTGTATATATATATTTTGAGAATAAAAAGATATATAATTACAAATAGAAAATACAATTTTAATTAACGATAACGCGACGAACGGGTGAAACCCGACTATAATGGACACGACCCACTCATGTCTCGGACATGCACATCTTACTCGTGCGAGTCACGAAACCACAATATGAACTTAATCCGTTAACACAACTCAGAAGTATACAAAACTATATATATATTTGTAAAATACATATTAACAATTCAAGAACATATACATCTAAAACAAAACAAATACATAAGACAAGATGGATAACTTTTACATAGTGAATTACAAGTTTAGATGATTAACATACGTAGAACATTTATAGGTTACCTCGCAAATGAAGAAGATACCGGTGAAGTTTAAGACGCTTGAAGACGCAAAACTGTGAGTTCATGTCCCCACTTTTAAACGTTTTCTAGTTTTCTAAACTTTGGGGAAAATACATGTACAAATGGTATGTTAAACTAAGGAATGGTACAATAGATCATGTTACGAATAGGGTATACGTTAGCACCATTAATCTAAGTTTAGACCAAAGAGCAAAAGGTTAGATCTATCAGGTATTGGCAGCCTCATTCTTGGTCCACGTACCATGCGGAAGAGTGCTTTTGGGTCACAGTCGAAGGGTAATCGATGTAAATCACCTCGGTTTGGATGCTTCCTATGTCGTCACACATGTTAATGTCCTTGCAAAACATTAGCGATCTCGATTTCCTTATGTAATGCATCTTATTTACATCTCAACTCATTTTTACAAGCTACATACCATATTTTTCATACAAATACATCTTACACATTTTATACAAATTAACTGCATGAATTTACACCAACTTTGTTGTCGATTTTCTAACTTACATGTATTTCAGGCAATTAGTGGAATGCTCTGCGGTTCTTTGCTTCAGGAAGTCATGTGTATCACACCCCAACCGATAGCGGAAACAACGGGGCGCGGCACTGAGCGAAACAGATTGTCCAGGAGAATCCATAACAACTATTAATTATAATATATTAAAGGTTCATGTCCCATACCACAAACATATAAAATAAAAACAGTTATTACAAACGATGTTCTCAACGACAAATATCCATTCCGACAACTCAGATTTTATTTAGGTTTGTTTCTAAGACTCCATCCTAGCTTGATTTCCATATAGCAGCAAAACACAAGCATCCTAAGCACCTATCACATACGTTAAAATAGAGGTCAATACACATAGTGTAAAGGTGAGCATACAAGTTTAATAGTATAATAGTATTCGAAATCGTTTACGCATAACCAGCATGTAACATGTAGCAAAGTGAAGGCTAGTAGGTTATCGACAATGAAACATGCACAGACGTGACTGCGAGTTGTAGAATGCGCAACACATCTCACCACTGTGACATGTGAGAAAGCCCTTAACAACCCCTGTCCACGACAGGTGCTGAGTCCAAACTATAGTACTATCGTTGCTAAGGTGTCAGGCAACAATCACTGTGTTAACATAACATACAAGCATTCATCGAATAACACGTAGCATGCAATAATTGGTTAGCGTATAAAAGTGTTTGCGTTGTGTGTCGATTGTGATTTGAATAAGTAACGTATGTAACACCCAAAAGTGCATAAAGCAAAAAGGGTTCGAGTATACTCACAGATAGCGTTTAAGTAAAAAAACACTCTCTTGGATTGAAGGGAGCGCTGAGAGATTAGCCTGAACAGTTAACGATAGCAAAAGCGGAGAACGGCGCGTTAAACGGTGAAAAGTGACCAAGTGACGAATGGTAATCCGATCGGATGGTCATTTGATCGGATGTCAATCCGTTCGGATGGTCATCCGATCGGATGGCCATCCGATCGGATGGCCATTCGGTCGGATTGACATTCATTTGGGATGGATGTGTTTGTGTATGATGGCTTTGAAGTTTTCGTTGTATCATTTTAAAAACAGAGAAGTATCTCTACCTTTCAGGTCGTTCGATCGGATAGCGATCCGATCAGCGAGACATTTCAGTTGAGAACAAGTTCACAGCAGGATGGTCATCCGATCGGATAGCAATCCAATCGGATGGCAATCCGTTAGAACTAATGATCTTTTGAAAATTGATAAAATGTTTAAATGTTGAAGACAAGGTGCAATCCGATCGGATTGTCATTCGATTGGATGGCAATCCGTCCAACTATCTGATCGTTTTGAAACTTGAATATTTTGAAAAGTTTACGGTTTGACCGAGACGGTATGACAACGTAATTAAACAACAGAACCTCGTCACGTCCAAGTCGTCCGATCGAAGTGGGAATAACCCCAGTCCGTTCAGCTAACTGTTCGTGACGGTTGTTCATGTTCAACCCGAAATCGGTTATCTCTTTGATAGGAATCAGATCTCAGACCGACACTTCACTGGTAAACGAGTAAAAGGCCTGAATGTGCTCCGATTCTATCGGTTTTGAGTGCCTTGAGTGTAAAAGAAAGTGGAAGAAAATTCATAAAAGCTTCTTTCAGCTCTTTTATCATGAAAATGTTTAGATCTATGCGAAAACAGTGTTAAATCATGTGGAAATCACTTAGATCTGAGTTGTTCTTGGTGGAATGAGGCGAAAACTTGAAGTTCATAAGAACTCCATGATGACATCATCCTAGAACACCTCAAATCCATTGATTTCACGGTTAAAAGTTAAGATTCAAAGGTAAAAATGATGAAGAAGTGTGTGTAGATGATAGATGTACAAGATTTGAGTTAAAAACTTACAAGAATCGCGAGAAATCAAGAGAAAAGGGAGCATGAGGCACTGGTCGAATGAGAGAGAGCTATCACATCACTGTTGGTGATGTGACAGGGGTATTTATAGGTTGCCAAAAGAGGAAAGTGGCGCAGGTGTTTGATCGGATGGCACTTCGATCGGATGGCCATCCGTTCGGATGACCATTCGATCGAATGGTCATTCGATCGAAGTGGTCCGGCGAGTTAGGTTTCGCCGATTCGTTTTGCTTATTGAGCGTTGTGATGCGTTTGAGCGAGCATCGATTAAGCGATGCGATATATTAATAATATCCACACAAATACTATATCTAATATACAATCAGTATAATTAACCTTGCGTTTAGCGTTTGCGATTGGATTGCGTTGCGATGGAGTTGCGATTGCGTTTTCGATTAATAACCACAAACATAAAGTAAAAATGCACAAGTAACACATAATTAGCACACACACGTAAAACAATATACAGAACCTATTAATCAAGTTGCGAATGCGATTGCGATGCGATTAGCGATAAACCGATAAAATAGATTAGCGATAAACATCGATTAAACCTCGATTATTATAGATACTCCACATAATACAACTAAAGCAAATAAAATACAGGATTCGATTACAAGTCAATGAAGTAAAGTCAATAGTTAAGCAAGGAGTGACAGATCCCATTAGCAATCTTTTCTTCCTATGACTTTGACTTTCAGAGCGCGGGTTGTTACAGCCTCCCCTACTTTAGGGAATTTCGTCCCGAAATTAGGCCGTAGGCGTAACAAACAACTGCGGGTACTTCGCCTTCATGTCACTTTCGAGTTCCCAGGTGAACTCTGCGCCTCATTTACCTTCCCAGCGGACCTTCACAATGGGAATGCGTGAGCGCCTGAGCTTCTTGGTTTCTCGATCCATGATCTCGACAGGCTTCTCCACGAAGTGTAATGTTTCGTCTACTTGTAGATCCTCAAGTGGAACTTGTAAATTCTGCTCAGCCAGGCACTTTCTGAGGTTCGACATATGGAAAGTCGCGTGGACGTTGCTAAGTTCCTCCGGTAGTTCGAGTATGTAGGCCACCTTGCCAATCCTTTCTACAATTTTAAAGGTTCGAACATATCGAGGCGCGAGTTTCCCTTTCTTGCCGAATCTGATCACACCGTTCCAAGATGAAACCTTTAGGAGTACGTGATCGCCAACGTCGAATTCAAGGGGCTTGAGGCGTCTATCGGCATAACATTTCTGACGACTCCGAGCTTTCAGCAGGTTGTCTCGAATTTGGAGGATCTTGTCAGTTGTATCTAGCAGCAGCTCAGGACTGGTTATTTGCGCATCTCCGATCTCATGCCACACAATTGGCGATCGACATTTTCTTCCGTATAGTGCCTCAAATGGTGCCATTTGTATGCTAGAATGATAACTGTTATTGTACAAGAATTCGCCCAAAGGTAAGTGCGCGTCCCAATTACCACCGAAATCTATGACACACGGGCGAAGCATGTCTTCAAGGGTGCGAATCGTTCTTTCAGTCTGACCGTCGGTTTGGGGATGGAAAGCGGTACTTAGATTTAGTGTAGTACCGAGAGCAGATTGAAACGTTTCCTAAAGGCGCGAGGTAAACCGACCGTCGTGGTCAGAGATGATGTCACGAGGCGTCCCGTGTCGACAGATGATCTCTTTGGTGTAGATTCGGGCTAATCTTTCTACCTTGTAGTCTTCCCGTACCGGCAGAAAATGAGCAGACTTAGTCAAACGGTCAACGATAACCCAGATGCTATCGTGACCTGAAGTTGTACGTGGAAGTTTCGTTATAAAGTCCATGGCTATGCTTTCCCGTTTCCACATCGGGATCTCGGGTTGCACAAGCAAGCCAGAGGGTCTTTGTTGCTCGGCCTTGACTTTCGAACAAGTCAAGCACTTCGAAGCATAGATTGTGATATGCTTCTTCATTCCAGGCCACCAATACCGTAGACGAAGGTCATGGTACATTTTGTCAGCACCTGGATAAATGGAATATCGGGACTTGTGCGCTTCGGTCATCAATATACCTCTAAGGTTATTGCGACTTGGAATCTAGATGCGATCTAGATAGTACTAGATACCGTTTGATTTGGTGACAAAGTGCGAATCAGCTCCACACTTTTTCATTTCCTCTCGCATGGTATCTTCAACGAAGCAAGCGTGCTGAGCGTCACGGATCAAAGCTTCGAGGTCATATTGGGCGTGAGTATCACGAACGCTATACACATAGCTTCGTCTGCTTAGAGCATCAGCCACAACATTTGCTTTGCCAGGATGATAACGAATCTCACAGTCGTAATCATTGAGAAGTTCAACCCATCGGCGTCGACGCATATTTAGTTCCTTTTGGTGGAAGATGTGTTGTAGGCTCTTATGGTCGGCGAAGACCGTACACTTGGTACCATAAAGGTAGTGTCGCCAAATCTTCAACGCAAAAAAAAACTGCGCCTAGCTCGAGGTCGTGGGTTGTATAGTTCTTCTCGTGGATCTTGAGCTGACGAGAGGCGTAAGCGATAACCTTGTCCCGTTGCATGAGAACACAACCAAAACCAAGGTTCGAGGCATCACAATAGACAACGAAGTCATCGTTTCCGTCAGGTAGAGCGAGGATAGGAGCATTGCAGAGCATATGCTTAAGAGTCTGGAAGGCAGTCTTTTGTTCGGTTCCCCAAACAAAAGGATTGTCTTTATACGTCAAGGATGTAAGCGGAACAACGATTTTGGAAAAGTCAGTGATGAATCGACGGTAATAGCCCGCCAATTCGAGGAACGAACGAACATCGGATGGTGATTTTGGAGTAACCTAACTCTTAACATCTTCGATCTTCGCGGGGTCGACGTGTATATGTAACACCCCAAAAATAATTAACAAGTTAAAAACACCATATCTTAAAATATAAATGAAAGGTGTTAGTTAAATTTACATTAGTTGAACAAAACAAATTGAGGGGCTGATTTTGTAAGAATGGCGAAACTTGAATTTAATAAAAAAATAAAACAAATTAAAAACCCACACACATCAGTGTGTGTGCGTGTGGGAGGCGACCAGGAGAGGGAAGAACACCCCAAACCCTTGTTCATCAAATTGATCAAATTGAAGGGTGAATTGGGCTTCTAATTACTGCATGAATCAAGAATCTTAATCACCAACACTCGTCTAACACTAGGTAAGTTACAATTTCAGTTTTGGTGATGTTTGATTCTTGGGTGAAATTTGACTAATAGAAGTTCTTAAATAATTGGGTGATGTTATGATTCCAGAATGTGTGCATAAAGTGTAGGATTATAAACCCTAACTGAAATCATGTGAATTGATTGATAAATCTTGTGTTAGGGTTGTCTTGTGTCATATATTGAAGTGGGTTTTCATCTAGAATGAAAAGCCCCAAGATTTTGTATGAACTATGCGAAATATTAACCTAGGTTTATTGAACTAGCGTGATAATATGGAGATAATGAGTAATCAAGTTTGAATAAGATGAAATTCTTGGATTTACCAAGGTTTAAATGAACAAAAATGGCTAATTAAAAAGGTATGCACATAAGGTGCTTGACAAAACGCCAAAGAGATGATTGATAGACATTAATTGTGGTGTTTGGCTAAATAAGCAAGCTTTAGTTATGAGCCGAAGGGTTCTAATGATAATTGGCTTGTGCATTTTAGGCAACACGGTTGAGGCGTCGGGAAGTCAAGCCGGTGCGGACACTCGTTTGAAGGGAAAGCCTTAAGGTACGTGGCTAACGCTTCTATACTATTGTAAATTAGTCTTTCATTGTGGGTGTCAATTGGTAATTTAGATTATGAGATTTAAGAGGTTTGGTTTGCTTGAATGATGGACTTCATGACGGCAAATCAAACGAATTATTAAGGGTAGGTACAAACCGGGTAACGGGAGTACCTTATCCGTGGACTATAAGCCCGGGCAACGGGTAGTAACATATTAAACACGCAAACCGGTAATGGGAGCGTGAGTGTTGAACGTAAAGGACCCGGAGATGGGTCACCTTGATACAAAGTAATATCCCGTTTGTATGGTTTCGAGAATAATGAATTAGAGGGTAAAGTTGGTTAAAAAGTGGAATTAAATATCCACAAGTTTGATTATGCATCCAATGATGCATATCCGTTACAATTCTCGTTAGGAGAATGTTAATAAATTGAAAACAGGAAATTATAAGTCTCACTAGAAATCTGGGGTGTTTCGTGTTGTGTTTTGACATTTTAAAGGTGCGAAACTGGAATAAACGGGTCAAAACAGCAAGACATGAAGAACATGCAGCAGCTACCGTAAGTTACGGTAGCTACCGTAACTTACGGTAGCAACTGAAGTTGTTACGCTAGTTATACACTGCCTTACGACAGCCCCAAAATGCCCAGTGGCTACCGTAGCTTACGGTGGCCACCGTAAGCTACTGTAGAGCCCAGCCATTTTTGATAGGTTTGGCATATTTTAGTTAATTAAATCCGTTTTCGAGCGTGGTTTCGATTATGCTAATTCTTAAAGATCCTAATACTAATATTTGTTAATTTTTTCAATTTATAGGTAACGCAAGAACATGGATGATGATCAAGTCAATGCTTCCGAACCGAACACATTCAAGATCTCATTCCGCAACTTTTGTCTTATTTAGTTAGTAGTAAAACTTATGTAATAGAAGGAATACTTATGTATCCTAATGTTGTTTTAAATGTTCGTTAAACTCGTAAGTACTAAGCTAAAGGTGATGTAAATGTTTTGGCTTAACGTTTATATAGCTTAGTTTTATTTTATGGGTACAAACTTATAATTTAAAGATGAGTGTTACAAGTTGGTAATCAGAGCTAAGGTTAAAGACAAATGTGTTCGGTTCAAGGCTTGATCAACATCCGGTAAGAATTTATTTGAAGTAAATTTTAAATTAAAAGATTAGAAGGAATAGTGATTTATTGTGTATGTGAGGAGTATAGTAATATACTCGAACCCGGGAAGTACACTTAGCATAAACGGTTAAGGCAAAGTTGTATACTTGACCGAATAGTGAGTATAAATTCTCATGTAAAGGCATGAGAGTGATTGAACGAATTATTTATCAAATTATTTTAAAATTTCAGTAAGAAGATGTCGGGAGGTGCTAGTGACAATGTCCTATCCCTCATTACCGACGAGTTGAAAGAAAAGATTGCCGAGGAAGTCGGAAGGGCAATTGAAGCTAGCCTACCAAGATTTATGGAAAGGATACAAAACACGTTACTTTCGACTATGGAGGAAAAGATGGGTGAATTAAGAGAAGACCTTACCAATGATAGAGGTAAGGCCAAAGAAAAGAAATGTTGTTCTTATAACAAGTTCATGGCATGTAAACCCCCGATCTTCAACGGGGAGGTGGATCCAATTGCTTGTCAAAGGTGGATAAGCGATATCAAGGGTGTTTTTGAACGAACGCATTGTGATATAAGCGACTTTGTGGCTTATGGAACTGGCCAGCTTAGAGGCCAAGCTAAGGATTGGTGGGACAACCTTAGAAATCAAAGGGGTATTGAAGCAACAAGGGCGATGACTTGGGAAGATTTTAAAACGCCATTTCGTAAACATCATAGCCCCAAGGCAGTAATCAATAAGATAAAAGAAGAATTCATGCAAATGAGGCAAAAAGGTGAAACCGTCGTTAAATCACGGGGACGTTTATGGATAAACTCAAATTTTGTGATGAGTTAGTCAAGACCGAAGAACAGAAAATTTACTACTATCAAAATACGCTTAGAGCCGAATATAGGGAGTTCATGACTCCCTCACATTACGAAAGCCTCACCGACATAATCAACGCGGCGCGTGAGCGCGAGATTGAATTGAAAAGGCAAGTTGAAAGAGGCGAGAGAAGAGCCTTTGATGAAAATCCAAGTCTAACAAAGAAGTCAAAGGTGGCTGAATCTTCAAAGAAGGGAAATGCGAAAGGAGTTTCCCCGAGTTGTAAGATATGTGGACGCGTTCATAAAGGCGAATGCTATTTTAAGAACAAACCTTGTGTTGCATGTGGCAAAACGGGGCATGGGGTTTCAAACTGCCCAGACAAAATAACGGTGTGCTATAAGTGTTATCAGCTGGGTAATAAGAAGTCGGAATGTCCGGAACTAACGGGAAAGAAAGAGGGTGCTGAATCCAAGAATGAAACCCCAAAGTCTAAGGCAAGGTCGTTCCAAATCACTGCTGCTAAAGCAAAAAATGGAACCTGACGTGGTTACAAGTATATTTACTGTAAATTCTGTCCTTGCACGTGTTTTATTTGATACGGGTGAGAATAAGTCTTTTGTTTCACATAGATTCATTCAAAACCCTTTGTTCACATTAACAAAATTACCTATGCCAATGGAAGTAGAAGTAGGTAATAACAAAAGTTTTATTGTTTGTGATGTATGTCGGGAATGCAAATTGAATATCGATGGCGAGGAATACTCCATTGATTTAATACCCATGTCCATGGGTGAATTTCAAGTGGTAATTGGAATGGATTGGCTGTCTCGCTACCACGCTAAGGTGATATGCTTACGTAAGGAGATACACTTAACGTCTCCGAGCGGAAAGCGTGTCATCATCTATGGGGAAAAGGCTTGTAATCCCATGATATGCTCTATGATAGAAGCCCGCAAGTTTATACTACACGGGTGTAAGGCGTATTTAACTTATGTACGTGATGTGGAGAAAGAAACGCCAAGGATTGAAGACGTACCAGTGTTACGTGAATTCGAAGACGTCTTTCCCGAGGATCTTTCGGGAATGCCGCCAGAGCGTGAAGTAGAATTCAGGATCGAACTGATTCCGGGTGCTAAACCAGTAGTTAAAGCTCCATATAGACTGGCACCGTCGGAATTGCAAGAATTAATGTCCCAATTACAAGGTTTACTTGATAAGGGATTCATCTGGCCTAGTGTATTTCCTTGGGGAGCGCCAGTGCTATTTGTAAAGAAGAAGGACGGGAGCATGCGGATGTGTATTGACTACCGGGAGTTAAACAAACTCACGGTAAAGAATCGATACCCGCTCCCGAGGATCGACGACCTGTTCGATCAATTACAAGGCGCTAGCTGGTTTTCAAAAATCGATTTGAGATCGGGTTCCCACCAATTTAGGGTAAAGGAGGACGATGTACCAAAGACGGTGTTTCGTACGCGATATCGACATTACGAATTCCTCGAGATGTCCTTCGGATTAACAAATGCACCCGCGACTTTCATGGATCTCATGAACCAGGTTTGCAAGCCGATGCTTGATAGGTCGGTAATTGTTTTTATCGACGACATCCTTGTTTATTCAAGAAACGAGACGGATCATGCTAACCATTTACGAGAAGTGTTAAAGATACTAAGGCGGGAAAGATTATATGCTAAATTCTCGAAATGCGCCTTCTGGTTACGAGAAGTGCAATTCCTAGGGCACATCATAAGTGCCGAAAGAATATTGGTGGATCCATCGAAGGTGGAAGCAGTATCAAAATGGAACCCTCCAAGGAATCCATCCGAAATTAGAAGTTTCTTGGGGTTGGCAGGTTACTATCGGAGATTCATTCAGGATTTCTCCAAGATTGCATCGCCTTTAACCAAGTTAACCCGCAAGAACGAGAAGTTCGTATGGGAAGATGATCAAGAAAAGGCATTTCGGGCATTAAAGGAAAAGTTAACCTGTGCACCGGTGTTGACTTTACCTGAAGGTACGGATGATATGGTAGTATATTCAGATGCATCACACCTAGGCCTTTGGTGCGTGCTGATGCAAAGAGGAAGGGTAATTGCGTACGCCTCAAGACAACTTAAGCCGCATGAAACAAAATACCCGACTCATGATCTTGAGCTGGCAGCCGTAGTCTTTGCCTTAAAGATCTGGAGACATTACTTGTATGGTGTGAAATGTACTATTTTCACTGACCATAAAAGTTTAAGGTACCTCTTCGATCAGAAAGAGTTAAATATGAGGCAGAGGCGTTGGTTAGAAGTAGTGAAGGACTATGACTGCGAAATCCACTATCACCCCAGAAAGGCTAATGTGGTGGCGGACGCCCTTAGCCGAAAAGATAAATACGCTCCAATTCGAGTACGGACTATGCAGTTGGTAGTAACTTCAGGCTTGCTTGAACGAATTCGAGAAGCCCAGATCGAAGCGGTAAGAGAAGAGAATTGGAGGAAAGAGCGTATAAAAGGGTTGATAAAAGATCTGATGGAAGGAAGTAATGGGATGAAATACCGGTATGGTAGGATTTGGGTCCCAAACACATGTGGTGTTAAGGATCTTCTGCTTGACGAGGCTCACAAGTCTCACTATTCGATCCATCCTGGAGCAACCAAGATGTATCGAGATTTGAAGCAAAACTATTGGTGGCCGGGGATGAAAAGAGATGTGGTTAAATATGTGGAGAAATGTATGACTTGTTTACAAGTCAAAGCGGAACATCAAAAGCCATATAGCAAACTTCAACCTTTGGATATTCCGGTTTGGAAATGGGAACATATTACTATAGACCTGTTGACTAAACTGCCAAAGACGGCACGGGGATTTGATGCCATTTGGGTAATTGTAGATAGACTAACCAAAAGTGCCCATTTCATCCCTATCCGAGAAACCTACACCTCTGAGAAGATGTCGAAAGTGTACGTGAATGAGATCATATCACGTCATGGGGTGCCGGTAACTATCGTATCCGATAGGGATACACGGTTTACCTCAAATTTCTGGCGCGACTTTCAAAATCAAATGGGTACCAAGTTGTTGATTAGTACCGCATACCACCCGCAGACCGATGGGCAAAGCGAGCGAACGATACAGACATTAGAAGATATGCTTCGGGCTTGTATAATAGATTTTGGCGGTAGTTGGGATGTGTATCTACCGTTAGTCGAATTTTCATATAACAATAGCTACCATTCAAGTATTGGTAGGGCCCCGTATGAAATGCTTTACGGAAGAAAATGTCGGACACCGATATGCTGGGAAGAAGTAGGCCCTCGGGAGCTTGATCATAAAGATGTAATTCGGGTTACGGACGAGAAAATTGACATGATCCGAGCCTAGCTGAACGCAGCTCAAGATCGACAAAAATCATATGCGGATAAGAGACGAAGGACAATCGAATTCCAAATTAGCGATAGGGTGATGCTTAAGGTATCTCCGTGGAAAGGAATTATCTGGTTCAGAAAATGAGGAAAGTTGAGTCCACGATTTATAGGACCTTTTAAAATTTTGGAGCGAGTGGGTAAGGTGGCTTACCGACTAGAATTACCGGAGGAACTAAGTGGGATACACAACACATTCCATGTCTCGCATCTACGGAAGTGTGTAGCGGATGATACGGCCTATGTTCCCCTCGATGATATAGAGGTTGATAATAAACTCAACTACATAGCGGGGCCTATCGCAATCCTGGACCATAAGGTTAAGGGTTTAAGGAATAAAGAAATTGACCAAGTGAAGGTCAAATGGGAACACCAGAAAGGATCAGACACCACTTGGGAGTCTGAAGAGGAAATGAGACGACTCTACCCTTCACTTTTCGGTACGTGTATGCATTGTAAATTTTTATACGTAAAGTGGTTTTGGGGACGAAACCCTCTTTAAGGGGAGTGGACTTGTAACACCCCAAAAATAATTAACAAGTTAAAAACACCATATCTTAAAATATAAATGAAAGGTGTTAGTTAAATTTACATTAGTTGAACAAAACAAACTTGAGGGGTTGATTTTGTAAGAATGGCCAAACTTGAATTTAATAAAAAATAAAACAAATTAAAAACCCACACACATCAGTGTGTGTGCGTGTGGGAGGCGACCAGGAGAGGGAAGGACACCCCAAACCCTTGTTCATCAAATTGATCAAATTGAAGGGTGAATTGGGCTTCTAATTACTGCATGAATCAAGAATCTTAATCACCAACACTCGTCTAACACTAGGTAAGTTACAATTTCAGTTTTGGTGATGTTTGATTCTTGGGTGAAATTTGACTAATAGAAGTTCTTAAATAATTGGGTGATGTTATGATTCTAGAATGTGTGCATAGAGTGTAGGATTATAAACCCTAACTGAAATCATGTGAATTGATTGATAAATCTTGTGTTAGGGTTGTGTTGTGTCATATATTGAAGTGGGTTTTCATCTAGAATGAAAAGCCCCAAGATTTTGTATGAACTATGCGAAATATTAACCTAGGTTTATTGAACTAGCGTGATAATATGGAGATAATGAGTAATCAAGTTTGCATAAGATGAAATTCTTGGATTTACCAAGGTTTAAATGAACAAAAATGGCTAATTAAAAAGGTATGCACATAAGGTGCTTGACAAAACGCCTAAGAGATGATTGATAGACATTAATTGTGGTATTTGGCTAAATAAGCAAGCTTTAGTTATGAGCCGAAGGGTTCTAATGATAATTGGTTTGTGCATTTTAGGCAACACGGTTGAGGCGTCGGGAAGTCAAGCCGGTACGGACACTCGTTTGAAGGGAAAGCCTTAAGGTGCGTGGCTAACGCTTCGTTACTATTGTAAATTAGTCTTTCATTATTGGTGTCAATTGGTAATTTAGATTATGAGATTTAAGAGGTTTGGTTTGCTTGAATGATGGACTTTATGACGGCAAATCAAACGAATTATTAAGGGTAGGTACAAACCGGGTAACGGGAGTACCTTATCCGTGGACTATAAGCCCGGGCAACGGGTAGTAACATATTAAACATCCAAACCGGTAATGGGAGAGTGAGTGTTGAACGTAAAGGACCCGGAGATGGGTCACCTTGATACAAAGTAATATCCCGTTCGTATGGTTTCGGGAATAATGAATTAGAGGGTAAAGTTGGTTAAAAAGTGGAATTAAATATCCACAAGTTTGATTATGCATCCAATGATGCATATCCGTTACAATTCTCGTTAAGAGAATGTTAATAAATTGAAAACAGGAAATTATAAGTCTCACTAGAAATCTGGGGTGTTTCGTATTGTGTTTTGACGTTTTAAATGTGCGAAACTGGAATAAACGGGTCAAAACAGCAACACATGAAGAACATGCAGCAGGTACCGTAAGTTACGGTAGCTACCGTAACTTACGGTAGCGTCTAAAGTTGTTACGCTGGTTATACACTGCCTTACGGCAGCCCCAAAATGCCCAGTGGCTACCGTAAGCTACGGTAGAGCCCAGCCATTTTTGATAAGTTTGACATATTTTAGTTAATTAAATCCGTTTTCTAGCGTGGTTTCGATTATGCTAATTCTTAAAGATCCTAATACTAATATTTGTTAAAATTTTCAGTTTATAGGTAACGCAAGCACTTGGATGATGATCAAGTCAATGCTTCCGAACCGAACACATTCAAGATCTCATTCCACAACTTTTGTCTTATTTAGTTATTAGTAAAACTTATGTAATAGAAGGAATACTTATGTATCCTAATGTTGTTTTAAATGTTTGTTAAACTCGTAAGTACTAAGCTAAAGGTGATGTAAATGTTTTGGCTTAACGTTTATATAGCTTAGTTTTATTTTATGGGTACAAACTTATAATTTAAAGATGAGTGTTACAGTATACCTTGACTGTTGATGATGTGACCGAGGAATTGAACCTCCTCCAGCCAAAATTCACACTTGGAGAACTTGGCATAGAGTCGATTCCCATGGAGTAATTCGAGAACCGAACGTAGATGTTGCATGTGTTCGGCTTTCGATTTCGAATAGATAAGGATGTCGTTGATGAACATGATGACGAAACGGTCAAGAAATGGTTTACACACACGGTTCATTAAATCCATGAAAACCTCGGGTGCGTTGGTTAGACCAAAGGGCATTACGACGAGTTCATAATGGCCATAACGGGTTCGGAAAGCGGTTTTCGGTATATCTTCCTCCTGAATGCATAGCTGGTGATAACCAGAGCGTAAATCTATCTTCGAGAAACATGTAGCACCTTGCAATTGATCAAACAAATCATCAATTCGGGGTAGGGTATAACGATTCTTGATAGTCAGCTTATTCAACTCCCTATAGTCGATGCACATCCGGAACGACCCATCCTTCTTTTTGACAAAAAGAACTGGTGCACCCCAAGGAGAGGTGCTAGGGAGAATGAAGCCATTGTCAAGTAATTCCTGGAGTTAACTCGATAGTTCACGCATTTCGGACGGAGCGAGACGATAAGGAAATTTAGCAACAGGGTTGGCTCCAGGAATGAGGTCGATACGAAAATCGATATCACGACTCGGGGGTAAATCAGGTAATTCATCAGGAAAGACTTTAGGAAAATCACGAACCACAGGAACCTTATCAATTACCTTCTTTTCCTTTTCCTCCGCTACTACGATGTGTGCTAAGAAAGCTTTGTATTCCTTGCGGAGATACTTGCTCGCTTGGACGCACGACATGAGCTTGAGATGCTTCGACGCGATTTCACCATAGACACACAGTTGATCACCATTAGCGAGCGAGAAACGAATCATCTTATCAAAGCAAACAACTTCAGCACGATTTTCACGAAGAAAATCAATGCCTACTATGATATCGAAACTACCAAGCTGCATCGGGATAAGATCGATAGGAAAGATGTGATTGTTGATTTCAAGCGTACAATCACGGAGAACAGAACGAACGGTAACGGTTCTTCCAGTGGCAACTTCAACATCGAATGTCGAGGGGAGATGGGTGCGCTTACGATTAAGGAGCTTTTCGAATTCTAACGACACAAAACAGTTATCGGCTCCAGTATCAAATAAACACGAAACATATGTACCATTTAGGAGGAACGTACCATTAACCACATTGTTATCTACTTGGGCCTGGCGGACGTTGATGTTGAAAGTATGTCTGCGGGCTGCTGGCTGCTGCTGCTGCTGATGAGGCTGCTGCCGTTGTGGCTCTTGCTTCACCACTTTGTTGGGGCACATGTTTGCAAAGTGGTTGGGATCACCACATGCAAAGCAAGCTCTAGCATGGATTGCGGGTGCAGGAGATGCTGGTTAGCCTTGAGGAGCAGGAAGGAGAGCTTGTTGAGCAGGAGCTTGAAGTGGAGCGGCAACTATGACAGCGTAATTCTTGCTACTGTTGTTGTTGTTGTTCTTTCTCTTGCGACGGGAGGACTTCGAAGCTTGCGGATCGACGGCGGTTTCAGCGGTGGGAGCAGCGGTAACTTGGTGAAGATTCTTGGAGGCTTTATCAAAGTAACCAGCCCGAACTCGCTTGTCATTGATCTCGGCAGCGAGCAGGTAGGTTTCCTCAACAGTTGTCGTCTTCGCGGCTTGCACGAAATCAGCCACGCAATCCCGTAGAGCACGGATGTACTTCTTGATGGTGATTTCGGGGGTAGTAACTTGGCCCGAACAGATTATGCTCAGCTGCTTAAACCGGGCAGTTAAACCAGCGTTGTCGCCACCCTCTTGTTTGATGTGCCAGAACTCGTCCTCCAACTTTTGAAGCTGGTGAGGAGGGCAGAACTCCGTCATCATGATGTCCTTCAACTCATCCCACTTATGCCCGTAAGCTGCATATTTTTCATAAAACACCTAGATACAGAGTCTGAACACGGGGCCGTGCTCACTGAACACGCCTCGTGCTCAACGAAACTAGTAACTTTTAATTAAAACGCCCAGATACAGATCCTGAACACGGGGCCGTGTCCAGCCTCTGTTTCCGTCTTTATCTTTGTTTTCTGGTCTCGAGACTCTGTTGTGGTCTGTTAAGTGATTCTTATGGATCAATACTCAGGAGGCTACAACTACACCTATGAGGAGGATGATTATAGGGAAGATTATTGCACCAATTGCGGTAACACTCACTCGGTATAATATTGTGACTTATTTCAACCATCCACTTCATACACCTACTATGAGGAGCCCAGGTACGAGCCATCAACTTCATACACATCCTATGAAGACCAAAGGTATGAACCTTGTTAGGAAACTTTATTTGTAAGTATTGAAGAAAATCACAATCAACTGTATCTATGAAAAGATCACAGTCCTGAAGATCATGAACTAGAAAAAGAAGATCAGATGGGACAACTGGAATGCATAGCATCTACTTCAAAGAATCAAAAGTTGATCAAGAGCTAAATTGGATTATCAGAAAAGGTCATTTCTGATGGATCTGGTGATATTTCTGATGAAATATCATCGGTATCTGATGATTCTGATCATCAAGAATCTTTCTGATGATTTGTTCATCAGAATTTCTGATGAAGTGGTTTATCAGAATTCTAATGAAATACCCACTTGTCTGAAATTGGCTCTGTCCTGCCACACTTACCGAAGTAAGTTGACATTAATTGATATCATGATGAAAAAGGCAACTTGAACGTTAGAATCAATGAATATGTCAATTGGCTACTTTTTGCAGGAATTATTGCAAGAATAAACTATTGTTTATTCATGCACCAAGCCGTCTATAAATAGAAGGCTCAACCAGGAGAAGCAAAGTGAGTTTTGAAGCTTAGCATTCATACATACATCTAAACTCCATTGCCCTCTCACCCACAGAATTCAAGATTCGTTTGTACTAGATAATAATCTTACAATCACCATGTAAACCATTTTGTTTCAAAGTGAAATAAACATGATAATTCTGTAGGTCTTGTTTCTTGAAAGTCTGATTTCCATTTCTGCACATCTTTTTCACATTTACTGAAATCACTTGTCATGTTACGTGAAAAGAAGTTGTTTTGAGCCCGTACTGGGATCAACAATTGGTATCAGAGCAGATTGAATAAACTATTTTCAAACGATCAATTGCTCATCTTCTTTTCTCTAAATATGGTCAGCTTTCAATCCTGGAATAATGCTTTTAACATTGGTTCTATGTCCAAACCTCCGACTCTGGTCAAAGAGGAATACCCCCAATGGAAAATCAGGATGGTCAATTTCCTTAATGGTCATGACCAAGCTCTGTTTCAATCCATTGAAAGGGGTCCACATACACCAATGACTGATATACCTGCTATTCCAGCAACTGACCAATCACCAGCTATCCATGCCTCCTGCGCTCCCAAAAGTGAAATAAACTGGAGTGCGGAAGACAAGGACCTGGTGGCTGGGGATGAAAGGGCAAAGTCACTTCTAATAATGGCCATCCCCAATGACATATTTTCACAAGTTGATGCATGTGCATCAGCTAAGGAAATATGGGATCAGTTGGAAAATCTTTGTGAAGGAGGAGAAAGGATGAGAAGAAACAAGAGAACAAATAATGTCTCATCTTATGAAAGGTTTAAAAGTTTGCCAAATGAAAGGTTAAATGATACATATCAAAGATTTACAAAAATTTTAAGCGAGCTAAAGAAATTTGGTATAACAAAATCAAACGATGAAAGAAACATAAAATTTCTTGATGCCCTTCCTAGAGAATGGAGAAATCTAACCATGACTTTATCATCAACCTTAGAACTAGGAAACATGAGTCTTCATGACTTATACAGAATCTTGATCCCCAGAGAGGAAGAAATATTTGAAGAAACTATTCAAAGAGGGGGATCTTTAGCTCTTATCTCAAACCAACAAAGATCAACAACAACCAATGATCCACAAACATCAAACAACCAAAATCTTGAAACTTCTGATGCATCATCAGACTTTTCAGCTTTTGCTGAAGCAATAGCTCTGCTCACCAAAACATTTGAGCAGAGGTTAAGGGGAGGTAACCAGAGATACCAGAGGAGTGACAAAGGAAGGATGGATGGAAGATCTAAAAAAGAGATTAGATCTAAGGATAAAGGGAAGGCTGAAGTTGTGTGTTACAAGTGCAAACAGAGAGGTCATTATGCATCAGAATGCAAGACCAAAAAGCTGAAGGATGTTGCCTATTATGAGAAAAAGCTTGAAGAAGCAAAGAAGCAGCAACAAGTAAGCTTAATTGCTGGAACAGATACATGGTTATCTGATGATTCTTCTGATGATGAAGAAGAAGAATTGGCAAATTTCTGCCTAATGGCACTCTCTGAAGGACTACCAGAAACATCAGAACAAAAGGTAAATTTAGACAATCTTGATCTTGAACACAAACTAAACAAGCTCATGTCAGATTTTCTAAATCTGCAAGAAAAACATCAATCAGATATTAGAAAATCTGATGAGTTGCAAAGGACTTTGAATAAAATCATTCTTGAAGACCAACTTCTTATAGAGGACAGTTTAGATCAAAGAGCAAAAATTGAGTTTTATGAAAATGAAAGAAAAGATCTTTACAAGAAAATCAATGACAAAGAAATCAATGTAAGAGGTTTTCAACAGGCTAAAGAGATCATAAATTTTATTGAGTCCACACCAAAGAACAAAGGAGAGGGTTTAGGCTATACAAGTTCTACAAGATCAAATAGAAATAAACCCACTATTTTTGTAAAAGCAACTCATCAGATTTCTGATAATTTAGTATCAGAATCTGAATCTGAATCTTGCAAAACAACTTGTTCTGAATATTCTTTTGAAAAACCTAACTTCAAAACAAACAAAAGTGAATGCAGTCAAGAATCTGTAAAAACTCCAGAAGCAGTTCACTCATATTTTCAAAATTTTCCACTCATTTCATCACAAGAGGAACTATCAGAAAATTCTGATAACTCTTGTATGTGTGTTAACATAGTGAAGCTTGTCCAACACCATCTTCAAAAGAAAAACGTAAAATCTGTTAATGGCTCAGCATATAACAGAGTTTCTGATGCAAAACCAAGAAGAAGAAAAAATAAAGACATTAATATTCCATCAGAAACAGTACCCAAGCATGCCTGGGTACCAAAAACCCTCTAATCATTTCATTTCAGGACCATCATGTGCAGCAGATCTGGTACTGCGACTCAGGAAGCTCCAAGCACATGACTGGGGACAGGAGCTTACTCAGCAACTTTGTTTCAAAGACTGGTAGAATGGTAAATTTTGGAAATGGAGTGAAAGGGAGAATAATGGGATATGGTTGCATAAAGTATGGATGTTTGACCATAGAGAAAGTAGCCTATGTTGAAGGCTTAAAGTATAATTTGCCGAGTTGTGGTCAATTCCTTGACAAAGGTTTTCAGGTAACTTTTTTACCAGAAAAATGCTTGTTAATAGGAATAGATGATAATAAAATCTATTTAAGTGGGAAAAGGATAAGAAAATCAATCTACTATTTTGACTTCAAAGAAGAAAGTGAACATCCAAAACTATGTTTATTTTCAAAACTCAACAAAGGTAGTAGTTGGTTATGGCACAAAAGGCTTGCCCATTTAAATTTCAAAAACCTAAGCAAACTAGCAAGCAAAGGTCTGGTAAAAGGATTACCTTTGATATCCTCAAAGAAGGATAAAATTTGTGAAGCATGTGAAATGGGAAAATCCAAGAGAAGCTCACACAAATCAATTTCTGAATCTTCTATTTCACAAAATTTGGAACTTTTACACATGGATTTGTGTGGACCCATAAGTACAGAAAGTTTTTCTGGAAAGAAATACATATTAGTAATATTGGATGACTTTTCCAGGTACACATGGTTAGAATTTTTTAGAAAGAAAAGTGAAACTCCTGATCTGATCATTAATTTTATTAAGAAAATTGAAAATCTGTTAAAACTAACAGTAAGAAGGATCAGATCAGACAATGGAACAGAATTTAAAAATGCAAAAATTGAGAATTTTCTTGTAAGTAAAGGAATTTCTCATGATTTTTCTGCTCCAAGAACACCCCAACAAAATGGGGTGGTTGAAAGAAGGAATAGGACCTTGGTAGAAGCTGCCAGAACCATGCTTGCTTATGCTAAATTGCCCACTCATTTTTGGGCAGAAGCTATAGCAAATGCATGTTTTATCCAAAACCGATCCATAATCAACAAAAGGCACAACAAAACACCTTACAACATTATAAATGGAAGAATCCCAAGTATAAAAGTTTTGCATACATTTGGTTGTAGATGTTTTGTTTTTAACGATTTTGAAAGCCTTGAAAAATTTGACAGAAAAGCAGAAAAAGGTATTTTTCTTGGTTACTCTTTGTCCTCAAAAGCATACAGAGTTTTTATTCTCAACACCAGGACCATCAGAGAAAGTTTGTATGTCTCATTCGATGACTCATCAGAAACAGAGGTCTCTGATGCATACATGAAGGAAATAAAATTTTCTGATGAACAAGAAAATTATGAACATCTCTTGGAAATATTAACTGAAGATTTCCTAGAAAATGATAATGCTTACAAAAATAAATCAAAAAATTATTCATGTACTAACTCTGCAGAACAAGTATGTAGTACATCAGAAATTCAGAATTCTGATACTTTTCACACAAATGAAGCACCCATTCAGGGGGAAACTTCAAATCCATCAGAACGAACAACATTTCACAACAAGTTAAGATGGATCAAAGGACATGTTCATTCTGACATCATAGGCAATCCTTCAGATGGTGTCAGAACAAGATCTGCCACTGCACATGAATGTGCATTTTCTGGGTTCTTAAGCAAGATAGAACCCAAATCTGTCAAGGAAGCTCTAAATGACCCAGACTGGATTCAAGCTATGCAAGAAGAGCTTGATCAATTTGAAAGGAGCAAGGTATGGGATCTGGTACCCAAGCCAAAAGACAAATCTGTCATAGGCTCAAAATGGGTGTTCAGGAACAAATCTGATGAGAACGGCATAATCACCAGGAACAAAGCAAGGTTAGTGGTTAAGGGTTACTGTCAACAAGAAGGTATTGATTATGACGAAACCTTTGCACCAGTAGCTAGATTAGAAGCTGTAAGAATTTTTCTTGCTTATGTTGCATCCAAGAATTTAAAAGTTTATCAAATGGATGTAAAATCAGCTTTTCTGAATGGTAAAATTGAGGAAGAAGTTTATGTGCATCAACCAGAAGGCTTTGTTGATCCAAAATTTCAAAATCATGTTTATAGATTAAACAAATCTTTGTATGGGTTGAAGCAAGCTCCTAGAGCCTGGTATGAAACTTTATCAAACTTTTTACTTGGATCTGGGTTTACCAAAGGAACTATTGACACCACTCTTTTTCTCAAAACACACAAAGGTCATACTTTGCTGGTCCAGATATATGTTGATGACATTATATTTGGATCAACTAATGAAAAATTTTGTGACAAATTTCAAAAATTGATTACCAGCCACTTTGAAATGAGTATGATGGGTGAGTTAACCTTTTTCTTAGGGTTACAGGTAAAACAAAGAATTGATGGAATATTTTTGAGTCAATCAAAATATGTGAAAACAATTCTACAAAAATACTCACTTGAAAACTGCTCTGTTACAAAAACTCCCATGGCAACAGGGAACAAGTCAGATTCTGATAAGGATGGTATAAGTTTTGATATTAAAACCTATAGAGGAATGATAGGATCACTGCTTTATTTAACTGCAAGCAGACCAGATATCATGATTGCAACATGCTTTCTGGCCAGATATCAATGTGATCCCAAAGAATCCCATCTAAAAGCTGTAAAAAGGGTTTTTAAATATCTCAAAGGCACATCAGAAATTGGTCTCTGGTATCCAAAGGATACAAACCTTGAATTAATTGCATACACAGATGCAGATTATGCAGGGTGCAAAATTGACAGGAAAAGCACATCTGGTGCCTGTCAACTCTTGGGAGAAAAATTGGTATGTTGGGCGAGCAAGAAACAAAACTGTGTTGCCAAAGCAGAATCAGAATATGTAGCAGCAGCAAGTTGCTGTTCATAAGTGCTGTGGATGCAAACTCAACTAAAAGATTATGGAGTAACTCTGACAAGAATTCCAATTCTATGTGACTCAAAGAGTGCCATTGCAATAACAGAAAATCCAGTTCATCACTCTAGAACCAAACACATAGATGTCAGATACCACTTCATAAAAGATCATGTGGAGAAAGGTAACATTGAAATGTATTTTGTTCCAACTGAAAATCAAATTGTTGATATCTTTACAAAACCTCTTGATGAAAAGAGACACAATTTTTTAATCAGCAAACTAGGCATGGTTAATCTAAATGATGAAGATTTCTCAGAAAACACAAAAACACAAATTGAAGACCAACTTGTTGAAAATCAAAATTCTGATATTCATAGAACAAATCAACTAGTTTCTAATAAAACAATCCATCAATCTGATGGAACATCAGAAAATCTGATGAACTATCAATAAATGATATTTTATCAGATAATCTGATGAAATATCAGGATATCTGGTATAAGCACCAGAAGTTCTGATATAAAAATCAGAAATTATGTTGAAACACCAGGATAATTTGTAAAAATACATCCTCATGCACATTCCACGTATTGTAATTACTTATTTTCGTGTATTTTTGTTTTGTTTTTTTAATTTAAAAAAAGGGGGGGGGGGAAGTAACATGCATACTGATCAAGTTCCATACAGCTGTGAAAATCAACCGTCTCAAATTTCTCTTATCGAATTTCATTTTTGCATGCAACGTCATTTTTTCATAAGGAACTTAAGTGTGACACGTAGGCACTAGAATCATTAGGAGCTATGAAAATAGCCGCCTAGTCATTAAATGCTCACTCACACATGGGGCTTAGTAGACTGTCAAATTCACTGTTACACTCACTGGAACAGATATCTTCTTAATTGAAGAGAAAAAGGTTGGCTGTTAATATCAATTTCATCTATAAATATTAACAACCTGAAAAGAACATTTTTCACAAAAAATCATCTCTTCAAAAGCCCTTCGACAGAATTTTCTTTCCTTATAAAAAATGGGTCGCCCAAAAATGATTAAAGCCACTAAATTCCCTCTTCCGCTTCACAGACTTCACAATCTTAGATTAAGATCAAACTTGGAAGGACCTGTATGGGAGGACTGCAGGTTTGTGTACAATATGATCATGCGAAGTCCTCTGGGCTTTGCTGTATCATCACATGTCATCATTTATCCAAAACTTCTCCAAGAGTTCTGGTGGAACTCTCAAATCATTTTTGGTGGCACTTCCATGTGGATTGAAAGTGAGGTTATGGGAGTAAAAATTACCCTGAAAGAGGAAACAATCAGAAATGTCCTCAAACTGGGTGATGATCATGAACTCAAACTTCTGGAAAAAGCAAATGTGCAACAAACCTTGACTGAAATGGGCTATCATACACTCAACTCGTCAAGGGCCATTAGCAAATCTGGTTTTATACCACCTTTCCAGTTTTTGGTAACACAGCTGAGTGTCTGCTTCTCCAAGAAGATTGGACACTTCAATGAGCTGTCTAATAAGATGATGGAAGTGGTGCATGCTGTGATACAGGAAAAACCTTACAATTATGCTAAGTTTCTCATGAGAGACCTAGAAGCAAACATCCACGACCGTCAACCCTTTCTGATCTACCCTCGATTCGTAACCAAGGTGATCACTAGTCAGCTGGACTTTGGAGGAGTGAGAAGCTGCTATCCAAGAGCCGAGCTAGTGCTTCAAGAAAACATTAGTGAAGCCACCTTGACGCCATCAACGAATCACACCGGTCGAATAACCAGTCTTTGGTTATATGTGAAGTGAATGTACAACATATTAGAAGAGGAGGAGGAGTAGTTTTGTTTTATGTTTTGTTTTTCTTTTAACAAGTTTGTTTTAAATGTTTTTTTAAATAGATCTAGGGGGAACTAACATATCATGACTGTTAAAAACAAAGAAAATCAGATGGATCACACATAAGTACTGACTGAAACCAGATTTAATGAAACTTATGAAAACCTAAAATTTTAAGAATAAGTTTCCTTCTAAATTTTTTCTAAGGACTGGAACAAGCTATGTGAAAAAAAAAATTTATATACCTCCAGTATATCAGATCAAAGGTGTGGAGTTCAGAACTGCAAGACTACAATGTAAGTAAAATCTCATAACTCTACTAATTCCCTCTCATCTAAAAAAAAAATGATGAATTCTGATGATATATACAGAAAATACAACTCTTAAAAGTTTTGTTCAAAATTTTCTGATATATATATATATATATATATATATATATCATGAGAAACACCTGGGGAGACACACAAAAGGTTTCGATTGGACCTTTTAAACAAAAGGGGTCCCACACACAGAAAAGGTGCAAGTTGGAAACTAGTGTTTATCTGCAAAACCTTTGAAGTCTCTAAGTTTCTTTAAAAGGATATACATTAAATTAGAGATAAATAAAAGGTTTTTTAAAAACGGTTGTTTCTTTAAAAGATTAAAACATCATAAAGGTGTCATTAATCACCTTGAACTCAAACAACCCACGACAAACACTCAAAAAGCTCTGCGTATACACCCTATAAACACCTCATTCAAAAACAGAGCCTTCCATCTCCAACCTTCAAATTCAAAACCCTAAAACCCTTTTTCGAAAACAAAACCCAAATTCTCAATGGCTGCTATCAACATCAACTTACCACAAATTGAACACTCAGTTCCTTTCATCACTGAAGATGAATTTCTTCCATTAAAAAGCAACAATGAAGCAATGAATGATAACATCGAAGAGTATGATATGAAGTGTCAAATTCTCATTGAATTTCTAACCAGATGCCCATTAGCTCAAGCTCTTACTAAGACCAGAGAGGTACCACAAGAACTCATACAACAAGTTGTAAAAACTCTCAAAATCTCAAGTCAAACTGAGCTAACAGCACATGTATGGGGAAATATCTTTATTAAAATTTCACCAGAAAAGATAAAGGAATGTTTGGAGCTACCCTTACATCAGAACTTTGAAAAGTCACCAGAAAGAGAAGATATGTTTTCCCAACTTGATGCTGTAATGGGTTACAAAACAAAGATTTCAAGAATCAATGAATTCAAGAGAAATAAGCTACCTGCCTTCTGGCAAGTTTTAATGGAAATTCTGAACAAGTGTCTATCGTCAAAGATTGGAGGTACAGATCAGATAAATATGAACATTCTAACAATCATGTTCAGTCTCATTAATGGATTAAACATTGATTATGGAGCAGAAATATTTATTCTGATCAGAAGATCAATTCTGACTAAAGTTGGAAGAATAGATTCACATCTACCCTTTCCAAGATTTCTATCTATCATAATTTCTGATGCTTTTTTGAAAAGAAACATGTAAATTCCAGCATCAGAAAATATGTGGAAGACATAAATTATGAAACCTTGGAATGCTGCAGGGTCTTGGAAGTCAGATTATGATGTACCTGCTCTGACAGAAAAAATGATGAATCTGATACCAGAAGAATCACCATACAGAGCAGAATACCTGAAAATGTTAAACAAAAAGTCAGAGAGCAAAGGAGTTTTTGAACAAATGTCCCCTATGGAGCATGATGCACAGGAGTCAAGCACACCAAGAATGGAACAGCAGGATGAATCTAATCCTCATTCAGCTGATAAAGATGTAAATATGAGTCCTGTGGCTGAAGAACATCATGCTGAAGACTCACACATTGGAGAAACAGGTGCACAACAGTCTAAAATAAACATATTTTATGATTCTGAGAATGATTCTGATGAATCAATTCAAGGAAAACATGAAATCTTACTTAGGGATACTATTTCTTCAAAACAAGATGTGAGTAAAACCAAAGACTCATTTTCTGAATCAAATACTGAGGAGGAAAATGTGGTGACAACAGGTGGAGATCAGCCTGCTGATCAAGGAAACCTGGATGAGAAAACTAAGAGTTTCTCAACAACTCATGGAGAACCTGAAAAGGTTCAAGGATATGAGGAAATCCAGAACTTGAATTTGTTTCAATTTTCTGGTGAGGATATAGGGATTTTGGATTCTTCCAATCCTCTTAACCTCAAAATAGCAGCGAATGTGTTTTCTGCTAGTGTAAGAAGAGAAACATCTGTTGTTTTACCAATTTCCCAAGAACACAAATCTATGTCACGTAAACAACTTCAAAAGGAACCTGAAGATAGAGCTGCTACTGTGAAAACAGCAACAGAAGAAAAACTTGATCTGATACTAGAAGAAATCAGAAATCAAAAGTCAGATATCAAGTTTTTGTCAGAAACTGTCAAAGCTGTGCAGAAGCAAACTGAAGACAATACTGCAGCCCTCAACAAATTGCAAAAGTCATCAGAAAACAAAGAAAGCTCATCAGAAATTGAGAAAGCTCTCAAGGAACTACAAGATATCAAGAAAAAGATGGCTGAGGTTGCAACTGCAGGAGAAAGCTCTAGTTCAGGGAAGCTTCTTGAAGAAATACAGTTCCTCAGAGCCAACAACAGCAGCATGACTGAGGCTTTTGAGAAACTATTGATGGAATTAGCTGCACAAAGAAATCAAGAAGATCAGGAGTTTCAGAAGATGAAGAAACAAGAGGAAACAAATACTCAAGCTCTTACTAATGTTCATCTGTTAGTTAAGAGATTAGAGTATAATATTGCCAGACTAGCAAAAATTGATCTTCATGAACTGAAAGCCCCAATTCCACAAGAACGACAAGCAAGAAGATCAGAAACTCCTCAACAAAGACCAGAAACCATTCAACAAGGTCAAACCAAACAAATGGAAACCTCAACAGCTCAAAAACAGAAGCAACCCATGGGTCCATCTCAAGATAAACAAAAGATACTCATGGGTCCTCCACCAAATATCTCAAAGCCAGGCACATCAAGGATACAACAGAAAGATCATGTTCCAATACAACCATCTTCTACAACTATGACAGGAGAAACAGAGTTAAGTATAATGATGGATACAAAAGAAAAGAGAAGAATGGAACATGAAGTGACTTCCTCAAAAAGGCCAAGAAAAGAAATGATAGAAGATTCAGAAGGGAACATCAGAGAAAATGGATGTGGTGAAAGGTGATTTACACACTATTATGTACCCTGAAGAACATCTAAAGAATTACTATTGGAAAGGTCCAGAAGATAACCCAAAGAGACCACTCTCTCCACTAAGCAAAGGTATTGTTGAAAACAGAAACAATGGAGGTTGGGAAATTTTACACAAGCACATGACCAATCCAATAGTATCAATTAAAAGAATTGATACAATGACCACTGGAGGAGGCATCCTAGGCAATGAAGCACAAAACAAGTATACCTTGATCAGAAAAGATAACAGTCAACAAAAGGTTACTGATGCAGATCTGGCTGATGATATTCACCCATTGGGAATAGTCAAAATGAAGAATATCATTGATGAAATGAAAGGTAGTTCAGTTATAATCAGAAGAGCCCTTGAAAGTATCAAAAGAGCAGGAGCAAAATTATACAAAAGGGCTGCACTGGCAGACTTTGATCTATGTATCAATTTTGAGTACAGCAACAAAGTGCTAATACCTCCTCCGAACACTTCAATTCCAGCTGAAATCACTTCTAAACCAATAAGAACTGGAGCAATCTTTGATCAACCAGAAATGTGTGTAGTATTCAAAGATGCTAATGAAGAGAAAGCTCTGTTCAGAATCAGTGAAATATGCAGGTATTCAAATCAAACACTAAAATATATAAGGAACTGCATGAATGAAAAACAAGAGCAGCTCAAAAAGAAGGGAAAGAACAATGAAAAGCTGAGAAAAACCATTGAATAGTGCATTGAAAATTGGATGGAAGCAAGAGGATGGTATAAAGAGATGTACAAAGTAACTCAAAAGGCAATTGATCATAAGAAAAGACTGAAACCAGGAGACAAATACAGAAGTGGAGTGAAGATCAACTAATGAATTGACAAGATTAAATTTCTGTTTTTGAACAAAGTTTTAAATTTGTCTGTTTTATGGTTAGTTTGACTATGTTCAATGTTTCTGAACTTAGTTATTTTTGAATTTCTCTTTCAAAGAAAGTTGTTTATGTTTGATATAGAGGTAGTCTATTTTCTTACAATACTTTGGGGGAACTGTTAGGAAACTTTATTTGTAAGTATTGAAGAAAATCACAATCAACTGTATCTATGAAAAGATCACAGTCCTGAAGATCATGAACTAGAAAAAGAAGATCAGATGGGACAACTGGAATGCATAACATCTACTTCAAAGAATCACAAGTTGATCAAGAGCTAAATTGGATTATCAGAAAAGGTCATTTCTGATGGATCTGGTGATATTTCTGATGAAATACATCAGTATCTGACGATTCTGATCATCAAGAATCTTTCTGATGATTTGTTCATCAGAATTTCTGATGAAATACCCACTTGTCTGAAATTGGTTCTGTCCTGCCACACTTACCGAAGCAAGTTGACATTAAATGATATCATGATGAAAATGGCAACTTGAACGTTAGAATCAATGAATATGTCAATTGGCTACTTTTTGCAGGAATTATTGCAAGAATAAACTATTGTTTATTCATGCACCAAGCCGTCTATAAATACAAGGCTCAACCAGGAGAAGCAAAGTGAGTTTTGAAGCTTAGCATTCATACATACATCTAAACTCCATTGCCCTCTCACCCACAGAATTCAAGATTCGTTTGTACTAGATAATAATCTTACAATCACCTGGTAAACCATTTTGTTTCAAAGTGATATAAACTTGATAATTCTGTAGGTCTTGTTTCTTGAAAGTCTGATTTCCATTTCCCCACATCTTTTTCACATTTACTGAAATCACTTTCCATGTTACGTGAAAAGAAGTTGTTTTGAGCCCGTACTGGGATCAACAAACCTTCTCCCTCATACTCATATTTTGATGAACCAAGGTATGAGCCTTCACACTCATACTTTGAGGAACCAAGATATGAGCCACCACCTTCGTATACTTATTATAAGGAACCATGGTGTGAACAACCCACCTCATATGAGTAATATGAAGAACAAAATTACGACCCTTATCCATCATATACTTACAATGAAGAACAATGGTGTGAACCATCTACTTCATATGGGTGGTATGAGGAACAAAGGATCGAACATCCGGATTCAAGCTTTGAAAATCCCGATCCTTACTCTATCGGAAACGTAACCGATAGGATATTAGAACACCTTAAAACTATTGAGCGCTATATAAAAGAATCTCGCGCAAGGGAAGAGGAGTCCCGCGCAAGAGAGGAATTAAATAAAGAAGAGATAGTTGAAAATGTAAAAATGGAAGAACAAATAAGTGAAAAACCGACACATGAGTTAAACAACGAAAAAGGTGAGTCCGGCAACGTCAAAATTCAAGAAGAGTCTAATTTTGAAGAAATTAATCTCTTGTCACCTTCCTTTGAAAATCATTGTTTAGTACCCACTCATGCTAAGTTTTTAAAAGGGTTAAACACTAACACTAAAATTGACGAAACGGTAAGCATTAAGTTAACTAATGATCAAACCTTGCTAATAAAAGAAGACCTATTTGAAATCAACATTACACCGGTTCCATGTTTTTTTCAAAATTCATTTATTAGTAATGTCATAATTGATAAAGATCTTTGCGTTAACATAATGCCCAACTACATTTTCGAAAAATTAAGTATTAGTGATTTTTCTCCACTTCAAATACCCATTTTTCTATCCAATCGGAAAGTAATAAAATCAATCAGTGTAGTTGAGGATTTCTTGATTCAAACAAATCAAATGGTAATCCCAACCGACTTTGTCATCCTCGATGACGCTCCTCTAGTGTTGGGACGACCTTTTGTAAAAACCCACGAAGCTTTGAAAAACCGGAAGAACAACAATCTATCAATTCAATTAGGGGCATTTAAAAGAAGCATCGATATTGAGCGTTCAATGAAATATCCTTTCGGCAATAATGACCCCCTAATTGAAGATGAAGATGAACCACCCGATACAAGTGAAAAGATTGACCACTTTGTTGAAGAAGAGGTCGCCATAGAACAAACTTTCAAAGTTCTTGATCAAAATGAGCAACCAAATAAGGAGTCTCCTAAAGACCCACCTCTTGAGCTCAAAGAACTTCCGAAATGTTTGGAATATGCTTTTCTAGACAAAGATGGTAAATCACCTGTAATTATTTCGTCTAAATTAGGTAGTTTAGAAAAAGAAAAATTAATTAAACTTTTGAAAAAACACAAAAATGCGATCGCTTAGAAGCTTGTAGACATTAAAGGAATAAGTCCTTCCATGTGCACACACAAAATTTTAATGAACGAAGACTACAAATCGGTAATACAACCACAACGTCGAGTAAATCCAAATGTACAAGAAGTGGTTAAAAACGAAGTCATCAAACTACTTGACGCTGGACTTATTTACCCTATCTCCGATAGTCCTTGGGTAAGTCCCGTCCAAGTAGTTCCAAAGAAAGGAGGTATGACGGTAATAACTACCGAAAAGGATGAATTAATACCAACGAGAACCGTCACTGGATGGAGGGTATGTATAGATTATAGACGATTAAATGAAGCAACAAGGAAAGATCACTTTCCTTTGCCCTTCATAGATCTAATGTTAGAAAGATTATCCGGTCATAAATTTTATTGTGTCTTGGATGGTTTTTCAGGTTACTTTCAAATCCCGATAGCCCCCGAAGACCAAGAAAAGACAACCTTCGCATGTCCCTATGGAACTTTTGCATATCGACGCATGCCATTCGGTCTATGCAATGCCCCCGCAACCTTTCAACGTTGCATGGTAGCCATCTTCCATGACATGATAGAAAAGACAATGGAAGTCTTCATGGACGACTTTTCTATCTTTGGGGATTCATACGACCAATGCCTCGATAACCTTGAACTAATGCTATCCCGATGTGGGGAAACTAACCTCGCCCTTAACTGGGAAAAATGCCATTTCATGGTAACAGAGGGAATAGTACTCGGTCACAAAATCTCAAGCGAAGGAATGGAGGTTGATCGAGCCAAAATAGACACTATTTCTCGATTACCACCCCCATCCTCCGTTAGAGCTATCAGAAGTTTCTTAGGGCATGCCGGATTTTATAGGCGGTTTATCAAAGACTTTTCTAAAATCTCAAGGCCTCTAACAAAATTACTTGAAAAAGATGGCCGTTTCATCTTTGACAAGGAGTGCAATCAAACATTCCTAACCCTAAAGGAAATGCTAGTGAATGCGTCTATCATGATAGCGCCTGATTGGAAATTTCCTTTCGAAATCATGTGTGATGTAAGTGACTTTGCAGTTGGAGCAGTCTTGGGACAAAGAAAAGAGAAGCATTTTCACCCAATTTATTATGCTAGTAAAACACTTAACGATGCACAAGAAAATTACACAACAACTGAAAAAGAATTACTAGCTGTGGTATTTGCTTTTGATAAATTTCGTTCTTATCTTGTTCTTTCTTAAACAATAGTCTATACAGATCATGCAGCCATTCGATATCTCTTCAAGAAACAGGATGCTAAACCACGTTTGATTCGGTGGATTCTACTCCTCCAAGAATTTGATATTGAAATCAAAGACAAAAGAGGAGCAGAAAACACTGCAGCAGATCATCTTTCACGCTTAGAAGACCCAGCTCTGGAGGCAACCAGGGACGAGAAAATCAACGAAAAATTTCCAACGGAGTCCCTAGAAATGGTGGAATACAGAGAAGAGCCATGGTACGCCGACTTTGCTAACTACCTTGCTAGCGGTATAGTCGCAAAAGGTTGGCCACATCATCAAAGAAAGAAATTATTTGCTGATGTAAAGCATTATTTTTTAGAAGATCCTTATATTTTCAAAATGTGTGCCGACCAACTCATCCGACGATGCGTACATGGTAGAGAAGCAAGAAGAATTCTCCTCCATTGTTATGAAGGTCCATACGGAGGACATCATGGTGCCGCTAGTACCACACGAAAGGTATTTGATTCAGGATTTTATTGCCCGGCCATTTACAAAGACGCCCAAAGTCTTGTCAAGACATGTGACGCTTGCCAAAGGACAGGTAATATTTCTTCCAAAAACGAAATGCCACAAAATGGCATTCTTGTTTGTGAAATCTTTGATGTGTGGGGACTCGACTTTATGGGACCCTTCCCACCATCAAAAGGAAACAAATATATACTTGTGGCAGTGGATTACTTGTCTAAATGGGCCGAGACCGAGGCACTTCCAACAAATGATGGGAGAGTCGTGGTAAGATTTCTGAAAAAATTATTCTCATTTTAGAACACCTAAAGCATTAATAAGTGATAGAGGTACTCATTTTTGTAATCATCAACTTGAAATTTTTTTAACAAGATATGGGGTCTATCACCGGGTCTCAACAGCATATCACCCTCAAACAAACGGACAAGCCGAAGTAACTAATAGAGGTTTAAAACGAATACTTGAAAAAACCGTAGGGTTAAATAAAAAGGAATGGGCCGATAAATTAGATGATGCTTTATGGGCTTTTCGAACTGCTTATAAAACAACAATAGGTACAACCCCATATAAGCTCGTCTATGGAAAAAGTTGTCATTTGCCAGTAGAAATACCTCACAAGGCCTACTGGGCAATTAAAAATGTAAACCTTGATTTAGAATTTGCCGGTAAAAATCGATTTTGTCAATTAAATGAATTAGACGAATTAAGGAATCATGCATACTCAAACTCTGAAATTTATAAGGAAAGAATGAAAATTTTTCACGAAAAACACATGAAACCAAATAAATTTCGAGTAGGAGATCAAGTTCTATTGTTTAATTCACGACTTCGATTGTTTCATGGTAAATTAAAGTCTAGGTGGTCAGGACCTTTTTCCATCACCCATATTTTCCCACACGGTGTAGTAGAAATTAAATCTCGGAATGGTATTCCATTCAAATTCAATGGCCAATGGTTGAAGCTCTATCAAGGATTCATTGAGGATGAGGAGGAAGAAATCTCGCTTCAAACGGTCGAAGAATAAAAGCAACAACATCATACCTGGTAAGTTACGAACAAACGAGTTGACTTCTAAATCGGTAAGTCTTCTAACCGAGTTTTTGGGAAACAAGGGCACTCACACGAGCACTAAAAAAAATCACCCGGCACGGGGCAGTGTCCGTGCAACTGTCGGGATAAAACCCCTTTTCAAACAGTTTCTTCATTTCCACACGCCCCGTTTCCCTGAAAACTCTCTGGTTCAGGCGATTTTTCTGCAAGATTTCGACGTCTCCTCTACTTCTAACAACATCAAGGTATGATTCTATCATCATTAGTAGTTAGATTAAGCATTTGAATGTAGTTAAAACATCAAAAAAATTTGGGGAAAAATCTAGGGTTCTTGAACTTCATCCGGATCGAACCTCGAATTTTTGCATAAATCTGTTAGCATTAGTTTAGATTCATGTTTTAGGAAGTAAATCCACTTGTATTGTTCATAGATTTGCCCGATTTCTCACAAAAAACCCCAAACCCTTGTTTTTGAACTGAAAAATATAAAATTGAAAGGGTAAACGGTTTGTTTTGGGAAAAACGGCACTTGGGGTTTCATTTTCGGGGAAAACCGCCCCGACTGGACCAAGAATTTTCAAGTTTTCAGGACCCGGTCGAAAAATGTGATTTTTGGGAAACAGACGTCTGGACACTGGGTCGTGCTCGCTGAGCACGTGGGCGTGTCCAGCTATTTTCTAACCAACATGGGGCGTGTCCGCTGAACACGGGGTCATGTTCAGCCGACTGTTTTTAGTTTTCTCCAAAAATTTCAATGTTTCATGCTAATTGTTTGGTGTTTCCTCTCAGATGTCTAAGAAATTCACACGGTTCCATGCAAATGAGTTGGATGCTAAAGCAAGATACGATGTGCTTCGAACCAGACCAGAGGAATACCCACAACAAGTGTGCATGGATCTTTTAGTAATGGTGAACCAGCTTGACCGGTTTAACAACCTAGTCACCGGCCCACTAAGAGCCGCCCTAACCACTCGACTTCGTTCAGTCCACGAGTATAATCTGGAATTCTATAGCACATTCGTGTTCAATTCAAGAGCCGACCCATTTGATAATGATGGGGTAGAATTCCGATGTGGGGGGACTACGTACTCGATTTCGATGGCACAGTTTGAGTCGATAGTTGGGTTGTATTCGGAGGAAGATGCGGGTAATGAAGAGAACACCGGAGGGTTACGTGAACTATCAGAAAACGAACGCCAAGCCGCTTGGGCTCAAATAGGAGATGGAATCTACAACCCAAGTAGCACTAAGAGCACTAAGTTGAGGGACCCTCTTTACCGCTACATCCATAGGGTCCTCACTTACTCTCTTAGCCAAAGGCACGATAGCAGTGGCGTTGTAGGGTTGAGAGATCTGGTGGTCCTTCATTGCATTCACAACAGCAGAAACCTTGATGTTCCGTACCTCCTGCTCCGAAACATGCGTTGGAACCGGCTTGCTACTCCACCAACCCCTATCTTCTTCGGGGGGTGGATATACCCTCTCTTCAAGCATTTCGTGAACATGCCCAGATCTTTCCAAAAGAGCCCATGGTCGGGAAGAGTGGACATACACATCTGCCGCTCCATGAACTTGATTTATGAAGCCGAAGACGGGACGGTTAGCTTCCAAAGAGTCCAAGGGCATGCATGGAACCCGCAAGAGGCACTCGTCCTTCACGCTCCACAGTTTCAACCACCTCCTCAATACCAGTACCAGCCCCACGGTGATCCGGGCCAATCCGCCTCACAAGGAGGCGGTTTTCCTAATTTTTAAAGTTTACATGATTTGTTACAGGAAAACCTCATGTGCACCAGGAATACCTATAACATGGCGAGCAACACGTACACCCGGGTCGAAGCGATTGAGAGAAACATCTCTGACATTCAGGATGACATTGGGAACATCCGGGAGTACATGGCAGGGCACAGAGGAGGAGCTGATGATGAGGACGAGGACATGGACTAGGCGGGAGGAGCGGAGTTAGGAGCAGCTGGTTGGTGATACCACAGGTTAACCCTCTTTTCTTATGAACAATTTCCGGCCTGCGTGCCGCGTGTTGAACAATTTACTTCCTTTAACTCTTTTTATTTTCTGCATTTTTTTTCTTTTCTTTTTAACTTTGTGGTTTGGATGTTTGAACTATGGTAATTTAGGATGCTTGTTATGGTTTGGTGTAGTGTTTATTGATAAAACAGGTACATACGAGGCTTAGAAGTACTAAACATTAGTGCTACTAAAGCCGGGACAGGAAAACCGAAGCCAGAAACCTGTTTTTCACCCTTGCAGACTGTCTACACGGGGTCGTGTCCAACCGACACGCCCCTGTGCCCACTACCCCCAGACCTGCTGTTTGTTTACTCCTGCAGATTTTTGCCAGACACGGGGTCGTGTCCAGCCGACACGCCCCCGAGTCCACCTTCTGTAAGTCTTGGTTATTGGCACTCTGAACATGGGGTCATGCTCAACGACCACGGGGCCGTGTCCAGACGCCCAGTAACATAAATTTTTACTTTTTCACACCTTTTTACACATTCAATCAACCTAAAAACTTATTTTTCGGACACGTTGAGGACAATGTGTAATTTAAGTGTGAGGGGGATGCTAAAACTTTGAATCTTGCAAGTCCTAATCACAAGCCTTACACAAAACTCTATTGGAACCGCTAATCAACCCAAATTTTTTTTCAAAAATTTTTCATTTTTTTTACTTGTCTAGGTTTAATTTGGGAGTTTCAAGTTCTAAAAAGGTTATATTTTTACAAATTTACAACCGATAGCGTCGTGATAAAAAGAACCAACATAAGAAAATTATGAAACGGCATGACAAGTTTAGTTAAAATTTGATTATATATACTTGATCACATAAAAACCCATTCCCACAAAAAATGAGTTTTGAGCCTTTATTGAGCATACAAATACATATCTTTAAACTAATTGCTCATTTTTCGTTTCTTGTGTGAATAGCCGCTTGGTTCTCACGACTCTAGAACTTGCCATGACAATACATTCCCGGTCCTTACCAACTTAAACCTGAGTAAGTAAATGATGGAGGCATTAGGACTACCCTTTTTATTTCTACACCATTATTTTTTTTTACCACCTACCCAAAATCCCCCTAGTTAACCCCTTTGAGCCTAAACCTTTTCATTTCTTAACCCAAAACAAACACCCTTTTACCCACCAAAACCTTTTTATTTTAAACCCTTTGTTTTAGTAACAAGCTCGGTTTTTCTTATGACTCCCTTATAAAAAAAAAACATATATATATATAAATAATGAAGCCAAAAAAATAAACAAACAAGTTTATCAAAAACAAATTTGTTTGAAGAAAGTGCTTCATCAAAATAAAAAGTTATGAAAAATAAAAAGTCTCACGAAAACCGATGCTTTTTACGCCTTTCGCCGTTTTCTACTAACCACTAACCCAACCACCTACCTTTAACCCAAGCCTAACCCTTCACCCAAAAAGTCCACTTGATATTTACAAAGGTGTATAGTTAAAAAGGAGGAGGATTGATTGCTTGGCAAGCTTATGGTAGGAGTAAGTTCCATGCCGCTCTTGAGTGATTCACTAAAAAAACATCTTCGGCCGAGTGTTGAGTGATCCCCGTGAGGTATGTGAACTTGTATATAAGTGGAATTTTAAAAAGGCATGTTATGCCCTAATAAGTAATTTATCTTATGTAATGTTTTAAATAAATCATGACGAATAGGATTGTAAATAAATAAAAATAAAAATTAATAAAGAATCTTGGAAATCCCGACACTCTATGATAACCCCAAAAACCTTCTTTTCTACCCATTCCATTAGGGAGTGTAAAGCCATATTATAAAGAGTTTTGCTTGAGGATAAGCAAAGATTCAAGTGTGGGGGTATTTGATGTGTGCAAAATGCAACATATAAATTACATCAAATGTGGCATAAAACTAACCATTTTTAGTACTAATGTTGGAAAAAGTGTGTTTTTGTCTTCCTTTTGTATTTTCAGGATTAAATGAGCTCAAATTAACAAAAGAAGCAAAAAGGCAGCTAAATCTAACATAAATACAAGAAAAGGAATAAACGTGGCATGCCCGACCCCCAGACAGCATCTTCCCAAGCAAAAACAAGAGAACAGAAGGCTGAACACGCCCCGTGCTCAATGAGCACGGGGGCGTGCCCAAGTGTCTGCAGAAAACACAAAGTTGTAGAAGCTTCTATCACCCACCACGGGGGCGTGCCCAGCGGACACGGGGCCGTGGTCAACTCTAAGATTTGCAGAATCTGGGGAAATCTTGATAGTACAGATACGCTTCTGCACATGGGGTCGTGCCCAGCGGACACGGGGCCGTGGTAAACTAATGAAGACAAACTGCAATTAATGAAGAAAGAGAAGGAGGGTGGACACGGGGCCGTGCCCAATGGACACGGGGCCATGCCCGAGTTGCTGTTCAGGCTATAAATAGGGGTGCTTGGCTCATTTGCAAACCATCCCTTGGCACACCACCTCTCTCACACTTCACCCACCCTCCATCACCATCACAACCCCATCATCCACCACCATCATCCATCATCCATCATAGAGTGTGTGAGTCGTCTCGGGATCCAAGATTGATCGTAAGAGTTATTGACAATCAAAGGCCATGTTTGCCTAAGTCTCTTACATCACTTGGTGAAGACAAGTGTCTAGTGTAATACTTTTTATTTTTAATCTTTTCGCACTTCTTATTTGGTTATGTATTAATGACTTTAATAACTAGTTTCTTATGTTGAAGGTGATTCTTCCTTATCGTTTGTCCGTGGTGTCTTGGCATTATTTTACTGTCTATATAAAATAAAAGATTTTCACCATTCATATCTCCACGGTCTATATGGAGGTATGTTGGCTACCTGGTCGGGGGTTAAGGGAACAGTTTGGTAATAGTCTTGCCTTGTTCAGTGTATAGATCCTGCAAGGACCTGGGTCAAATTTAGTAGGACCTCCTTCAATACCCACCGGTATTGGATGGCGGGGGTCCAAACTCTTTGATCCCCTCATATGTAAGCTACTATTAAAACTTTAACCCGGCTACTTAGGACTGTATCCCTGCTGACTCAGACTACTTAGCCGAGGGTAACGTCACCTTCAAAAGAGGGGCCTACCACATTATGCATTAATAACTTAATTAATTATCTTTCAATAATCCGACCCTTTAGGATTGTATCCTTGCTGACTCAAACTACTGGGTTGAGGGTAACGTCACCTTCAAAAGAGGGGCCTACTACAATAACAAAGATAATCTCTTAAAAAGTGCAAAAGTGCGGAAATAATCAAAGGTTACACTAAACACGAGTCGGATCCAAGTGATTCATCTTGTCTATCTGTTTTTATTTTATTTTATTTTTCAGCATTTTAGTTAGTTTTATTTTTCTTGTTTAAAAACCTTTTTCCAAACTTTTGATTTGATTAGACATTGAGGATAAACCGGTATTGAAAGCTCTTGTGTCCTTGGACGATCTCGGTATCTTACCAACACTATACTACGCTCACAATGGGTGCACTTGCCCATATGTGTGTTTAATGTTAGTAAATATCGTGTTTTATAAATTTAAAACTTGACTAAAAAGTGTAAAACGGATTAAAATATACATTAAAAACCTCTAACACACCGCACACATCAGAGCGCTGAGAGATTAGCCTGAACAGTTAACGATAGCATAAGCGGAGAACAACGCGTTAAACGGTGAAAAGTGACCAAGTGACGAATGGTAATCCGATCGAATGATAATCCGATCGGATGGTCATTCGATCGGATGTCAATCAGTTCGGATGGTCATTCGATCTGATGGCCATTCGGTCGGATTGACATTCGTTTGGGATGGATGTGTTTGTGTATGATGGCTTTGAAGTTTTTGTTGTAGCATTTTAAAAACAGAGAAGTATCTCTACCTTTCAGGTCGTTCGATCGGATGGCGATCCGATCAGCGAGACATTTCAGTTGAGATCATGTTCACAGCAGGATGGTCATTCGATCAGATAGCAGTCCGATCGGATGGCAATCCGTTAGAACTAATGATCTTTTGAAAATTGATAAAATGTTTAAATGTTGAAGACAAGGTGCAATCCGATCGGACGGCAATCCGTCCAACAATCTGATCGTGTTGAAACTTGAATATTTTGAAAAGTTTACGGTTTGATCAAGACGGTATGACAACGTATTTAAACAATGGAACCTCGTAACGTCCAAGTCGTCCGATCGAAGTGGGAATCACCCCAGTCCGTTCAGCTAACTGTTCGTGACGGTTATTCATGTTCAACCCGAAATCGGTTATCTCTTTGATAGGAATCAGATCTCAGACCGACACTTCATTGGTAAACGAGTAAAAGGCCTGAATGAGCTCTGATTCTATCGGTTTTGAGTGCATTGAGTGTAAAAGAAAGTGGAAGAAAAGTCATAAAAGCTTCTTTCAACTCTTTTATCAGGAAAAATGTTTAGGTCTATGCAAAAACAGTGTTAAATCATGTGGAAATCACTTAGATCTGAGTTGTTCTTGGTGGAATGAGGCATAACTTGAAGTTCATAAGAACTCCATGATTACATCATCCTAGAACACCTCAAATCTGTTGATATCACGGTTAAAAGTTAAGATTCAAAGGTGAAAATGATGAAGAAGTGTGTGTAGATGATAGATGTACAAGTTTTGAGTTAAAAACTAACAAGAATCGCGAGAAATCGAGAGAAAAGGGAGCTTGAGGCGCTGGTCGAACGAGAGAGAGCTGTCACATCACTGTTGGTGATGTGACAGGGGTATTTATAGGTTGCCAAAAGAGGAAAGTGGTGCAGATGTCGAATCGGATGGCACTTCGATTGGATGGCCATCCGATCGGAAGGTCATCCGTTCGGATGACCATTCGATCGAATGGTCATCCGTTCGGAAGTGGTCTGACGAGTTAGGTTTCGACGTTTTGTTTTACGTTTTGAGCGTTGCGATGCGTTTGAGCGAGCATGGATTAAGCAATGCGATAGATTAATAATATCCACACAAATACTATATCTAACATACAATCAGTTTAATTAACCTTGCGTTTAGCGTTTGCGATTGGATTGCCTTGTGATGGGGTTGCGATTGCGTTTTCGATTAATAACCACAAACATAAAGTAAACATGCACAAGTAACACATAATTAGCACACACATGTAAAACAATATATAGAACCTATTAATCAAGTTGGGAATGCGATTGCGATGCGGTTAGCGATAAACCGATAAAATAGATTAGCGACAAACATCGATTAAACCTCGATTATTATAGATACTCCACATAATACAACTAAAGCAAATAAAATACAGGATTCGATTACAAGTCAATGAAGTAAAGTCAATAGTTAAGCAAGGAGTGACAGATCGCAATTAGCAATCTTTTCTTCCTTTGACTTTGACTTTGACTTTGACTTTCAAAATGCAGGTTGTTACAATGTGTCTATACTCCATGCCACTTTTGTAGGATTTATCAACATATCCCGCTGATGTGTGCAAAATTCAACATATAAATTACATCAAATGAGGCATAAAACTAACCATTTTTTAGTACTAATGTTGGAAAAAGCGTGTTTCTTTCTTCCTTTTGAATTTACAAGACCAAACGAGCTTAAAAGAACAAAAGGAGCAAATAAGCAGCCAAAACCAACATAAATATAAAAAGAAGGAATAAACGTGACATGCCCGACCCCTCGGTAGCATCCCCAAAGAAAAAACAAGGCAATAGAGCCTGACCACAGGGCCGTGCCTAGCTGGGCATGGGTCGTGGTTAGGAGCCTACACAAAAGACAAACCTGTAGAAGCTTCCATGCCCACCACGGGGGCATTCCCAGCTCAACACGGGGCGTGGTCAACGCAAAGATACACAGAATCTTGATAGTACAAGAAACAGCTGACCACGGGGCCGTGCCGAGGAGACACGGGGTCGTGTGGGGCCCTCTGCTGACAACTGCAATTAATGAAGGAAGAGAAGATGCTGGCCACAGGGCATGCCCACTAGACACGGGGCCGTGGTCAGGGCTCTGTTCAGGCTATAAATAGGGGTGCTTGGTTCACTTGAAAGGCATCCCTTGGCAAACCACTACTCTCCCACTTTGCCACCACTCCACCACCACTACAACACCAACACCCATCACCATCATCCATCATCCGTCTTTAGAGTGTGTAGTAGTCTCGGGATCCAAGATTGATTGTAAGGGTTCTTGCCAATCAAAGGCCATGTTTGGTTAAGTGATGCGTGTAGAGAGTGTTATATTTTTATTAATATTTTAAGCCCATTTTACACATTAGTCAAGTTTTAAATTTATAAAACACGATATTCTACTAACACTAAACACACATATGGGCAATTGTACCCATCGTGAGCGTAATATAGCGTTGGTAAGATACCGAGGTCTTCCAAGGACACAAGAGCTTTTAGTACCGGTTTATCCTCAACGTCTAATCAAATCAAAATTTTTAGAAAAGTTTTTAAACATGAAAGATAAAAACTAAAATGCTGAAAATGAAAATAAAATAAAAACAGATAGACAAGATGAATCACTTGGATCCGACACGCCTTTAATGTAACCTTTGATGATTTCCGCACTTTTGCACTTTTTAAGAGATTATCTTAGTTATAGTAGTAGGCCCCTCTTTTGAAGGTGACGTTACCCTCAACCCAGTGGTTTGAGTCAGCAAGGATACAATCCCAAAGGGTCGGAATATTGAAAGATAATTAATTAAGTTATTAATGTGTAAAGTGGTAGACCCCTCTTTTGAAGGCGACGTTACCCTCGGCTAAGTGGTTTGAGTCAGCAGGGATACGTTCCTTCAATATCATTGTCCGCCAGGCTCAGACTGACAACAATGTTGTTAATGGTACGTTCCTTGTTAACAGTATTTACGCTTCGTGTTTATTTGATACTGGAGCCGATAACTGTTTTGTGTCATTTGAATTCGAAAAGCTCCTAAACCGTAAACGCGCTAACCTCCCAACAACGTTCGACGTAGAAATTGCCACCGGAAGAACCATCACCGTTAGTTCTGTTCTCCGTGATTGTACTCTCGAACTCAACAATCACGTCTTTCCGATCGATCTCATTCCGATGCATCTTCGTAGTTTCGATGTCATAGTAGGCATGGATTTTCTTCGTGAAAATCGTGCTGAAGTTGTTTGCTTCGAAAAGATGATTCGTTTCTCTCTTTCTAATGGCGACCAGCTCTGTGTTTATGGCGAAGTACCCTCAAAAGAACTGCAACTTATGTCGTGCATGCAAGCAAGCAAGTATCTTCGAAAGGAATACTTGGCTTTCTTAGCACACACTGTAGTAGCGGAGAAGGAAAAGAACCCGATGGAAAAGGTACTTGTGGTTTTTGATTTTCCTAATGTCTTTCCTGATGATTTTCCCGGTCTACCCCCGACTCGTGATATTGATTTTCGTATCGACCTCATTCCTGGAGCTAACCCTGTCGCTAAAGCCCCTTATCGTCTCGCTCCGTCCGAAATGCGTGAACTTTCTAGTCAACTCCAGGAATTACTTGATAAAGGCTTCATACGCCCTAGCACATCGCCATGGGGCGCACCTATCCTTTTCGTGAAAAAGAAGGATGGATCATTCCGAATGTGCATCGATTATAGGGAACTCAACAAGCTTACTATCAAGAATCGCTATCCTTTACCCCGAATCGATGATTTATTCGATCAACTACAAGGCACTACGTGTTTTTCTAAAATCAATCTACGCTCTGGTTATCATCAGCTATGAATTCAGGAACAAGATATCCCCAAAACCGCTATTCGTACTCGCTATGGCCATTATGAATTCGTTGTTATGCCTTTTGGTCTTACCAATGCACCCGCGGTTTTCATGGATTTGATGAACCGTGTTTGTAAACCCTTTCTCGATTGCTTCGTTATTGTGTTTATCGATGATATTATTATCTATTCGAAGTCGAAAACCGAATATGCGCAACATCTTCCTTTGGTACTCGAACTTCTCCAAGGGAATCGCCTCTACGCCAAGTTCTCCAAGTGTGAATTTTGGCTTGAGGAGGTTCAATTCCTCGGTCACATTGTTAACAGTCAAGGTATTCACGTCGATCCCGTGAAGATTGAAGCAGTTAAGAGTTGGATTACACCGAAAACCCCGTCCGAAGTTCGTTCTTTTCTCAGATTAGCGGGTTATTACCGTCGATTTATCGCTGATTTCTCTAAAATCACGTTCCTCTCACCTCTCTAACGCATAAAGACAAGCCTTTCGTTTGGGGAACCAAACAAGAGGTTGCCTTTCAAACTCTAAATCGTATCCTTTGCAACGCTTCCGTACTCGCGCTACCCGATGGAAACGACGACTTTGTTGTTTATTGCGATGCCTCTAACCTAGGTCTTGGTTGTGTTCTTATGCAACGAGACAAGGTTATCGCGTACGCATCTCGTCAGCTCATGGTTCACAAGAAGAACTACACAACCCACGATCTGGAACTCGGTGCAGTTGTTTTTTGCGCTAAAGATTTGGCGACACTGCCTGTATGGTACCAAGTGTACGGTCTTCACCGACCATAAGAACCTACAACACATCTTGAACAAGAAAGAACTGAATATGCGCCAACGCAGATGGGTTGAACTTCTCAACGACTACGACTGTGAGATTCGCTACCACCCAGGCAAAGCAAACGTCATTGCCGACGCTCTTAGCCGACGAAGCTATTTACATAGTGTTCATAACGTTCAAACCCAACACGACCTCGAAGCCCTCATTCGCGACGCTCAAAACGCCTGTTTTCTTGAGAACACTTTGAAGGAAGAAAGAATTCTTGGAACCGAAAACCAATTAGTGAATAAACCGAATGGTATTTTTCACTATCTTGACCGCATATGGATTCCTAGTCACAATAATTTCTGAGAGATTTTGCTGACTGGAGCCCACAAATCCCGATATTCCATTCATCCAGGTGCCGACAAGATGTACCAAGACCTCTGTGCCAGGTAATGGTGGCCAGGAATGAAGAAGGATATCGCTCTCTATATTTCGAAATGCCTAACTTGCTCTAAAGTTAAGGCTGAACATCAACGACCCTCTGGCTTACTCGAACAACCCGAGATCCCGATGTGGAAATGGGAGAGTATAGCTATGGACTTCATTACAAAACTCCCTCGCACGCCATCAGGTCGTGATAGCATTTGGTTTATCGTTGATCGTCTTACGAAATCCGCTCACTTTTTACCAATACGAGAAGAATATAAGGTAGAACGATTAGCACGAATCTATACCGACGAAGTCATTTGTCGACATGGGACACCTCGTGACATCATATCTGACCACGATGGTCGACGATACTACCCTTAATCTTAGTACCGCATTCCATCCCCAGACCGACGGTCAGACTGAGCGCATGATTCACACCCTTGAAGACATGCTTCGTTCATGTGTTATAGATTTTGGTGGTAATTGGGATTCGCATTTACCTTTAGTCGAATTCTCGTACAATAACAGTTATCACGCTAGTATTCAAATGGCACCCTTTGAGGCATTATATGGAAGAAAATGCCGATCGCCCATTGTATGGAACTATATCGGAGACACTCAAATTACCGGTCCTGGGTTATTACAAGAAACGACTGACTAGATCCTCCAGATACTGGACAATCTCCTAAAGGCTCAGAGTCATCAAAAGAGTTACGCCGATAAACGCCGCAAGCCCCTTGAGTTCGAAGTTGGTGATCACGTACTCCTAAAGGTTTCACCTTGGAAGGGGGTGATCCGATTCGGCAAGAAAGGAAAGCTAGCACCACGATACATGGGTCCCTTTAAGATTCTTGAAAGAATTGGCAAAGTGGCCTACCGACTCGAATTACCGGAGGAACTCAACAACTTACATCCGACTTTCCACGTCTCGAACCTCAAGAAGTGCCTAGCCGAAGAAAATCTTCATGTTCCTCTTGAAGATTTGCAAGTTAACGAACCCTACACTTTGTGGAAAAGCCATTAGAAATCATGGATCGAGAGACCAAGAAACTTCGAAGCTCTCGCATTCCTATAGTGAAGGTTCGCTGGGAAGGCAAACGCGGCGCCGAGTTCACTTGGTAACTCGAAAGTGATATGAAAGCTAAATATCCAGAACTCTTTGTTACGCCTGTGCCTTAATTTCGGGACGAAATTCCTTAAAGTAGGGGAGGCTGTAACAACCCAACTTTTCGGGTCATTACATGTCACTGTCATTTCTCGCGTAATCGCTTGTACTCCTGAGAATTCGATTATCGCAAAGGGTTTAAACAATGTTTTCAACACGCATTTTAAACGCATGATTACAACGCTTATTCAAAATGCAGTTATCGCATTTAACGCTATTTATAACGTTTACTAATTAAACGCATTTTGTTGCATTACATCGCTTGTTTAGACTAAACGCCATCACAACGCAAACTCAAAATGCGGAATTAATTTTACGCATTTTAGTTATTATGTGTGTTACTTGTATGATTACTTGTTTAAATGTTATGTGGTTATCAACGCAACGCTTACACGCTCAACGCTCACTCGCAACTCGATTAAACGCAACGCAACGCTTAACGCACGAACCAAAGTCGAAACACTAACTCACACAACACGCCTATCCGAATGGACATTCGATCGAATGGACATCTGCCCGGATGACCATCCGATCGGATGGCCATCCGACCGGGCGCCATTTGACCGAACGCACTTCACTCCACCAACTTAACTCTCTCCCTCACCCTATAAATACTACCCGTACACCTCCTTTCACTGATTTGACATATCCATCCGATCACACGCACTCAAGTCGCTCTCAGTCACTTTTCTGGTGATTCAAGGCTATTTCGTAAGTATTTCTCCTCAAATCTTGTACAACCTTCATCACTAATCACTTCTACACCATCTTCTCCATCAAAATCACACACAAACACTTACTTTTCCTCTGAAATCACTGATTTGGACCTCTTGAAGGTGGTTCCCGCCCGTTTTGCTCTGGCAGATGGTTGAGGGTCATCTTTTCTTCAAGATTGGCTCTAGATCTGAAAGATTTCACAATTTTAAACATAATCTCAACAAGATTTCAACACCTTTCAACTTTTCTTCAACTTTCACATGAAAACCAATGGGATCTGGGCTCATTCAGACTCTCTACTCTATCCTTAGTTGAGAGCCGGCTTGAAAACGGATTTCCACCAGAGAGATGACCGATTAACGGGTTGAACATGAAATTCCATCAAGATCAGTGAGTCTGATTGAGTGGGCTGAGACCATTCGATCGAATGAGTTGGACTTGGTGTGTTTCCATTGTTTGACACGCCGTCACGCCGTCTCTATTAAACTCCAAACTTTTTACTTAGAAAATTTTACCAAATCACAAATAACAGATCACTCACTCGAAAGGTCGTCCGATCGGATGACCATCCGATCGAATGACCATCCGACCAAGTGACCTGTCTCATATTTAAAATCGTTTAAACATTGGAAACCTTTTTGAACGATTTGACCAAACTTCAAACTTTAACAATTTCCAAACAAAGCACACACTCATTCGAATGACCATCCGTCCGGATGACCATCCGCTCGAATGGAGACCCATTCGATCGGATCACCTTTCGAACACTTAACTCTCCGACACTCTGTTTATGCACGGTTCAACGCTTACGCTACTGTTCTATGCTCAGGCTAACTCCAACGCACGCCCTTCAATCCAATCAAGTCTGTGTTTCCTAGCTAAACACGAAGTGTGAGTATACTCGAACCCAATTTCTTTTAACGCACTATTGGGTGTTACATACGTTCTCTATATCAAAACACAATACACAACGCAGACACTTTATGAACGCTAACCGCTCCCGCATGTTATACGTGATCTATGAATGCTTGTTACTATTTTGGTCAAAAATAACAAAAGGATAATGCAACCAAATCTGATTTTGTGAGGTATGATGCTTAGTTAAATGATCAAATGTATGAACAATGAATGAATGAAATGAGTGATGAACACAAGGATTTATACGAGGAAAAAGCCCTTGATCAATGAATGATCTCCGGCATAAAAAAACCTCGGATAGTGAAAACTATCACTATCAAGTATATTGAACAAACAAGTTTACAACTTCGGAAGTATTGAGCTTGATACAATGATTTCTAGTGTGTGTGTATGCGAGAGTTGGCAGCAGAAATGATATGTGTTTCGGGAAGTGTAAGTTGGTTTCTAAAAATAAGCTCAATACCCCTCTCATCCTAGCTAAAAATATCCTAACTAACTATCCGAAAAATTAGCGATTCACCCACGATCACCACCAACAATCATCAGTCTGTGCACATGTTGAAAATAGAGAGCATATTCCCCTGGAATCTCGGATGGAATAAGTCCTCTTAGAAACATACCTGCAAAACAAGCAAAACGGTGATGGAAACAATCGTTAGTTCAGAATAACAATGAGGATCCTGGATCCTTATTCTCGCAGCGTCTCCTGAGGATCCTTAATTCAAACCGAACTGAGGATCCGTGATCCAAGCTACACTTGAGGATCCGTGATCCATAGGCTATGAAATTCTATTCGTAACAATTGCCCCCAAACATGACTAGTTGATATCCAATTAGATAGTCATGTTTGAACGATTTTCGGACTAGCCGTTAGTAAGAGATATAGCCGTTACGGGCTGATGTCAGCAACAGTCACCACCTGCAACAACAATCATTATATATAGGATTAGAGATAAGGACCAAATTGCATTTAAATTCGAGACTTCTCTCCTTTAAATCCTCATCCGAAGATCCAAGCAGGTATTCTCTCCTCCCTTTTCTTTGATCTTCTCTTCTCTGATCCTCTGTTCTTCAAAATCGATGGCGAAGATGACTCTTCGATCCTCTCCTGCCAAAAATCCTGATCACAATAGCCCACTGAAGAGTCAGGGTCTCACCAAAAACCCTTCAATGGAGCTTTATCGATTCACTGATCGTGAAGTTGATCAGTTCCGATCATGCTTCCCTGATGGCACAATATTCAGGCCCTTTGATTCCTCTGCCAAGAGTGACTGTGTCTCGGACACATGGATCACTTTTCCTGCTGCTCCTTTCCAGATAGGGTTCACCTATCCCTTTTCTGCCTTTACACAAAACTTCTTCACACTTACCGGCCTGTTCTACATCCAAGCCATGTCGATGGTGTGGAGGGTTTTATTCACACTCGAGCACATAATAGAGCAGGAAGGCATAGACATAGGAATGTATGAACTGAGAAAACTTTACAATCTTGTGAGCCATGGATCCTATCGATATCTTTTCAAGTCCAAACCCTAGAAATCTCACCCGATCTTGAAAACCACCAAAAACGACACCAACTGGAGGAATCAATTCATTTTTTGTAAGAAGGGATTCTGTTCCAGACGGGAATCAACTTCCCAAAAAGTGGAACACTGATGGTAGGATATAGGATCCTTAGACTAGGATAGACGGTAAGAACTTCTCTTTTCATTTGAGGATAACTGATCCTTTCTTTTTGTCTTAGCAGCTATAACTTTGTCACATATTCAAGAATCACCTGCCACTCAGGAAAGAATTGAAGCTTTTTGGAAGCTTGACCCTGCAATCAGAACCTACCCACCAAAATCAAAGGATCCAGTAGAGGTTTCATCAACTTCCTACACCATGTCAAGTAAGTATTCACATATATAAGTATATAAATGTTTGATAAAAATATGAATACTTATCTGTTTGTTAGGCTGAGGATCCTGCCTTTAACAGGTCTGAATGGGACTAAGAGGCTTGGAAACAGAGGCTGGCTGAGCTGGATGATGAGGATGAATCCAAGGGGGGAACAGCTGGTGGTGATGGGAAAGGTGACAGTGAGAAGGTGGTGGAGGCAGTGAAGGTGTAAGCTGCATCAATGGGTGATGATGGATATTTCTAGACGCGGCCAGAGCCCATTTTTTATGGTTTGGTAGTTTTTTGGTTGTTATGTTTTAAACAATGGTCTGTATGGTGAACAATAGTCATAGGGTTTAAGGATCACTGATCCTTCGAACAATAGGGGGTAACAAAGGTGGATGGGTCCTTCTGTTTGTGGAGGATGAAGCCTTTGGTGCCCCTCGCCTGTTATTTCCTGCATTTATCGAACATTTAGTACGGACACCCTTTGCCAACCCAAGTGGACGGGCCACGTTTTGCTGGTAGAAGCTTGGGTTGGCAATTTTGACAACCTTTTAAAGGGTTAACTATGATAAATAAATAAACTTTAACCTTTTGACTATCTTGGTGTTGTTCATTTATATATGTTTAACTTTCAATTATTATTGTATAGTTTCAGAATTTACAAGTATATAAATCAGTTTATGCCAAAAATTTAGGATATGATCTAGGATCAAATATCCTTTAATCAAAAAGTTTGAAAAGTAAGACAATCTTAGGATCGTATATACTGTTGTAAAAAATAAGGATATGATCAATAAACTAAGAATAATGTTAAAGTAAATAAGGATCATACCAGAGAACCCAAATTAGGATCCTATATCCTTAACACTTACAACTGAAACAATCGAAATATAAGACTTTGTAGAAGGTTAGGATCCTGGATCCTTAACTATTCAGCTCTGAAAACCTGAAATATGAGATAACTTGGGACTAAGCTAATTGTAAAAGAAGTATCTGGGACAAGCCCAATAATCTAGGGACAAGCCCAATAATATGGGGACAAGCCCAACAACTGGGGACAAGCCCAAAAACTGGGGACAAACCCAAAAACTGGGGACAAGCCCAACAACTGGGGACAAGCCCAAAGGATCTTGTGTAAACTGGAGTATGGCCCATACTGGCGACTATCCAAACTTAGTGACATGAAGATGCCAAAACCTTAGCTAACGTGAAAACGTTAGAAACCTTAGGAACGGATGTATGGTACGTCTACCATTATACTTAGGATCCTAAATACAGCCAGTACAATGAAATTGTCAGCCCCTAAAGCGGGTACTGGTCCCATTACCTTTAACTGCACTAGGATAATCGTGCGTAACTGGCGAAGGTGTAAGAACCTGATTCGTAGACGGTAGTAGATACCTTAAACTGGGGACAAGCCCAAAAAACTGGGGATAAACCCAAAAACTTAGGAAACAACAATGGATACTTGATCCTTTGTCAAAGATGATCCAACTTCTGCAAAACTCATAACTTAGTGAAAAAGGATAATGTCACACCCTGACTTTTGCCGAAGCGTGATTATGGTGTGACTTTCTTAATACCATTGCATTCAATCATAACAACAACTATATGATATAATCATAGATTCGTCATCCATTAAACAAGTTTAAAATATTACATCATCATCTTCTTGAAATATAGACTTAAAATCTGAGTTACAAACCATATGAATTGTTTAGAGTTCCATAAGAACTCATCAAAAGACTTTAGTTAAAACCAGGTTTTTTTTAAAGATGTGTCTCATCCAGGTTAAGACACATGAACCAAACTCTAAGACACGAATGACATCTTTTATTCTCAACAAGCCTTGAAATTCCAACGCCCGCCAGATCCATACTTAATTTCCCGAAATACATGTAGTTTGAAAACATCAACAAAAGTTGAGCGAGTTCATGTGTGAGTTTGTGAATAAACCTTTGAAGCATTTGTAAGTATGTTTGTATGTACTTGAAATCCCGGTATGAAAGCAACAAGGAAACAGATCGATTAATGTGTAGCTAATACATTAATATACGTGACATGGTGCAGGAAGACTCAAACCTAGCAGACTTTGTATCGGGCCTCCGGCTGTAAGACATAGTCACCACATGGCCCATTCGACGGACTCATGGATGGGGCTCGCTACACCTAAATAGATCTATCACTCCTGTCCCTCGGTCCTACTACGAGGATTAATGGCCTTAAGTATGCGCCTACCCATTCATATGATCTACTATACTTTCCTTAGCTAACCATACCAATTGTATTTGTCTGTAAGCATTTTGTAATCATTTGAAACATGTACTTCACCCCCGAAGTTACAAAACTGAAAACAGTTAAGAGAAAAGGGGGACATGAACTCACTATTTTGCGTTCTTCGAATCCGCCTGTAACTCAAAGTGTCCTCTGGTGTACACGACTACCTACAATGTACTATGGTCTTATTAAACGAGCGAGTCGTGCCTTGACTTAGTATTAATTAGTGCCTTTGAGTTATGTTTTCAAGTGTCTTCATCGTTATTCCAAGTTATATAATTATTTGTTAAAATAATAATTATTTTAACTTAAATTATATTTATTGAATTTTTGGAATAATTGTTAAAACAGTATTTTTGTAATGATACTTCTCAAGTATTTGTACTCGTATTCTTGTATTTATATAACTTGCCATGTATTGGTGTCGTATTCCGGCGTGCATCATCTTTAATAAGTATCAAATATATATTTCTAAAATATATATATCAAGAAGTATTTCTTAGAAAAATTATTCCTAATTTTTCTTTTGGCAAAAATATTTGTAGTTCCAAAACAATATATTTTCAAGTCTCACTTAGAAAATATTTATAAACTTATTTTATCCAAAAGTAATGTATTTCAAGTTTATCCGAGAAAATATATATTTTTTCCAAAAATCATATATCTTCTAAAAATTCCAAGAAAATATATATATTTTTAATCGCCAAAAATTATATATTTCCTTTTGTCAAAAATACGATATAACTTTGTGATAATCATAAATATCATATTTTATTTCTTTGTGTTCAAAATATCATTTACCAAGAATATATTTGTAAATGTATTTTCCGGAATATGTTGTCAGTTACATTCCTTCGTTCGGTTTCCCAAAATCATGTGTGTAACTTGTGTATTTATTCCTTATGTTTTTTGGTAATATTTTGGATTGTAATTTCTTGGTATTTTGTTATGTCATATTATTTTAACCCTAAAACAATATAACTATTACACAAAGTATACAAATATTCACACACATGTGTCTTCTAAATATATATATCTAGCCACTTTTATTTATAAAAACCAACCTCCAATATTTGTATTTTTGTAACAAAAATTATGGCAAATTTTATATAGAAACTCATGGTTAGAATATACTTGTAAATATTTGTTTGAAAATATTTTCCTAAGTGTTTATATTTTTAGAAAATTTTGCCATAGTTTCCCCTAAAAATGGAGGTCCTCATGCTTTCAAATCATATCATTTTCTTTTTAAAATCATCACAAACAATTAACAATTCAATTAACACTTACCTAGTGCCAAAATTATGCAATTTATATAGCAACATGAACTTGAACTTTTATAAAAACTTGTAGTAACTTACTATGTTGTTAAGTAAGCCTTGTTACCCTTAAAAATATGGTTATTTATTTGTAAATCTTATTCTTGTAAAATTTAGTCTTTTACAACTTGTATGATGATTTTTCAAAAATCAATCTTCTTGTATTTTTCTTGTTAACAATGTATTTCTATACTTGATTCACCACTAAAAACATGGTTAGTTTCTTTAAAATCCATGATTATGTAAATCTTGCAAATGAACTTGGTTACTTGAGAAAATTATTCTTGAAGTCATCCATTTACAAGACTTATGTTGTGTTGAAATCATCATCACATATGAAAACAACTTTATTACTCAAGTTCATGTATACATAAAGTATGATCATCTTGGTCTTTCACAAGATCATCACTTTAACTTACTAGATCATGTGTTTAATCACAATCTAGTAGGTTTCATATGATGTCTAACATCACGAACACAAATAAACAACCATCAAGAAGCAAAACAACACTTAACATTATGTATTCTTATGTTATTAAGCTTTATGTGAAGGTTCATCTTCTTGTTCATTAGTGTTCTTCATGATTTGCAACATATATCATCTTTTAATCAACTAAATAAGAAGTAACAAGGGATTATAAGAGCCTTACTACTAGCACAAGGCTAGGGATGAACTCAAGAAGATGAAGGTGATGAATGTGGTGGATAAAAGCAAATGAAAGAGGTCCTTCAATCTCCAAGACCACCAAGCTTCCTAACTTAGCTTCTAGCACCTTGTGTACACCTTGGAATTGTATGAAGAAAGCTTGATAATGGTGGTGATGTGGTGGTGATTCTCAGCCAAGAATGGGAGAGGAGAGGGAGGAGAGTAAGTGTGTGTTTGAGTGGGTGAAAGATAATGAAAGTTAATCTCCCATGTCTTCCTTATATCTAAGTTTATATGTTTAACCATTGTATAATATGCTTCCTAAGTACAACACATGATCTACTAGGATATCAAAACAAATCAAGGAAATCAAGGGTGGGCCACACCCTTGTAACCGTCCACACATGGGGGGGGGGTCTTGGTTGTGTTTCAATTACTAGTTACATAAACAAGTTAAGTTTCAAGTGTCTTGACTAGGGATATAATGTGTTAATAAGTTATAAGATGTGTTATGATGTTTGGGGATCATAACTAGCTTAGAAACATTAAAACAATGCTTCTAGTGTAATTTTGGTGTTTCGGGTAGTGTCCAGTTGTATACTAGTTCGTTAAAGTGCTAAACTATACCGTTTAGTGTTCTTTATGTACCCTTTTGTGACACTTTTAATTCCCGGCACTTAGGAAAGTATTCTGGGCCATTTAACCATTTTTCTGCATGATATTAGTTAGTTTAAATGCTCAATTTTTGCTGAATTTGTTGAATTCTACAGTGTACAAGAGTTTTTAGGCACTTTCCGGCACTTAAACTATCACTAGGAATGCAGTTTTGTGATCCTTACTTTCCTACACACCGTACTAGTGTAGTATTTAGTTTCTGGCTCATACTGTGTCTCAAAACAACGTTTGTCTATGTTCTGAACTCCGTCAGCATCTTCCCGGTTTGTCTGTTAACTGTGCTAACTGTGCTTTGTGCATCATTTATGTCTATATGTTTGCATGCAGTCAATGATATGTCATTTGCAATATGTGATGCACATGTGTGTGTAAAGCAAAAATCAGAAAGCAGTTCAAGTCATTAATTGTAATTCAGCACAGTCATTAAACGTTAATCAAGATTAATTAATTGTACGGATGCATGCAAATTTGGCAGTTGTCACATTCTCCCCATGTTAAGAAAATTCCGTCCTCGAAATTTATACTACCTTAACTTATTAGGGTTACGTTACGCGTGTATGTATATGAATAATACTGAGGTAGATCATCACAAAACCGAATCAAATCTTATTCATATCAGGTGAGTCCAGGGGTATATTTCAACAAGAACCCAGTGGTTAAAAGGTATGTGTTCTAGCATTTGATGTCAAAGGACACGAGATGTATAGATGTATAATTTGGCGTAACTTAGTTAACCGGGGTGCAACAAAGGAGTTTTGACCAATGGATTCTCAAACAACCGGTCACAATATACAAACGAGTTTTCACAAACCATAGCATCCGCTATATAAACTTAAAATCAACAGCTTGGATATGAAAATGATCTGTCAACTCTCGAATAAGTAAACGGTAAGGTTTAGTGTGTTGACATTCTTGAATTACGAAAATACACCGAATGAAATACAAGCGAGTCTGCTGTATCATTGTCTTAATTCGTAGTTGCATTAGGAATGTTTAAATGACAAGTCAAACAAAAGTATGTGTAGTTTTGTGTGAAATGGTTGACCATGATTAGCATAAGCTACAAGTTTGTAATGACACCACAAGGTGCCGTAATTGACATACTTCAACAATAGCGGTGACCGAACAAGTTCATCGTGTTTGAAACCAAAGGAAAGTGTACTGAAACAACTCTGAAAATTTGATTTAAATTGTGTCATGGGGTTTTCAATAGAATATGGAACATCAAAGAACTACTGTTTCTGATTGAAGATGGAAAGCAATAAACACTGCAAGGTATTCAATTTATAACGAAAGAATCGTTAGGAGGTACACCGTGATATGAAATGAATCTAAGTACCATTGTCTTAACGCACAACTGTGTTAAGACCGCTTTAATCATGATAACCAGAACGGATTTAGAACAAATAAATAGACAATTACATTCGTGTATGAGGTGCGTAACCAAATTAGCTCAAGCTTCAATTCTGTGAAGGTATCACCGCAAGATATTGAAACCAACAAACGATTTAGTTGAGCCGTAGACCAATCAAGCCTACTATGATTCGAAACAAAAGAACCTTTGCAAAAATATTTGAATATGATGCTCTCAATACATAATATGGCGTCTTAAATTGAATATGTGAAATGGATAAGTTCAAGCAATTAAACTTGGTTTTAGCGCAACCCGACAATAAACGTATGTATCAACAAGGGAATCTCAGCATGGTCACGAAGATAAACCATGAATGTAACTTGAAAGAAAAGAAGTTTCAAGAAAGTGTGTTGACTTGGTAGCAAAGGAGCCAACAGTTACAATAATGTAGGTTATTCGAATCATAAACCAATAGTTAGCTTTTAGCAAAATAATATTTGTACTTTAATGAAGCGTTTATTCAGAACGAAACCACATACGTAGCAAATGGTGCATACGTGACATATAAGTTTCCAAGTAATGAAATAATGAGTATTTGCTAAAATGAAGAAATGACCAAGTATCGAAGCAAATGTGTGTTCGCTTTCAGTGAAGAAAATTAACGCGATGCAACTACCATTAAGGGGAGTAGAGATGCAAACATCTACTCGCTAGAAGCAAAAGTGGAGATTTCAACAAAAGAAATTTGAGTACTTTCTGTTTGGTTAACTGAAATAGCATATATGTCAGGATTGTGGGGTTTACTTGAGTTAACAGGTGTGGTTCCTAATCAACAACCTTTACGAGTTTGGACCTGGGTTCCCAAAGGTCCTAAGTACATGTTTTCTGGATTCTCAAAGTTTCGTATTCCGTGTAAAACTGTTTTATGCATTGTGTAGGAAACACAATTTTTGTGTATGTTTAAAACAAGTTATTGTCCCACAATTTCCCCGGTATACTTTCTTCCTGAATTCACAGCCGTTAATCCTCGATCATCGATCAGTTGTGAAATAGTAATTGGATCCTCACAGTTAGTTAAATAAATAATTCGTTAATCCTCGGCAAGAGTTACCGACTCTTGTTGGTTAGCTCATTCGGCTCCTGGTAGTTGATGCTCATTTGAAAATCATCGTCCTTCTCCTTGAAGAACAGTATTGAAACTCCTTAGGGCAATAAGCTTGCCTTAAAAGTCCCTTATCCGGCAAATTCTGAAGCTGCGTTGGCTATTCTTGTATCTCGGGAAGTGCAAGACGATAGGGTGCCTTGGCTACAGGCGCGACGCCTGGAACAGAGTCAAATGTGGAATTCGACTTGTTGTTGGGGCGGTAATCTTGGCAAGTCTTCGAGGAAGACTTCAGGATGTTCCTTTATCACATGGATATCTTCGAGCTTAGGTTCTTCAGTTCTTTTGTCCACGACATGAGCCAAGAAGGCATTGCATCCCTTGCGTAAAAACCTCTGTGCCTTTAAACAACGGATAATCCGTAGGGGCGTATCCTGCTTCATGAATCACGATCGTTTCTCCGTTCGTCGTCGAGATGCGGATAACAATCTCCGCTTGATTGCTCGACAACCAGTCCATCCCAATTAACACGTCGAAGCTTTCCCTTAACTAGTTCTATCGAGTACGGGTTGTCTAACTTACTTGCTACTAGACCAGGTATACTCTCAAAATCTAGAGATATGAAGCTATAACAGCACAGATGCATAACGTTGACTTAATATGGGACATACCGATGTCCATGCTTGAATCCTAGTGTGCTCCCCTAGCTCTGCTATTGAGCTTTCGTCCTTGTGCCTGATTGTTTTAGGGCAATATTTTCTGAAATGCTTTTTGTTTCCACAGTTAGAACAACCTTGAGCACGCTTTTGCTCGCTACTCTTCCTGCCTTGGTAGTCATTGTTGTCGTTGTTTCCTTCATGATTCTCGCTACCATCTTGGTCTTCATTCCCACGTTCAGTACCTTGCCTACAAGTCTCCTTGGGATGCCCCCTCTTGCCACAGTTATCACAGTTTCCATATTTACATCGTCCGACATGATAACGTAGACAATTGTCGCACTTAGGTAGGATATCCATGTAGTCTTTTCCCTTTTTGGCCTTCTCCTCGTTACTCGCCCAAGTACCCTTCTTAAAATTTGTGAGCTTCCTCTTGTTATCTACAGACAGCTCCACAGGAATCTCCTTTTTGTCTTCTGAGGTGGAAAATTTTCCTAGTCTAACCGCTTCTTCAGTGAGCGCCACACTTAAGTCGATAGCATCGGTAAATGTTGGAGGTTTAGATGTTGTCACCAGGCTTAGAATCTAAGGTGCCAATCCCCCGATGAAGCGTTCGATCCTCCTAAACTCTGGTTCCACCCAGACGCGAAGCAACTTGTGATAAATCGTGAAATCTCTGCGCATACTCAGCTATCTTTGAACCTTCCATTTTCAAGTTCCACAGTTCAGTCTCCAACTTCTGGACTTCTGCCCTTGAGCAATATCTCTTACGCATCAGTTCTTTCAGTTCATCCCACGTCAAAGCATACGCAGCAGTCTTACCCAACGTCCGAACCTGAAGGTTCTACCATGACAGGGCCCCATCTAGAAACAATCCAGATATGTACATGACTTGTTGCTCTAGAGTACATTTGCTCAAACTCAAAACAGAATTCGTCTTCTCAACCCAACGCACAAAAGCTACAACACCCCCAGTGCCGTCGAATTCTCGGGGCTTGCAGCTCAAGAACTGCTTGTAGGTGCAACCGTTGGGTGGGTTATTTCCTGAGGTGCCTCCGCTGCATCCGGAGCGAAGGGCCTTGTGTTGTGCGATGGCTTGTGAAATGTGCTCTTGTAATTCTGCCTCTGTTGTCAGCAGAGGGTTGTTGGTATCGGTGTTCCCTTGAAGCGACATCTTCTAAGAAGAAGATCGGATAGGTCAGATCTAATTAAAGAGACAAACACATAAGCATCTACTTAACGAATGAGACCTAGGAGGTGTGTATATATGCATATATAAGCAATCGTTATAACAATCATTCACATAACATCACAATTATAGCACAACCTGTAGATAAGAACATGTTAAATGAGAACATTACCGACAATCACGTAGCATCATAATCATAGCACACACATGCGGGTTAACAACGTGCTTAGCGAGGACATAGCAACTGAGCTCTCATTATTTACCGACCATAGTCACCGTGTTTACAAAGTGTATCACATCAAAAGGGACACAGGGTCACCCTACCCTTGTCCAATAAATATATCAGTGTATCAAAACCTAGTGGTCAAAAGTGGTCCTCAAAAAGTCTCCACAATCTCAGCTCATTTGGAGTGTCTTTACCCAAAAGTAATGTAATCCGCATAAATCCAGAAACCAACTATACTGATGACTGAGGTGGAGAAGGGAAGAAAAGCAAACTGCTAACATGTGGGAGCTCCTCCTCGAGCTTGTACACACGTCGAAGTAATTAACTGGTCTGCTGCTTGATAGTAAGGAAACGAGCCTTAACACCTAAGAAAGGTGTAAGAGCAGCATGTGAGAGTGCAAAAGGAGACAGTGATGAACGTGGAGGATTAAAGTATACTGGCGTAGACAGGGTGGAGGACGTGGTGTCAGCTCAAGCTCCAAAACTCTGCGACTCATATCCTCAAGCTGTAGCTGATGTGACAGGGGCAACTCATTCTGTGTGTAGCCTCCATAATACGAAGAATGATAGGGGTCTGAAATCGGCATAGTGTATGGTAGGGGCCATCGGAATGGCTCGTCCCGCGGTGAAGAAATGAGAGGAGTAAACGGTGCAGCCTGTGAGGTCGGAGGAAACGATGCTGATACAAAAGGGATCGTCACGCGGGTGCTGACCTGGAGTACCTTCCCGAGGTGCGGGTATGTCCTGGAGAAAGCGATTGGCATGTCGGTCTCCATGGGGGGGAAAGGAGCAACATCAGCGGGTGAAAGTGCAGGAACAAATGTCTCTACAAAAGAGAAGATCATCAGGTGCAGGTACTGGGTCAGGTATAAGGGGGGTGCAATGCCTGGTAAACCAAAAGAAATAGGGTCGCAATCAAGCAAGGGCTCAGGATCAGCAGGTGCAACATCAAGCTGACCCAAAAGGAACCGAGGCTAGCTCAGGAGCAGGCTCTGGGTCGTGTGAAGGTGTGGGATCTCGTGTGAAGGTGTAGAAAGCTGTAATCCGGCCGTCTGTAGGGCTGCAGATGTCACAGACTCAAAGGAGTCTGAAATCGAGTGTAAAATGGAAGCAGAGGATACTTCAATGGCAAGAATCTCAGGAGGTAGCATAGCAACGACATCCTCAGCTATCTCTCCATCACCCTAGGCGTCAACAGGAGGGTCATCAACTAACAAATCAATGTCATCGTCAAACAAATCGTCAAAAGGTCAGATCCTTGGGAGGGATGTCCACGAGAGGTACGGCGTCGAGGATTGGAGTCATGATAGGCTCACCATTGGAATGACCAGTGGTGGGGTGGTCATGGGCCGAAACAAGAGTGACAAAAGAATCCTCGTCAGGGAAGCCATCAGCAAGGGTAGATCATCACCAAAGGCTGATAGCATGAACGGTTGGAAGTCGTCCTAGTCCTTGGTCAGTATATCAGGATCACTCTCAGTGTCCGACGCAAATCTCCGGTGTAGGCGAAATCTTATTATCTGTGGCGGTGGCCATAGGGTCGTCAACGTCTGAAAACTCACTCTCTGACGAAGGTGACATATGTGCCGGTACATAATAATCATAGCATGTATATTCATAGTAATCATTAACACTTAGTGTATTGCAATCAAAGACAATTCATCACGTATTCACATTATTCTTCATGAAACTTTCTATCCTCCCTAGTCTCTCAGACTAAGCCACCTAGTCTCCCAGACTAAACTTCCCAGCCTCCCACACTGAACTCCCTAGTCTCTCAGACTAAACTTCCCAGCCTCCCAGACTGAACTCCCTAGTCTCTCAGACTGAATCATAAACATAAATTTTGAAATATGTTTCGTGTCTTTTGTTTGTAAACATGTCTGTTTTCCTGGATCTGGGCGTTTCGTGTATGCAATGAAAGTATGTTATTGAAAACATTTTCGTGAGAGCCCTAATGATCGTAGTCTAGACTCGAGAAAGGATCCTAGTTCGCTATGATCGAAACTCTGATACCAAGCTGTCACACCCTGACTTTTGCGGAATCGTGATTATGGTGTGACTTTCTTAATACCATTGCATTCAATCATAACAACAACTATATGATATAATCATAGATTCGTCATCCATCAAACAAGTTTAAAATATTACATCATCATCGTCTTTAAATATAGACTTAAAATCCGAGTTACAAACCATATGAATTGTTTAGAGTTCCATAAGGACTCATCAAAAGACTTTAGTTAAAACCAGGTTTTTTTTTTAAGATGTGTCTCGTCCAGGTTAAGACACACGAACCAAACTCTAATACACGGATGATATGTTTTATTCTCAACATGCCTTGAAATTCCAACGCCCGCCAGATCCATACTTAATTTCCTGAAATACATGTAGTTTGAAAACATCAACAAAAGTTGAGCGAGTTCATGTGTGTGTTTGTGAATAAAACTTTGAAGCATTTGTAAGTATGTTTGTATGTACTTGAAATCCCGGTATGAAAGCAACAAGGAAACATATCGATTAATGTGTAGCTAATACATTAATATACGTGACATGGTGCAGGAAGACTCAAACCTAGCAGACTTTGTACCGGGCCTCCGGCTGTAAGTCATAGTCACCACATGGCCCATTCGGCGGACTCATGGATGGGGCTCGCTACACCCAAATAGATCTATCACTCCTGTCCCTCGGTCCTACTACGAGGATTAATGGCCTTAAGTATGCGCATACCCATTCACATGATCTACTATACTTTCCTTAGCTAACCATACCAATTGTGTTTGTCTGCATTTTGTAATCCTTTGAAACATGTACTTCACCCCCGAAGTTACAAAACTAAAAACAGTTAAGAGAAAAGGGGGACATGAACTCACTGTTTTGCGTTCTTCGAATCCGCCTGTAACTCAAAGTGTCCTCTGGTGTACATGACTACCTACAATGTATTATGGTCTTATTAGACGAGCGAGTCGTGCCTTGACTTAGTATTAGTTAGTGCCTTTGAGTTATGTTTTCAAGTGTCTTCATCGTTATTCCAAGTTATATAATTATTTGTTAAAATAATAATTATTTTAACTTAAATTATATTTATTGAATTTTTGGAATAATTGTTAAAACAGTATTTTTGTAATGATACTTCTCAAGTATTTGTACTCGTATTCTTGTATTTGTATAACTTGCCATGTATTGGTATCGTATTCCGGCGTGCATCATCTTTAATAAGTATCCAATATATATTTCTAAAATATATATATCAAGAAGTATTTCTTAGAAAAATTATTCCTAATTTTTCTTTTGGCAAAAATATTTGTAGTTCCAAAACAATATATTTTCAAGTCTCACTTAGAAAATATTTATAAACTTATTTTATCCAAAAGTAATGTATTTCAAGTTTATCTGAGAAAATATATATTTTTCCCAAAAATCATATATCTTCTAAAAATTCCAAGAAAATATATATATTTTTAATCGCCAAAAATTATATATTTCCTTTTGTCTAAGAATTCCAAGAAAATATATATATTTTTATTCTGGGCCATTTAACCATTTTTCCGCATGATATTAGTTGGTTTAAATGCTGAATTTGCTGAATTCTGCAATGTACGAGAGTTTTTAGGCACTTTCCGGCACTTAAACAATCACTAGGAAGGCAGTTTTGTGATCCTTACTTTCCTACACACCATACTAGTGTAGTATTTAGTTTCTGGCTCATACTGTGTCTCAAAACAATGTTTGTCTATGTTCTGAACTCCGTCAGCATCTTCCCGGTTTGTCTGTTAACTGTGCTAACTGTGCTTTGTGCATCATTTATGTCTATATGTTTGCATGCAGTCAATGATATGTCATTTGCAATATGTGATGCACATGTGTGTGTAAAGCAAAAATCAGAAAGCAGTTCAAGTCATTAATTGTAATTCAGCACAGTCATTAAATGTTAATCAAGATTAATTAATTGTACGGATGCATGCAAATTTGGCAGTTGTCACAGATAAAGGATTCTGGATCCTTCTCCTTGTAATCAAGTAAATTAAAGGATTAGATAAAGCGAAATCAAATCATTGCCAGAATGAGGATCATGAATCCTCTAAGGATCCTTAATGTGTATCAGATATGAAAATGGCTAAGGATCCTGGATCCTTCTTACATGAAGTATCTCTTCAAGTGGACAGCATTCCAAGCTCTTGGTAGCAAATCACCTTCCATTGTTAGTAAACGATATTCCCCCTTTCCTGCCTCAGCTTCAATAAGATAGGGGCCTTCCCACTTTGGTGCTAATTTGCCATCAGCAGGATTTATGGTGTCTTGGAATGCTTTCCTCAACACCATGTCACCAACTTGAAACTTTCTGATCCTGACATTCTTGTTATAAGCTCCAGCCATCCTTTGTTGATAGCTAGCCAATCTTATCCTTGCCAAATCCCTGAGTTCTTCTATGGTATCCAAGTCTTGAACCAAGTTTACAGCATTTCCTTCAGGATCACGGATGCTTGTTCTTGCAGTAGGGACTACCATCTCTGTAGGGATCACTGATTCAGCTCCAAACACTAAAGAAAATGGAGTCTGACCAGTAGCATTCTTAGGAGTTGTTCTGTCGGCCCATAACATATAAGGTAGCTCTTCTGCCCATTTTCCCTTTTTGGATCCAAGCTTCTTCTTCAAGTTGTTGATGATGATCTTGTTAGATGATTCTGCTTGACCATTAGCTTGTGGGTGGACTGGTGTTGATGTTATCATCTTAATCCCCCAACTGTCACAAAAGTTAGTAGTTCTATTCCCAATAAATTGGGATCCATTATCACAAACAATTTCAGAAGGAATGCTAAATCTAGTAATAATGTTTCTTTTAATAAAGGATATCACTTCCTTTTCTCTGACTTGTGCAAAGGCTTCAGCTTCTATCCACTTGGAAAAGTAATCAGTCATGGCAAGCATAAACATTTTTCCTCCTGGTGCTTTGGGAAGTTTGCCAACTATATCCATTCCCCATCTCATGAATGGCCAAGAAGAGGATATAGGATGCAGGAGCTCCGCTGGTTGATGAAGGATATTGCTATGTCTTTGACAGGCATCACACTTCCTTGCATAATCCACAGCATCCTTCTTCATAGTAGGCCAATAGTATCCTGTTCTAAGGATCCTTGAGAACAGTGCACTGCCCCCAGTGTGGTTTCCACAATCTCATTCATGGAAATCCTTCAGGACTTCTTGGATTTCAGGATCCTCGGTGCACCTTAGATATGGACCTGCAAGAGATCGCTTATATAACATGTTATTTAATATTGTAAATTGAGATACCATGATTTTGAAAGCTCTAGGGTTTTCTCCTGTAAGAATCTCTCCATGTTGTATATATCTCATGATTGGAAGGATCCAGGATCCTGAATGTGACTGTGCACCATCACTAGGTATGATTGCAGAATCCTCTACTATCTCCATAGCTGTGTGATTCTCAATAGCAGGAGTCAAGATATGGATGATGGGAATTTTAATATCCTCTGGGATCTTCAATGATGATCCAAGGTTGGCTAAAGCATCAGCTTCTGCATTTTCTTCCCTGGGTAACTGTGTTAAACTAAAAGAAACAAAAGAGCCTGCCAATTTCTTGACTATCTCTAGATATTTGATTAGTCTTTCACCTTTAACAGCATAAGAACCATTAAAGTGGTTAGTAATTAACAATGAATCTACATGTACCTCAAGATACCTGATCCTCATGTGCTTGGCAATTTGCAAACCAGCTATTAAGGCTTCATACTCAGCCTCATTATTAGTAGTTTGAAACTCACAAGCAATTGAGTGGGGTATTATGTCCCCCTATGGCGATTTTAGTAGTATGCCTAGTACACTTCCTTTGACATTTGAAGCCCCATCTGTGAAGAGTATTCAAGGATCCTTAGTCTCTTCAAGCTATTGAACTTCTAATTCAGCTTCCCTTTGTAGATCACTACTGAAATCAGCCATAAAGTCAGCTAAGGCTTGGGATTTAATGGCAGTTCTTGGTTCATATCTGTAACACCCCGTGTTTCTAATGTCAAAGTCAAGATTGAAGTCAAAGGAAGACAAGATTGCTAATTGCGATCTGTCACTCCTTGCTCAACTACTGTTTTGACTTCTTTGACTTGTAGATAGTCTATTTATGCTTTTACGTTAGTTTTATTATGTGGAGTACTTGTTAATAATCGAGGTTTAATCGCTATTTATCGTATGTTTAATCGAATTACTACTAATCGAAATCGCATTCGCAACTCGAATTATGTGTGCTGGATATTATTTTATGTGTGTGTGCCTTTTATGTGCTACTTGTGCGTGTTTACTTATGTTGATGTTAAGGTGGTTAATCGAAACGCAATTGCAACTCTATCGAATCAAATCGAAAATGCTAAACGCAACTTAATTATGATGATTGTATGTTAGATATAGTAGTTGGGATTAAAAGTAATCTAATGGAAAATACTATCGCATCGCTCGCTCGAATCGCATCGCAACGCTCAACATGCGAATCGAAACGACAAAACTCATCACGCCGAACTCACGGATCGAGTGGCCAACCAACCGAGTGGCCATCCGATCGGATTGCCATCCGATCGGGTTGCCATCCGATCGGGCTGCCACCCGATCGGACTACCACCCGATCAACCAGCCTTTTCCTCACTTTCCTTTTTAGGAAACCCTAAAAATACCCCCATATGTCACATCACTTGATGTGACAGCTCCTCTCACTCGACCCAGCCGCTCTCAAGCCTCTTTCTCTCGATTTCTCGCGATTCTTGTAAGTTTTCAAGCTAAATATTGTACTTTCTTGATCTACACGCACTCCGACACCTTTCTATCTTTTGAATCTTAACTTTTAACCGTGAAATCACTAGATTTGGCTTCAATCCACCAAGAACTTCATGTTTTGGCTTCAATCCACCAAGAACAACTTAGATCTGGACGATTTCCACATAAATAAATGAAGATCTTGCATAGATCTGAACATAATCATGATGAAAAGGATTGAAATATGGTTTTCAAACTTTATTTCAACTCTTTTACACTCAATGCACTCAAAACCGATAGAATCGGAGCTTGTTCTGATCTTCTACTCATTCTTAGTGATGAATTAGTTCCAGATCTGAATTCTATCCGGGAGAGATATTGATTTCGGGTTTGAACATGAACTACCGACTCGAACCGTGAACCGGTCAGACTAGGGTGATTCCTGTTCGGTCGGGTCACTTGGGCCGAGATAAGGGTTCTGTTGTTCAAGCAAGATATCAAAACATCTCATTCAAAACTACAACACTTAAAACAGAAACAAGTGTTAGGACGATCAGACCATCGGAACAGATTGTCGTGCGATCGGATTGCCATCTGATCGACCGGCCATCCGATCGGGTTGCACTTGGTTCCATACTTAAACTATTTTTCCAAAATAATCAAAGGATCTGAACATTGAAACGGATTACCACCCGATCGGATTACCACCCGATCGGATTGCCATCCGATCGAGTGACCGTCCGATCGTATGACGTTTGGGACCTAGATACTTAAAACAATTTTCAACATGTTCAGTACGTACGGATTGCCACCCGATCGGATAGTCATCCGATCGAGTGACCGTCCTGTTGTGAACTTGTTCTCAAACTTAGAAGTCTCGCCAATCGGATTGCTGTCCGATCGAACGACCGTTCGATCGACCGACCTGAAGGGTAGAGATACTCCTCTATTTTCAAAATGCTACAACGAAAACTTCAAAAGGCAACCATCATACACAAACCCAAACACATCCTCACCAAACGAGGTGACAATCCAATCGAATGGCCATCCGATCTGATGACCATCCGAGCGAATTGCCACCCGATCGACTGGCCATCCGATCGGATTGCCATCCGATCGGATTACCATCCGATCATTGGTACACTTGCATCGTTTTACGCTTCGCTTATCATTTATGCTATCGTTCTGATCAGGCTAAACTCACTCTAGCGCTCCCTTCAATCCATCATCGCTGTGAGTATACTCGAACCCTTTTTGCTTTATGCACTTTTGGGTGTTACATACGTTACTTATTCTAAATCACATCGAACACACTACGCAATACTTTTAATGCTAACCGCTAATGCATGTATACGCGACTCAGTGATTGCTTGTTTGTTATGTTTACACATGGATTACTGTCTACCTGCCTTAGCAATGATAGTACTATAGTTTGGACTCAGCACCTGTTCACTCAGGGGTTCTTAAGGACAATTAATCACATGATTCACAGTGGTGAATATGTATTACGAACTGCCTTGCGCAGTCAACCCGCAGTCATTGGTATTGATAGGATCATGTTGATAACTTACGTGCTTCATTTCACACGTTGTACGTGCTGGTTATGCGTAAACAATTTCGAACTCTATTATATCTATTAAACGTGTATGCTCACCTTTACACAATGTGTATTGACTTTTACTTTAACGTATGTGGCAGGTGCTTAAGATGCTAGGACGCCTTGTTTGCTGTGAAATCGAGGCTAGGAAAGAGTCTAGAAACAAATAAACAATTTGTCTATTTTGAAATCTGAGTTGTCGGAACAGAACTACTTGTCTTGATTTTTGTCTATAATAACTATGCTACTTATTATGTCATGGTATGGGACGTGATGTTTAAATAATTGGTAATCGTAGTTGTTATGGAAACTTCTGGACAATCTGTTTCGCTTAGTGCCACGCCCCGATGTTTCCGCCATCGGTTGGGGTGTGACAGATTGCTATCAGAGCCATAACTATAGGGAATTAGGCAAGACTCGACCTAGTCCGGGTCGATGTCTTAGAAATGACCTAGTCTATTGTTAAGTACCAACAGACCGACTTGTGCATACCCTTAGGGGTCTTGTGCGAGCTTACTTGCTATTTCTCGCTACTCTCACCTGCGCTACACTATCACTGCACTCTAGAATGAACAAGTGGTTAGGTCGAGATTAGGTGTGAAAACCGCAAACTCTCGACTAAAATCGCTTGTTCGACCCGCATTTTTATCTATAAACAGGAGAATTTGCGTTGAATCAGGAGTGAAATCCATACTTTAACGCGAATTTCCTCTCTATTTTACTAAGACCGGGACAAAGTTGTTAAGCCAGGGGTGAAAAACGAACCTTGACGACTTATTCCGCTCCCTATTTTGGTTTTACAAAACCCTCACCAAAGTCTCGACGGACTCCAACGACCCGAAGTCGCACTATAACTGGAAGGATGCGTACCATTCGCCCAAAATCGAGGCGAGAGTACAGTCCCGAAGGTCAAAGTATGTACCAAAAGTCCTTGAGAATAGTCGAATCACTTTGGGTAGTCGACGTCTAACACGCCTTAGACAATCTATTTTCGATTTCAAGCTCGCAATCGCCGATTTTATGTGTTTTTGATTCTGGGCCCGCTACTGCCGACTCTGATATTCGTCGCTTTTATGTGGATTTTACGTGTTTTATATGATCTTATCTGTTTACGTGTTACGATTTTTGGGGGTTTATTCGCTTTTCGCTCTTCATGCACGACTCGCACTACACATCTACCTCAACACGCTAACAAATCGTTGGACATCACTCGCAATCGCTGCTCGATACTCGCAATCGCTATAATTAATCGCTATACGCGCTGTGAAGGATAGGGAATACGTGCAACATATAGCTAGGTTTCTGTATTCTGACTGCCTCATGTGCTTCTGTGCCCTACGTGTTTATGAGTTTCCATGCTCTACGTGACTATGTGCTTAAGTGTTATGTGCCTATGTGATTCTGTGTTTATGTGGATACGTGTTCCTGAGCTTTACAGTGAATCGCTAGACTACACTAGGAATAATCGAAAGTTGTGTTGAGTCCCGTGGCGATGTCTGTTGTAGACAATGTCGTCATCCGGATCTCGCGCTACTCAAGCTGCTCGCCGAAAGCAAGCAGATAAACGCCTCGCCGCTATGGTTGCTAGGCAAATGGCGAAAGTTGTTCCTCAAATCGTCAGTGAATTGTACGAAAATATGAGCAAATCTTCTGAAGAGTCCAGGACCGATGCTCCCAAAGCTACTTTTAGCTTCAAGCAGTTTAAAGCTTGCGGACCGAAAGAATTTACTGGTGAAGATTAGCCCGAATCTACACCAATGAGATCATTTATCGACATGGGACGCCTCGCGACATCATCTCTGACCGTGATGCTTGGTTTACCGCGCATCGTTGGGAAACATTTCAGACAGCGCTCGGTACTACGCTTAATCTAAGTACTGCTTTCCACCCTCAAACCGACGGTCAGACTGAAAGAACGATTCGTACCCTTGAAGACATGCTCCGTTCGTGTGTCATAGATTTCGGTGGTAATTGGGACGCGTACTTACCTTTGGTCGAATTCTCGTACAACAACAGTTATCATTCCAGCATTCAAATGGCACCGTTCGAGGCGTTATACGGAAGAAAATGTCGATCGCCTATTGTATGGCACGAGATCGGACACTCGCAATTAACCGATCGTGAGCTATTGCAAGAAACGACTGACAAAATCCTCCAAATACGAGACAATCTGCTGAAAGCTCGGAGTCGGCAGAAAAGTTACGTCGATAGACGACGCAAGCCCCTTGAATTTGACGTTGGTGATCACGTACTCCTAAAGGTATCACCTTGGAAGGGTGTGGTCAGATTCGGCAAGAAAGGGAAACTCGCGCCTCGATATGTTGGACCCTTTAAGATTCTGGAAAGGATCGGAAAAGTGGCCTACAGACTCGAACTACCGGAGGAACTTAGCAACGTCCACCCGACTTTCCATGTGTCAAACCTCAGAAAGTGCCTGGCTGAGCATGATTTGTGTGTACCACTCGAGGATCTCCAAGTAAACGAAACACTACACTTCGTGGAAAAGCCTGTCGAAATCATGGACCGCCAAACCAAGCAGTTCCGACGCTCACGCATTCCCATTGTGAAAGTCCGATGGGAAGGCAAACGAGGCGCCGAGTTCACTTGGGAACTCGAAAGTGACATGAAGGCGAAGTACCCGCAGTTGTTTGTTACGGCTAAAGCCTAATTTTGGGACGAAATTCCCTTAAGTAGGGGAGGCTGTAACACCCCGTGTTTCGAAAGTCAATATCAAAGTCAAGATTGAAGTCAAAAGAATACAAGATTGCTAATTGCGATCTGTCACTCCTTGCTCAACTACTGTTTTGACTTCTTTGACTTGTAGATAGTCTATTTATGCTTTTACGTTAGTTGTATTATGTGGAGTACTTGTTAATAATCAAGGTTTAATCGCTATTTATCGCATGTTTAATCGAATTATTACTAATCGCATTCGCAACTTGAATTATGTGTGCTGGATATTATTTTATGTGTGTGTGCCTTTTATGTGCTACTTGTGCGTGTTTACTTATGTTTATGTTAAGGTGGTTAATCGAAACGCAATCGCAACTCTATCGAATCAAATCAAAAACGCTAAACGCAAGTTAATTATGATGATTGTATGTTAGATATAGTAGTTGGGATTAAAAGTAATCTAATGGAAAATACTATCGCATCGCTCGCTCGAATCGTATCGCAACGCTCAACACGCGAATCGAAACGACAAAACTCATCACGCCGAACTCACGGATCGAGTGGCCAACCGACCGAGTAGCCATCCGATCGGATTGCCATCCGATCGAGTTGCCACCCGATCGACCAGGCTTTTCCTCACTTTCCTTTTTAGGAAACCCTATAAATACCACCATATGTCACATCACTTGATGTGACAGCTCCTCTCACTCGACCCAGCCGCTCTCAAGCCTCTTTCTCTCGATTTCTCGCAATTCTTGTAAGTTTTCAACCTAAATCTTGTACTTTCTTGATCTACACGCACTCCTACACCTTTTTATCTTTTGAATCTTAACTTTTAACCGTGAAATCACTAGATTTGAGGTGTTCTAGGATGATGTCATCATGGGGTTCTTATGAACTTCATGTTTTGGCTTTAATCCACCAAGAACAACTTAGATCTGGACGATTTCCACATAAATAAATAAAGATCTTGCATAGATCTGAACATAATCATGATGAAAAGGATTGAAAGATGGTTTTCAAGCTTTCTTTCAACTCTTTTACACTCAATGCACTCAAAACCGATAGAATCGGAGCTTGTTCTAATCTTCTACTCATTCTTAGTGATGAATTAGTTCCAGATCTGAATTCTATCCGGGAGAGATATTGATTTCGGGTTTGAACATGAACTACCGAATCGAACCGTGAACCGGTCGGACTAGGGTGATTCCTGTTCGGTCGGGTCACTTGGGCCGAGATAAGGGTTTTGTTGTTCAAGCAAGATATCAAAACGTCTCATTCAAAACTACACACTTCAAACATAAACAAGTGTTAGGACGATCAGACCGTCGGAACGGATTGTCGTCCGATCGGATTGCCATCCGATCGGGTTGCACTTGGTTCCATACTTAAACTATTTTTCCAAAATAATCAAGGATTTGAACGTTGAAATGGATTACCACCCGATCGGATTGCTATCCGATCGAGTGACCATCCGATCGTATGACGTTTGGGACCTAGATACTTAAAAAAAATTTCAACATGTTCAGTACGTACGGATTGGCACCCGATCGGATATTCATCCGATCGAGTGACCGTCCTGCTGTGAACTTGTTCTCAAACTGCGAAGTCTCGCCAATCGGATTGCTGTCCGATCGAACGACCGTTCGATCGACCGACCTGAAGGGTAGAGATACTCCTCTATTTTCAAAATGCTACAACGAAAACTTCAAAAGGCAAACCATCATACACAAACACATCATCACCAAACGAGGTGACAATCCAATCGAATGGCCATCCGATCGGATGACCATCCGAGCGGATTGCCACCCGATCGACTGGCCATCTGATCGGACTGCCATCCGATCAGATTACAATTCGATCCTTGGTACACTTCCATCGTTTTACGCGCCGCTTATCGTTTATGCTATTGTTCTGATCAGGCTAAACTCACTCTAGCGCTCCCTTCAATCCATCATCGCTGTGAGTATACTCGAACCCTTTTTGCTTTATGCACTTTTGGGTGTTACATACGTTACTTATTCTAAATCACATCTAACACACTACGCAATACTTTTAACGCTAACCGCTAATGCATGTATACGCGACTCAGTGATTGCTTGTTTGTTATGTTTACACATGGATTGCTGTCTACCTGCCTTAGCAACGATAGTACTATAGTTTGACTCTGCACCTGTTCACTCAGGGGTTGTTAAGGACAATTAATCACATGATTCACAGTGGTGAATATGTATTACGAACTGCCTTGCGCAGTCAACCCGCAGTCATTGGTATTGATAGGATCATGTTGATAACTTACGTGCTTCATTTCACACGTTGTACGTGCTGGTTGTGCGTAAACAATTTCGAACTCTATTATATCTATTAAACTTGTATGCTCACCTTTACACTATGTGTATTGACTTTTACTTTAACGTATGTGGCAGGTGCTTAAGATGCTAGGACGCCTTGTTTGCTGTGAAATCGAGGCTAGGAAAGAATCTAGAAACAAATAAACGATTTGTCTATTTTGAAATCTGAGTTGTCGGAACAGAACTACTTGTCTTGATTTTTGTCTGTAACAACTATGCTACTTATTATGTCATGGTATGGGATGTGATGTTTAAATAATTGGTAATTGTAGTTGTTATGGAAACTTCTAGACAATCTGTTTCGCTCAGTGCCGCGCCCCGATGTTTCCGCCATCGGTTGGGGTGTGACAATATCTAATATCATAAGCACTAAGTTTTACTGCTCATTTTACCATCCTTCCTGACATTTCAGGTTTCCTGGGAACATTCTTATTTGGAAAGTTAGTTTTAACAATAATAGCATGAGTTTCAAAATAATGGCGTAACTTAGTAGATGCCATGATTAAAGCAAGGATAAGTTTTTCTAAATGAGAATACCTGGACTTAGCATCAAGCAAACTTTTACTTACATAATAAACAGGATGTAAAGTACCTTCATGATCCTTTACAAGGACTGCACTTACTGCCTTAGAAGAAACTGCCAAGTATAAGGATAATATATCCCCCTTTTCTGGTTTCATTAAGGCTGGAGCTGAGGATAGGTAATCCTTAAGGGCCTTGAGAGCATTCTCATGCTTTTCAGTCCATTCAAATTTCTTGTTCTTTCTCAGAATGTCATAGAATTCCTTGCATTCTCTGATGACTTTGAGATGAACATGTTCAAGGCTGTGATCCTTCCTGTCAATCTTTGCACATCCTTAGCATTGGCAGGAGACTTGATGTTCACAATCGCCTTGATTTGCTCTGGACTTGCCTCTATCCCTCTTTTTGTCACCATATAACCTAGGTACTTGCCAGCTTTTACACCAAAGTGGCACTTGGAAGGATTCAATTTCTTGTTGAATTTATCAAGGATATCAAATGCTTCTTCCAAATCTCTAAGGTGATCCTTAGCTCTCTTGGACTTAACCACCATGTCATCAATATAGACTTCCATCGTGTGTCTAATTTGGTCTTTAAACATCATATTGACTAGCCTTTGGTAGGTAGCACCTGCATTTCTTAGTCCAAATGGCATAGCAATATAACAATAGATACCAGTAGGGGTCATAAAGGCTATATCCTCTTGATCAGATGGTTCCATCTGAATTTGTTGGAATCCAGATGAAGCATCCATGGAGTCAATGTGGGGTTATGGGAAAGGATCCTTGGGACATGCCTTGTTTAAATCAGTGAAATCGACACATACCCTCCACTTTCCATTTTTCTTTTGAACAACAACCACATTGGCTAACCATTTTGGATACTTAACCTATCTAATCATACCTGCTCTGAGTAGTTTATCTACCTCCTCCTGGATGATGGCATTCCTCTCAGGTGCAAACTTTCTCCTCTTTTGATGTATGGGTTTGAATGACCTGTCAATGCCAAGTTTATGAGTGATAATATCTTTGGAAATACCTGTCATGTCCTCATGCTTCCAGGCAAAGGTAGCTTTTCTCCTCTTTAGGAAGGATACTAGATCCTGTTCAACATTGTCGAGGATCCCGGATCCTATGAAAACTTTGGATTCAGGATTCTGAGGATCCATCAGGATATCTTTCACATCTTGTTCTCTTGCCTCCAGGACATCTCTTGGATGATACTTTAATTGCTATTGCTCCCTGGGTCTTGAGGCTGGCTTCATGGATGAAGTGTAACAATTCTTGGCTTCTTGTTGGTCACTTTCTATCTTCACCACACCCCATGGAGTAGGGAGTTTCACACATTGATGATACGTAGATGGAACTACTTTCATGTCATGTATCCATGGCCTGCCAAGGATAACATTGCAACAGGATAAGAAATCTATAACACAAATATTTTTAAAAGAATTAACTCCCTCTATGTAAATGGTAAGTTTAATGTCCCCCAATGTGTTCTTGGTTTCTCCACTGAATCCCACAAGAACTAATGATCTTGGGATGATTTCTGATTCAGGAATATTCATCTTCTTGAGGACATCAAGTTGGATAATGTTCACTGAGCTTCCTCCATCTATGAGAATCCTGCGAACAAAATGGTTAGAAATAAACAATGTAATAACAAGACCATCATGATGAGGATCCTGAATATCCACACGATCATCCTCATCAAATGATATAACTTTCTTCTGTGTAAGGATTGAGGTTCGAATGGGCCTATCCCCATTATCCATCTTTGTCTCTTTAGCATGTCTCTTAGCTGCTGAAAAGGAGGTGCCACATATGTCTGGTCCACCAGAAATGAAGTTGATAATTTGTGCATCAGCTAGAGGAGCAGGAGCTCTTTCTGGAATCTTTTCAGGATCCTGGATCCTTGATTTTTTCCTTCCAAATAGCTCCTTCAAATGCCCTTTGCTTAACAAGTAACCAATCTCTTTCCTGAGTGTTATGCATTCATCAGAGAGATGACCGAAATCTTCATGATAGGTACACCATTTGGATTTATCTTTTGTAGCAGCTGGCTTATCACTCTTTCTGGGCCATCTTGCTTTCTCACCTAAGTTCTGCATTGCAAGGATTAGTTCATTATTATCAACAGAAAAGCAATATTCAGAAGTGGGTGGATAATCTTCAACATCCTCTTGTTGCTCCACTGCATGCACATTTTGATTATCAGACTTGTTATATGATTTGGATTTGTTGTTCCTGAAATAGGATCCTTGCTTTTCCTACTTAGAGGATCCTGACAGTCTCTCCTGGATCCTTTTATCATCCTCTTAATGGATGAATCTAAGGGCCCTGGTTCTTACTTTATCAAAATTCCTACAAGGGGTCATGACAAGATCATCATAGAATTGTGAATCCTTAAGTAAACCCATTTTGAAAGCTTCTACAGCCGTAGCAATATCCAAATTAGGAATCTCTAAGGATTCTCTACTGAATTTAGTGATATAGTCTCTAAGTGATTCATTTTGACCTTGTGTTACCCTATATAAATCACTAGTTAATCGTTCAAATCTCCTACTGCATGAGAATTGGCTATTAAACAAATTAACTAGATTAGCAAATGAAGTAATAGAGTAGGGGGAAGACTTAGCAGCCATTTAAGAGTTGATCCTGTCAGTGTGGATCTGAAACCCTTGCATAGACATGCTTCTTTCAACCTTTCAGGAATGGGATTGATCTCCATTCTTTCTCTGTACTGAGCTACATGCTCTTCTGGATCAGTTGAGCCATCATACAGCTTCATGTTTGGTGTTTGAAACCTCTTTGGTATCTCTGCATCACAAATAGGTGGTGCAAAACGAGATATCCTGTGACTCCCATCTGGAATTTCAGGAATGGGCTTAACCACTCCTGGAACGCTGGATATCATATCCTTGAGTTTTTTCAGTTCCCTAGCCATAGCTTGGTTGATTCCTGTATCCTGCACAAAGCCATGGTTAGCATTATAAGAAGTATTCAATGTGTTAGCTCCAGATGGATTCAAGGTTGGGATTCCTGATGTGAATCCATATTGGCGAGATTCTGGCATAATTGAGGGACCAGATGAAGCAATAGTTTGCATAGGTATGAAGTCTCCCAAGTGAATCTCTGAACTTCTGGGTTGTACACTCCTTAAGGATCCTTGATCCTGGAAGATGTTGGATCCTTGATGCATCGAAGTTGGGGGTCTTGGAGGATAATCCATGGATCCGTGAAACTGAGATGAGGATCCTAAACCTTGAGACGAGGATCCTTGACCTTGAGACGAGGATCCTTGAACCTGAGATGAGGATCCTGGATACTGAGAGTAGGATCCCTGAACTGTCTGCGTCCCCATGTATCCTCCTGAACTAGAGAAGGATCCTTGATGCTGGAAGGAGGATCCTTGAGGCTGAAGAGAGGATCCTGAAGGCTGAAAGTAAGATCCTAGAGCCTGCGTCATTACCGATGATCTATAGTGTATACTTGATAATCCTCCCTAATGTTGGACATCTGATGCTGCAGAATGTCGGGCGGTTGTGGCTGGAGTATCGAAATTCAGTGTACTCGGTACCAATGGAGAGTGATCCTCCGCTGATCTTTTCAGTTTCTTGATCTCATCAATCTCTCGAAGGATCCTGTCATTAGTTCTGTCCTGCTGCTACATGTAATCCTTCATCTGCAAAATCAAAGAATAAAGATCATTGTTAGTAGGACCAGAAGTAACAGCAGTAGTTAATTTTGCGAAAACGGGGGTTTGTTTCTTCGTACATTCTCAGCATTCTTCTGGGATCCAGAAGAAACAGGAGGCAAAGGTGGAATGCCCTGTGAAGAAGTGATCTCCGGCATGGAGCTTGAAGTGCTCTTCACTTGAGAAGCCATGTAGTTGGAAGTTATGAACAGAAATGAATGAAATGAACAAAAATTTTCAAGAATGAAGCACCGATTGCCCCACGGTGGGCGCCAAACGGTTTTGGTCAAAAATCACACAAGGATAATGCAACCAAATCTGATTTTGTGAGGTATGATTCTTAGTTAAATGATCAAATGTATGAACAATGAATGAATGAAATGAGTGATGAACACAAGGATTTATACGAGGAAAAAGCCCTTGATCAATGAATGATCTCCGGCATAAAAAACCTCGGATAGTGAAAACTATCACTATCAAGTATATTGAACAAACAAGTTTACAACTTCGGAAGTATTGAGCTTGATACAATGATTTCTAGTGTGTGTGTGTGTGTATGCGAGAGTTGGCAGCAGAAATGATGAGTGTTTCGCGAAGTGCAAGTGGTTTCTAAAAATAAGCTCAATACCCCTCTTATCCTAGCTAAAAATATCCTAACTAACTATCCGAAAAATTAGCCATTCACCCACGATCACCACCAACGGTCATCAGCCTGTGCACATGTTGAAAATAGAGAGCATATTCCCCTAGAATCTCGGATGGAATAAGTCCTCTTTGAAACATACCTGCAAAACAAGCCAAAGGTGATGGAAACAATCGTTAGTTCAGAATAACAATGAGGATCCTGGATCCTTATTCTCGCAGTGTCTCCTGAGGATCCTTAATTCAAACGGAACTGAGGATCCGTGATCCAAGCTACACTTGAGGATCCGTGATCCATAGGCTATGAAATTATATTCCTAACAGTTACTATGCTTATACAGTGTTACACTATACCGCCTCTAGCAACGATAGTACTATAGTTTGGTCTCAGCACCTGTCGTGGACAAGGGTTGCTAGGGATCACATCTCTTTACTTCACGTGTTCTCTGAACATGTGTCGCGCATACTCTACAACGCAGTCTCGTGGTTAAGTTGTTTCGTTGTTAGATAGTTACATGCTTCTCCCGTTACGTGATACATGATGGTTATGCGTAAACGCTTTTCTCTACTATATGCTATGCAAACTTGTGTACTCATCTTTACATTTTATGTATTGACTTTATTTTAACGTATGTGACAGGTTGATGGATTTGTTTGCTGGAATCAAGATAGGCAGTCTAGAAACTCATCTAATAGAAATCTAGGTTGTCGGATTTGTTTTGTTCGAGAGAAACTCGTTATCTGTAATAATTACTTGTTGAATATTTGTTGATTGGTATGGGACAATTAACCTTTAAAAATATTGGTAACAAATAGTTGTTATGGATCTCTTGAGCAATCTGGTTCGCCTAGTACCGCGCCCCGATGTTTCAGCCATCGGTTGGGTTGTGACAGCAGAGATCTTGAACGGAGAACTGGACAAGAGTGATGAGGGAGCAGAAGAATAGGAATGTGGATAACAGGGTTGGGTTTTTCTAGAGAGAAGCTAGAGAGTGGTGGTAGAGAAGGAAGAGAGAGAAGGGTGTGAAAAATTAGAAGTCATTTTTTCTTATAAAGATGGATGTGAAAAGACTGAAACGCCCCTCATGTGAGGGGCACATGCCCAAGTTTTAACAGAGAAAATGGATGGCGTTAGGGGCGGGGAGTGAAATAGAGATAAGCTTTATAGATCAGGGAGTAAAATGGCTATTTTTAAAGGATTGAGGCAAAACCATTAAAATGACCAAACCATATGGAGCAAAACGGAAGTTTACTCTAAATAGAAATAAAAATATTTTTTCAAGTATATGGTTCAGGTAAATAGATATATAATTTCGGGCAATCAGGTCGGTTATCACCTAATCTTAATCAATGTCTCCGGTGGTGGACACAAGATTTCTTTTATGAGGGAACGATCGGAGGGTCTTACCATATTTTTAAGGGGTGCGATCGTGATTTTTGCCTAAATAATACATTAAAATATTTTCCTCGGTGGGTGCCTGCCACCCTACGAACCATAGTAGGTCGCTCGTGCATGTATCATGCTCACAAACTTATCAATCATATACCTATCTCATACCTGAATACTTGTCTCATTTCCCGCATCAAATGATTCAGGGTTTAGATATTACCGTCTGATTTAGTTTTTTTTATTTGTATCCCTATTCCCTACCCCTAGGGCTGCAAATAAACTGGACATCAATGAACAGTTCGTGAATCGTTCAACGAGATGCTCGTTTGTGTTCATTCATATAAATGAACGAACACGAACATAAAGTTTCGTTTTTTCAGTTAAATGAACGAACATGAACAGAGGCCACCTTTTTTTCATTTATGTTCATAACGTTCAGTAACGTGTTCGTTCATGTTCGTTGGTGTTCAATAGTTCATTAGTGTTTTTCATTTTTATATGTTATTCAAATACTTCAATAAAATATTTAATAAATATTAGTGTATTGTATATTATATACACTAGCGGTAAGACCCGTGTGCAAACAATGGTCGTTTCTTAGAAAACCATGCATAACACATATTGACAGAGAGTAAAAAAATAATTAGTGCAGACTTACAAAATTGATATAAATTAAGAGTTAAATGCGTGGTTGGTCCCTGTGGTTTGCAAATATTGCAGACTTGGTCCTAGTGGTTTAATAATTACAGAGTTGGTCCTAGTGGTTACAATTTTTGCACTCGGGTGGTCCTTATCACTAACCCTTGTTAACTTTCTCAGTTAAGTGTGTGTAAAATGACCAGAATAGCCTTAAGCTATTAAAAAATAAAAAGAATGTCCACTTCCACCTTCCCAAACTTTCTCATTCATCAATAACAGAACCAACCTTTATCAAATTTGGTATCTCAGAACCTTTCAACAACAAGAAAATAGATTTAAATCTTATTAAACTTCTTGAACAAATAGTCTGAAACAATTTACAACTCTCAGAACGAAAATACTCAACAACCTCTCCTAATGATCATTAAACTCAACGATCTACTGGAATTTACATAACATAAACCTAGACTGACAAACTTTACGGAGAGTTCTTGAAGAGAGAAAATGAATATCTGGAAAAATAAACTGATTCTACTAATGAACTAGCAAGTATTCTTTATATCAGCTGCAAAGGCCTGAGCCCATTTTCACAACATTGAAGGAATTTTCACAACATTGAAGGAGGAAGTCGTACAAGGTTTATCTCTGAAAAGATCACGTCACCGGAGCCCCAAACCAGGTCAGATCTGAAGTGGGTCACCGAATTCAGGTATGTTGAGGAGAAGAAAAGGTCACCATAACCACCATTCCGGTCAACCCGAAGTGGATGTTGCCGGAGATTAGTCGGCGGTGGAGATGTGGGGGCACTGGATGAAGGGTCAGTTGTGTCGTGCTCCGGGTTCCGGGTCGGGTTCAATAATAACAGATCCGTTAGTGTTTGGGATGGTGGAGGTGGTGGGTTGAGGTGAAGGTGTAGGTGGTGGTCGGTTGACGGTGATAGTGGGTGTTCGGTGGTGGAGGTGTGGTGGTGGTAGATGCTCTGTGTGGTGGTGTTTGTTTGAGGAGAGAGAGAAGGACCTGGGTACAAGAGAGAGATATTGGGGGAAGAAGAAGTGGGGGTAGGACCCACATAGATATTTGTTTTAATTAAACTATTTTTTATTTATTGTTGTTTTAATAAGGGTATTTTGGTAATTCAATACAAACTTAACTGGATAACTTAACTTAGGTTAGTGATAAGGACCAACCGAATGCAAAAATTACAAACACTGGGACCAAGTGTGTAATTATTAAACCACTAGGACCAAGTCTGCAATATTTGCAAACCACAGGGACCAACCACGCATTTAACTCATAAATTAATGATCAATAGGTTTATTCAATGCTCCTTATAAAATATTATTTAGCTAGGTTATTACCCGAGATTGTTTCCCGGGCTCGGGAAACTTATTATATTAATTACTATTTGTTATTAATAGGACCACATTACATCAAGCATCTCATTCGATTCAACAACAATGTCTTCAAATCACCGGATTAGATCATGAACCCATATTAGAGGTCAAACAAAAACACAACAGGACCACATTAATAACATCATTTCCACTTTTACTTCAATGAACTTAAATGATAGGGTGATTTGGGATTTTGTAAAAATGTTTGTTTTTGTACTACTTTACAAAATTACATAGAATTCAAGAAAATGAAACAACAAATTAAACAGATGTTGAGTTATTCAAAGTTCTGTTGGATACTAAATGAGATGTTGACCAAAATTCAAACAGATGTTGACCAAAAGTCAATCAGATGTTGACCAATAGTCAAACAGATGTTGACCAATAGTCAAACAGATGTTGACCTTAAACAGATGTTTAATTTAAGGCCAAACATCTGTTTATGCCCAAACATCTGTTTAAGGTAAAACATTTGTTTAAGTCCAAATATCTGATATAGAAGGCTAAACATCTGTTTAAGGCAAAACATATGTTTAAGCTGAAACATCTGTTTATGGCTAAAAATCTGTTTAAGGTCAAACAACTGTTTAAGTCCAAACCTCTGATATAAAAGGCCAAACATCTGTTTAAGTCTGAACAGATGTTTAACTTAATCAGATCTACTGTCTTCTCACACTGTTTTCCTCTTCAAAACACTGTTGAACCTAACATGGGTTTCCATTAACTATTGACCAAAAGGAAAATATGGGTTCAAACCACTGTTTGTTATTGTACTTCTTTACAAAATTACATAAAATTCAAGAAAATGAAACAATGACTTAAAGAACTATAATTTAACACATAATCTAACAATTCCCTGGTTTTTTACAACATGAAACACAACATCATCATGCCAAATACAGTCATATATATCCATCCATTATTATGAATTCATAAACCCATAAATGCAGAAGAATGTCACATTTGCGATTAATAAACCAAGTTTCTACTAATTGCAGTTACTATTAGCAATAAGAAGCATGATATCATCTATATATAAAACATAAAGAGCTAAGAACAGTGTTTTATCATGTTAGCTATACATAGCAACAAAACATCAAGTTAATAATTTTAAAAAAAAACATACAACATCACCATCAAAAAATTCATAGTTATAATATCTGATATCAGAACATACTTAAATGTCGTTTTAAAGTGAGGTAACTTGATTTAATATGATCTTCTGTTGTGAAGACACATATGTGAAGACACATATGTGAAGTGCAACATATCACCAAACCTCAAGTTATTCTCAGTCATAAACTTTCGCCAACCGTCCAACGCATAACGTGGCTTCAATTCATTTAACTCCGACTTAACATCATAAACCTCCACAACTCCAACCATGTTTTGAAATTTCAAAGGATGAAGATCAACAGAAAGACCTGCTCGTCTGACAACTTCAACAGGAAGACGCTACATGTATTGTGTAGAAAAAAATAATAGTCAGACAAATAAACATAAATCATTAGTTTGTTATAAAAAATGGTATACCAGCCTATAGTCTCCTTTGTAATCAAAATGAAAGAACTCAGGGTCGAGAAGATGTCCAGAATGTTTTTTTGCAGTCTTCATAATCTTATTTCTACAGTTAAACTTTTTCTGAACGTTGGCGGCTCTCTTCCCCTTCATGAAAAAGTAAACATATACATGTGAATTAAAGGAATGTTGAATATATGCACAAAAATAATAGTTTATATAAGATATACTAATTAAGTGGCGAGTATAGATACCTAACTTTGTGAGCAGATGAAGAACATCCAATATGATCACTTATGTCGACAGCTTTGTCAGCATTTCCCTTAGTCCTATTCTTGACCGTCTCCTTCCTCTCAGAAGTAACTTTACCTTTCTTCTTAACCTGTTGTCATAGAGTAACTTTAATAACCATAGTAATATAACAATCTTTAAGATGGTAAACTTACATCTTGTGTTTTATTCAGTCGTGAAGACATGCGTGTCTTCGACGTGCATTCGGCATTGGTTGGTAACTTCTTCTAAATAATACATTATTGGATAAATGTAACATCAGTAAACAGCATTACTAATAGTTGTAAAAACATTAAATTCTTATATGTGTTAAATTAAAAATAAATATAAATAATTTTAATAATTTAGTAAGTACCTGAGTAATGGTTCTTCCTTCACCTACAGACACAACTTCTTCATCCTTATAGATGTCCTGGTCAACATTAATGAAATGATTAATATAATGCTAAAATAATTAAAACTTTTAATGCTAATGCTAAATACATACGTACCTTCAATAAATTCTCAACATAATCAGCCTTTGATATCTCAAGTACACTATCATCGTCAGATTCAGGTTTCTTCGAATAGTAAATCTCAGTCTCATCTCTATAAACTACTACCTCAAAAACAACTTCATCAATTCTGCTAAATACAAGCAAATCATCCTCAAGTATCCCAACATCTTTGCACATTTCAGGCCATCCTCTAGCAAATACAAAGTTTGTATCAACCTTAGACACCTCAACATTCCAATAGGAACCCTTAAAACAGCTTTGAAATTTGCCACTTGGTGGGTTGTTTACGTAAAATTGTTTAATGAAGCAGTCTTCGATTACCTGCATAAAATTAAAAATAATGAATACTATAGGTGAAGTATGTAACTTATGAGAATAAGTGTTGACACGTTTAAGATGCAAAAGGATTGAAGTTAAGATCAATAGTCATACCGTAAAACCAAATCTTGCATAACGATTAAACGTGAAATAAGATTCACCACACATGCCATCAACAAAACATGAAAGTTCAACCCCAAAATCACCTAACGCTTTCAAAACCAACAAAGTATCCCTCGGTAGATTGAGATCTTTAACAACATTGTCCCAACCGTCAGTTATTATTGGTGTTGAATTTTCTGTTCTGACCCTCACAACCCATTTTTTACCAGACTCATGATAGATTCGCAACTTATTTTTTTGCCAACAATCTCCCCACTTTTGATTAGCAAAGGCTATAGGTACATCCTGTATATAATTTTTAAGTAGTGTAAGAAAATATAAACAATAACAACTGTTAAATATATATCTCAATAAAAATAAATTATGTATATAAAAACATGTCATACCAGTTTCAAAGATTCTGGGTTATCAAGAAACTTGACAAATGTAGTATACATGATAAAACCTGAATCAGTAAAGATGTTAAAGGATTGAAATTAAAAAGTTGGCTTCGAAGATGAACATTAACTTTTTGTATTAACAGAGTATCTACTGAAATTAATCATAGAAAGAGAGTATGAGTTAAAATTTTTACTATTTTAATATGTTCTCAACAAATGATTCAAACACCTAACTAAACCCTTCTTGAATGTATAGCAATAAACGTTTAAAATCGTATTTGTAGCAAGATAGGATTTAAATTAAAATCGGTTAAACAATATAAAGTTCATTATATGAAGGTACATACCAGTTGCTGAAGAAAAAACAATAAAACCTCCAGTAATTGAAGTGTAGAAGACGGAGAATAAGAAAGTTGAAACCCTAGAAAATGACTGGGAAGAAGATATTTTTGAAAGAAGTCAGATGATAGATGTTTGATGTGTAATGATGCTAAAGAAATAGTGACGGTTGTGTTTTCGTTTTCCCATATTTTCAAACATATCAAAAATATTTACACATACACCCCTTATTGAATTTGTTATTTACATTTACATTGGAAACCTCTATTGGTCGTTGGGAACAGTATGAGTCAAACAGTCGTAAGATAAACAGAAGTTATAAGAACAGATGACAACTTTCAGCAGTTGTTTTATTTTTAGCTAACATATGTCCACGTCAGAACCTCTGTTGTCATAATGGATGACAGTCAGCAGTATAGTAAATCAACAGTCATTAGGATAAACAGAAATTATGACAACAGACGGTACCATTTAGCAGTGGATGTATTTTTAGGCAAGGATATGTTTCAAAAACAGTTGATTTCAATCTGTGTAACTCAACAGTCGTAAGTCTAACATCTGCTATTAGCCCAACTACTATTAGTATCAAATCCTCTGTTAAACATTTTAAGATTGAAAACAGACCTTTTATAAAAGCAGATGCGCTCTTTTGTCAGACTTTGGCAACAACACACCTTTTATAAAAGCAAAACATACCGTAAATTCTTCCAAAAAACTGTTATTGACATACAAAATTAAATAATAATACTTATAGCAGACCTTAAATAATAATACTTATTCATCATTAGTCCTACCACTGTTAGTATCAACTCTTCTGTTAAGCATTTTAAGATTGAATATCATCTGTTGTTCGTTAACATCTGTTGACCAATAGGAATGACTGAAATAATTCAAATGAAGATGCAACAACAAAGATTAATACTATTAAAATTTATTCATTTAGTCAACAGTGGTAAATCAAACAGTCGATAGCATACATAGTTGTTTCATCATCAGCAGATGTTCTCTTTTACGAAACTTTAACTACAATAGACCTTTGAAAACTCCAAATATTGACCTCTGTTGACTTACCAAACAGATGTTGAGACACAATTAAACATCAACATAATCTAAATCAAACTCAAACACTAAATAAGCAAAACTAAAACGGAGATTAATACTATTAAAACTTAGGAATGACTGATAAAAAAATTATAAAATAATACTTAGGGATAACTGAAATAATTAAAATGAAGATGCAACAACAAAGATTAATACTATTAAAATTTATTCATTTAGTCAACAGTGGTAAATCAAACAGTCGATAGCATACACAGTTGTTTCATCATCAGCAGATGTTCTCTTTTACCAAACTTTAACTACAACAGACCTTTGAAAACTCCAAATATTGACCTCTGTTGACTTACCCAACAAATGTTGAGACACAATTAAATATCAACATAATGTAAATCAAACTCAAACACTAAATAAGTAAAACTAAAGCGGAGATTAATACTATTAAAACTTAGGAATACCTGATAAAAAAATTATAAAATAATATTTAGGGATGACTGAAATAATTAAAATGAAGATGCAACAACAAAGATTAATACTATTAAAATTTATTCATTTAGTCAACAGTGGTAAATCAAACAATCAATAGCATACACAGTTGTTTCATCATCAGCAGATGTTCTCTTTTACCAAACTTTAACTACAACAGACCATTGAAAACTCCAAATATTGACCTCTGTTGACTAACCAAACAGATGTTGAGACACAATTAAACATCAACATAATCTAAATCAAACTCAAACTCTAAATAAGTAAAACTAAAACGGAGATTAATACTATTAAAACTTAGGAATGACTGAAATAATTAAAATGAAGATGCAACAACAAAGATTAATACTATTAAAATTTATTCATTTAGTCAACAGCGGTAAATCAAACAGTCGATAGCATACACAGTTGTTTCATTATCAGCAGATGTTCTCTTCTACGAAACTTTAACTACAACAGACCTTTGAAAACTCCAAATATTGACCTCTGTTGACTTACCAAACAGATGTTGAGACACAATTAAACATCAACATAATCTAAATCAAACTCAAACACTAAATAAGTAAAACTAAGACGGAGATTAATACTAATAAAACTTAGGAATGACTGATAAAAAAATTATAAAATAATACTTAGGGATAACTGAAATAATTAAAATGAAGATGCAACAACAAAGATTAATACTATTAAAATTTATTCATTTAGTCAACAGTGGTAAATCAAACAGTCGATAGCATACACAGTTGTTTCATCATCAGCCGATGTTCTCTTTTACCAAACTTTAACTACAACAGACCTTTGAAAACTCCGAATATTGACCTCTGTTGACTTACCCAACAGATGTTGAGACACAATTAAACATCAACATAATCTAAATCAAACTCAAACACTAAATAAGTAAAACTAAAACGGAGATTAATACTATTAAAACTTAGGAATGACTAATAAAAAAATTATAAAATAATATTTAGGGATGACTGAAATAATTAAAATGAAGATGCAACAACAAAGATTAATACTATTAAAATTTATTCATTTAGTCAACAGTGGTAATTCAAACAGTCGATATCATACACAGTTGTTTCATCATCAGCAGATGTTCTCTTTTACCAAACTTTAACTACAACAGACCTTTGAAAACTCCAAATATTGACCTCTGTTGACTTACCAAACAGATGTTGAGACACAATTAAACATCAACATAATCTAAATCAAACTCAAACTCTAAATAAGTAAAACTAAAACGGAGATTAATACTATTAAAACTTAGGAATGACTGATAAAAAAAATTATAAAATAATACTTAGGAATGAATGAAATAATTAAAATGAAGATGCAACAACAAAGATTAATACTATTAAAATTTATTCATTTAGTCAACAGTGGTAAATCAAACAGTTGATAGCATACACAGTTGTTTCATCATCAGCAGATGTTCTCTTTTACCAAACTTTAACTACAACAGACCTTTGAAAACTCCAAATATTGACCTCTGTTAACTTACCAAACAGAATTAAACATCAACATAATCTAAATCAAACTCAAACACTAAATAAGTAAAACTAAAACGGAGATTAATACTATTAAAACTTAGGAATGACTGATAAAAAAATTATAAAATAATACTTAGGGATAACTGAAATAATTAAAATGAAGATGCAACAACAAAGATTAATACTATTAAAAATTATTCTTTAGTCAACAGTGGTAAATCAAACAGTCGATAGCATACACAGTTGTTTAATCATCAGCAGATATTCTCTTTTACCAAACTTTAACTTCAACAGACCTTTGAAAACTCCAAATATTGACCTCTGTTGACTTACCCAACAGATGTTGAGACACAATTAAAAATCAACATAATCTAAATCAAACTCAAACACTAAATAAGTAAAACTAAAACGCAACATAGATTCATAAGATTAAAATTTATTCATGACATTAAAATTCCAATAATTACATCACATACTGAACAACATTAAACTTCAAATCTAACAATAACAGCAAGAATTAAGAAACTTTAGCTTCAACTCCATCGATTGCTGAACCTCTCGATGTATGTCCTTCAGCATCGTCATGAACTCCACGTCTCTATCACCGCACTCTATATTACTGACAACACAAAGCTCACGAACGGAAGTTGAAGGCATCCGCATAAGATCTCTGGAAACCTGCTCTCTAGTGAACAGGCCAACTTGCAATCCATCAAAACATCTTTTCAGCTCTTGAAGAGTAGCCCTATCTTCATACACCTGTTCCTCGATTTGCCTGACAAAATGCTGCTTTAAATCATCTAATTTTGCATTTGCGAATGACGCCATTTGAATAAACTATATTATTCGACTTTCCTGAAAGTATGATATCTTCGCAGGAAGATTTTCTGAAAACATGTGAAGTGACTATGAGTTTATATACTGAAATTTGTATTTGTGAAAACGTGTACAATTAATATAAACATATTAATGTATATTTCAAAACAGCAGTCTTTTAATGCAAAAACATTTTCATACCCCAAGTTTTATGGAAAAACTGTAAAATTAAATACCAAGAAACCCAAGGGACAAAATATCGAAATTCAAAGAACAAAAGCAGATTGTCACAATTACAATTAACCTCTTCAGCTTCGACCACTGGTCAGACACCAGCTATGTTAAAACACAATTATTGATGTGGTCACTCAAAGAACAAAACAGACGAAGAACTAAACAGGAAAGTCGACATAATCAATGACACTAATTACAACAAAACCTGGAACAGCATAGCATTGCTCGATGAAGTTCTCCACTCTCCTCCATCAGAGTTCCAGAAGAATTTATAAAGAATTTCTGACACAACTTCTAGAACAGGATCAGAAAATCTGCAACATGCTAACTGACCTGAAATTCAAAAGAGAGCATGAAATCACATGGAGAAAGGCCAGAGTCTACGAAATTTTAGCAAGTGTTAACCCTAGCGTGTAATACTTTATAAATATTTCATTAAAGAAGGCAGCACATGCAACCTTTCACGATGTTGCAACAATTATACTACAACTTCGATATTGAAAGGTTGATGTGTGATGGGAAACTTCTTTGAAACGACGATATTGGAACAATGATACTGGAATGATAACATGTAAAAAGAATCATCAAACATTCGAACAAAGGAATGTAATCGGAGAATAGCGGCTGAATCAAGAGAAAGATGCATTTGAGAGAGAGAGAGACACTCACAGATATCAGCGAGAGAGATTTGAATGTGGAGCCAGATAATTATGTCTTATTTATAGGATTAGAAATTAGAATATATGATTTGAATTTTGAATTTTGAATGTGGAGCCAGAATTTTGAATTTGGAACTGGATTTGAGGGAGGGATGAAAGTGTGGAGCCAGAAAGTTGAACCGAGAACAGATGTTTGATTATAAAATTTTGAATTGAATATGGAGCCAGGATTTTGAATAATTAGAGGTTTAAGGCAGTGGTTTGATGGCAGACCTTTGGAATATAAATGTGGGCCAACTTTGAATTTTAAAGTCTTTTAATATTAGGCATTATGGTGTAATAATGACATACGAAAAGTCTTGTTGGACATGCTCTCCTGCTGACACATCAGCTTTTCTTATGTCACTTGGATTTGTCCTTTTATAGAAAGTATAGATTTTAACAATTTGGGTGTATCTACATATTGTTTGTAATGAAAGATTGCGATTTTATTCAGGATTATTTAACATATGTTTGTTTGTTTCGTTTCTATTCATAAACCCTTATTTGTCTTTGTTTGTGTTTATTAACGTTTGTTTGAGTTTGTTATGTACAATTAATTAACAAACACGAAGATACTCATTTCCTTAATGAATAAACACAAACATAAAATCTTCTTTCGTATATAAAAAAGATAAGTATAAATTTATTCATATTGGTGTTGTGCAAATTGCATTCAAACCTTTGACTTTAGAAGGTCTACCAGAAAGCTTTATAGCAGCTTTAAGAGATGGTAGAAATCGAGATTATAAACAATCTCTAATAGGGATAGTTCAGTCTAGTCTGGCACATGGTCCAGTTTATTTTAATGTTTATCCAAATTTACAATTATCTTTAACTGATGTTAATATAACAGATGCTTTAACACTAAATATTAAAACACCTGGATATAATTATATTCCTGGATCAGAGGTAATATGCATCTGTTATAGAATATATTATAAACCATTATTTACACTAAACCCTCATTGTAAAATGGTAGATAAACCATTAAATGAAACAATAGTTATAGAAACTAATTTTGGTAAATCAAATATTACTACTAGGAGAAAAATAAAGTGGGAAGAAATAGTGTTAGGGGAGGATTTTCTAGCAATTAGTGATCCTTATTCGTTATCCTAATTAATGATCATTACTTCTGTGACAGATAGTGATCCTCAGAAGAGCTTCAGGATCAGGATCATGGATCACTTTAAGGATCCTCGTACTGACGATTGTTTATTTGTGTTTTGTATTACTTCGCAGGAATAACAAGCTTGACTTGGTCTTGGCAACGTTACTATGGAATATTCCACGGGTATTTCGCACATGTTTGACTGGAAATGGGCGTTGTGGAGAACGTGGGAGATTGGCACGAAAGTCGGATAGTTAGTTATTGTAGTTAACTTCTATTTTAAAAGGGGTAACGAGCTAGAATTTAGAACACTTAGCCATTTTCAGCTACACACACTCTCATATACTCGCACACTTGAAGCTCTCGACGAACATTCATTAGTTTTCACTCACTTTTACACATTTCACGATAGTGATCCTTGTACCTAGCTCGTTACTATCCGGAGTTGTAAACACTTATTCATTTATTTGAGTTTGGTGATCGGTAGTTTCCATCACCCGGGGTTTTTTGTGCCGGAGATCAACTCTTGATCAAGGGCTTTTTCCCCGTATAAATCCTTCTGTCATTTGTGCAATTTGCATTAAAGTGATCCTTGTCATTGTTCTACATTATTAGCATCATACCCCGTAACAGAGAGTTTGGTTGCAATATCCTCATTAGATTTTTTGACCAAAACAGTTTGGCGCCCACCGTGGGGCAATTGGTGCTTCATCCTTAGAAAAATTCGCATTTTTGTGCTCATTTCAGTTCACTACAACCAAGCAAATGGCTTCCTCAGCGAAGAATGCTTCAAATTTGATGCCCTCATTCACTTCTTCACAAGGCGTTCCCCCTTTGCCTCCACCACCTTCTGGATCCCAGAAGAATGCTGAGAATGCTGCGAAGAAACCAACTCCCATTTTCTCAAAACCTCCAACTTCTTCTGCTTCTTACACTCCCACTACTAGTGACATGTTTACTTTGATTTTGCAGATGAAGGATCAGATACGGCAACAGGATAAGACCAATGAAAGGATTCTCAAAGAAATCGGAGATCTCAGGAAGCAAAAGAAAACGGCAGAGGATTATTCCCCACTGGTGCCAAAATCTTTGAATTTTGATACTCCGGTGATTACTTCTCAGCCATCAGTGGTTCCAGATGTTCAATATGTGGGTGGACCAAAAGGAGTGCACTATGGAACAACAACAGTGACCCAGGCATCAGGTTCATATTTCCAGCCAGCGGGATCCTATCCTCAGCATATGGGATCCCTCACGAATTCAGGAGGATATTCAGGAGCGCAGCAGGTTCAAGGATCCTCCTTTGTTCCAGGATCATCCCAGGTTCAAGGATCCTCCTTTGTTCCAGGATCATCCCAGGTTCAAGGATCCTCCTTTGTTCCAGGATTATCCCAGGTTCAAGGATCCTCCTTTGTTCCAGGATCATCCCAGGTTCAAGGATCCTCCTTTGTTCCAGGATCATCCCAGGTTCAAGGATCCTCCTTTGTTCCAGGATCATCCCAGGTTCAAGGATCCTCCTTTGTACCAGGATCGTCCCAGTTTCAGGGATCCTTCCAGATGCCAGGATCCTTGAGGAGTTTGCAAACAGGAAGTTCAGATGTCCATCAGGGAGATTTTATTCCAATGCAGACCAATGCTTCTACTGGTCCCTCGATCATTCCAGAGCCCCAACAATATGGATTAACATCCAATCTCCCTAATCTGAATCCAATGGGAGGTAACACTTTTAATAATTCTTATACTACTAACCATGGTCTTATGCAGGATCCAGGTATCAATCATGCCATGGCTAGAGAATTGCAAAAGCTAAAGGATATGATATCAAGTGTTCCAGGAGTGGTCAAACCTATCCCAGAGATTGCTGATGGGAGCCACAAGATATCTCGCTTTGCACCACCAATCTGTGATGCTGAGATACCCAAGAGGTTCCATGTGCCAACAATAAAGCTGTATGATGGTTCGACGGATCCTGAAGAACACATAGCACAATACAGGGAGAGGATGGAGATCAATCCAATCCCAGAAAGGTTAAAGGAAGCGTGCCTGTGCAAGGGATTTGGATCCACTCTTACTGGATCAGCTCTCAAATGGCTGCTAAGTCTTCCCCCCTACTCTATTACCTCATTTGCTAATCTAGTTAACCTGTTTAATAATCAGTTTTCTTGTAGTAGAAAATTTGAACGATTAACTAGTGATCTATATAGGATAACCCAGGGTCATAATGAATCATTAAGGGATTACATTACCAAATTCAGTAAGGAATCCTTAGACATTCCCAACTTAGATATAGCCACGGCTGTTGAGGCCTTTAAAATGGGATTGCTTAGGGATTCGTCGTTCTATGATGATCTTGTTATGACACCATGCAGGAACTTAGATGAGGTAAGAACCCGAGCACTTAGGTTCATTCGGCTAGAGGACGACAAGAGGATCCAGGAGAGGTTAGCAGGATCCTCAAAGCAGGATAAGCAAGGATCCTCATTCAGGAACAACAAGTTCAGATCCTATAACAGATCTGATAACCAGAACGTGCATTCTGTTGATCAAGAAGAGGATGATGAGGATTATCCTCCAATTTCTGAATATTGTTTTTGTGTTGATAACAATGAACTAATCCTTGCGATGCAGAATCTAGGTGATAAAGCTAGATGGCCCAGAAAAAATGATAGGCCAGCTGCGACTAAGGATAAATCTAAGTGGTGTGCATACCATGAAGATTTTGGGCACCTCACAGAAGAATGCATTGCACTAAGAAAGGAAATTGGATACTTGTTGAGCAAGGGGCATCTAAAAGAATTGTTGGGAAGAAAAAAGTCAAGGACTCAGGATCCTGAAAGGATCCCTGAGAAGGCTCCAGCCCCTCCAGCAGATGCACAAGTAATAAACTTTATTTCTGGAGGATCAGACATTTGTGGCACATTCTTCTCAGTAGCTAAAAGGCATGCAAAGGAAACTAAAATGGATAATGGAGAAAGACCTGTTCGAACATCAAGTGTCTCCGAAGGAAAAGTCATAACCTTTGACGAGGATGACCGTGTTGATATCCAGGATCCTCATCACGATGGTTTAGTTATTACCCTTTTCATTTCTAACCATTTTTGTCCGCAGGATCCTTATAGCGGAGGAAGTTCAGTGAACATTATCCAGCTTGATGTTCTAAAGAAGATGGGTATTCCTGAATCAGATAACATACCAAGATCCTCCGTGCTCGTGGGATTTAGTGGCGAAACTAAGAATACCCTGGGGGACATTAAACTCCCAATATACATTGAAGGCTTACACTCTTATCAAAAATTGTGTTATTGACTGTTTATCTTGTTGTAATGTTATCCTTGGCAGGCCCTGGATACACGATATGAAAGCAGTCCCATCTACCTACCATCAATGTGTGAAGCTCCCTAGTCCTTGGGGAATAGTGAAGATTGATAGTGATCAGCAGGAGGCTAAGAATTGCTACACTTCATCGATGAAACCAGCCTCGAAGTCAAGGGAGCAATAGCAATCAAGGTATCCTCCAAGGGATGTCTTGGAGGCAAGAGAGCAGGATGTGGTAGAAATCCTCATGGATCCTGATGATCCTGAATCCAAAATCTATATCGGCTTAGGGATCCTTGGCGAAATGAAAGAAGACCTCGTATCCTTCCTCAAAAGGAGAAAGACTACCTTTGCATGGAAACACGAAGACATGACTGGTATATCCAAAGATGTAATCACTCACAAACTCGGCATTGACTTGTCCTTCAAACCAATCCATCAAAGGAGAAGAAAGTTTGCACCGGAAAGGAACGCCATTATCCAGGAAGAGGTAGAGAAATTGCTCCGGGCAGGTATGATTAGAGAGGTCAAGTATCCAAGATGGTTGGCCAATGTGGTTGTTGTTCAAAAGAAAAACGGAAAGTGGAGGGTATGTGTCGATTTTACCGATTTAAATAAGGCATGTCCCAAGGATCCTTTCCCATTACCCCACATTGACTCCATGGTGGATGCAACTGCGGGTCATGAACTGTTAACTTTTATGGATGCTTCATCTGGATTCCAACAAATCCAAATGGAACCATCCGACCAAGAGGATACAGCCTTCATGACTCCAACTGGTATATACTGCTATATTGCTATGCCGTTCGGACTAAGAAATGCAGGTGCAACATATCAAAGGCTGGTGAATATGATGTTCAAGGATCAGATTGGACAAACTATGGAGGTTTACATAGATGATATGGTGGTAAAATCCATAAAAGCTGAGGATCACCTAAGGGACTTGGAGGAAGCATTCGATATCCTTGACAAATATAACATGAAACTTAACCCTTCAAAATGTCACTTTGGTGTTAAAGCAGGTAAATTCTTAGGATACATGGTAACCAAGAGAGGAATTGAAGCTAGCCCGGAACAAATCAAAGCAATAGTGAACATCAAATCTCCGGCCAATGCTAAGGATGTCCAAAGGCTAACAGGCAGGATAGCAGCTTTGAACAGATTTATATCCAAATCCTCGGAGAAGTGCAAAGAATTCTATGATATCCTAAGGAAGAACAAGAAATTTGAGTGGACCGAGAAGCATGAAAATGCTTTAAGAGCCCTCAAAGATTATCTGTCCTTAACCCCGGCCTTGATGAAACCAGAAAAAGGCGATGTGCTATCCTTATATCTTGCAGTATCCTCAAAAGCAGTAAGTGCGGTCCTTGTTAAGGATCATGAAGGTACACAACATCCTGTCTATTATGTAAGTAAAAGTTTACTTGATGCCGAATCCAGGTATTCACACCTTGAAAAGCTTATTCTTGCATTGATTATGGCATCTACTAAGTTGAGACATTATTTTGAAACTCATGTTATTGTTGTTAAAACTAATTTTCCAATTAAGAATGTCCTCAGGAAACCAGAGATGTCAGGAAGGATGGCTAAGTGGGCAGTGAAGCTAAGTGCATATGATATAAGATATGAGCCTAGGACAGCCATCAAATCCAAGCATTAGCTGACTTTGTGGCTGATTTCAGTAGTGATTTACAAAAAGAAGCTGAGTTAGAAGTCCAGCAGCTAGAAGAGACCAAGGATCCTTAGATACTCTATACTGATGGATCCTCAAATGTCAAAGGCACAGGGCTTGGAATACTACTAAAATCGCCACATGGGGACATAATACCCCATTCTATAGCTTGTGAGTTCCAAACCACTAACAATGAGGCTGAATATGAAGCCTTAATTGCTGGTTTGCAAATTGCAAAGCATATGGGGATCAGGTATCTTGAGGTACATGTAGATTCATTGCTAATTACAAACCACTTTAATGGATCCTATGCTGTTAAAGGTGAAAAGCTAACCAAATATCTTGAGATAGTCAAAAGTTTGGCACTCTCTTTTGTTTCCTTTAGTTTGACGCAGGTACCAAGGGAAGAAAATACAGAGGATGATGCATTGGCTAACTTAGGATCATCCTTGAAGATCCCGGAGGATATCAAGATCCCTATTATCCATATCCTGACCCCGGCTATCGAGGATCATGTGGCTATGGAGATAGGAAATGATTCTGCAATTATCCCTAGTGAGGGTACTCGATCCCATTCAGGATCAGGATCATGGATCTCACCGATTATGAGATACTTACAACATGGAGAGATTCCTACAGGAGAAAACCCTAGGGCTTTCAAATCTAAGGTATCTCAATTCACTATTTTAAATAATATGTTGTATAGACGATCTCTTGCAGGACCTTACTTGAGATGCATTGAGGATCCTGAAATCCAAGAAGTTTTAAAAGACTTCCATGAAGGAGATTGTGGAAACCACACTGGGGGCAGGGCATTATTCTCAAGAATCCTGAGGATAGGATACTACTGGCCAACCATGAAGAGAGATGATGTGGAATATGCTACGAGATGTGATCCTTGTCAGAGACACAGCAATATCCTTCATCAACCAGCTGAATTATTGCATCCTATATCCTCCTCTTGGCCTTTTATGAGATGGGGTATGGATATAGTTGGTAAGGCACCTGGTGGAAAAGTATTCATGTTAGCTATGACTGATTACTTCTCCAAGTGGATAGAGGCTGAAGCTTTTGCCCAAGTCAGAGAAAAGGAAGTTATATCCTTCATTAAAAGAAATATTATAACTAGATTTGGAATTCCTTCTGAGATTATATGTGATAATGGTTCCCAATTTATTGGGGACAGAACCACTAACTTTTGTGACAGCTGGGGGATTAAGATGATAACATCAACACCAGTCCACCCACAAGCTAATGGTCAAGCAGAATCATCCAACAAGATCATCATCAACAATTTGAAGAAGAAGCTTGGATCCAAGAAAGGGAAATGGGCAGAAGAACTACCCTATGTGCTTTGGGCTGATAGGACAACCCCTAAGAATGCTACTGGTCAAACGCCATTCTCTTTGGTATTTGGGGCAGAATCAGTGATCCCAACAGAAATGGTGGTTCCAACTGCTAGAACAAGTACCCGTGATCCTGAGGAGAATGATGAGAACTTGGCTCAAGACCTGGATACTATTGAAGAAATCAGGGATTTGGCTAGGATAAGGATGGCCAGTTATCAACAAAGAATGGCTGGTGCTTACAACAAAAATGTCAGGATCAGGAGGTTTCAAGTTGGAGATATGGTATTAAGGAAAGCATTTCAGAATACCACCAATCCTGCTGATGGAAAATTGGCTCCAAAATGGGAAGGCCCTTATTTGATTGAAGCTGAAGCAGGAAAGGGGGCATATAGATTGCTAACCATGGAAGGTGATTTGCTACCAAGAGCTTGGAATGCTGTCCACTTGAAGAAATATTTCATGTGAGCAGGATCCTCATGGCACAGATGATCCTCACGATAGGGGTATCCTTAAAGGATCCTTAACAGTTTCAGTGATCCTTACTTGGGTAATATCCTAAACTTGAACTATTTCATTTCTTTATTTTCTCATATAAGGATAAGGATCATGTATCCTTTATCCATCTCTCACGTGAGTTTGATTTTTGAAAGTTCAGGTATCCTTAGCATAACATTGGTTATCCGCAGAAGCAATTCGTTCCGTGGGTTTAACCCCAGTTATTTGGGCTTGACCCCAGTTCCGCCTGTAGCGCATGATGATCCTGGTATAGTTCAAGGCAGTGGGACCAGTACTCGTTTTAGGGGCTAATAATTCCATTGTACTGGCTATGCCTAGGATCCTACGTATAATGGTAGACGTACCATACATCCGTTCCTAAGGTTTCTAACGTTTTCACGTTAGCTAAGGTTTCTAACGTTTACACGTTAGCTAAGGTTTTGGCATTTTCATGTCACTAAGTTTGGATAGTCGCCAGTTAGGGCCATACTCCAGTTTACATACGATCCTTGGGCTTGTCCCCAGTTATCCTTGGGCTTGTCCCCAGTTGCTAACTCTTTTCTTACATTGGCTTAGTCCCAAGTTATGCTCTATTTCAGGTCCTTGAAGATAGGCAACTAGGGATCCTTGATCCTTACTTCTCTCTAAGGTTTGTCTTATAGTTATCCTTATTATGGTTAGGATCCTAACTTGGATCCTCAGGTATGATCCTCAATTGTTTTTATCCTATTCATTGTTTATTTGAATAACCCTTAGAATTTGACAACTAGACTCGTGATCCTTAAAAGATATTGTTTTTTGGGATTCTTCAACTATAGGATATTTGATCATGGATCATGTCCTAAATGTTTTCAATCTGACTTGTTCAAAATTGTTTATTCAATAAATGTGCACCGAAACAAAGGAGAATTAAAGAAACAAAAGGATAACAATACAAGATAAGTGCCAAAAGGTTAAGATTTTATTTATTAACAAAAGACTAACCCTTAAAAGGTTGTCAAAATTACCTACCCGAGCATCTACCAGCAAAACGTGGCCCGTCCGCTGGGGTAGGTAAAGGGTGTCCATGATAATAAGTTCAAAGATAGTGCAGGAATATAAAGGCAGCAGGATTACAATGGCTTCATCCCCCAAACAGAGGATTCCTCCACCAATTGCAATCCTGCCTATTGTCCAAAGGATCATACATGATCCTTGATCCTAAAAACTATTGTTCAAGTACAAACCATCAAATTGTTCGACATCACAACCACAAAAAGCTACTACCAAATTTAAAAATTGGGCTCCGGCTGCGTCTAAGAATGTCCATCATCGCCCAATCATGCAGCCTAAACCTTCGCTGCATTACCACCTCCAGCACCACTTGTTTCACCACCTTCACCCTTGCCTCCAGCTTCAATCGCCAGGATCTCTTCAACCTCCTCAGCCTCTTCATCGTCCAGTTCAGCTAGCCTTGCCTTCCAGCCTTCAACATCCCAGGTGCTCTTGTCAAAAGCAGGATCCTGAGCTTCCAAGGCCATTTGCAGCTTGGTCTTGTACATTGTTATGGCGGCAGAGACTTTGGCGTCTTCGGTGATCTCACGCTTCTCATAGTCAACATTGATCAGCACCTTGGCCGTCTCCTGTTTGGCATTCCAGACTTCCTTCTGAAGATCAGCAATTGCAAGGTCTTTGAGCACTGCAACCTGCTGGAGGTCAGCAATCTTCCTATCCTGATCCTCAACGTGGCCAACATAATCCTCAATCTCAGAGAATTTCTGCAAAAAGGATAAAAGATAAGGTCAGGATTAAGTGATCCTCAAATCAGCAGGATATACCAGTAGGATATGTCAACAGGATATATGAGCAGAGACAGTGATCCTTACCTCATTAAAGTACTCAAGGAATTGATGGCGGATCAGAGGCAGACCCTGCAGATCCTCAGCTTCAGAGGCTTTTCTTTTCTTGATTGCCTTTCCTTTGAGGGGTGCCTTGGGGACCGAAGCTGTCGGACTGGTAGGAGCTTTTCTCTTGGAGGATCTGACAGTAGTGAGATCAGTGACATTGAACTTTGAAGCAGACTTGGTGGATTTTCCAGCACCTACACAACCAAAACAAGATAAGTATCTTCACTTAATTTATATTTCACTATTTATTTAAATTTTAAACAAGGATACTTACTTGACATCGTGACAGAGCCTGAGGATACCTCCTGTGAATCTTGGGTTGTTGTCTTGAAAGATCTTGTCTCAGGGTCAAGTTTCTTGAAAGCAAGGAGCCTCTCTTTAGCAGCAGGGGACAATCTGAGGTGAGAGACGGTGATAGCTGCATAACAAGAAAGCAAAAATATAAGTGATCCTTACGTCAAAAGAAAGTTTCTGGTGATCCTTCTCATGATCCTCCACCCTACCATGGGTAGCCCATTTCTTGGGTAGATCCTTTCCATCCTCAATAGAATCTCTCTTGATAAAAAAGAAACGCCGTTTCCAATTAGCATCGTTTTTGGTGGCTTTGAAGATCGGGTGTTCTTCACCGGCTTTACGTTTAAACAAATAGCGATGAGAACCAAAGGTAGTAAGATCATACAGCTCTCCCAGCTCTGACATTCCTAGGTCTATTCCTTCCTGCTCGATGATCCTTTCAAGGGTGTATAAAACCCTCCAAATCATCGGCATGGCTTGAATATAAGAGATGCCGGTTAGGGAAAAGAAAGATTGGGTGAAGGCTGGGAAAGGATATGTATAGCCTATGGTGAAGGGAGTGACGGGGAAAGCAACCCACTTGTCGGAGATATGATCACTCAGGGCATTGGGGTCAAAAGGTCTAAACTCGGTGTTCGCCGGGAAGCAGTGGCGGATCCTATCGATCTGTGCATCATTGAAACAGCAGCGTTCTTTAATGGAATCTTCGATGATCCCCTGGCTTTTCGGAGGGCTGTTCTTCGGGTGATCCTTGGCTGGGGAATTCCGGAGCAACATCTTTGATGGAATGGTGGAAAGGAATGAAAACAGAGCAAGAGAGGGAAGAAGATGAAGAGAGAGTACCTGATTATCTTTGGAATGCAGTTATAAAGGGAGTCTTTCTGAAAATTTAAATGCATTTGATTCTATCCCTATCTCCTATTTATAATCATGATCGTGCAGGGTTGTCACTTCTGTGACGTCATGGTTGCAACGGATAGTTCAACAATAACGGCTATATTTACGATAGTTAGTTGCGGATAAGATCAAGAAAACATAACTCGCTCATTTTACATACCACTCCTTATATTTTGGGGGCAATTGTTAGGGGAGGATTTTCTAACAATTAGTGATCCTTATTCGTTATCCTAATTAATGATCCTTACTTCTGTGACAGATAGTGATCCTCAGAAGAGCTTCAGGATCAGGATCATGGATCACTTTAAGGATCCTCGTACTGACGATTGTTTATTTGTGTTTTGTATTACTTCGCAGGAATAACAAGCTTGACTTGGTCTTGGCAACGTTACTATGGAATATTCCACGGGTATTTCGCACATGTTTGACTGGAAATGGACGTTGTGGAGAACGTGGGAGATTGGCACGAAAGTCGGATAGTTAGTTATTGTAGTTAACTTCTATTTTAAAAGGGGTAACGAGCTAGAATTTAGAACACTTAGACATTTTCAGCTACACACACTCTCATATACTCGCACACTTGAAGCTCTCGACGAACATTCATTAGTTTTCACTCACTTTTACACATTTCACGATAGTGATCCTTGTACCTAGCTCGTTACTATCCGGAGTTGTAAACACTTATTCATTTATTTGAGTTTGGTGATCGGTAGTTTCCATCACCCGGGGTTTTTTGTGCCGGAGATCAACTCTTGATCAAGGGCTTTTTCCCCGTATAAATCCTTGTGTCATTTGTGCAATTTGCATTAAAGTGATCCTTGTCATTGTTCTACATTATTAGCATCATACCCCGTAACAGAGAGTTTGGTTGCAATATCCTCATTCGATTTTTTGACCAAAACAAATAGAATTTCCAGAAATTTGGGTATTAAATAATTGTACTCCGAAACAACAATATGTAGATAATAATCCTATAAATATTATACAAACATCTGAAGGATCTGTTCAAATACAGTTTGATCAATATAAACCTAGAATATCTAGGACTATGTCATCTTGGTCTTCAAATTATCACATATCCCCTTTAGGATATACTGTTAGAAGTCCTTCCAGAGCTTCCACTTCTCAAATAAGAGAAGAACTACCTGAAAATAGGGTTGAAGAATTAAGAATTAATTCTGATAATATTGTAAGAGGTGTTTATAAGCCTAATGAACCGGAATTAACCGAGTCGGAAATGAATTTTTCAATTTAATGGATAAACAGAAAAAATTGATTTTAGTCCAGGTTCTCTGGCAAGAAAAATTATTAGCGAAGAATTTAAACAAGAAAAATGGAAGTTGTTTAGAGATTGGTTTTTCAAAAATTTTGATAGCCAAGATACAAAAATGTTTCAAGAAGTTTTCTATAAAGAACTTTCAGAAGAAAATAAAGTTATACTTTTTGTTCCCTGGTTTATAAATAAATATACTAATAGTATGATTTCTGTTATACAGAGAGAATACAATGTTAATGGGAAAATTTTAAAAACAAGTTTTCCTCCACATCAACCTTTTAAAATAGAAAAGGATAATGAAACCAGGTATTACCAGGCTTTCCAAAAATTGTTGGAACATGATACTTTGCCAATTACTATTTCACATATAAATAATATTTTTAAACAACAAAATTATACAAATATTTATTTGATTTGTTTAGGTGAACAATTGAGTTCAATAAATGATAGAATAAATGAATTAACTAATGGAAAATTGGTATTTAATAAACCAACCTTTGCCCAGTTGGTAAATAATAATCCAACGTACAGAATTGGTATATAATAATCCTACCTATCAACATGTTGGCACTCAATGGACCTCCGTTAGTTTTTTTTAACTGAAGTTAGTTTTTAAGTTTTATTTATTACACAAACAGTCCCTGTAGTTGTAATTTACTAGTTTTAACTATGAGTTAATAGCCAAAATGGTCCCTGAGGTTAATAGCCACAGCACCGCCACCACCACCACCGCCCCGCCACCACCACCACCACCGCACCGCCACCACCACCACCATCGCCACAGCACCTCCACCACCGTAACCATCGCCACAGCACCACCACCACCATTGACGCGTTTCCATTTTTTTCGTTCAATGATGAATCTGTACACCTTCTTACAAATCAAAACATCGAATCCTTATCATCTCTTAATTTTCGGAAACTTTAATCACCAAAACGGGATTTCCAAAAACGCATTTTCGAACTCTATAAAACCGAAACCACCATCACGTAAACTCACACATCTCGACATCCTCTCACCTTCTTCTGTTCCGATAAACAACCCACCTGAGACACCGTCATCGCCGGAGCTTTTACGATCCGTTTTACCGCTCTCCAACCTCACCGCAAACAACCAAAACCTCGTCTGCTGGACTTGCAATCCGCCGGAGATCGGAGGCGCTGCCGGAATTTACGCCGGAGTTTTCACGATGGATCTCGACTCAAATCGCCTTGTTCGGTATACCTTCACATTCTATCTTGTTCTTGGTTATATAGAACTGTTATATATAACAAGTGTTATATATAAATATTGTTCCTTAGTTTCTTTTCTTTTAGAATCATGTGCAAACAATTTAATCAAAGGCTAAAACAAGATCCGTGGGTTTGGGTTGTTTCTCGGCTGAGTTTATTTAAAAGAAAGATGCTGATCATAGTTGTTATAGAAAAAAAGTAACAATGTGCAGTTGGGTGGGTCTCCTTTCTGTTCGTTATAGCATGCTAATCATGAAGTAGACTTGTGGGTGTGTGCGTGTGGTGGTGGTGGTGGTGGTGGTGTTGTGGCGATGGTTACGGTGGTGGAGGTGCTGTGGCGATGGCGATGGTGGTGGCGGTGCGGTGGTGGTGGTGGTGGTGGCGGTGCTGTGGCGGTGGTGGTGGTGGCGGTGGTGGTGGTGGCGGTGCGGTGGTGGTGGTGGTGGTGGTGGCGGTGCTGTGGCTATTAACCTCAGGGACCATTTTGGCTATTAACTCATAGTTAAAACTAGTAAATTACAACTACAGGGACTGTTTGTGTAATAAATAAAACTTAAAAACTAACTTCAGTTAAAAAAACTAACGGAGGTCCATTGAGTGCCAACATGTTGATAGGTAGGATTATTATATACCAATTCTGTACGTTGGATTATTATTTACCAACTGGGCAAAGGTTGGTTTATTAAATACCAATTTTCCTTAACTAATTATATAAAAGGTTTAAAAAATTCTCCTATGAAGCAAGAGGAGAAAAAGGAAGTTGTTGCTGCTCCAGCCATACAACCTCCTCCTGATATAAAAGATTTTAAATTAAAATCTAATACTGAAATATCAGATTTATTAGATAAAAAATTACAAGTTTTAAATGAAAAATTTTCAAATTTAAGAGTAAATACTTTAACAAAAGAATTCGTAAATTCTATTGATAAAGATAATTATCAAGAGAGAATTAATGAAGAAATAAGAAAACTTGATAAGTTTGCTAATAAACCAACTCAACGGATGTATTATTATCCTAGACCAACTCCACAAGATGTTCTAATAGAAGAACAAGAATATGTTATAAATAATTCTTATCATGGTAAACATATCTATGAATGGAACATAGATGGTTTGTCTGAAGGACAAATCTATAATACTATACACAGAATGATGATGTATAGTACAATTTGTAAAAGTAATGATAATTCGGATGAGAATATTGCTAAAATGATTATAGCAGGTTTTACTGGTCAATTAAAAGGCTGGTGGGATAATTATTTATCAGAAGCCGATAGGAATAAAATTCTTACTACTGTAAAAGAAGAAGATAATAGACAGATTCCTAATGCAGTTTATACACTGGTTGTCAATATTGTTGATCATTTTACATGTAGATGGTCTGATAATTCTGAAAATACTAGAACTTTATTACAAAATCTAAGATGTAAAACTCTTACATCTTTTAGATTGTATAAAGATACTTTTTTAAGCAGAGTAATGGAACTCCCTGAGTCTAATAGTACTCATTGGAAATCTAAATTTATAGATGGATTACCTCCTTTATTTGCTGAAAGGGTTAGAAAAAACCTTAGAAAAGGAGAAGTAAGTATTAATTATGAAAATTATACTTATGGCAAGTTAATAGGAACTTGTGTCCAAGAAGGTTTAGCCTTATGCAATGAAATAAAACTTAATCAACAAATTAAAAGGCTTCAAGAAATCTTGGTGTTCTTGGTGTGTCCTCCTAGAGGTATAAATTATTTCCATTTGAATCTGCCAATATCCAGATTTTAAATCAAATTTTGAAAATATGATAGCATTATTTAATCTATCTAACAAATCTTTTTTGTTAGGTATAGGATACCTAATCCATTTCAAAACTTTATTCAAAGGTTTATAGTTTATTACTAACCTGGGAGCTCCTCTTTCTTGCTCTGAATGTTTATTAACATAAAATGCAGTACATGACCATGGAGACTTTGAAGGTCTTATCAAACCTTTATCTACCAAAGCTTTTATTTCCTTTTTGCATAATTCTAAATATTCAGAATTCATTTGACATGGTCTTGCTTTTGTAGGAATTTGACTTTCATTAAAGTCATCTTCATAAGGAAGGGAAACAATATGTTTCTTTCTATCCCAGAAAGCATTAGGGCTCCATGGCTCTGATACCATAAGGGGCAGGACCTTATGGGGAAAAATATTAAAACCCAAAAAAATTATAAATAGAGAGTCAGGAATAATTATTTATTATATACATGTTTAAAAACTTTTAAACCTAGGTCTGAATCTTCAGACCTTGGATAATTTCACATATACATCAACTGGCAGGCTTGATTAGCACAAGATCAGTGCAGGCCTGTGCCCTTAAAACGCCTATTCAAACGGCTAACAAAACGGACTGCCATAATTCGACCACTATGCTAATAATCTGCCTGTTTAGTATATAACCAGTCCGAAATTATCCAGACTTAAGTTTGAAAATTTTAATTTCCAGACTTTTTTTTAAGTCATAGATTATAACCTTATCATGATTTGATTCAACACTAAGATGATTCTTACCCTGTCATTAGGCTAATGAATATCAGAGAAATTTAAAGAAAATAATCTAAAGGAAATAATTTATACCTCTAGGAGGACACACCAAGAACACCAAGATTTCTTGAAGCCTTTAATCGGCACAGATTTTTTTATTATTCAGAATATTTTACAAGGGGGAGAAGAGAATTTGATCGTAAGATCAGGCACACCTAAAACTAAAGACTTGAGCTCCTTTTATAATGAGAGCTTCAAGGTTCAAACAAAACGGAAACAGTAAATTACAATAATTATACATCAATTATTTTTCAAAATTTTCAAAAGTAGACATTATTATGTCTGGCATGATTCGTTTTTAATAATTCACTCTGTCCCACATGGTGGACAGTCTTCACTTTATTCTTTTGTCTTCTTCTGTAACATCATTGGATCTTCTGCAGCATCATTGGATACCGACTTCTTGAGCTCCTCTTTGAAATCTTCAATCATAATTTCTAATTCTTCTTGAAGAATTTCTTCATCTGAGCCATATGGGTCTTGAGATTCTCCTGCAAGAATATTTTCTTCTTCTGCTTCTGAACAATTTGATAAAGACTTATCTGATATATGATCAGTTTGAATAATTTTTCCCTTAAGATTTTTCATCAAATCCTTTTTCATTTCTTTAAAATATGTAGCCAATATTTCTTTTTTAGAAATACTGTTTTCTCCTTGCATCTTGAGTTTCTGGGTTATTTCCTAGAATGGACTTGGAGATTCTCTCTGAGCTTGTAATTGGATTTGCTTAGAATATAATTCTATAGTTTCCTGAATTTTTTGCAATGTTTCTTGACCTTCTGGAACACCATCTTTGTCCAGCTTCATCATTTTCTTCCAGAATTTTGTATAAAAAACTCTTCTTAAACAAGGAATTTGTTGTTGGGTATAACCCACCTCTGGAGACCATTTCCAGATCCATGGAATTCCAAATTGAATAAAAAAGTGACATAGAGATAATCCTTCTATTAGGACTCTTTGATGTTGTAATTCGATCAATGTGGGAGATATTTCTACCCATCTATTATAATTTTCTCTTAATTTTTCTGGTAAAATTCTTACCGAAGGGCCATATGATAGCCACCATTTATAAACCCAATTTGGGATGTCCCGTTTATAAACTTCTGGACATATTTTGAAAAACCATGAATGTTTCTTCTTTGAATTTTCATATAACAGGGCTTTATTAAATGCCTCGATATAATCACAGTAATTAAATTTAATAGGGACCCTTGTATCAGGATGATACATCTCTCTATCCTTTAAAGAAGAGGTTCCCCATTCTTCCACAGATATTATCTGCTTTATAATTATTTTACTAAAACTAAATTCCTGGGTATTTCCAGCCATATAATGGTGAATATCACAAGATTCTGTGACTTTGAGAATGTTTTCATAATAATGTCTCTGTTTATATGAAACAGTCGGATATGATCCGTTATCCAAGTACCTTGTAATTAAGGTCCATGGTTGGTCTTTCCATTTTAAATCTTTAAATTCTAAGAGCAATATTATCTCCTTATTTGGATTTTGCTCGTATAAACCCTCATCAGAATCTTCTGTCACAATATTGACATAGGATGAATTATCCTTTCCTTCAACTCTAGCTTTATAGGCTAAAAATTCTTGAAATAATTTATCATCATTATCATTTCCCCTAGTATTACTGGAGGTTGATGCAGTATTTGCAATGTTGGCGACTATTAGCCTTTGATGAGCAATTTTCCCAAGAACTCTTTCATTGCCATAGGGTCTTAATTGACCCCGACCACCTCTTCCTCTTCCTGTATTAGGAAGGGGTTGTTTCCCTCTATCTCGAGGATACATTCCTGAAAGTATAAAATCAGGCAGCAGAGATTATTTTCTCATTTTCTTCAAGAATCTTTATTTGATTCTTAAAATGATGTAATTTGGTAAATTGTTCTGAAAGCTTATCAGCTCTTTCAGCTGGATGAATATTATAATTATTCATCAAGTCATAAATTCTATATTGAGTAACCCTTATTAGGATATTGTATTCATCAATTTCATTCTCTATATTATTATAAACTATCTTCAAAGGTCCTTTAATCTTCTTCATGAGACCTGTGAATATCAATAAAATTCTTGAATTATTCATTTAAATATTCTCTAGTTAGAAAATCAGGTAAACTATTATCAGTTCCCTTTTTATAAATTATTTCAAAATCAAACGGGGCAAGATGAGATTGCCATCTAGCAAACATGTAACACCCCGAAAAAAATATAAATCCTTATATTAAAATTCTAAGGAAATAACAAACAAGAATTTACAAACTAGGAACTTAACCTAGTTAAATTCAAGTCTTGAATTTAATTCATAATATGGCTAAAACACTTAAACTTAAAGGAAAATCATAGTTAAGGGTTTAAACTTGTCAAAATTGAAAGATAGTTACTAATTGTAACAAAACCAAACCAAACACACCAAAATTGGTATGTCTGGTCGATCAGAAGAACCAGGGGCGACACCCCCATCTTCCATATCTCAAAAATCTACTTAAAATCTCAAATTGGAGGTGCAAATCTGGTCCAAACGAAAATCCGAGCATAGAATCGTGATCCTCGTCCCAAGGGGATTACAAGGTATGTAAAATTTAAGGAAAACTCTCAACTTGAAATTTTCATGAATTGGGAAAAATCTGAAATTAGGGTTGCATGTGTATGTTATGATGATTGAGGAACAACTATAGTGTCTAAGGACAAACCCTAGATCAATAGAAGTTGAAATCATAAGAAATTTTGGGGTGAAACCATAAACACCATGGTAGGTGATTAGTGAGTCATGTGTAATTGGATGAACACTAGAAAGTAGATTGTTAATCTAGAGTAATTTGGCAATTTTGAAGTGATTTCAGCAATTAGAAGCTAACAATCATGTAAATTGATTGATTTATATGAAATAGAGTTAAATGAAAAACTAAAGATGTGATGTTTAATCATGTAAAAATCTGCTTATGAAGTGTTTGTTGAAATGCCTCTATGAAGGCTTAAAAACTGAAATTTTGAGTTTAAACGCATAATCATGATTTTCGGTGTATTATGCGAATTATGATTTGAAGAGAGTTCTAAACATTTGATGAATGAACTCTATAGGAACGGGCGCATGAGCGTCAAGTGGACAAGCGAGTGGCGAACCACGTCAAAAAGGGCTACTTTGAAGGTATGTAACTTGGCGTGTTACATTTGAGTTAAATTTTTGTCGTCTAGTACGTTTGTAATTCTTTGGCAAATAAAAGTCGAGTTGGAATTAAGCGATGGTGTTCGTTAGTTCAAATAATAGGCTAAGAAATTGTTAGACCTCATTGGTTGTCATCAAAATTCGAGGAAATCCCTTAGATGAGCCATATGGGTCAAACGACAATTCAAGGCATGGAATGTAATGTAGTACATTCATTTGGTCTATGTCATCAATCATAAAAGACTTATTTGATCATGAAAAATCAGAGTATTGGTCTAGGTAAATGAGGAAATTGAGAACAAGGTTGGGCAAAACAAACAAAATACCAAAATCAGAATGTTACAGCGATTACCGTAAATTACGGTATCACCGTAATTTACGGTAGACGTCAGGTATTTACGGTGTGGATCTTCTGATTTACGGTGGCTCCATATTGAAAAAAAATTGACCACCGTAACTTACGGTGGAACCGTAAGTTACGGTAGAGTCTGAAAAGTTATAAATTTTGTAAAAATTGTAAAACCGCAAATTCTTTTCAATTGTGTTTTCAATCAAGTATTAATTCCAATTATACTAACATAAATGTTTATGCAAACATTTCAGTTTTAGGTACTCAAAGATTCTCGGATGATGATCAAGCAACCTTTGAAGAACCGAACACATACCTTTTGAAGCTTCCGGAACGTTTTAATCATACTTAGATTTTGTTCATGGGTTGTAAACAATTAAATAAACAATTTTTGAAATTTCTCAACTTAGTCATTAGATGACTAAGGTTTATGCTACTTTAAACTTATGTTAATCTATTATCTTTTGGTATAAATTAGTGATTAATTCAAGTATAAATTTAAGGGTGTTACAAGTTGGTATCAGAGCCTAAGGTTGTCAACAAAGTGTTCGGTTCAAGCTTGATCAAGCATCCGGTAAGAGTTAATCGTTTTAGTAGAAATTAGAGAATATAGAAATAAATCATGAACAAATATGCATGAAAAGAGTGTGTAAGCTCACTCAAATACAAGAAATGCATGAAACAAGAATAATTAAATCAAGTTATGAACTTGATTGAATTGAAACAAGAATAATTAAATCAAGTTATGAACTTGATTAAATTGAAACAAGAATAATTAAATCAAGTTATGAACTTGATTGAATCGAAACGAGAATGATTAAATCAAGTTATGAACTTGATTAAATCAAAACAAGTAAAGCATGTGTCATAAATGGAATGTTTAACAACCTATGTAAACATTTCAGAAATAGAGATGGCTGATGGGGGTAATGATAATGCGGTGCCAAGAGTCACCGAACAAATGAGGGAAGTGATTGCCGAAGAGGTTGGAAAGGCGATCGAAAACAGTTTGTCGGGCTTTATTGATAAAATTCAAAACACAGTTTTATCAATAGTAGAAGAGAGAATCAAGAAATTGGAAGATGATTCAAATTCAGCAAAGGAAAAGCATGGTGGACGAAAGCCTTGTTCATACAAGGAATTCATGGCCTGTAAACCACCAATATATATAATGGGGAGGTTGATCCAATTGTGTGCCAACGATGGCTAAGTGATACCGAAGGAGTATTCGAGAGAACTCATTGTGATGAAAATGACTACGTAGCTTATGGTACGGGTCAATTAAGAGGTCAAGCGAAAGACTGGTGGGATAACAAAAAGAAGGAGATTGGAAGTGAAGCGGCTAAGGCCATGACATGGGAGGAGTTTAAGACGTCGTTTCTTAAACACCGTAGTCCCAAAGCAGTCATAAATAGAATCAAGGAAGAGTTCATGCAACTCAGACACAAGGGTGAATCCATAGACAAGATCACGGGGATGTTTATGGACAAGATAAAGTTCTGTGATGATTTGGTGACAAATGAAGAACAAAAGGTCTATTACTACCATAACATGCTAAGTGCGGAGTATAGAGAGTTCATAACCCCTTCAAAATACGAGACCCTTACCGAGATTGTCAATGCTGCTCGGGAAAGGGAGATCGAACTGAAAAAAAGCATAGAACGGGGTGAACGAAGGGCACAAGATGTGAATCCAAGCCCTACTAAGAAGGCACGAACAAACGAAAGCGCAAAGAAATCTGATACAAAAGGCGGGTCGCCAAGTTGCAGAATCTGCGGGAAGGGTCATAAAGGCGAATGCCGTTACAAGGATAAGCCTTGTCCCATATGCAAGAAAACGGGACATATGGCTATATCATGCCCGGAGAAAGTGACGGTTTGTTACAATTGTTATCGAACGGGTCACAAGAAGTCAGAATGCCTGGAGCTGGTTGGAAAGAAGGATGGGCAGGAACCGAAAGGTGAAGCCCCGAAGGCAAAGGCAAGATCTTTTCAACTAACCGCCACAGAAGCAAAGGTTGAACCTGACGTGGTTTCAGGTATATTTGCTGTAAATTCAATTCCTGCACACGTGTTATTTGATACGGGTGCGAATAAATCCTTTGTTTCATATGGATTTATTCGACATCCTTCATTTGTTCTAACAAAATTACCTGTGCCTTTAGAAGTAGAGATAGGTAATAACAAGAGCTTTATTGTTTGTGATGTATGTAAAAACTGTAAACTGAGCATTGACGACGAAGAATGTTTGATAAACCTAATCCCGATGTCAATGGGAGAATTTCAAGTAGTCGTTGGGATGGATTGGCTATCTCAACATCATGCAAAGATCGTGTGTTTTCGTAAAGAGATAAAACTAACATCTCCGAGCGGGAAACACGTCACCATTTATGGCGAAAAAGGAGGCAACCCTATAGTATGCTCAATGTTGAAAGCTCACAAGCTTATGAAGCGAGGATGCAAGGCATTCATAATATACGCTAATGAGCCCGAAAAAGAATCACGAAAGATTGGAGAGGTACCGGTAGTACGAGATTATAAAGATGTGTTTCCGGAGGATTTACCGGGAATACCGCCTGAACGGGAAGTAGAGTTCGGGATCGAATTGATTCCGGGCGCGAAACCCGTAGCAAAAGCCCCGTACCGACTCGCACCGTCGGAATTACAAGAGCTGATGTCCCAAATTCAAGACCTGCTTGACAAGGGATTCATAAGGCCGAGTGTGTCTCCTTGGGGCGCACCGGTGTTGTTCGTGAGAAAGAAAGACGGGAGCATGCGCATGTGTATCGATTACCGGGAGTTAAACAAACTCACGGTAAAGAACCGATACCCGCTCCCGAGGATAGATGATTTATTCGACCAACTACAAGGTGCGAACTGGTTTTCAAAAATTGACCTTAGATCGGGGTACCACCAACTAAAGGTCAAAGAAGAAGATGTGCCGAAGACGGCTTTCCGCACGAGATACGGACATTACGAATTCCTCGTGATGTCATTTGGACTAACAAACGCACCCGCGGCCTTCATGGACCTCATGAACCGGGTTTGCAAACCAATGTTGGATAAGTCGGTCATCGTGTTTATCGATGATATCTTGGTGTATTCGAAAAGTGAAGCTGAACACGCACACCACCTACAAGAAGTGTTAGAGACACTTAGACGAGAGAAGTTGTATGCAAAATTCTCTAAATGTGCCTTTTGGTTACGAGAGGTACAATTTCTTGGCCACGTCATAAGTGCCGACGGAGTATTGGTGGATCCGTCAAAGATAGAGGCTGTGTCAAAATGGAATCTTCCGAAGAACCCTTCGGAAATTAGAAGCTTTTTGGGGCTTGCGGGATATTATAGGAGATTCATTCAAGATTTCTCCAAGATTGCGTCACCGCTAACAAAGCTAACACGGAAGAAAGAAAAGTTCATTTGGGGTGCTGATCAAGAAAAAGCGTTTCAAACGCTAAAAGAAAAGTTAACTCAAGCTCCGGTATTGACATTGCCGGACGGAGTCGAAGACATGGTGGTTTATTCGGATGCTTCATTATCAGGGCTCGGTTGCGTGTTGATGCAACGGGGCAAGGTAATAGCCTATGCCTCGAGACAATTGAAGATACACGAGAAGAAATATCTCACGCACGATCTCGAGTTGGCAGCGGTAGTATTTGCATTAAAAATATGGAGGCATTACTTGTATGGGGTAAAGTGCACCATATTCACCGACCACAAGAGCTTGAAATACTTCTTTGATCAGAAGGAGTTAAATATGCGACAAAGGCGATGGCTGGAAACGGTGAAAGACTACGATTGTGAGATACATTATCACCCCAGAAAGGCAAATGTGGTAGCGGACGCTCTAAGCAGAAAAGCGGACTATGTCCCAATACGAGTGAGGTCGATGCAACTCGTGGTGACCTCGGGTATACTTGAACGTATTCGAGAGGCGCAGTTAGAAGCAGTAAAAGAAGAAAATTGGAAGAAAGAAAGAATAATCGGTCAATTGAAAGATTTGTCGAATGGGAATCACGGGTTGAAGACTCGATCCGGAAGGATATGGGTCCCACATACTTGTGGAGTAAAGGCGCTTCTGCTTAATGAAGCTCATAAATCCCGTTATTCGATTCATCCGGGTGCAACCAAGATGTACAATGATTTGAAACAAAATTATTGGTGGCCCGGAATGAAGAGGGACGTGGCGAAGTATGTGGAAAAATGCTTGACATGTTTACAAGTCAAGGCGGAGCACCAGAAACCATACGGCAAGCTCCAACCGTTAGATATTCCGGTTTGGAAATGGGAACATATCACAATGGACCTACTGACCAAGTTGCCTAAAACGAATCGTGGTTTTGATGCCATATAGGTAGTGGTGGATCGATTGACGAAGAGTGCTCACTTCATTCCGATTCGTGAGACTTATACGTCAGAAAAGATGTCAGAAGTTTATACCAATGAAATCATAGCACGTCATGGGGTGCCGGTGTCCATCGTGTCTGATAGGGATACCCGGTTTACTTCGAATTTCTGGCGAGATTTCCAAGAGCAAATGGGGACCAAATTATTCATTAGCACTGCGTACCATCCTCAAACGGATGGACAAAGTGAAAGAACGATACAAACATTGGGGGACATGCTACGGGCGTGTATAATCGACTTTGGAGGCAGTTGGGATGTTCACCTACCGTTAGTCGAGTTTTCGTATAACAACAGTTACCAATCTAGTATTAAGATGGCACCTTACGAAATGCTTTACGGTAGGAAGTGTCGAACCCCGGTATGTTGGGGTGAAGTGGGTCCACGTGAACTCGCTCACCAAGATATAGTACGAGCCACGAATGAAAAGATCGATATAGTTCGGGCACACTTGAAAGCGGCTCAAGATAGGCAAAAGGCGTATGCTGATAAAAGGAAAAGGCCAATCGAATTCCAAGTTGGTGACATGGTCATGCTAAAAGTTTCCCCATGGAAGGGCGTTATTAGATTCAGAAAAAGGGGGAAGCTAAGCCCAAGGTTTATTGGGCCATTTAAAATTATCGGGAGAGTTGGCAAGGTAGCTTACCGCCTTGAGTTACCCGAGGAACTAAGCGGAATTCATAGCACTTTTCATGTGTCACATCTTCGGAAATGTCTAGCAGATGAGACGACGTATGTCCCCTACGATGATATCGAGGTGGATGACAGATTAAACTATGTGGTAAGACCTATTGCGATTTTAGATCGCAAGGTGAAAACCTTAAGAAATAAAGAGATCAATCAAGTAAGAGTCAAATGGGAACACAAGAAGGGTGCTGATACCACATGGGAATCCGAAGAAGAAATGCAACGGCTATACCCTACTTTATTTGGTACGTAATTCGGTTTCGGGGACGAAACCCTTTTAAGGGGGGTGGACTTGTAACACCCCGAAAAAAATATAAATCCTTATATTAAAATTCTAAGGAAATAACAAACAATAATTTACAAACTAGGAACTTAACCTAGTTAAATTCAAGTCTTGAATTTAATTCATAATATGGCTAAAACACTTAAACTTAAAGGAAAATCATAGTTAAGGGTTTAAACTTGTCAAAATTGAAAGATAGTTACTAATTGTAACAAAACCAAACCAAACACACCAAAATTGGTATGTCTGGTCGATCAGAAGAACCAGGGGCGACACCCCCATCTTCCATATCTCAAAAATCTACTTAAAATCTCAAATTGGAGGTGCAAATCTGGTCCAAACGAAAATCCGAGCATAGAATCGTGATCCTCATCCCAAGGGGATTACAAGGTATGTAAAATTTAAGGAAAACTCTCAACTTGAAATTTTCATGAATTGGGAAAAATCTGAAATTAGGGTTGCATGTGTATGTTATGATGATTGAGGAACAACTATAGTGTCTAAGGACAAACCCTAGATCAATAGAAGTTGAAATCATAAGAAATTTTGGGGTGAAACCATAAACACCATGGTAGGTGATTAGTGAGTCATGTGTAATTGGATGAACACTAGAAAGTAGATTGTTAATCTAGAGTAATTTGGCAATTTTGAAGTGATTTCAGCAATTAGAAGCTAACAATCATGTAAATTGATTGATTTATATGAAATAGGGTTAAATGAAAAACTAAAGATGTGATGTTTAATCATGTAAAAATCTGCTTATGAAGTGTTTGTTGAAATGCCTCTATGAAGGCTTAAAAACTGAAATTTTGAGTTTAAACGCATAATCATGATTTTCGGTGTATTATGCGAATTATAATTTGAAGAGAGTTCTAAACATTTGATGAATGAACTCTATAGGAATGGGCGCAGGAGCGTCAAGTGGACAAGCGAGTGGCGAACCACGTCAAAAAGGGCTACTTTGAAGGTATGTAACTTGGCGTGTTACATTTGAGTTAAATTTTTGTCGTCTAGTACGTTTGTAATTCTTTGGCAAATAAAAGTCGAGTTGGAATTAAGCGATGGTGTTTGTTAGTTCAAATAATAGGCTAAGAAATTGTTAGACCTCATTGGTTGTCATCAAAATTCGAGGAAATCCCTTAGATGAGCCATATGGGTCAAACGACAATTCAAGGCATGGAATGTAATGTAGTACATTCATTTAGTCTATGTCATCAATAATAAAAGACTTATTTGATCATGAAAAATCAGAGTATTGGTCTAGGTAAATGAGGAAATTGAGAACAAGGTTGGGCAAAACAAACAAAATACCAAAATCAGAATGTTACAGCGATTACCGTAAATTACGGTATCACCGTAATTTACGGTAGACGTCAGGTATTTACGGTGTGGATCTTCTGATTTACGGTGGCTCCATATTGAAAAAAATTGACCACCGTAACTTACGGTGGAACCGTAAGTTACGGTAGAGTCTGAAAAGTTATAAATTTTGTAAAAATTGTAAAACCGCAAATTCTTTTCAATTGTGTTTTCAATCAAGTATTAATTCCAATTATACTAACATAAATGTTTATGCAAACATTTCAGTTTTAGGTACTTAAAGATTCTCGGATGATGATCAAGCAACCTTTGAAGAACCGAACACATACCTTTTGAAGCTTCCGCAACGTTTTAATCATACTTAGATTTTGTTCATGGGTTGTAAACAATTAAATAAACAATTTTTGAAATTTCTCAACTTAGTCATTAGATGACTAAGGTTTATGCTACTTTAAACTTATGTTAATCTATTATCTTTTGGTATAAATTAGTGATTAATTCAAGTATAAATTTAAGGGTGTTACAAAACATTTGCTTAGAAACATCGTGCTTAAAATCTTTATTAAACATATATTTTGCTGCTTGACAGTCAGTTTTTATTACAAACTTTTGATTATATAAATCATCTTGAAATTTTAAAACACATTTGACTATTGCTAAAATTTCTTTTGCAATAGTAGCATAATTCTTTTGGCTATTATTCCATTTACCTGAATGGAATCTTACTAAGAATTCTTGTTTATCAATTGGAGATATTTGTTTTAATATCCCACCATATCCAATATTACTAGCATCTGTTTCAATAATTTTTCGCCAGTCTGGTTTTGCTTGCATTAAACAAGGAAGATTTTTAACATTTTGTTTAATTTTTTGAATTGCCTTGGTATGAATATCAGACCATGGCGGAGGACTCTTCTTTAATCTGTCATATAAAGCAGCTGTATCTTCTGCTAAATTTTTATAATAAGGTGAAATATAATTCAAACTTCCTAAAAATCTTTGTAATTGAGTTTTATCAGTTATTTCATCTGGAAATTTGGAAGCAAATTCAATACTTCTATTTATTGGAATAATATTTCCTTTCTCAATATTATAACCCAAAAATCTAACTTTGGTTTGAAAAATTAACATCTTTGGTCTAGATATTACTAAACCGTTTTTTTATAATTATGTTTTTGAAAATCTCTAAATGTTTAAAGTGAGTTTCAATATCTTTAGAAAATACTAAGATATCATCAATATAAACTATTATAAAATCACTGAAAGGAATAAAAATATCATTCATTATATTTTAAAATTCACTTGGGGCATTTTTTAACCCAAATGGCATTACATTCCATTCAAAATGACCAAAAGGTACTGTAAAAGCAGTTTTATATCTATCTTTTTCATTTATTTGAATCTGCCAATATCCAGATTTTAAATCAAATTTTGAAAATATGATAGCATTATTTAATCTATCTAACAAATATTTTTTGTTAGGTATAGGATACCTAATCCATTTCAAAACTTTATTCAAAGGTTTATAGTTTATTACTAACCTGGGAGCTCCTCTTTCTTGCTCTGAATGTTTATTAACATAAAATGCAGTACATGACCATGGAGACTTTGAAGGTCTTATCAAATCTTTATCTACCAAAGCTTTTATTTCCTTTTTGCATAATTCTAAATATTCAGAATTCATTTGACATGGTCTTGCTTTTGTAGGAATTTGACTTTCATTAAAGTCATCTTCATAAGGAAGGGAAACAATATGTTTCTTTCTATCCCAGAAAGCATTAGGGTGATCATTACATATTTGTAAAGAGAATTGACTTTGTATTAATTTTATTTTTTCCTGTAATTTAGAATTTTTGAGCCTTTCTTCTATAGTAAAAAGATTAATTTCTTCTTTAAGAAAATTTATTTGATTTTCTTTGGCTTGTATCAAAGATTCTTCAATATCATTTATAAATCTAGTAATTGGTTTATAAACAAAAGGAAAGGTTATTTCTTTTCCTTTATAAGTTCCTGAAATAAAGTTTTCATCAATATATTTTATTGGGAAAATCTTTTTCCAAAACGGTGAGCCAAGTATAATCTGGCTTGTTAGATTCTTAACTAACATAAAACTATTTGGAATGCAAACTTTGTCTTGACAAATATAAGCCTGTGGTAATTTATAACTTATTCCTAGCGGTTCTCCACTAGCAGAACTAACCCTATGAGTGGTTTTATGAAAATATTTTGTAGGGATTATTCCTTCCTGAATACAATTTAAATCTGCTCCACTATCAAGTAAAGCAACTAATATTAATAGTTTAATTTTAATATGACATTTATGAGAAGTTACAATTTCATATATAGATAAATAATTTTCATCTTTTAATATTGATAAAAAATTATCAGTTTCTGGATCATTTTTTCCAGATGTTTCAGGATTTTCTGTCTTAGTTTTCCCTAATTCCAAATTTCTTATTATTTGTTCTAAAGTTTTATTATTTCCTTTTAAATTTTTTATTTCAATTTTTAGATTATCAATTTCTAATTTTAATTCTTCAATATTAACAGGTTTTTCCCAAAAATTTCTTTGATTTAATTGTTTTTTAACTTCACTTATGGTATAGGGTTTAAATTCTTGATGACCCATTGAAGTAGAAGCTTTTTCCTCTTTAATTATTTTAGATATAATTTCTTTTCTAATTTTATCATCTTCCACAACTTTTAGTAAATCTAAAAGGTCATTAGAAATAACATTTATTTCCATATTTTCAAATTGAGCAATTATTTGGTAAATATCATCTTCATTTTCTGTATCAAAACCCTTTTGACAACATTTTTCTCATTTACAAGAAAAACATTCTTCATCAGAAGATATTAAATCTTCATTTTCTAAAATATTTATATCTTCATTATAAGAGTTTTCTGATTCTGATTCAGAATCATTTTCAGAATTTATTAGTAATTTAGATAATGTATCTTTTAATTGTTCATCCTCAATATTATTGAGTTTCTTTTTTACCCAGCAAGTTTTTGCCTTATGACCTTGACGGCCACATTTCTTACATATAATGTAAGGTTTAAAAGATTTATAATCTTGTTTTCTTTTTCTTTTTCTGTCTTCTCTTTTTTGTTTTCTTTTTTCAAATTTCTTATTTTTATAAGGAGGTATAATTTTCTTCTTTTTCTTAGAATGATTTTCTATAAAATCATCCATACCAAATTGACCACAAAACTGACCTAATTGTCTTTTTTCATTAAGAGAATGCCTTTTAATTTGTTGATTAAGTTTTATTTCATTGCATAAGGCTAAACCTTCTTGGACACAAGTTCCTATTAACTTGCCATAAGTATAATTTTCATAATTAATACTTACTTCTCCTTTTCTAAGGTTTTTTCTAACCCTTTCAGCAAATAAAGGAGGTAATCCATCTATAAATTTAGATTTCCAATGAGTACTATTAGACTCAGGGAGTTCTATTACTCTGCTTAAAAAAGTATCTTTATACCATCTAAAAGATGTAAGAGTTTTACATCTTAGATTTTGTAATAAAGTTCTAGTATTTTCAGAATTATCAGACCATCTACCTGTAAAATGATCAACAATATTGACAACCAGTGTATAAACTGCATTAGGAATCTGTCTATTATCTTCTTCTTTTACAGTAGTAAGAATTTTATTCCTATCGGCTTCTGATAAATAATTATCCCACCAGCCTTTTAATTAACCAGTAAAACCCGCTATAATCATTTTAGCAATATTCTCATCCGAATTATCATTACTTTTACAAATTGTACTATACATCATCATTCTGTGTATAGTATTATAGATTTGTCCTTCAGACAAACCATCTATGTTCCATTCATAGATATGTTTACCATGATAAGAATTATTTATAACATATTCTTGTTCTTCTATTAGAACATCTTGTGGAGTTGGTCTAGGATAATAATACATCCGTTGAGTTGGTTTATTAGCAAACTTATCAAGTTTTCTTATTTCTTCATTAATTCTCTCTTGATAATTATCTTTATCAATAGAATTTACGAATTCTTTTGTTAAAGTATTTACTCTTAAATTTGAAAAATTTTCATTTAAAACTTGTAATTTTTTATCTAATAAATCTGATATTTCAGTATTAGATTTTAATTTAAAATCTTTTATATCAGGAGGAGGTTGTATGGCTAGAGCAGCAACAACTTCTTTTTTCTCCTTTTGCTTCATAGGAGAATTTTTTAAACCTTTTATATAATTAGTTAATTCATTTATTCTATCATTTATTGAACTCAATTGTTCACATAAACAAATCAAATAAATATTTGTATAATTTTGTTGTTTAAAAATATTATTTATATGTGAAATAGTAATTGGCAAAGTATCATGTTCCAACAATTTTTGGAAAGCCTGGTAATACCTGGTTTCATTATCCTTTTCTATTTTAAAAGGTTGATGTGGAGGAAAACTTGTTTTTAAAATTTTCCCATTAACATTGTATTCTCTCTGTATAACAGAAATCATACTATTAGTATATTTATTTACAAACCAGGGAACAAAAAGTATAACTTTATTTTCTTCTGAAAGTTCTTTATAGAAAACTTCTTGAAACATTTTTGTATCTTGGCTATCAAAATTTTTGAAAAACCAATCTCTAAACAATTTCCATTTTTCTTGTTTAAATTCTTCGCTAATAATTTTTCTTGCCAGAGAACCTGGACTAAAATCAATTTTTTCTGTTTTATCCATTAAATTGAAAAATTCATTTCCGACTCGGTTAATTCCGGTTCATTAGGCTTATAAACACCTCTTACAAATATAAACACAAACATAAAATCTTCTTCCGTATATGTTCATGAACAATTTATCAACACATTTTTATTTTTAACAAACGAACATAAACAATACACTTACCCCTAACTTATACCCTTCTATAGTTAAACACGAGCTTTGTAGTACATACTCTGTGGTCCGTGAGGATTGTGTAAATTTTAAAAAAAAAAATTTGAATGGCAAACTTTTCATTACTTCTACGGCTAAACTACATCAATAAATACTAAATTATACTTATATCAGAATTTAAACTCTGCTTTTTTTAAGAGGCAAGAGACTCTACCACCTAGCTATAACTGAAATGGCTAAAAAAGAATTATTAACCGAGCACGACTTGTACATTCGATTAAATGGCTACACGTGATTATCATGACATCGACTATATTCGCTACATCATACGTGTCGCTATCCGTATCGGCCGACCATAACTTTGAAAATCGTACACAGCTATCATGTCGGTCCCTTTTACTCCGTGAGATTTCTATCTTTCTGACACGTGTCCATTGTGTCTACCGACTTGTGGTCTTTATTTTCTCTTCTCTCTCTATCTCTCTCGGCATCTCGTATTTTCGATTGCAATGTTTACTTCAAAAGATAAATGCAAGTAATGGTACATATTCTTGATAATAATATATTTGTATTGACTAATAGTCGTCCAATTGTTTCTCATTGCCTCATTACAAAATTGTTTTTATCTTAAAAAAAATTGAGTTGTTGAATATTTAAAATTATATGGCTTTATAGTATAATTTACTAGTAAGATAATATTGGTGGTTGTGATGGTGATGTTGTCGAGGGTGCTCATAGTAAGGGTCGGCTCTACTTTTATAAAATTGAAGTTTTTTCCTTAAAAATTTATTTTGTTTAAGATTTTAAATCGATGAATATGGTGATACATTTTATTCGTATGGTTTCTAAAAGATACACAATTAATTACATCTATTGGAGTAGGAGTGAGTTTTAGTAAGAAAAAAAAAAAACTTCTTTTGGTGTATTGTTTATTTACTCGTGTTGTCAAAACTTGAGAACGAAAACGAAGTTAAATATGAAATCGCCTATTTACATTCAATTGCGAAAACACACAAAACAAACAAGAAGATAAGATTATAAAGATAGAGAGTAGAGATAACTGCGACCGGAGACGATACTCGAATGCAAATCAAATATAGTCGGATTGCAAAAAAAAAAAAAATGATGGTCTTTTAGATATCAAGGGTCAAGAGGTATTAAGTTAGCTTATTCTTTTTACAGCCGACCATGATGATGATTTTAAGTCTATTTTAAAATAATTCGAAACAAAAGTTCATAAAAAGTTGGATTTTGTTTGAAATGGGTATGTGATAGCATCTAAAGAAACGTAAAGAAGAAAGAAAAACTGTTGATGCTATCCAAAAGACATGTTTGTGATTAGCAAATGATACGTTCATTTGTTAAATGTCATTTCATACATCAAGTAATCATGTAACAATGGAAATTCGAATTTTACTATTTGTTTGTTTGGATGTGTTTTTATTATAAGTTTTTATTTCAATTTAGAATTCAAATCGCTATAATCGTTATAATCATGATGAAAAATGGTTGTATAATAGTATTTTAACTTTCTTTAGTAATCATTTATGAAAACAATATCTTAGCCATTTTTTCTACATAGTGTGAACGACATTATTTTGACTTTTGTTTTTACTATTTGTTTTGCTCCGTGACTTTTGTTTTGTTTTGTTTTTCCTATTTGTTAGGCATCTAAATGTGGGAAGGTACTTTTCTTTGCACACACGGGTTAGGTTTAATTAGATTTTAATCCGTGTTGGTATATTTCATTATAGTGTTTATCCTCTTGATCTACTAACTCATAATCACTTTTTTTCGACATAAACCGAATAGCAGGTTCAGACATTAAAAAAAAAAAAATTCAAATTGATGACGACGTAACTAAGATATGACATGACACATGACAATGCAATGATAGAGACACTATCAATGAAGATAATCATCTTTGAGGGAAATAAAGTTTTAGGATATGAAAACACTGCCACAACAGCCACACAAGAGCACACACCACAATGTTGGAGTATGAAGTTTCGAGTATCTAAGAAGCAACCTTAACCGAAATGTATAAGGGCTTGTAGGGCTTTTTATACATGTCTAATTTTTAATCCCATCTTCTCAATGATTATAAGTAGATAGAGCTTTAGTAATTGGAGATTTTTTATCAAATTGAATACTTGGGACCTATAAAAATAAATCGCTATGCATAAAACCACTAAAGATCTTTTTTTTTTCTAAAGGCATATCACCAATACAACTTGAGATCAACGTTTATTTTTATTAAAAAACATGATTTTGAATATACCCTACGGTACATTGTATTTTTTTTTTTTTTACTCTACCAAGTATCTAATTTATATGTTTACAAAAATCTAGTTTAATTGGATTACATCAATATCGCAGGTAAGCGAGCAACAAGCTGCGCCGCTACCCCTTTCTGAATAGCAAACCCTAGCCTATTAAAGACAAACCCCTGCCCCCCTGTTGATGAGCAACTGTTATGGACAACCTTTTGGACTCTAGTCAACAAACGGATAGCTTCTGGAGCTAGGGAGCCAAATGTGTCGAAGGCGAAGGGGACAAATGCATGTTGGTTATCAGCACATGCTTTAGCGTGTTTATCCACCTTTTTTGATTCTGCTCTCCTTATAGCTTGTCCTGCTACAAACCCGTTTTCCCTTAAACCAGCTAAGGGGGAGACTCCTGTGAGATCCACACAAGCATGTTTCCCTCCCGCCCAGCCAAAGACGAGCAGATCCGCTGGTCTCAGTGTAGATCTCCCTTCCATGGGGTCTGTAAGGAAATTCACAGGGGCCTCCTTCTTCGCAGAAATCCCCGCTCTCCTCAAGATGTCCCCCAAAACATCCCTCACCCAGTCATGCCGATATTTGAAACCAGGGAGCTCCTTACAATGAACAACATGCTCCCCGTATTTATCCATGCAGGCTTTACGACAGATTGGGCAGGTTTCGTCTTCTGGATACATAGGGATCATCAGCCGGTATTTGAGGATAGCCCTATACTCAACAGCCGACATGCATTGCCCCAGCCCCTCGATCGGGATAACAGTCAAAAAGTCTTGCGCATGGGGGCCTTTCAAGCACTCAATCACCGCCTTCTGGCGGGGAGACAGATCAAATGTTTCTCCCAGACTCTGAGCGATTTTGTCAAATAGAGCATTCGCCAAAGTTTTTTGTGGCTTTGGGGGGGCGGTGTCCATATTAGAGAAACCGCCAATATCAAAGTCTGGAAGAGAGACACTTAAGTACTCAAGGGCCTGTTGGTAGTCTACATCAAGCTTAACAACCCCACTGTTCCGAAGGATATGGTCTTGCAATACATACGACTGAGCTCTAGACGCCACAAAAGCATAAACTCCAACCTCCCGAGCTGAGAGGAGGCCCAAACCACCCAAACGCATCGGCAAAGATGCCAAACGCCACTGAAGGTCACCAAAGTAGGACCCCCCGCAAACAACAATGTCTTCGATAGCCTCTCGGAGACCATCGTCAAAACAGGATACTGCATTTGCCATCAAGTGGGGTTGGCAGGTCCGCAGCCCAAATAGTAACTTAGCTACCCCCATGCATGACCTTAAAAGAAGAAGCTCGCACTGGGGGTCCTGGAGGCAGGGCAGGAGCTTCATAAGGTCAACCGCTGTCGATGCCCGCCGCCCAGCTAATTCCCCGATAAAAGCAGAATCTCGGCTAACCGCCCCCCCAAGGAGCTTAACCCCCCTCTCAGGTCTACCTATCCCTCTCGGGAAAAGGCCGTCCTGAACCTTGAGACCGTCACACGATGGCCAGTACACTTCCGTTTTCTTAATATTGAGATGGAGCCCTAGGGATGGTCCCTCCGTGTTGATGATGTCCAAGGCTTTAGCAACATCTATTGCATTACCAATAATCGTGCCATCATCCAAATACCAAGCATTAAAGGGGAGGTTACAGTGCTCCTGGACACGGAGAATAAGGGGGTGTAAGGCTAGGGCAAAGAGAAGGGGCCCCAATGGATCTCCCTGTTGCACTCCAGTGGTGGCCCCAATACACTCGCTGCCAACATACAACCTAGCGGGTTGGGCGTACAGGAACTTGACCCACCGATAGATAGATGGACAACGTTGGTGGACCTGTTGGAGGAACACTGAGCGGTCAACCATGTTGAAAGCATTGGTGAAGTCTACCGTAAGCAAGGCCATGGACCCATCTTCATGAAAAGAGTTCAGGAACCTGTTCGCACTATGAAGCACCGCCTCCACCCCATTTGGTGTACCAACCCCGAATTGAAAATCCCCCAAATACTGGGCCATGTCCTTCCCAACCTTCTTCATAGCCACCTTAGAGACCAACCTACGCCAGATGCCCCCCACGGCGATAGGCCCAATACCATTATCAGGTTTCAATAAGGGGGTGAGGGGGGCTGAGGCCACAAACTCCGCCAACACCTTAGGGCAAAGCCCCTCAAGCCATAGGTTGACGACTCCAGTAATAGCTGCGAGCAGACCTGAGAAACTTACCGAACCCTCACCACCAATAGCGTCCAACAAGTGTTGGGCCCGCATCCCATCTCTGCCACAAGATGTCCCTCTAGGGAAGGATTGGATACATTTAAGCACGCAATCCTCTGCTGCAATAATGGTGGGTTGGGCAATAGGGTTGGAAGGCAGTGATGGGGGTGGCACCACCGGATGTTTATCAATAAGAGCTTTCATGGTCGATTCTCCAAAAGGGGCAACCCCACTGGAACATAAAACTTTGACCGCCGCCGTAAAATGCCCATCCCGGACCTTCCGCAGGCATTGCTTGATATTGGGATCCTTTTTATTGTCTTCGCCCCTTCCGGAAACCCCCCTAGGCACCCCAACGTCCCCCCCACTATTCAAGAGAGAGGAGACCAGGTCTGTGAAACCAGACCCATCTTTCCACAATGCAAGCGCCTGCAAGATGCTGCTGCACTGCAGGGATTTTCTATTTCCTGATCTCCGCTCTTGCCTGGAAGAAGGCCTGACAACCCTCAGTGTACAACACGGCAACAAAAGCAACTGAACCCAATTTTCAACCGAGCCTGGAGACGCCACCACTTTACGTAGGGCACCCGTTAAAACCTGAGCGAACGCAAGTCGACAACTGGGGGGGATGCATTTAACGGTTTGAAAACGGAGGGAAAAAACACGCTCAAGAAGGGCAACATCGGTTACCACCCCTTCCGGAGAGAGTGTAAAAGTGTCGGCTACCACTTGACATGGCTTCCTAATCCCAACAATGAAATCGTCCACGTCCCCCAAGATTGGAGCAAAAGACACCATCTCATCACCATGCTTGCACCCCCTACTAAGAGCATGCATAACCATGCACTCCCCACATAACCATTTGCCTCCTTCCCTTAGGACTTCCCCCACATCCAGAAAAAGGTCTAAATCCTTAGTAATAGCCTCCTTCACATAAATCTTCCTGTTTTCAGTCTTAAGGTGGGTGCTTTGCATGTGGTCAAGAAGGCGAAAAAACCCACTAGAAAGATCACTACAAAAGCGTATGTCTAACCTTCGTGCGGTTGACCACAAGACAAAACATGTTAGTTACGAACCCTCTGGTATAATGCTATCTTACCAAAATAAGGTAATGTGTTTTAAGTTCTCCAGTTTGAACCACTCTGAAACCAAACATAAGGTCTCGGATCTAAACCTCTGGCTCAATGGTGTAGCATAGTGGGGGCGGCCGAACCCCGAACGTTTCATTCAGTAGTGGAGAGTATGTAGTTTTCGTATAAAAATTTGTTGGTATATACGTTTTTGACCCCCCGGTTTTATAGAAAATTTTGGGCATATACATTGTCGACCCCTTTGTCAAAAATCTCAAGTTTCGCCACTACTCTGGCTTTCACTTCCATATCATACATATGAGGTCAGTCTATAAAGTTTGCCAAACCCACTATTTAGATGATTTAAATCATATTCAAGAATCAAGAGAATACCATTTACAGTTGAAAAGACATAGATAAAATAAGGTTCTCTTCTTAATTTAACAACAAATTTTCTACTTATTTCTTGATACTTAAAATAAACTAAAAAATATTCATAAAAATACTTATTTCTAGACAACTTTCTTTTTAAATTCTTTACCACTCTCCATGTGTTTGAACCATCGCCAGTGATTGAGTGCAAGATGGGAAGTGCAATGGGGACTTGACATGATATCATTGGCTAGAGAATAACTCAAACACCCTAAGTGATTGAACGACTCCCTCCACCCTAATGGGGTTAAATCATACCTTGATGTGAGCCTGTAAGGTGAAGTGAAAGAGGGTTAAGTAGACGACATAATGTTTACGTGTAGTTAAGGGCTGTGAAAGCATGCATGACGGCCTAATATATAAATACACATACGTTTTTTATACATAATAATAAAATACTTTAATAACAAACACAAGACCTCGAAAATCGATCCCCATCGTATTAGACTAAAGGGTATGGGGGCCAGCTGAGGCCCGGCTAGGACCGGCGCCGGCCCCCCACACCGCCCCCCTGGGCTCGGCTCGGCAAGACCGACTCCCCACAGCCGGATACGCCGGTCCTCCTTTCTCTCACAATAACCTATACATACATATATATATATATATAAAGGGGCTCATCCCCCACCCCTTAGGTCCATCCCCTCCAAGCCGAGCATATGTGACGCTGACGTGGCGGCTCATCCCTTGGGGATGAGGCTCACCATTAGGGATGAGCATGTCGGTATTCCGTCCCGTACCGATACCGATACCGACTAATACCGATACCGATTTTCACCCAAACTAGGTACCGATACCGAAACATGTCGGTTAGGTATCGGTACGGTACGGTATCGGTATTATACCGTATTTTGAGGGTCGGTATCGGTATAATACCGATACCGTACCGTACCGATACCGAAATCGCCAAAATGTGGATACCGATCGGGATACCGATACCGATCGGTACGGGATCGGTATGGGATCGGTATTGGTATTCATATGCTCATCCCTACTCACCATATCCTTTAGTCTTAGAAAGGGTTGCATTTATATCCACCAAACTCATACAGATGACCATGAGAAGAACTAACAACCACTACTAACAAACTCACTTTCTCTCTCTCTGTAACTCACAAGCCTCACGCACAAACTTTTTCAAAAAAAGAAAAGAATGGAGGACGTAGCAAAACCTGTGACCAAAAGCGGAGACGTTGAGGTGATGGACGGTTCCGATATAATGGAGTTAGTTGAGAACGATAAGGTCTTCAGTAACTTCATCGATCACAAGTTTCGTGACCTCGATCGTGACTGTGACGGTCATCTCTCTGTTAAAGAGCTGCAACCTGCCGTTGCGGATATTGGCGCCGCCCTAGGTCTGCCTGCTCAAGGAACTTCTGCTGATTCTGATCACATTTACGCTGAGGTTTGCGTCATTCTTCTGTTTCTCTTCGTTTTTTTTTTGGTGTTTGATCGATTATTGTTGACTTGTTGTGTTGTTGCTTGTTGAAATTGTGATATTGAGGTGGATTTTGGTGTAATTTGGAGTTGAAATAGGTCGGATATGTTGATATTATCTGTTAAATTAGTAGTTTCGACGAATCGTGTGTGAAATTTAAGTTCTGGAGTTGAAATAGGTCTAAAGTGTTGATGATTCTATCGGTTAAATTAGTAATTTTAACTAATAGTGTGTGAAATATGAATACTGTTGATTTTGGAGTTAAAATAGGTCTAATCTGTTGATTGTTTTTGTTCTTTAATATGCTATCTTCATCCTAAATTAGTAAGCGTTTTACCCGGTGGCGGATCTAGGATTCCGACCAAGCGGGAACGTTTTATAAATAAGCGGTAACGAAATCGAAAAAACGTCAAATTTTTCCAAAATTTACACTAAAAACGTCAAAATAGATGATTGTGTGTTGAAGAAATCTGTTGATATAGGTTTCTAACATTTTGAACTTGAATAATCATATGGTTATTGGTTTGAAAATTGACATCTTCATCACAAATGAATGAAATAGTGTTTTGGTTACTAGAATAGGATGAACACATTCAAATCTTCAACTCCAGTTATATTATGGGAAGGAAAAAATAAGAATTGAAATATTATGCAAAATTGGGTTTTGTCTTGTGAAATAAAATAAGTGAAAGATGATATGATGGAAGGGTCACGTCAAGTTTTGAGCTGTAAGCAGCATACAAAATATGCATGATTAAATTGCCGAAAGTGTGGGGACTACTAATTAATATATTCAGAAGGAACAGTAAATTGTTTTGGTCATATATATGTATAATATACAAAATTATCATGTTCAATGAACTTCCCTTAATTGAGTTCTCTGTTATTTGATGGTATATAGATATATGTTTTACAAGATATACGCTGCATATTCAATATTTAAAACAGTGAAATGTAGCCAAAAAATAATAATAAACAGTGACACACCATCTATATTTGTATCTTCAAACACCTGTTAAAGATTCATGAATATTCTGTACATGATTATCTAGTTGAGATCATGTTTTTGACTTTAATGGAATGGAAAGATTATCTAGATAGTTGTACTTCTGGTACCATCTACTAGAGTGTATATTTTAATATTTCTTTACTGCTAACTTTAGGATATATTTGTGAGTGGGCTTTAACTTAGATTATCTTTGTTCTCACATGATATCATGTGTTGACTATATGTACATTAAAGCACAGAGGTTGAGGTGGTCGGTTCCTCCTATGCCTTAAGCCAATTAATGTCTTTAATTTAAATTAAATTAATGAACAAACGATTAAAAAAAATATGGGTTTAAAACAAAGCAAAATCTTATCTATGGATAAAGAACAACGCGAAAATGACCGAATGATCATCTTGGTGTACTTTAAATTTTATTGAAGAGTAAAATGCTATCCCGAGGTTTGGCCAGTTTTGCGACTTTCTTCCAAAAGTTTGTTTCTCAGTATCTGGATCCAAAAGCTTTTGAAATCTTGTCATTTTCATCCGCTCGTTAACTCTTATCTATTTTTCTCCGTTATGTCAGTATTTTCGTCTTTTATTTAGTAAGGGTATTTTGATTTCGTCTTTTATTTAGTAAGGGTATTTTGAATCCTTGTACATTATGCAAAATGCTTGTACATAGGGGCTGTTTGGCTAAGCTTATTTTTTTGACTTATTTACTTATTTGCTTTTTGAAAAGTTTAAAGGTGTTTGGGTTAACTTATTATGTGAGAGGAATAAGTAAATAAGTCATTCCATTATGACTTATTTGCTTTTCAAATAAGCAAATAAGTAAATAAGTCAAAACAATAAGCTTAGCCAAACAGCCCCATAAAGTGAAAAAGACCGAATTGTCCTTTAAGTTAACAAAAAAAGACAAAATACTCTTGACTTAACGAAGAAAAATGAATGGAATTAACGAGACGGATGAAAATGGCAAGATTTCAAACCTTTTGGATGCAGATGCGGAAAAACAAACCTTTGGACGAAAGTCGTGTAATTGGCCGACCTAGGGACGGAAATGACATTTTACTCTTTATTGAATGATGTATGTTATTGGCTTCTACCTTCTTGCTAGCTGCTTGAATAATAAAATTTATCGTCATACATAAAAATAAAAATCAAACAATCCTCCTCTGGCTATTGTTTTGTTTCTTTCTCTTTTTCAATTGAAGCAAGGAATCAAATAGTAATTCTGTACTTTTGTATGATGAATGTCACTTTGTGTCTTCATCAAGCAAAATATATATATTCTATATTTTGTCTTGTGTGGACCTTTACCATGGTGTGTAGTGCTGTAGAAATTGATGACATAAGTAGGGCCCGGATTTGTTACAAATTACTAATGGTCAAGCACATTATGAATTTAGGATGATGGGATCAATAAAGCATGCCTAAAAGTTAGGTGCTTTAAGACAGATGAGGAATGTTTTGGACCTACCAGATGTGATATCATCACTATTAAAATGTAAGGAAAAAACAAACAAACCGGTTTAGTGTTAGTGTTTATAGATCCAACAATGGAAGACAGTTACGTTTTTCGTATTTAGTATGATAGTTTCGGTTCTTACCACTTGATATTTGTTTGCCTTGTGTTACATTGTTAGTGCCAAACATATGAACATCGCCAGGCTTATAGCTGTTTTTAACTTAAAAATTAGAGTACATTGCCATTTTCGTCCCTGAGGTTTTGGCCACTTTTGCGACTTTTGTCCAAAGGTTTGTTTTTCAGCATCTGGATCCAAAAGGTTTGAAATCTTGCCATTTTTTCATCGGACTCATTAACTCCATCCGTTTTTCTCCGTTAGATAAGGGGCATTTCTGTCTTTTTAGACATTTTTTTATTAAAGTAAAAACACTATAAGAAATAAATATCCACCTCTGTTGACTTTCTCCCCACCCAAACCTATTAATAATCATAAAAATGTCTAAAAAGACAAAATACCCCTGACCTAACGTTAAAAAATGGATGGAGTAACGAGTCGGATGAAAATGCCAAGATTTCAGACCTTTGGGATTTAGATGCGGAAAACAAACATTTGGACGAAAGTCGCAAAAAAAGCCAAACCTCAGGGACGACAATGGCATTTTACTCTAAAAATTATATGCACATTAGCTTCAACAAGTGGTCGGGTCAAAATGGTCAACTTTAACGTACACGTTGGGTTGTCCAAAAACACTTTTTGTCCAAAAACGCTGCTTTTTATCCAAAAATATTGCATCTTTTTGTAAGTAGTGTGTTTAAAGTTCATGGTAGGCAGTTTAAACCTTTGTAAATCTGTCCTTTTGCTGTATATCTTCTACTTTATTTTTCTTGAACCTAATTTTAGGTCATAAACGACTGTTTCATTTGATGGGTCAAAATAACTTGTATATATATACAATAGAATGTTAACAACTAGCACATAATGAAAAGATAATTGCTTTGTATATGTTTTCTGCATTTTAACATTAAGAAATTAAAACTTGTGATGCAGGTTCTTAGTGAATTCACTCATGGTAAAGACCGCAAAGTAAGCAAGACAGAATTTAAAAAAGTTCTTTCAGATTTTCTGATCGGGATGGCTGCGGGATTAAAGCGAGATCCTATTGTTATTCTACGCATAGATGGAGAAGACTTGCTAGAATTCATTGATAGCCCAGGTTTTGAACCCGAGATGAGTTCTATATTCTCGGAACTGGAGATCCCGAATGGATCACTTACTGAGTACATTAACAAAGCTTTTGAGAAACTTACGGTAGATAAAGGCATGCCTCCGGTTTTAGATTCATGGGTAATTCTTCCGTCAAAATCTTACTTTTTTTAATCGTTATTTTAATAATTTTCACTGAAGGTAGCAATATCGACTCATTGACTTGTGAGTTGTGAATGAGTTGATTTCGGTTGTGTTTTTTTTAGAATCCTGTCGGGTTGGCTGATTAACTCATTGAACCAAACATGGCCCGTATATATATTCGTGTCAAAGACATCAATGCGCCTCAAATAGTGTAAACCCGAACACGGGTTGATTCACCCATTTATCTAACCGAGTCTAGACGGGTTTGACGGTTGTAAATAGGTTCAAATCCATTTGCAAACATGTTAAAACTGTTGGTGGGTTGTAATAAATGGATTGTAAACAAGTTGGCTTGTTTAATGAAACGGATTACCCGTGCCCGTTTTATTACACAGGTCAACCCGAGCATGACCCGTTCATTAAACGGGTTATATATGAAAGCCCAAAACCTGATTATTTCCACGTAGAGCTAGAAATTGCCACCTCTAAAAGGGGAACAAGTAACACATGTTGAGAATCTATATTTTAATGCACACAACATCCTAAATTGTTTTATTAAAAAGATTTAGATTATTGTTGCAAATAATATGGCTTTTGTAATAGTAATTAATGCATTTAATCATTTTAAACTTTGTAAATGTGTGTGCGGGTCAACCTGTTTTGAGTCTTTGACCCATGACCACACCCGACCCGTAAACCATTTTTTCTCATAGTTCTAGTTGCTGAGATATTTTCTTGGTGCAGGTTACAAGCAACATTATAGCACCAGCACTAGAATCATGTGGTGTTGGTGAAGACCAGCCGGTTTCTCAAGAGACATTCTTAGTTGAGTTTAAGAAGGTAGCCGAGACTGTGGCTCAGCGGCTCAAGGACCAGCCTGTTATTGTTGCTCACAGTGAGAACACCTTCGATGGAACTGGCATCAGGAGACTGCTATCTAACAAGTTTGAGCTCGAAAAGGTTAGAAAATTTCTATTTTTATTTTATAAAAGTACTATAGTAGACGCTCTTAATAAACTTATACGTGCAATCACTAGAATAAGACTTAGGTTTGTAGTAAGGCGTTGCAGTTTCATACCATTTACTTATGAATGGGTTAATTTGCGCATGTTTTATGTCGAACAAGTCGAATATAAAAAACTTTCGGTCAAACACGTTGAAAGTTGCCTATAGTCTAGTTAATGGTCATTTATGAGTTGAACATATATAATCTATTTCTCAATCGTATCTAAGGTATTAGTAATTTTATAAAAGAAAATAACGCTTAAGGCCTCCTACACCTCTTAATCATTTAATTAGAAAATTATGATTTGTAAATAAATTGTCTTTTAATAACATTTAAGATGTTGGTAACTTAAGAAAAATGGACAAAATGTTGCGATCCTAACAAACATGTTGTGATCATTACATCAATCTTGGATGTTTTTAAAGTGGCTTATCATTTAGTTTCTTGTTACCACATAAATCCGTGATATAGACTCTAGATACAACAGTGAAGTCTATGCCAAAAGATCCTCATGGGCGAATCTCCAAGAATTGTGTACGAATCGCGCTTGATCAACTGGCTTCTTCTGCTGGATTGCCACCAATTGGTGCTGTTTATCAGGTATTGTATCGTCGCACGCGATTCATTTTTCTCAATTGTTTTCACACGCGCGCTAAATTTAGAGCAAAACCATTGGATCGTAGGTTTCCATGAAACATTTTTTGTCCAATTTTTTTTTTTTTTTTGGTAAATACTTTTGTGTTGTATATGCTTACGAAAACTATAAATTTCAATAATGGTTTAACTTGTTGGGTAAAACAATTTGAGAGTTTATATACGTTTAAGGATCACTTTGGACAACTTTCATCATGTTTCAACTTTCAAACGATCCAATGGATTAAAAGGTTTATTACATAGAATAACAACTTTTTTTTTGTTTTGTTCCTCTTGGTTATTAAAAGATGGTGTTGTTAGGGTCAAGTTAGGGTGTTCAGAATTCGTTTCGAATTCGAAAAGTTTGAAATTCGATTCGACTATCAAGAATTTGTTTCGATTACGAATTCGATTCAATTCGAGTCCAGTAAATCGAATACGAATTTATAATTTTAAATTCGAATTTAAATTTTACATACGTATTTGTTATTTTTATACATAATCTAAATTTTACATAAGTATTAAAATAGCCAATTACCAAACTCATTACAAAGCCCATAATTTAAACGAATTTATTACATATTTAAATTGAATTTGAATCAAAACGAATTTTTAATCGAATTCGAATTCAAGCAAAAATATATTATTCGAGAAATATTCGATTCTAGCAATTCGATATTCGATTCGATGAGCACCCCTCGGTCACGTTATTATAAATAAACATAACTAAAACCGACTCATTACCACTAAACAAATCGAAGCTTGAAAACTTTCTGTCGCGGTTTAATTACAAACGTATTTGCCCATTGAGGACTTTAGAGCAAGGTATTCTAAGTATTACTAATACGAATAAATGTGATTGAATACGTACGTAGATGGATGAGATTATTAACGAATCATTCAAGATGTTTGATGTGGATGATGGAAAGCTCGTTAAAGAAGACGAGTTCAAGAAGATACTGACAGAAGTCCTAGGAAGTATCATGCTCCAACTAGAAGGAAACCCGATCTCAGTTTCAACAAACTCGGTTGTTCACGAACCACTAACATCTGCTTCCACACTCTTGCAGCCATCTTCCATGTAAAAGGCCGGTATGCGGGTCATATGCGAGTTATAATTATAATGTTAATTTATGTACTACTTAGTTTCTCGTCAAGATTTGAAAATAACTTTATATACAACCATGAATGCCTCAGTTGGTAGTTGGTACTTGTAAGTTATCATGGGAGACAGAGATGGAAAGTAATGTTAAGTATTATTTGATGGCTTTATGTATTACTTGTAATTGACTCGGTCTTTAAAGAATTACATGATTCAAGAAAGAATATGAACATCCTCAATTCACATTTTATGTGTTGGGTCTTCTTTGTTTGAATATGAAAAACCAACCGTGGGAGTTTGACGTTGGTGGTAAACCTGATTTTATATTAAAAATTAGTAAGTGTGTGGGTGTGTGTATTTTATAATACACACATGAGAAGAGTAGGTCATAAAAGTTATTTATCATAAAATTGAGTAAATTTACTATTTTGGCCCTTGAGGTTTACTCAGTAAACCCTATGAACCCGAAAAAGAATCTTTTCATACATCAGATTAGGGGTGTTCAAAAAACTCGTGGCTCGCAGCTCGCTCGAAACTCGCTCGAAAAAAGTTCGAAAAGAGCTCGGCTCGAAATTGGCTCGGTTGTAAACGAGCCGGCTCGGCTCGGTTTGTAAGTGAGTCGAGCTCGAGCTTGGCCTGGCTCGGCTCGCGAGCTCGTGAGCCAGCTCGATAAGGTTTACATCCTTCATATTTTTGTCCCACATCGCTCAAAAGACAAACACTAAGGGAGTATCTCCCCTATAAAAGAAGGTAAGGAAAATGTACAAAGAGATTTAAGTATTTATACTTGCATATTTAGCCATTTGGTTAAATATAATTGCAATTATGGCCCTTAGTCTATGAAAATATTCATTTGTAGGGTTTTTTAGTAGTAAATTTTGAGATTTTTTGTTAATTCGAGCTAGATCGAGCCGAGCCGAGCTAGCTCGAATTTTAATCGAGTCGAGCTCGAGCCTCAAATCTCAGCTCGATTTGAAATTCGAGCTCGAGCCGAGCCAGCTCGAATTGAGTTCGAGCCGAGCTCGAGCCAGGTCGAGCTCGGTTCGACTCGGCTCGTTTACAGCCCTACATCAGATCCTAAGGTTGTATTTTGTAACGTTTTTAGCCCATAACACTAACTCCATCATCCTTTCTGTTAAATGTAAGAATATTTGATCCTTTTACAACTCATGGGTTGTTTATGTAAATTACAGAGTTTTTCATATTAAAATTAAGGGGCTACTTGTGTAATCACTCAAGTATTAATCTTATTATTTTGTTACTTTTACGATTATTATTTAAAAGGCACATTATAAATATACAAATAAATACGTATCTTCTTATACCTTTTGTTTTTTTTATAAACATCTTTATCAAAATCGCTTGTTTTTTAAACCATTCGTTTCTAAACAATTCGTATTTTAAAATCGTTCGTTTTTGTTAAATCATTTCTTTCTCTAAACGTTGGTTTTTTTTTAAATTGTTGTTTTTAAACCGTTCTTTTTTAAAAACATTCATTTTTTAAAGTTTATTCAAAATGTTCATTTTTCTAATGTTAAATAAATTAATCGAAAATTAAAAATAAATATAAATAAGTTGTTGATTACTTCCAACGAGAATGCCAATTTGAATCGTGCTCGTCTTCGAATGGGTCATGGAACTCGCATTCATACTACGACGTACTTGTCATCAAATGCCATTAGAAGTATTAAAGGTGTGACGCATCGCTTTTTGTAACTTTCCTTATTTAGCAAGTTTAATTGTATTTCTATTTATAGAAACTTGTACTCTCTTTGTTTTCGTATTTCATTTCAATCACTGTAATTCGAGACTTAATTCATAATAAAAACTTGATCTTTTATACACTTGTAATAATTCGTATATACTTGTCCTCCATTCATTATACGTGCATACTTGATACAAATTATACGCAACTTCATACTTGTCCTCAATATATTAGTTTATTAATATAGTTTTACCCTAGCTAGAATGTTGAACACTTGAATACAAATAAGAAATAATATAATTTGAGATCTAATACACACATAAAACAGCTGAAAACAGTAAATTGAGAAAGGGAACTAAGAACAGATAATAAGAAAAGCTATAACAAAAAAATGAGTGATTATAAAAATCGAAGAAATTTAAAAACGAACGATTTTAAATAAACGAACGGTTTAAAAAATGGACATTTTAAGAAAGACGTCTATACAAAACGAAAGGTTTAAAAATGAAGTTATGAATGATTTACTTAAATAAAACAAACGGTTTCAATAAACAACAGGTTTAAAATTAACGAATTTTGAACAAACAAATGGTTTTAAACAAACAAATGACTTAAATATACAATATTTAAAAAAAGATACGGTTTAAAAAAGAAGTATGAAAAACGTCGATAAAAAAATGTTTATAAAAAACAAACGCTTTTAGAGAAGACGTTTTTATTTTAAACGAGTTTTATTAAATAGTAATCATAAAAATAACAAAATAAACTAAAAAATAACATAATAAACTAAAAAACAATATAAAGTTTAAAAAATAGAAATAGAAACATTTTTTTAATATATATAAATAGAAAAAACTCATTTTACTGAGAAAAAAAATGAAATTGTGATTTGGTTTTTGTTCATTTGAGTAATTACATATATAGCCTCTTAAATATTAAAAAAAACTTTATTGTTTACATAAATAACCTCTGAGGTATAAAAGTACTAAACTTCCCTTACCCTTAACAGAGAAAAGTAACATAGTTAGTATTAAGGCCAAAATCGTTACAAAATACAACCTCAAGGTTTGGTCTGTCAAAAAATTCGTTTTTGGACCAAAAGTGTTAAACTGATTAAACTTAGTGGCCAAAATAGTAATTTACTCTAAAATTACATAATTGCAGGTGTTAAAAAACAAGGTACAATCCTTCAAAGCCTTTAAAATGCATCAACTTCCTAAATCTCTTGGATTTTATGTATTTTTACCCATTCCACATCGAATGAGAAAACAACTTCTATGCTATATCATAATACATATGACAAGAAAAAAGAAAAATAATTCTACATAAAATATAAGAGTTAAATGTTAAAACACTAGCTACAACCTTTATAGCCTTTGAAACCCATCAAATCCTCAAATCTCTTTGAACTTTTGTATTTTTGACCATCTCACACATTGGATGAGAAAGCAAATTTGAATAATAAAATGCCTATAAAAGGCCCTTCGCTTACCCAAAGAATTCTTCATTCCATTGTCAAAATGTGTTTTGAGGCTTATTCATTTGGTTAATGGTAAAACTGAATCACTTATTGTTGATTTTTAGAGTTATCTTTTGATTTTGTTGAGTAAAAAGTTTAACAGTTTAAAAATTATCTATAATCAGTTCGACCCTTTAAAAGTTATAATTAATTTTGTATATAAAAGAGTAAAATGTCATTTTCGTCCCTGAGGTTTGGCTACTTTCGCGACGTTCATCCATAAGGTTTTTATTCCACATTTACGTCCTCGTGATTCCAAATCTTGGGCCTTTCATCAGACTCGTTAATTACATCCTATTTCCTGTTAACTTTTTGCAGAAAGATACCTTAGTTTTTGTCACGGCCCTCGACCCGGTTTGACCCGTTTCAAGAGCCGCGGGACAGAAATCCCGTGGTATTTATTTAACAGCGGAAGTTTCTTCAGGATCTTTTTAAAACTGAAATATTTCCCGATTATTTTATTTCACAATTCGGGATAAAACCCGATAATTTACAATACTGAGATTTCACAAAGAAATCTTTTATTTTCAAAACATATTTCTTTATTTAATACTGTGCCACTTTCTTAAGCTGATAGTGCTTCACGGCACTTTTCCTGGATCACAACAGATCACCTGAAACATGTTTGAAAAAGGTTTTGTTAGCGGGAAATACTGAGTGAATCATTCATTTTACTAAAACGACACGTTTGTTATAATTTACAATATTAAGAGCGATTATAATGTCTCTATCTTTTAAATTAACTGATCCAGTTGTCACTTGACCGGACTTGTGACTGTGGACATATCACTTGCTGGGTCCGTTCACCCACAAGTGATAAATAATTAGTAGCTATGTGCACATCCCCCCACATACTGGCAGTAATTTCAGATTACATAGACTTAATCCCTGTAATTATAACTTTTGAAATAAACATGCTTTTGTAAATAGATTTGATAAAAAGAGAATGACTCACATTGCAGATTTATCAGAGCTTATTCCACTGATTAGCCTTGATAACCTAGTTTAAATAATCAAGCACACAAACTAGGTTAGTAACTTAATACAGCATTTACGACAACTCACGAGATTACAACCTTCACAACGAATGACAAAGTGCGATACTTAAACATCCATCGATTTAACGACGAATGACAAAGCATAAACCCTAATGTGGGCAGCACTTAAACATCCATTGGATAGTTTAATCGATCGGACATTGAATCGTAGCAGCGATCGAGTTATTACCCTGAATTGTGGCAGCACTTCGTGAGCAGTGAGTGTTTTTAGACTATTTCTATAATAACTCGGAGTGTAATTGGAATTTAAACGTCGCATCAACGTCCAGAATCAAGTCCCACAGCAACCTATTTATATTTGAAAAATCGCCCCCCTCGCGCCACGTGAGGGGTTCTCTTGTTTCTGTCGCGTGGCGCGACAGGACCTAGTCTACCCTAGGTTTGCTTCGTGTCCCAGTAGCTTGGCTGAGTTGGTTTCGTGTTATTTTTAATTTTTGACAGCAAACTGTGTGGATTTTACCGACTAGGGTTTACCCCCCCTGAGTTTTAGGGGCCCTGATCCTGATTCCGATTGTTCTGAAAATTTTTAGGGATTATGCAGAATCACTTGGGTTTCTCAATTAGGGTTTCCTATTGGACAATTTCGTTAATTAAATATGACTTTTGATGAGAGTTGTTACATTCTCCCCACCTTGATAAAATCTCGTCCTCGAGATTTACTGGAATAAGTGAGGATACTTTCGCTTCATTTCTGATTCCAGCTCCCAAGTGTATTCAGCTCCTCTTTTTGAATCCCATCTGACTTTAACTAAAACTAGGCGTTTGTTCTTAAGAAACTTGATCTTTCGATCCTCAATTTGAAGAGGTTTCTCAACAAATTTCAATTTTTCGTTTACCTCTATATCTCGAAGAGGTACTACCAGTGATTTATCTGATAAGCATTTCTTGAGATTGGATACATGAAATACATCATGTACTCCTGCTAATTCTTTTGGTAGTTGTAAACGATAAGCAACTGGTCCTATACGTTGGATCACTGAAAATGGTCCTACGTACCTTGGACTTAGCTTTCCTTTCTTTCCGAATCTAACTACTCCTTTCCAAGGAGAAACTTTCAATAGTACTTTGTCTCCAACTTGGAATTCTAACGGCTTACATCTATTGTCTGCATAACTTTTCTGGCGATCTCGAGCCGTCTTCAGCCTTTCCTTGATTTGAGTAATCTTATCAGTCGTCTCTTGCACTATTTCAGGACCTGATAATTGATTTTCTCCTATTTCTGCCCAACAAACTGGAGTTCTGCACTTTCTTCCATACAGTGCCTCGAATGGGGCAGTTTCAATACTTGAATGATAACTATTGTTATAGGAGAATTCAATTAATGGTAAGTGATCATCCCAATTTCCACCAAAATCTATTACACATGCTCGGAGCATGTCTTCTAGAGTTTGGATTGTCCTTTCACTTTGTCCGTCTGTTTGGGGATGATATGCAGTGCTCAGATTTAATCGAGTTCCCATGGCTTGCTGGAAACTTTTCCAGAAATGAGAAGTAAAACGACTATCCCTATCCGAAACAATGAAGAGTGGAACTCCATGTAAGGATACAACTTCATCTACATACAATTTTGCCAACCTTTCCATGCTAAAGGTTTCTTTCATAGGTAAAAAGTGAGCTGATTTGGTTAATCGATCCACAATTACCCAAATCGCATCATTACCTTTTCTAGTTTTGGGTAACTTTGTAACAAAATCCATTGTTATAAGTTCCCATTTCCATACTGTCATTTCTAATTGTTGTAGTAACGCCGAAGGTTTCTGATGTTCTGCCTTAACTTGTGAACAAGTGAGACATTTAGAAACATATTGTGCTATGTCCTTTTTCATTCCTATCCACCAAAAGTTCTTTCTTAAATCTTGGTACATCTTATTGTTTCATGGATGCATAGTATACCTAGATTTATGAGCTTCTTCTAAAATCTTAGGTCTTAAGTCTCCCTGCTTAGGTACCCAAATTCTACTTTTGTGGAATCTCCCAATTCCATCTGCTCCTTGTTCTAATTCCTTCATTCGTCCTTTCATTCCTTCAGCATCATCCTTGATTGCTGTAACTTGAACATTCTTCAATTGTTCCATTAAATCTATTTGTAGATTTAATCTGAGAGCACGAACTCGTCGTTGTTTCTTATAATACTTACGACTTAAGGCATCTGCAACTACATTTGCCTTTCCTTCATGATACTGAATATCACAGTCGTAATCACTTAGGATTTCCATCCATCTCCTTTGCCTCATATTTAACTCTTTTTGCCCAAATATATATCTCAAACTTTTGTGATATGTGTAGACAGTAAATTTACTTCCGTAAAGATAATGTCTCCAAATCTTAAGGGCAAAAATTACGGCTCCTAATTCTAAATCATGAGTCGTATAGTTTTCTTCGTGCTTTTTCAATTGCCTTGAAGCATATGCAATCACCTTTTTGCGTTGCATAAGCACACATCCATATCCTAGTTTTGAAGCATCACAATATCCTTCAAAATCTTCAGTTCCTTCTGGTAAGGCTAAGATTGGTGCATTTGTTAATTTCTGCTTCAATATTCTAAAGGCTTCTTCTTGCTTAGGTCCCCATTCAAACTTAACCGCTTTACAGGTTAGCTTAGTTAATGGTACGGCTATCTTGGAAAAATCCTTAATAAACCGTCTATAATACCCAACTAAACCTATAAAACTTCTTATTTCCATTGCTGTTTGTGGAACCTTCCATTTGGTAATTGCCTCTATCTTAGCAGGATCTACATGAATACCTTCGTGATTCACCATGTGTCCCAAGAATTGCACTTCTTTCAACCAAAATTCACACTTTGAGAATTTGGCATAAAGCTTTTCTTTTCTTAACAAAGTTAAGAGTGCATGAAGGTGTTCACAATGCTCTGTCTGACTTTTGGAATAAATAAGTATATCGTCTATAAAAACAATTACAAATTTATCCAAATATGGTTTACAGATCCTATTCATCATGTCCATGAATGTAGCAGGTGCATTCGTTAACCCAAAGGGCATGACTGTAAACTCATAATGACCATACCTAGTTCTGAAAGCAGTTTTAGGTATGTCTTCTTCTTGTACCTTCAATTGATGATATCCGGAGTGTAAATCTATCTTAGAAAAATATCTAGCCCCCTGAAGTTGATCGAAAAGATCATCAATCCTAGGTAATGGATATCGATTCTTAATTGTAACTTTATTCAATTCTCTATAATCGATACACATTCTCATTGAACCATCCTTTTTCTTCACAAACAACACTGGCGCTCCTCAAGGGGATGAGCTAGGTTGTATGAATCCTTTACTTAGTAATTCATCTAATTGTTTTTTCAGTTCTAACATTTCTGTGGGTGCTAACCGATAAGGTGCCTTGGCTATCGGTGTAATTCCTGGAATTAGATGAATCCTAAATTCTACTTCCCTATCTGGAGGTAATCCCGGTAAATCTTCTGGGAATATATCTGGATATTCTGAGACTACAGGAATTTCCTTAAGTTCTTTACCCTTAGTGCTAATGATTACCGAAATCATATACACTATTCCTTGTTTTCGTTCATAATTAACAACTTTCATTACTGATATGAACTTCATAGGCTTACGTGGTTTGTCTCCTGTGATCCTAATTATTTCTCCGGTGGGTGATTGAATTTCTATGGAATTCTGATCACAAAGGATCTTAGCATGGTTGGCTACTAACCAATCCATTCCTAATACAACATCAAATTCAGCTAAATTCATCGGCAACAGTTTTGCAGAGAATTTATGTCCTAAAAGTTCTATGTTTTCTTCTTTCAAAACTTTATCTATTTTAACTTAATTTCCGTCTGCTGTTTCAACTGTAAAAATCTGCCTAATATTGGTTAAAGGTAAACTAAGAGCTTGGCAGAATGAAGTATTTATAAAACATTGGTTTGCACTAGAGTCAAATAATACTTTGGCGTTAATGTTGTGAACTAAGAACGTACCCGCTATCACATCTGGGATGAGTTCTGCTTCTTGAGTGGTTAGTTGAAATGCCCTGGCATTCTTCTTAACAGTTCCGTCAGCTGGTTTAGCTTTGTTGTCTGCTGGTTTAACCAATTTAGGACATTCTGTTTTGAAATGTCCTGCCTCTCCACAATTGTAACAAATTATGGATTTCTTCCTGCAATTTTCTTCACGATGCCCTACAGTTTTGCAAAAATTGCAATATACTTTGCATTTTCCAAAATGTTTCTTTTTGCAATTTTGACAGAACGGCAAAGTTGAAGATTGCCCTGTTCCTCTTTTCTTGAAACTGTTATTATTACCCATACGGAATCCTTGGGTAATTTTCTGAGCTAATTCTTTCTTCCTGTGTTCATCTTGTGTGCGTACTAATTCATCGGTTAGGGTATTAGCTAATTCCACAGCATCGTCAATAGTGCGAGGTCTCGCAGCTTTAACAATATTGCGGATTTCACTAATCAATCCCCAAATGTAGCGAGAAATGAGTACCGGTTCTGGCGAAGCCAGTGTTGGTACCACTCTAGCATATTAAAAGAATGTCGAAGTATAACCGCGACAATCTACACCCATCATCCTATGATTTAGGAACTTATTAGTCATTTGTTCCTTTTCATACTCTGGACAGAATTTTCTTTCTACTAAACCCTTAAATCCTTCCCAAGTCATAGCATAAGCTATTATTCTTCTTTTTGATTATAACACAGTGTTCCACCATTCAAGTGCTCCTTCCTTGAAGAGACTTGATGCGTACATGACTTGATCATCTTTAGCACATTTACTTATTGCAATTACTGCTTCGGTTTTCTCTAACCAACGCAGTGATGCTGTTGCTCCTTCATTGCCTGCAAATTCAGTGGGTTTACAAGCAAGGAATTCTTTGAAAGTGCAACCAGGCGTTGCACTTTTCATTTTCTTAGGAAATGGAGCTTGATGTGGTTCTGCATTATGGTTAACATGATCATTGCCTCCGTTTACACTATTACTGAAGTTATCTTCAGAAATGCGTTTACTAGGAACGATGTGTTGCGGTTCGATTGGATTCTTTATAGCAGCAACGAATGCTGGAATAGCATTGGCTATCCCTTGAGCAACAATATTTTCGATATCTTGTCTAGTCATATATTGATCTCCTGGATGTTGCTCTGACTGATTAACCTCATTTACTGGTTCATTACCAATGTTTGACATCTGATAATAAATTTTATGTAAATAATTAGTATAATTACAAATATAATAAAACAGTTTGCACATAATCATATTAACATGTATAATCAAAATTATTGATTTCACAAGTTTCATTTTTATATATTATATTATGCCTCGTACACACGATTATCATACAACGTTTTATTGTTAAGTTATTTACACATATTGGTTATTATGATTATTTATTCACACATATTCCTGCAAACTTCTCATTTATCTGGTCAGCTAATTTCTTAAAAACGACACTCCCTTTCGTCATATTTCCAAGTAACTCTTTCTCCCACATCCCTAATTCGATTTCCTGCATCAATCAACTCTTCGCCCCAAAGGCGAAGTTCAGTCAGATTCTCCGGGCTCATAGTTGGGTATAGTGGAGGTTCTGGGTCAACTTGTGGAAAAAATGTATCAGGGTTGTTTAAAAGATTTTGGTATTGCCAATCAGTTGTCCACCATTCATCTAATTCTACTGGTAATGGTTGAGGTTGTACAATAGGATCTGGAATAGCAGGTTCCAGATTGATTGGGATTGGAGCTTCTAGTGGGTAACTGAAAAGATCTTCTTCAGTAAATATAAGGTTTGGATTAGCTGCTTCAAGGTTTCCATCGGCAGGTCCGATGAGGTCACTCATTACTAATTTATGATCTAAAACTTCCCAAGGAGTCATTTTCTGTTTCTGCCTAGAACTCTCTTCGACTTCTCTTTCTGTTTGCTTAAAATTATTCTCAGTTTCCATCTCTATTCGATTTTCCTCAATTTCTACCACTTTTCCTTTGTCTTTTGGTTCTTCAGTTTTAGTAACCTTTCTTGTTGCTGGCTTTTTCCTTCGTACACGCCTCCAGCCCACAAATCTGCTTCTTTTCTTAGGTTTAGGTTTTGCCGGTGGTTTGGATTGAAATTCCACGGGTTCTTATTTGTCAGCGAAATAACCGGTAAATTCCTTGGAAACTTCTATCTTAACGGGATAGAGGTTAAGATTTTCTAAACCTTCCGATATCTCATTCATGCTGTTTAGCATATATGCAAAATACATACCAATTGTTAAAACAACATTTTATAGATAACTCGTAATATTATTGCATACATAAAACAACTAACAAGTAAATTATACTACGATTTACTGTAACTTATTTATTTACTAAATAAGGTTTCTGGGAATAAAAGTGCTAAAACTTTTGAATATTTAGAGATTTGCATTTTCGGCTACTGTGGCTAGCATATAAAGATTTGCCAATTTCTCATCTAATTTGTCTTCCCAAGGTGATTTATTGATTAAATCCTGGGTTTCCTGTTTCACTTTCTTCTCTCGGTTTTTCCTTATTTCCTCCTGACTTTTCCTAATAATCAAACTTCTTTTATTAGGAGAAAGTGGTTCCTCGTAATGTGCCTTACGGACAAATATTCCTTCTTCAGGAATTACATAAGGTTTTGTTTGAGATGAACTTCCCTTCTCGTGGGATGACCTATCTAGTTTAAGATAGATATTTGACAGCTTTTGTTTACCCATACTGTAATTAACAAATAATCAGTTAATAAAACACATAATCACATAATTGGCAATTAGTAAAATTAAGTATTTCTAAATACATAATAGGCTTAAATCAGTGGCTCTGATACCACCTTATTTTTGTCACGGCCCTCGACCCGGTTTGACCCGTTTCAAGAGCCGCGGGACAGAAATCCCGTGGTATTTATTTAACAGCGGAAGTTTCTTCAGGATCTTTTTAAAACTGAAATATTTCCCAATTATTTTTGTAACACCCCAAATCTTGTATGACATAATGAAATAGTCTAAATGGGAAGTGTTAATAATAAAGAATGGTGAAATATAAATTCTTACCATTTCGAAAGTTTTACAAGTAATAATAAATTAGAACTCCTTATGTAAATAAAAGGAATCAAGTTAGTATGAGAAATAACCATTTGGACACACTTTAATAGTTAAAGGACTAAAAGTGAAAATGTGTAATTAGATTTTGATAAAAAAAAGGGGGCCAGAACTTTGTTTCCTGGCTGGTACGTTCGAACGAGAGAGAGACCAAGGGAACCCTAGTTCTCCAAATTTCCACAAAATTGAAGGAGTAAAAGTCTGTATTTTCGATGCATGAGTTAGGAATCATGACCCTTTAAGTGTTATAAGTATCAAGTAAGTCGAATTTCATGTTTTAATGCAAGTTGATGAATTGTGTTATGTGAAATCAGTGATTTTTATGTGAATACATGATGTAATAGCATATGGGAGTCGAAATTATGCTTGAAATTGTAAGCATTAATGATTTGAAATAAAAACCCACTTCCATGTCATAGGATGATTAGATATTGTGAAACCCTATATTCAAACTAGCATGGTGTTAATGATTTAAGCAATGTGTTGATGAAATATTGATAAGTAATTGTTGTTAAAACTATGTGTTCATTGTTAGGATGGCAAGATATGGAATTATGGATGTTTATGTTAATCAATGAGTGACCTATGGAAATTGTGCTTAAGATGCTTATACATTATGCTAAACTTGTGATACGCACACAATGTGTGATGAAATGCCTAAGTGAGTTTAGTTATGGCTTTTACATGAATACTTGTTAAGTCGATGCAACTTCTTTTTGATAATGGCGTATGTGATTAGTAGACACCATAATGTACTATAAGGATTGTGAAAGTAATGTTTTTGAAAGCTAAAGTATGGGATTATGACATATAGGCACGAAGAAGGAAGAAGGCGCAAGTCACTCAAAGGCACAAGTATCTCAAGATCGCTGTAAGTTCTTTTAAACTTTATTTACTCTACTAGTAGATTTACGAATGATATTGAATGTTATTATTTGATAATACGATTCGTGCAATTCCTTTATGGATAAAGATTGGTTAGATGTAAGAGTTTATGTCGAAAAAGGTTTTAGAAGTTATGTTGTAGTGGATGCGAAATAGCAAATCCCTTGCGGATTTGGTTATGCTAACAAAGGGTATGATAAGCTATGCAAGTCGACCGGTTCAAGTTGAACAAGTCGAGTAAGGATAAGGTACCATCCGTTTTGAACGGGTGGTCGTGAATGCAATAACGAATGTATGGAGTTCAATCCGTTATACGGATAGAACGAAAGATTTATGTTGAAAGCAATTAACCCGATGTTACCGGGTCGTAAGTGGTATGCTTGAATCTCATTATGAGAGTATATGCCGTTACCCAATTAATTGGGTAGTTGAATGCGTAAAAGAAATGAAAGTATGTAAGCGAATGGAACTAAAATGTTAGTATTGTAAGCGAAATAGATTTTTATGACTAACTTTATAAAGCTTGTTGTTGAATGTAGGTAATCCTCGATTTAGGCGACTTGGAGAAACGGAGCGAGCACATGTTCATGATATGTCATACCAAGCGCTTCCGCTAGTTGCACTAATGTATTGGGTAAAAAATTTCTATTTTGTACAACTTGTTATTAGACATACATTTTAACACTTGATGTCTAGGTTTTTAGTAGTGTCGTGTCGAACGAATTGTAGAATGGTATTTGTCTTACGTATGTTTAAAACAGGGGTATATCCGTTTTACGGACGGGTCATGCCCAATTTTTGTCAAAAGCATGTTTTAATGTTGTTATTTTGAAGTCTTTTAATTACCCTTGTAAGTTAATTTATAAAGAAGAAAAGCGGTCCTTACAAGTTGGTATCAGAGCCAAGGTTTGAGGGATTCAAGCATTTGAGGTGGTGCTTGAACTCAAACCGACGGCTCGTTCAAAAGTGTGCGCGCTCCAAGATCGCCAATGAGGTAACACGTTAAGTTTTTGGTAAAATAGTAGTATGTGTAATATGTTTGGGATGTGAAATAAAAGCTAAGTACATGGATGAGTAAATAGGGAGGCTAGACGGGGATTACAGGAACCGTATGGCTGGAAATAAGCACAAGAAATAGTCAAGGTAACAAAAAATGAACACAGCAGCGTTTAAGCAATTCGGGAGGCCGTCGCCGACGGGCATCCATGCTGTCGCCGACGCCCCCATCTGAGCCGACGTGCTAATTTCCTGTCTACGGAAAAATTGGGCGACGACCCATATTTAGAACCCGTCGCCGACGGTATATTAGGCCGTCGCCGACGGCCATTAGAAATATGATCCGCAGAAAAAAAATTTGTTTTGCTATTTTTCATGACTAAGACTTCCTTGTGATCTAAAGGATCAAAATAAAAAAATAATAATAATATATATAACAATATAGAATCCTTATAACCGTAATGATAAGATACTTATGATCACAATCCGTGATCACAATGAAAAAGAATTCGTAAAGATTTAAGGGTAACGATGTGAATAACATGACTTGAATAATGAGACTTAGATGATCACGATTTCAAATTGCACGATTACAAGTGTAGGAAACAAAGGTCGAAGTATGTGTTATATGGAAAGCTTATGATTTATATTAAACGGAAACATGAGGTTGTGTTAAGCTGGTCCGCCAGATTTTTATGTTTTTCATGTTTTAGCCAAAAGTACTTTCCGAAAGCCACTTCAATGTTTATTTAGGGTCCATGTAAGACCTAACATGATATATGTAACCGCAATTAGTGGTTACGATGGAAAGAAATTTGTAAAGGTCAAAAGTAAAGTGTCGAATGACATGAATGAATGCTGAAAGATTAAAAAGTGAGTAAAGTCTAAAATATGAGAATGCGAATGAAGTAAATACGGACTAATGAACTATGATGTACTGAAGCTTGTAAATTATGATTTAGGTTCCCATACTTCTCAGAAATGCCCGTTTTATGTTCCTGTCAAGTTATAAGAAGATATAATAAGTTATGTAAAGTTATGTAGATCTTCGGCGATAAAGTAAAATTTATAAAAGTCAAATGTAACATATGGAATAGCATGAAATGAATGACGAATGTATAAAGTGGAGCAGGAATTCGTATGAAAATTCGGATGAATGTATGCTTTGATAAAAATTATGCATTAGAGGCTTGTACCTTGTACATGAATGGTGTGATGTTTATGTGTATTAAATGATTTGCTTTAGTATGATTAAGGGGCGAATATGTGCTAAATGTGAATCATACGAGCTAATTAGTAAAGGATATGTTCAAATTATGTTATATAGATGTTCCGAATGAAATTGCTAATTGTAGAATCATGGAGCATTAGCATGTGAAAATACATGTATGTGAATGTATATATATGTATTGTTTAGAGGATCACATAAATTGTACCTGTCGTACAATACAAGTATGAGATACGCAAGATATTATTATTATGACCTACCATATTTAGATGAATACATGTTCAAAGGTTTGAAGTGTGTAAACGAGACAGTTGACTTTCTAAAGGTCAACAGTATAGGGATATCATGAGATGGCCATTAGACACAATCGTTTAAGTAAAGAGTTAATGTGTTACGTACTAGATGAATTACATGTTATGATGGATGAAAGTTAGTTGTATGGAATTGAAATGAGATAACTATTAATGAACGACTCACTTATACAAAATTCTACTAACAAAAGTCGATTAACGTATGAATAGAAGGAAAGTGAACAGTCGTATATATGCTCACATAAACTAATGATATTACGAAAGTACTGATATGTAAGGATGGGAATCCGTCAATTTACTTGAGCATGGATGGCAAAAAGGGTTAAGTGGAAGTAATAAAGTAAGCATGAACATGGACGCTATAGGAAGGTGAAATTGCAATCGCTTCAAATGTATTTGCATAAAGATGTATGCGTGTTAGAATAATTGAAATTAAGTGGAACGTATAAATAAATGAGAACTTGGTAATGTTAATGAAAGGTATGGAAAGGATAATAGTTCAGATGTCAGCTAAAGGCGCTATGTAAGTGTGTTCGAATTGAAAATAAGAACAACCCGTACTACAATACTTATATACAAAAGTACTGGGTGGTGGTTGACCTTAAAATGTTATATTGTAGAAGTCAGTGAATAATAATCACTTACAAATGCTGGAAGTATTACGTAAGAATTACAACGTGTAAAGTAGAATACTCATTAGTAAAAGACATGTTAGAGAACGTAGGTGAATTAACACCTATTACGGTGAACAAACAAATGGAAATGGTATATTAAGCGATGGACATGTATTGACCGAAGCTCGAGAAAAACATGAGAATCACCTCACTTACATCCGGTCAAGCTAGCAAAAATGGGTCTAACGATTCTTAAAGGAACGGATCAATATAAGAAAGAAAGAAGGATAAAAATGAAAAGTTGAATCTGTAAGCAATCACGGATCAAACCAGTAAGAATGAAGGGTAATGAATTAAAAGTTCGAATCCGTAAATGAAGATGGATTAAACGAATAAGAATAGAAACTAGAAACGAGACTCAAATGAGTCATACGGGTCAAATGGCGATCGCCATTTGAACCCGGTACTTAATGTTCGATTTGTCAAGTTTATTACTTATAGGTGAGCATAATGTATGGGCATGCATTGTCACAGTTTGGGAAGTATTAACCGTCGCAAAGTATGAATGACGAGTCAGGGGTTCTGACTCGCGCCAGATAGGTATAAAAAGATTATATTTTTAATAGAAGCAAAGGGCTCGACTAGAGAATGGTGTGTCAGAATAGGATAACTGATACCCATATGTGAGAATGTATTTACAATTAGACTTCTGAAAGGTCAAACGAAATAAATGAAGTCCTTGCAAGTATGCAAGTATAAAGTGCGAACGTGTACCTCGATACGACCACAATAAGTAAGGGGTGTTAGGCTGACCTTGAAAGGTCAAACTGCGAAAGTTGGCAAAATGACCAATAAATATGAAGGAATTCTTAGAGAGGTGATAGTAATAAAGCTAGTGGAAGGATGCTCACGAGTGAGAGCATATTTCATGAATGGATGAGACCAACTCTGGTACGGAAGGTACATATAAAGAAGTGGATCGATCCGGCTCACGGATAACTGATTTATGCAATAAAGTCGAGGTTAGTATAATAAGTAGTTCATGCAAAGAGCTAATAATAAAGTGTTGCGAAGGATTAAATTTGAGGCTAAACTCAAAAGGTTTAATTAGTTCAAGTAACCGTAGTAACCATAGAACGATACTTTATGCTCATAGTAAGCATGAAAAAGTAATTAGGAAGAGGGTAGTTTTGTTTTAATACTACTAAGTCATTAAATGTTTATAGTATGCGTATAATGATATGCTAAGCCCTCATATGAATAAGAAAGTAATTAGAAGAATGTTAGTAATGGGATGATAGGGTTTCCTTATGGTTACAATAATGAATTATATTGTGTATGATACGTAAGTGGAATGAAATAAATCAAATTATTTTCGTTAGCAAATTTATGAATATGTTATGCTGAGTTAGAAAGATAGAAACGAGCCGTAAACATAGGCTTGTATGACCAATAGTATACACTTGAAATAAATTTCAATGAACGAACCGCTAGTAATGATGTACGCTAGGAACTTGCATTATAAGGTGAAAACGACACTAATAAAAGCTTTGGATCAGATTCTGACTTATATGCGATTATGAAAGTAATTTACTTAATTTAAGAACGGAGGGACAATGTGTACAAATATGTGTGCATAAATGAAACTCTTTGCCAAGATCCCGAATGTATCTAGGTCGTAGTAAGCATCGTGAATTAATAGATGAAAAAGTAATGGTAGAATTAGTCTATTTGGAATGAGAAAGGTTTCGGGGACGAAACCTCTTTTAAGGGGGGTAGACTTGTAACACCCCAAATCTCGTATGACATAATGAAATAGTCTAAATGGGAAATGTTAATAATAAAGAATGGTGAAATATAAATTCTTACCATTTCGAAAGTTTTACAAGTAATAATAAATTAGAACTCCTTATGTAAATAAAAGGAATCAAGTTAGTATGAGAAATAACCATTTGGACACACTTTAATAGTTAAAGGACTAAAAGTGAAAATGTGTAATTAGATTTTGATAAAAAAAAGGGGGCCAGAACTTTGTTTCCTGGCTGGTACGTTCGAACGAGAGAGAGACAAAGGGAACCCTAGTTCTCCAAATTTCCACAAAATTGAAGGAGTAAAAGTCTGAATTTTCGATGCATGAGTTAGGAATCATGACCCTTTAAGTGTTATAAGTATCAAGTAAGTCGAATTTCATGTTTTAATGCAAGTTGATGAATTGTGTTATGTGAAATCAGTGATTTTTATGTGAATACATGATGTAATAGCATATGGGAGTCGAAATTATGCTTGAAATTGTAAGCATTAATGATTTGAAATAAAAACCCACTTCCATGTCATAGGATGATTAGATATTGTGAAACCCTATATTCAAACTAGGATGGTGTTAATGATTTAAGCAATGTGTTGATGAAATATTGATAAGTAATTGTTGTTAAAACTATGTGTTCATTGTTAGGATGGCAAGATATGGAATTATTGATGTTTATGTTAATCAATGAGTGACCTATGGAAATTGTGCTTAAGATGCTTATACATTATGCTAAACTTGTGATACGCACACAATGTGTTCGATGAAATGCCTAAGTGAGTTTAGTTATGGCTTTTACATGAATACTTGTTAAGTCGATGCAGCTTCTTTTTGATAATGGCGTATGTGATTAGTAGACACCATAATGTACTATAAGGATTGTGAAAGTAATGTTTTTGAAAGCTAAAGTATGGGATTATGACATATAGGCACGAAGAAGGAAGAAGGCGCAAGTCACTCAAAGGCACAAGTATCTCAAGATCGCTGTAAGTTCTTTTGAACTTTATTTACTCTACTAGTAGATTTACGAATGATATTGAATGTTATTATTTGATAATACGATTCGTGCAATTCCTTTATGGATAAAGATTGGTTAGATGTAAGAGTTTATGTCGAAAAAGGTTTTAGAAGTTATGTTGTAGTGGATGCGAAATAGCAAATCCCTTGCGGATTTGGTTATGCTAACAAAGGGTATGATAAGCTATGCAAGTCGACCGGTTCAAGTTGAACAAGTCGAGTAAGAATAAGGTACCATCCGTTTTGAACGGGTGGTCGTGAATGCAATAACGAATGTATGGAGTTCAATCCGTTATACGGATAGAACGAAAGATTTATGTTGAAAGCAATTAACCCGATGTTACCGGGTCGTAAGTGGTATGCTTGAATCTCATTATGAGAGTATATGCCGTTACCCAATTAATTGGGTAGTTGAATGAGTAAAAGAAATGAAAGTATGTAAGCGAATGGAACTAAAATGTTAGTATTGTAAGCGAAATAGATTTTTATGACTAACTTTATAAAGCTTGTTGTTGAATGTAGGTAATCCTCGATTTAGGCGACTTGGAGAAACGGAGCGAGCACATGTTCATGATATGTCATACCAAGCGCTTCCGCTAGTTGCACTAATGTATTGGGTCAAAAATTTCTATTTTGTACAACTTGTTAGTAGACATACATTTTAACACTTGATGTCTAGGTTTTTAGTAGTGTCGTGTCGAACGAATTGTAGAATGGTATTTGTCTTACGTATGTTTAAAACAGGGGTATATCCGTTTTACGGACGGGTCATGCCCAATTTTTGTCAAAAGCATGTTTTAATGTTGTTATTTTGAACTCTTTTAATTACCCTTGTAAGTTAATTTATAAAGAAGAAAAGCGGTCCTTACAATTTTATTTCACAATTCGGGATAAAACCCGATAATTTACAATACTGAGATTTCACGAAGAAATCTTTTATTTTCAAAATATATTTCTTTATTTAATACTGAACCACTTTCTTAAGCTGATAGTGCTTCTCGGCACTTTTCCTGGATCACAACAGATCACCTGAAACATGTTTGAAAAAGGTTTTATCAGCGGGAAATACTGAGTGAATCATTCATTTTACTAAAACGACACGTTTGTTATAATTTACAGTATTAAGAGCGATTATAATGTCTCTATCTTTTAAATTAACTGATCCAGTTGTCACTTGACCGGACTTGTGACTGTGGACATATCACTTGCTGGGTCCGTTCACCCACAAGTGATAAATAATTAGTAGCTATGTGCACATCCCCCCACATACTGGCAGTAATTTCAGATTACATAAACTTAATCCCTGTAATTATAACTTTTGAAATAAACATGCTTTTGTAAATAGATTTGATAAAAAGAGAATGACTCACATTGCAGATTTATCAGAGCTTATTCTACTGATTAGCCTTGATAACCTAGTTTAAATAATCAAGCACACAAACTAGGTTAGTAACTTAATACAGCATTTACGACAACTCACGAGATTACAACCTTCACAACGAATGACAAAGTGCGATACTTAAACATCCATCGATTTAACGACGAATGACAAAGCATAAACCCTAATGTGGGCAACACTTAAACATCCATTAGATAGTTTAATCGATCGGACATTGAATCATAGCAGCGATCGAGTTATTACCCTGAATTGTGGCAGCACTTCGTGAGCAGTGTGTGTTTTTAGACTATTTCTATAATAACTCGGAGTGTAATTGGAATTTAAACGTCGCATCAACGTCCAGAATCAAGTCCCACAGCAACCTATTTATATTTGAAAAATCGCCCCCCTCGCGCCACGCGAGGGGTTCTCTTGTTTCTGTCGCGTGGCGCGACAGGACCTAGTCTACCCTAGGTTTGCTTCGTGTCCCAGTAGCTTGGCTGAGTTGGTTTCGTGTTATTTTTAATTTTTTATAGCAAACTGTGTGGATTTTACCGACTAGGGTTTACCCCCCCTGAGTTTTAGGGGCCCTGATCCTGATTCCGATTGTTCTGAAAATTTTTAGGGATTATGCAGAATCACTTGGGTTTCTCAATTAGGGTTTCCTATTGGACAATTTAGTTAATTAAATATGGCTTTTGATGAGAGTTGTTACAGTTTTTATAAGTTTTGTTTTAAAAGATAAATCTATAATAATAATAATAATAATAATAATAATAAGGGGAATGATCCACTAAAAAGTGAATTTTGCCTAAGTAGCCTAAGAAGAATTGTGATGATGACATGTGACACTCCTAATAAGTAGGAATGAAGGGCATTTTGGTCCTTATAAATAGGAGTGAAAATGACATGTGACACCCATTTTATTTTTTAAAAATACAAAAAAATTATAGTACAAAAAAATCTAGCACAAAAAAACTAGTAAAAAAAATCTAGCACAAAAAATCTAGTACAAAAAATATAACACAAAAAATGTAGTACAAAAAATATAGCACAAAAAAATCTAGTACAAAAAATATAGCACGAAAAAATTCAGCAAAAAAATGTAGTATAAAAAAATTCAGCACAAAAAAATTGAGGAAAAAAAATTTAAGACAAAAAAATTCAACACAAAAATATAATACAAAAATTCAACACAAAAAAATGTTATACAACATAGAAATACATCACATTTAAGTGGTTTTTTTAGTCTTCATATTTTATATAGCAATATGGTACTCTAATTAAAGATAAAAAGACGCTCGATTTTTCGGTGAATTTTTTATGAAAAAATAATGTCGTATAAAAAAGTTATGAACGTTTAAAAAATGATGGTGAAATATGCATGTGCCTTGCATGTGGAGAGAAAAAATCAATAAATAGGATTTTCCCAATATACCCTTACACTCCTCCTTTCTCCTACCCTTTCATCTTAATCATTGATTTGAAAAATGAATAGTTAAGATTCCTTCTCATCCTACTTAGGGAAAATTAACTTTTTATTTGATCTTACCCCATAATAATAATAATAATATTTGATAATAATAATAATAATAATAATAATAATAATAATAATAATAATAATAATAATATAAAAAACCAAACCCACGCACCCACCTCACCACACACACACTCTAACTATGCATCTCCACCACCGAAAACCATCACCGCATATAATTTTCAGCCACACTTTGCATTTGTTCTTGTTTTGTTGACATTACCTCCGCGTTTATATGGCTTTAAGTAATTACAATTGTTAAAACACAAGCTACAACCTTTAAAACCCATCAAAACCTCAAATCACTTCATCAGATGAGAAAAGCAACTTTGAATAACAAAATGTCTGTAGAAGGGCCATTTGCTTATCCAAAGAATTCTTCATTCCATTGCCGAACTGTTTGAGCCTTATCCATTTGGTTAATGATATACCTAATTCCCTTATCGTTGATTGTTAGAGTTATCTTTAGATTTTGTTGAGTAAAAAGTTTAACAGCATGAAAATTTCTTATAACAGGTTCAGTCCTTTATGATAGCGTATAATTAGGCATAGATTGTGCATAGCCAACTATAACATTATTGTAAATATTCTCAGCATAAATAGTAGATTTGTATTGTATTATATATAGTGGGTAATATCAATGAAAGGGGCAGCCAATTATTATATCCTTACATGGTATCAAGCCCTAATCCTCTTCCCCTGTAAGTGCCGCCCCCTCCTGTCTTCATCGTTTTCATTTTTTTTTTCTTTTCACCTTCTTCCCCTCTCCTCTCCCCATGGAATCCAAACTTCACCCCGCCATGACTGTCTCTAACATCAAAATTTCATCCCTATCACTCTAGAAATCGAAACCGACCACTACACAACCTGGGCAGAACTATTCCAGGTCCACTGTCGTGCCTACCAGGTGTTTGATCACCTAGAACCCCCTGCACCACCGGCCGCCGCGGCTGCTGCTTCCACCGCCGACGGCAAATCTCTGGCTCCCGCCGTCGATCCATCTTGGTCTCGCCTGGATGCCATCGTCCGGCAGTGGATATATGGGACAATATCCACCGACCTCCTTCACACCATCATCTCTACAGGGCAGACAACATATGAAGCATGGACTGCTGTCGAAAACCAATTCAAAGATAACAAAAATACTCGAGCCGTCTATCTCCAACAGGAATTTGCAAATGTTCGTTTGGAAAACTACCCCAACATGGCGGCCTATTGCAGGGAAGTCAAACTCCTTTCTGATCAATTGACAAGTGTCGGGTCTCCTGTTGATAATAAGCGACTGGTTCTTCATCTCCTTGCGGGTCTCACTGATCAGTATGATGGTATCTCAACCATTCTTCAAAACCGAGATCCACTTCCTGATTTTAGTGAGGTTCGGTCTCACCTCACCATGGAAGAAAAGAAGCGGACCCATCAAGCCACTGCAGCCGCTAAGGCCAGCGCAACTGCGCTTCACACTTCAGCAACAACACTCACTGACTCCCCCTCCAACAGCAGCAACTCTTCAGGCCGTGGCCGCCTCTCCAACAGCAGCAACAACAGTCGCGGACGCAGCCGCGGGCGGGGCAGACAGTCGGGTGGTCGTGGTGGTCGCTCATCTTCTCAGCAGCCCTATCCCTTTTCTGGTTGGAGACAGTTTCCGTGGATGCCCCAGTTCAACTCCTCCACCTTCCCTTGGCCACCTTCCATGGCCCAACCACCATGTCCGTACCCATCTGCCCCTCGGACCACCAATAATAACAGTGCATGAATTCTTGGTCCTCGCCCGAATCAGGCGTACACAACAGGATACTCGCCCACCGACATCGCCCAAGCTCTTTACACACTCTCTCTAAATCAGCCAGACAACTCCATCATGGATTCGGGTGCTACCGGTCACATGGGCAATGAAAATGGTACGTCTTCTCCGTCTACTTCTAATACTTGCACTAAAAACATAATTGTCGGCAATGGCATGACCATTCCAGTCCTCAGACAGGCCAACCTAACCTTACCTCCTCCCTTCCCTCCCTTAAAATTAAATGATTACCTTTATCCCCCTAACTTAATTAAAAACCTTATCTCTGTCCGCCGCCTTACAACCGACAATCTTATCTCCATTTAATTTGATCCTTTTGGTTTTGTTATGAAGGACCTCAAGACACGGGCACATATCCTACGATGCAATAGCACTGGTGATCTGTACCCGCTCACTGCTTGTGACAACCCTCAAAATTCCATGTATTCCGTACAATTTATTAATGACAATTAAAGTGCTTGACGACTGTGTGGAATCACTTAACTGCTTTCTGATATCTGTGTTATGCTTACACGTATTTGTTAATATACTAATAGTGTACAGGAAGGTCACTAAATAGTCCGTTATACTTTCCTAAATGTAAGAAAGTAAAAACGTTACAAAATATATAAATAGGACGCGTCACGAATTAATTAAGCACTTTAACGGAACAGTGTCAAACCGAACAACCGGACTTTACCCGGAACCTAAAAATATTGCCAATGACATTGTTTACACTTTTCTGAGCTAGTTAGGGTCCCCGAATACCCTAACACCCTTTATGACACTACACACTAAATACACTAACTAAGTGTCATTAGATTCCAACTAGATCTTAACCACACCATTGCATCCCAACCCTATACCCCCCCCCCCCCCCCTTGTGACCGTCCCCAAGCTAGTCCCCACACAAGATCTTTTATAATCTTACTAAATCCCTCCTTGGAATTAGCTAGATCTTGATAAGATCTTGATTGTACTTATGGAGGCATATAACCCAAAGGTTATTAGAGTTAGGGTGTTATAAGTAGCAACATCTCACCATCACCTTCAACACACAACACCTCTTCCCTCCCTCCTCCATAACTCGGCTGAAACATCCCCTTACACCACCATCCATTTTCGATCTTCATCCAAGTATTCCAAACTCACAACAAGGTGTAGGAAAGTGAACAACGAAGCTCGGTGCTCTCGGAAGTGGAAGGACCGCTCTCGTTTTCTTTTAACCACCACTTTTACGCCTTTGATCTTCCCTAGCCTCGAGCTAGTAGTAAGTGACTCTAAACATCTTCTTGATCTTGTCTAGAGTGGTTAATAAGAGTTTCATCGGTTAAAAATCACTAACATATAAGATCACCAACTAAAAGTCTACTAAAGTGATGAACAAGGTGGTTAATGGATGAATGTTAGTGTAAATCATGTAGATCTTGTGTGATTATGATGATTGGTTGATTATCTGATGTTTTACTGAATGATATTAGTATATGATGTTGTTGTGGTCACTAAACTCGTTAACGGAATCGATCGAACATGATTTAGATGGTTAAACACTTGAAATCAGAATCTGTCTAACTTTTACAGCCCACTTCTGTTGGCTGTAAACAGGTCTTAAACTCAACGAAAAATCGATATTTTGAATCTAAAATATGTTATTATGAAATACGGTTCTAATGGCACCGGAATCGTAATTTTTGGACTCCGTTTACTATTTTTAAAGTATTAATTTGTAACAGCAACTTAAGCTGAATTTTGACAGCAATAAATGGGTGTCTTACTTTCAGTCGTAACCTGAGTTTTGTGATGAATCGGACCATGAAAATTTTACTGTAGATGATAACTGAAGTATTTGTAATTACCCCACTGGAATTTCGCAAATCGGACTTACGATGAATTTGTAATAAATTGTTTCGTGGACTGTGGTCAGAAATACATAAATCTGAGTTCAGTCCCGAAATTCTGAATTTTTATAAAATATTAGTGATAAACCGGACCCCGATATTTTTACACAATAAAATATGGAATGTTTATGATGTTCTATAAAAATTTGGGAATTTTTGGAATAATCTAACTATTTTATTTAAATGTCCGAAAACAGCCGGTTTTGAGTATTAATGCTGAAACGACATAAGTAGTGATTTGCGTGTCTAAATGTCGAGTATGCTATCTGTGAATGATTTGACATGTTATATATGTTATGTGCATTATCGTATGTTTGATTTTGAGTGGGGAATGGACGGGAAACTTAGATGGGCATAAACTGTTACAGTGATGCATGTTGTGTGCTAGATACGTGTAGGAACTTTGTGTTCTATTTGAAAGCCACTAAATGACTAACTGGTAAATCATACTAGGACGTGATTGACCGACCTTGACTGTTAGCTATATTGAGAATCTAACCGAGCAAACCGAGGTGAGTTCACACCCTTACTAAGGCATGGGATTCCCGGTGGTTGGAATGGGATTGAATAACTACTCGTACTATCACTCTATTTATATTACCAACACTACTAGACTACCTACTACTGTCCTCGGATTGAGAAGGGCACGTACGTAAAACCTACGTACACTCACTACTGTCCTCAGATGAGAAGGGCACGTACGTAAAACCTACGTACACTCACACTCACTACTGTCCTCGGATGAGAAGGGCACGTACGTAAAACCTACGTACACTCATACTTAACACCGTCCTCGGATTGGGAAGGACTCTTATGGATACGCCTAGTCTAGTAACATACATAATGGGAAGCCCCCACTAAATATCGTAAAGGTTTGGGAATCAAGAATAATGGGTAATACTTGGTTATGAAACGAACTTCCGATTCCTGATACGAACTTATTAACTAAACAACCAAACGTGAACTCACTCAACTTTGTTGTTGACTAGTTGTTACATGCCTTACAGGTCGCTAAATGCTTGGAGCTTGCATGGGGAAGGAGTCGTTGTGGAACATGGGTTGTTATATCCCATACTTAATAATTGAACTTTATAAACCTATGGAACTTATGTTTGAGACTTTAAACTTATGAACTGTGAACTTATGTTTTGAACTCACGTTTATGCTTCCGCTGTTTAAACTAAACAAGGTTAACTAGCTTTGGTCACCAATCGTATTATGTTTGGTTTTATTTACTTAATTGAGTTGTTCAATATGATTGGTGGCTCGATCCTGGTCATGTCACGCCTCCAAGCGGTGATACTCCGCGTGTGGATTTTGGGGGTGTGACAGATTGGTATCAGAGCCATTGGTTATAGTGAACTTGGTTTTAATAAGGGAAAAGTTTTCATTAAAACCAGACTATAACCTGTACAGTGCTCAACGATCCACAACGACGCTTCGCTCCACGTGCAAGACTCGACACCATAAGTGGTATGATTTATGTTATATTATCGGCTAGATAGTTCTCACTGTGCATTAGATAATGTGGTAGTTGCTATTTGAACCTTGTGTGCATACTCTCTAATGTCGTCCCACACTTACACACTTTCGCGACACTTTCCTCACTTACGTTGCTTCATTATGAAGATCATGAGCGGACGCGAAGGACGTATCTACCTCACTCAAGCCCAGTTGACGGCTTTGATCAACGAACGAGTTGCGGAGGCACTCGCAGCTAACCCTGCAGGAGGTATAACCTGCCATACCAACTCACCATAGGACAATTAGATCCTACCTTCGCAAACCAACCCTCGTGCTTAATCTTGTCTTTTATTCTCGCGCAACAGGTCAACATGCTCAACCTCCTGTGTGCACGTTCAAGACGTTCATGGACTGTCGACCTACCACTTTCAGTGGCACCGAAGGAGCAGTGGGCCTTCTTCACTGGTTTGAAAAGCTTGAGACTGTTTTCGAGATGTGCGAATGCCCCGAAGACCGTAGGGTGAAATATGCTACCGGAACACTTGAAGGAGCTGCGTTAACCTGGTGGAAGGCACAGGTTCAACTACTAGGACTGGCAGTTGCTAATGCCACGCCCTGGAATGGTTTCAAAGAGCTGATCAAAGAGGAGTACTGTAGTCGGGATGACATCCACAAGCTAGAAGTGGAATTTTACAATCTGAAGATGACAGGATCTGAGATTGAGGCGTATACCAAGAGGTCGAATGAACTGGCCATCCTGTGCCCAACTATGGTGGACCCTCCCATCAAACGTATTGAGCTTTACCTCAAGGGCCTTGCACCAGCGATTCAAAGTCATGTGACTTCAGCCAACTTGGGTACCATCCAGCAAGTCGTCAAATTGGCTCATCGTCTCACCGACCAGGCAGTGGAACAAAACAGACTACCCAAGCGTATTGGTGCTGCTACTTCTGATGCACCTACCGACAACAAACGAAAATGGGATGGGAATTCCGGCAAAGGCTCTACCTCTGTTCAGTCTCAGTCTCAGCAACGAAGGACTGAGGACCATAGGAGCCCTGGCCAGCACTTTTCTGGTAGTCAAGGGCAGGGTGGATATCGAGGAAACCACCCAAAGTGCAACAAATGCAACAGACACCACAGTGGTCAGTGCAACAAGGGACACTGTCAGAGGTGTCTCAAGATGGGTCATGAAGCCAAGGATTGCAGGAGCCCACGGCCTACGAATCAGAATCGTCAGCAGCAACAGCAAGCACCGCAGAATCAGCAACAGCAACAGGGCAACAAGGGATGCTTTCAGTGTGGTGCTGAAGACCACTTCAAGAGACACTGCCCGCAGTTAAATCAGAATAAAAATCACAACCAAGGAAACGGGAACAATAATGGGGGCAACAATGGGGGAGACAACAATGGCAACGGGGCAAGGGGTCGTGTGTTCGTGATTGGTCAGGGAGAAGCAAGGAATGATCCCAACGTTGTGATGGGTAAGTTTCTTCTTGACGACTTCTTCGTTACTGTTTTATTCGATTCGGGTGCCGATACCAGTTATGTGTCCGTAAAAGTTAGCCAAATTCTTAAGCGCACCCCAACACTCCTGAACACCAAACACACGGTAGAACTAGCTAACGGTAAAAGTCTTGAAGCCACACACATAGTTAAAGGTTGTAACCTCGTCTTAGCTGGTCAGACTTTCCCTATCGATCTTGTTCCTATCACACTTGGTAGTTTCGACGTCGTTATTGGGATGGATTGGTTATCTCATCATCAAGCGGAGATTGTTTGCAAGGAGAAAATCATCCGCATTCCTCGTTCTGATAAAGAACCCCTCGTGATTCGTGGCGACAAGAGTGGTGCTGTCGAAGGCATCATCTCTTTCCTTAAGGCCCAGAAGTGTTTGCGAAAGGGCCACACTGCCATTTTAGCACTCGTTACTGACACATCCACGGAAGAGAAGAGAATTGAAGACATCCCTATTGTGCGCGAATTTCCCGAGGTATTTCCTGAGGAATTACCTGGTCTTCCTCCTCATCGCCAAGTTGAGTTTCAAATCGAGCTAGCTCCTGGAGCAGCGCCAGTAGCCCGAGCACCATATCGTCTAGCCCCATCAGAACTCGAAGAACTGTCCACACAACTACAAGAACTCTTGGAAAAGGGTTTTATACGTCCTAGCTCTTCACCCTGGGGAGCTCCAGTCTTATTCGTGAAGAAGAAAGATGGTACCTTCAGGATGTGTATTGACTATCGCGAGCTCAACAAGGTGACTGTGAAGAATCGTTATCCTCTTCCACGTATTGACGATTTATTCGACCAGTTGCAAGGGTCGAGCTATTACTCCAAGATTGATTTGAGATCGGGATACCATCAGCTGAGAGTCCGAGATGAGGAGGTCTCCAAAACAGCATTCAGAACTCGTTACGGCTATTACGAGTTTCTGGTTATGCCATTCGGGCTGACGAATGCACCGGCAGTCTTCATGGATCTCATGAACCGAGTGTGCAAGCCTTACCTGGATAAGTTCGTTATTGTGTTCATCGATGATATCCTGATCTATTCTAAGAGTCAGGAGGAACACGAGCAGCATCTACGACTTATGCTGGAACTTCTTCGAAAGGAACGGTTGTATGCCAAGTTTTCGAAATGTGATTTCTGGCTTCGCGAAGTCCACTTTCTAGGCCACGTGGTAAACAAGGATGGAATTCATGTGGATCCATCTAAGGTTGAATCGATCAAGAACTGGCCTGCACCCCGCACACCAACAGAAATCCGCCAATTCTTGGGTTTGGCCGGATATTACAGAAGGTTTATAAAAGATTTCTCCAAGATTGCGCAACCTCTCACTTCACTGACTCAGAAGGGCGTCATCTATCGTTGGGGTGATGCACAGGAGTCCGCGTTTCAACATCTAAAGGATAGACTTTGTAGCGCGCCTATCCTCTCATTGCCAGAAGGCACCGATGATTTCGTGGTTTATTGCGACGCTTCCATCCAAGGACTTGGTTGCGTATTGATGCAACGTGACAAGGTCAATGCCTACGCATCGCGCCAACTTAAAGTTCACGAAAGAAACTACACTACTCACGATCTGGAACTGGGAGCAGTTGTATTCGCACTTAAGATATGGAGACATTACCTGTACGGTACCAAGTGCACCATTTACACCGACCACAGGAGTCTTGAGCATATCTTCAAGCAAAAAGAGTTAAACATGCGACAACGCCGATGGGTCGAACTCTTGAATGATTACGAATGCGCTATCAAGTATCATCCGGGCAAAGCCAATGTTGTGGCTGACGCCCTCAGTCGAAAGGATACTTTACCTAAGCGTGTACGAGCATTACAGCTAACCATCCAGTTTAACCTTCCTGCTCAGATTCGAGATGCCCAGGTCGAAGCATTGAAAGCAGAAAACATCAGGGCTGAGTCCCTACGAGGATCGAGGCAGCGGCTAGAACAAAAGGGAGACGGTGCCTACTATGTTAACGGACGCATCTGGGTTCCATTTTATGGCAACTTACGCGAGCTTGTGATGGATGAAGCACATAAGTCTCGTTATTCGGTACATCCTGGTTCGGATAAAATGTACCACGATCTCAAGACTACGTACTGGTGGCCTGGCATGAAAGCCCACATAGCAACCTACGTCAGTAAGTGCTTGACTTGTGCGAGAGTCAAGTCTGAATATCAGAAACCATCAGGCCTACTTCAACAACCGGAGATCCCGAAATGGAAATGGGAGCAAATTTCCATGGATTTCGTTACTGGCCTGCCCAGATCTCAACGCGGAAACGATACCATCTGGGTGATCGTAGATCGACTGACCAAGTCTGCACATTTTCTGGCCATCAAAGAAACGGATAAGTTTTCTACTCTTGCAGACATTTATCTAAAGGAGGTAGTGTCAAGGCACGGGGTGCCAATCTCTATTATATCTGATCGTGACGCACGTTTTACTTCTGAACTGTGGCAAGCAATGCACAAGTCCTTTGGCTCACGTTTAGATATGAGCACTGCTTATCACCCGCAGACGGATGGGCAATCTGAACGCACCATCCAAACCCTTGAAGACATGCTTAGGGCATGTGTAATCGATTTTGGTAACGGCTGGGAAAAGCACCTCCCGCTAGTGGAGTTCTCATATAACAACAGCTACCACACCAGCATCCAAGCCGCTCCGTTTGAGGCATTGTACGGACGCAAATGCCGATCGCCTCTCTGTTGGGCAGAAGTTGGTGACAGCCAAATCACTAGCCCAGAACATGTGGTAGATACCACCGAGAAAATTGCTCAGATACGACAGCGAATGGCGGCAGCTCGTGACCGTCAGAAACGCTATGCTGATGAGGGAAGAAAACCACTCGAGCTCCAGGTTGGGGATCGAGTGCTACTCAAAGTCTCACCTTGGAAAGGTGTAGTCCGCTTTGGCAAACGAGGCAAACTCAATCCGCGTTATATCGGACCATTCAAAGTTATTGAGAAAATTGGCCAAGTCGCCTACAGGTTGGATCTACCTGAAGAACTCAGCGGAGTTCACAACGTATTCCACGTATCAAATCTGAAGAAGTGTCTGTCAGATGAGCCCTTCATAGTTCCTCTCAAGGAACTCACAATCGACGACCAGCTGCGATTCGTCGAGGAACCACTAGAGATTACTGATCGAGATGTTAAGATTCTCAAGCACACAAGAATACCTCTCGTTCGAGTTCGTTGGAATGCTCGTCGTGGCCCAGAGTATACCTGGGAACGCGAAGACCAAATGAAACTCAAGTACCCCCAGCTGTTTAAGAAAAACGCAACCACTACTGAGGCTGAAGCTACTGCAGAATTTCAGGACGAAATTCCAAATCAACGGGGGGATGATGTGACACCCCAGGAAAATCTGGAAAACAACGCAACTTAACTAGCTTCCTCAGTAACCACGCGCTAAATTTCGGGACGAAATTCTCTTAACAGGGGGAGAATGTGACAACCCTCAAAATTCCATGTATTCCGTACAATTTATTAATGACAATTAAAGTGCTTGACGACTGTGTGGAATCACTTAACTGCTTTCTGATATCTGTGTTATGCTTACACGTATTTGTTAATATACTAATAGTGTACAGGAAGGTCACTAAATAGTCCGTTATACTTTCCTAAATGTAAGAAAGTAAAAACGTTACAAAATATATAAATAGGACGCGTCACGAATTAATTAAGCACTTTAACGGAACAGTGTCAAACCGAACAACCGGACTTTACCCGGAACCTAAAAATATTGCCAATGACATTGTTTACACTTTTCTGAGCTAGTTAGGGTCCCCGAATACCCTAACACCCTTTATGACACTACACACTAAATACACTAACTAAGTGTCATTAGATTCCAACTAGATCTTAACCACACCATTGCATCCCAACCCTATACCCCCCCCCCCCCCTTGTGACCGTCCCCAAGCTAGTCCCCACACAAGATCTTTTATAATCTTACTAAATCCCTCCTTGGAATTAGCTAGATCTTGATAAGATCTTGATTGTACTTATGGAGGCATATAACCCAAAGGTTATTAGAGTTAGGGTGTTATAAGTAGCAACATCTCACCATCACCTTCAACACACAACACCTCTTCCCTCCCTCCTCCATAACTCGGCTGAAACATCCCCTTACACCACCATCCATTTTCGATCTTCATCCAAGTATTCCAAACTCACAACAAGGTGTAGGAAAGTGAACAACGAAGCTCGGTGCTCTCGGAAGTGGAAGGACCGCTCTCGTTTTCTTTTAACCACCACTTTTACGCCTTTGATCTTCCCTAGCCTCGAGCTAGTAGTAAGTGACTCTAAACATCTTCTTGATCTTGTCTAGAGTGGTTAATAAGAGTTTCATCGGTTAAAAATCACTAACATATAAGATCACCAACTAAAAGTCTACTAAAGTGATGAACAAGGTGGTTAATGGATGAATGTTAGTGTAAATCATGTAGATCTTGTGTGATTATGATGATTGGTTGATTATCTGATGTTTTACTGAATGATATTAGTATATGATGTTGTTGTGGTCACTAAACTCGTTAACGGAATCGATCGAACATGATTTAGATGGTTAAACACTTGAAATCAGAATCTGTCTAACTTTTACAGCCCACTTCTGTTGGCTGTAAACAGGTCTTAAACTCAACGAAAAATCGATATTTTGAATCTAAAATATGTTATTATGAAATACGGTTCTAATGGCACCGGAATCGTAATTTTTGGACTCCGTTTACTATTTTTAAAGTATTAATTTGTAACAGCAACTTAAGCTGAATTTTGACAGCAATAAATGGGTGTCTTACTTTCAGTCGTAACCTGAGTTTTGTGATGAATCGGACCATGAAAATTTTACTGTAGATGATAACTGAAGTATTTGTAATTACCCCACTGGAATTTCGCAAATCGGACTTACGATGAATTTGTAATAAATTGTTTCGTGGACTGTGGTCAGAAATACATAAATCTGAGTTCAGTCCCGAAATTCTGAATTTTTATAAAATATTGGTGATAAACCGGACCCCGATATTTTTACACAATAAAATATGGAATGTTTATGATGTTCTATAAAAATTTGGGAATTTTTGGAATAATCTAACTATTTTATTTAAATGTCCGAAAACAGCCGGTTTTGAGTATTAATGCTGAAACGACATAAGTAGTGATTTGCGTGTCTAAATGTCGAGTATGCTATCTGTGAATGATTTGACATGTTATATATGTTATGTGCATTATCGTATGTTTGATTTTGAGTGGGGAATGGACGGGAAACTTAGATGGGCATAAACTGTTACAGTGATGCATGTTGTGTGCTAGATACGTGTAGGAACTTTGTGTTCTATTTGAAAGCCACTAAATGACTAACTGGTAAATCATACTAGGACGTGATTGACCGACCTTGACTGTTAGCTATATTGAGAATCTAACCGAGCAAACCGAGGTGAGTTCACACCCTTACTAAGGCATGGGATTCCCGGTGGTTGGGAATGGGATTGAATAACTACTCGTACTATCACTCTATTTATATTACCAACACTACTAGACTACCTACTACTGTCCTCGGATTGAGAAGGGCACGTACGTAAAACCTACGTACACTCACTACTGTCCTCAGATGAGAAGGGCACGTACGTAAAACCTACGTACACTCACACTCACTACTGTCCTCGGATGAGAAGGGCACGTACGTAAAACCTACGTACACTCATACTTAACACCGTCCTCGGATTGGGAAGGACTCTTATGGATACGCCTAGTCTAGTAACATACATAATGGGAAGCCCCCACTAAATATCGTAAAGGTTTGGGAATCAAGAATAATGGGTAATACTTGGTTATGAAACGAACTTCCGATTCCTGATACGAACTCATTAACTAAACAACCAAACGTGAACTCACTCAACTTTGTTGTTGACTAGTTGTTACATGCCTTACAGGTCGCTAAATGCTTGGAGCTTGCACGGGGAAGGAGTCGTTGTGGAACATGGGTTGTTATATCCCATACTTAATAATTGAACTTTATAAACCTATGGAACTTATGTTTGAGACTTTAAACTTATGAACTGTGAACTTATGTTTTGAACTCATGTTTATGCTTCCGCTGTTTAAACTAAACAAGGTTAACTAGCTTTGGTCACCAATCGTATTATGTTTGGTTTTATTTACTTAATTGAGTTATTCAATATGATTGGTGGCTCGATCCTGGTCATGTCACGCCTCCAAGCGGTGATACTCCGCGTGTGGATTTTGGGGGTGTGACACTGCTCCCCTACCCAGTTCCTTCAGCAGACCTACCACTTTTGCTGCCATCACTCAAGACTTCTGGTACCAACGTCTTGGGCATCCTGGCATTAATTTATTACAGTCTTTAAAAACTTCTTCTTGCATTGATTTTAGCAAAACTAATAATGTTACTTGTCAGCCTTGTGTGTTTGGTAAAAGTATTAAACTTCCGTTTCGTGAATCAAATAATCGTACTTTAATAGCATTCAATATTATTCACAGTGATTTATGGACATCACCTGTTCTCAGTACTGCTGGTCATAGATATTACATGTTATTTCTTGACGATTACACCATTTTTTTGTGGACGTTTCCTCTTGCTAATAAATCTCAAACATACTCTTACTTTCTCACTTTCTCAAATCTCATAAATACTCAATTTGAACGAAAAATCAAACAGTTTCAATGTGACAATGGCCGTGAATACGCTAATAATAACTTCCATAATTTTTGCAAACAACACGACATCATTTTTCGCTTCTCCTGCCCCCACACTTCTTCACAAAATGGGAAAGCGGAACGCAAAATCTGCACCGTTAATAACATGATCCTCACCCTTCTTTCTCAAGCATCTCTACCCACTAACTTATGGCATCACGCGCTAGAAGTGGCCACTTATGTAACACCCCGTGTTTTCGATGTCAAAGTCAAGGTCAAACTCAACGACCGATTTCGCGCAACTTGACTTATAGTGAATTTCTTTTGTGTGTTTAATTTAGTTGTATTATGTGGAGTAAGTGTCAATAATTACAACAATCGACGTGTGTTATTCGCCATTCAATCGACTTACGATTGTGAACTATAGGAAGTAACAATACGATAAAGTTAACTAAACGATAATCAAACTATGCTAGTCAAATCGACATCAAATCGAATCGCAACTCGAATTACGCATTTTGATTATTGTTATACGTGTGTGTGTGCCTTATGTGTTACTTGTGCATGTTCATTTATGTTATGTTGTGGTAATCAATCGAAAACGCAATCGAAACTCGAATCGCAATCGAAACGCAATCAAACCCAATCGAACTCGAACTATGATAATTAGTGGAGAAGTGACAGCGCTAGATATGAATAGTTGGGATTAAAAGTAATTTGGTTAGGAAACCCTATCGCATTCAAATCGCTCGCAATCGAAATCGAAACCTCAAAAATCGTCGCGCCGAACACCCGAACCAAGTGCCATCCGGTCGGATAAGCCATCCGACCGGGCTGACACTTGATCTGGTGCCATATTTCATCTGACCGAGATGACATCCGACCGGATAAGTCACCCGGGTGAGATGCCATCCGACCGACCCACACTTTCCCCTTTGGGTAACTCTATAAATACCCATGTCACTCTCAAACTTTCTACTTTTGGCAACTCTCTGACCGAACAGCACACGCTCTCCTCACCTTTTCTTCGATTTCTCTCGATTCCGGTAAGATCTCGTCCTAAATCTTGTACTTTCTTGTTTTACACGCACTCCTACACCTTTCTATCTTTTGAATCTTAACATTTAACCGTGAAATCACTAGATTTGAGGTGTTCTAGGATGACGTCATCATGTGTTCTTGAAGAACTTCATGTTTTGGCCTCAATCCACCAAGAACAACTTAGATCTAATCGATTTCCACACGAATACACAAAGATCTTGCATAGATCTAAACATAATCAAAGTGGAAAAAGATTGAAAGATGGTTTCTAACTTTCTTTCAACTCTTTTACACTCAATGCACTCAAAACCTATAGAATCGAGCCTTGTTCTAGTCTCCTACTCATTCTTAGCGTTGTGCTAGTCCAAGGTCTGGATTCTACTCACGAGACCACCAATTTCGGGTTAACCAAGAACACCCATCTCGAACCGGTTAACTGGTCGAACTAGGGTGATTCCTGGACGATCGGGTTGCTTGGGTCAAGATGGAGTTCTGTTGGTTAGCACGCTGTCAAAGTGTCTCGATAAAAGCAACAAACAATCAAAACGGCCAAGTGAAAGACGAACGAAACGACCAGCACGGAGTGCTATCCAACCGGACTACTGTCCGACCGGATAAGCCATCCGAGCGACTAGGTCATCCGAACGGCTTACACCTTGGGTCCCCTACTTAACCAACTTTATCTGAAGTATGAGTATTGAACGCATTGCTATCCGATCGGACTACTTATCCGACCGGATTACTTTTCGTATCATGAGATACTTGGACTTAAACAATTTTCAACATGTTCAATGCACTGAGGATACCACCCGATCGGACAACCTGCCCGATCGGACAACCTGCCCGACCGAGTGACCGCCCTGCTATGAACTTGTTCTCGCTGAAGTTTCAACCTATCGGATTATCGTCCGATCGGACAGACCGTCCGATCGACCGACTTGAAAGGTAGAGATACTTCAATGTTTCAAAATACTACAACGAAAACTTCAAAAGTCAAGCCATCATACACAAACACATCAAATGAAGAAACAATCCACTCGAACAGTCACCCGACCGGACAACCTGCCCGACCGGATGACCATTCGAGCGGATTGTCATCCGCACGACTGGACCATCCGATCGGATTACCAATCCGACCGAGCTACTGTCCGAGCCACTTACACCTTGCATCGTTTTACGCGTCATTTATCGCTATGCTATCAATTTATTCAGGCTAATCTTACTCTCTAAGCGCTCCCTTCAATCCATCATCGCTGTGAGTATACTCGATCCCTTTTTGCTTTACGCACTTTTGGGTGTTACATACGTTACGAATATTCAAATCACAACAAACACACTACTCAATACTATTTGAACGCTAACCGTTAATGCATGTTATACGTGGCTTATGAATGCTTGTTTGTTATGTTTACACATGGAATGTTGTCTACCTGCCTTAGCAACGATAGTACTATAGTGTGGACTCAGCACATGTTCGCAGGGGTTGTTAAGGAGAATTACTTGCATGGATTACGGTGGTAACCATGTATTGCGAACTGCCTCTGGCAGTCAACCCACAGTCATTGGTATCGATGGATCTATGTCGATAACTAACATGCCCCCATTTCACTATGTGTACGTGCTGGTTATGCGTAAACGAATTCGAACTCTATATGCTATTATCAAACTTGTATGCTCACCTTTACATTATATGTATTGACTTTATTTTAACGTATGTGACAGGTGCTTAGGATGCACATCTGCAAGGAAATCGAGGCTAGAATAAGGCTCTAGAGGCCAACAAATAGTTGTCTGTACAAATTAAATCAAGAGTCTCTGGAAGCAGATAAACAATTGCTCTATTTGAAAATCTGAGTTGTCGGAACAGAACTATTTACCTAGATTTTGTCTGTAATAATTGAATTATGTTTTGAGACATGGTATGGGACATGTTATTTTAAATTGACTGGTAATGATAATTGTTATGGAAACTTCTGGACAATCTGTTTCGCTCAGTGCCATGCCCCGATGTTTCCACCATCGGTTGGGGTGTGACAGATTGGTATCAGAGCCATAAATATAGGGAATTAGGCAAGACTCGACCTAGTCCGGGTCGATGTCTTAGAAACCTAGTCTATAGTTAGGAACCACAGACCGACTTGTGCATATCCATTAGGGAATTTGTATAAGTTTACTACTATTTCTCGCTATTCTTGCACACGCTACACTATCACTGCACTCGAATTTTCAATTTTGGATAAGCAATTAAGTCGAGATTAGGTGTAAAAACCGCAAACTCTCGACTAAAGTTGCTTAATCAACCCGCATTTTATTTACAAACAGGGAGAATTATGCCAAATCAGGAGTGAAACCCACATTTTGATGAATAATCTCCTCCTATTTTATCATAAACATGAGCGAAGTTGTTAAGCCAGGGGTGAAACCCTAACCTTGACGACTCGTTCCGCCCTTTTCAAACTCTCACCAAAGTCTCGACGGACTCCAACGACCTGAAGTCACGATATGACTAACGGGATGCGTGCCAAATGCCCAAGAATCGAGGCCAAGGCACTGCCCTGAAGGTCAAATGTGCACAACAAGTCTTGTGAATAGTCGAATCACTTTGGTTAGTCAAAGTCTAATAGCCGCAGACAATCTATTTCTCGATTTTTATGTGTTTCGATTCTGAGCCCGCAACTGCTGACTCTGATGATTCGTTGATTTTATGTGCTTATATGTTACCTGTTTTTGTGTTTAAATTTTGGAGATTTACTTGATTTTTGCTTTCACTACGATCGACACGCACCACTCGCACTGCATTTCTATCTCAATACGCTGACAAATCGCTAAACTATGGACGACTTTATGCTACATTATACGCTTATATTACACGACTCGATATACTAAACGCGATCGCTATATTCGAACACTCGCAAACTTTGAATGATAGGTTTCTGTATTCTGACTGCCTCTTGTGATTACATGATTATGTGCTTTTGTGGATTATGTGCTCTGCGTGCCTACGTGCTTATGTGATTACGTGCTTATATGTTTACGTGAAGCTGAGATTATGTGTCTATATGATTACATGATTATGCGTATTCCTATGTTTTAGTAAGTAGCAGACGTGTGAGGTGAGATTCGATTATGACGTGTCTGAGACCTGTAACGATGTCCATTGCAGACAATGTCAACTGGACCATCATCCCGTCACACACCAATTTCTCGTCAAGAAAAGAGAGACAAACGTCTTGCTGCTATCATCGCTAAACAAGTAGCAAAAGCCGTGAGTGATGTCTACGAGAACGTTAGCAAATCATCTGAGGAGTCGAGAACCGAAGCTCCTAAAGCTACCCCCAAAGCTGCCTTCAATTTCAAGCAGTTCAAGTCTTGTGGGCCAAAGGAGTTCACTGGCGAGGAAGGCCCTACAGCGGTGTTCCAATGGTTTGATTCCATTGAGGTCACTCTACGACAGAGCGGTTGCCCCGACGACCTCCGCACTCTGAATGCTACCGGCGTCTTCCAGTCCCGCGCACTAGACTGGTGGACGACCGAGAGAAACAAACGAGGGAACGATGCAGCCTACGGTCTATCGTGGGACGAAATCAAGGAGGTCATGCTGGAAGAATTCTGCCCTCCTCACGAGCGCCAAAAGTTAGAAGATGAATTCTGGCACATAAAGCAGAAGGAAGGTGAAAATGCTGCTCTCACAGCTCGCTTCAAACAGCTCAGCATCATCTGTCCTGACCAAGTCAAGACCTCAGACATGGCGATCAAGAAGTATATCCGAGCCTTGCCTGATTGTGTTGCAGATTTCGTGCAAGCGGCTAAGACTAAGACGATCGAAGAAACCTATCTACTGGCCGCTGAAATCAACGACAAGCGGGTCAAGGCTGGTGTCTGGGATAAAACTTCGAGGCACCTGCATCAAGCTACCACCGCCGCACCAACTGCTGAAACCACCACCCCATCGAGCAACAAGAGGAAGAACAAAAGAAAGAACAGCTCCAGCAACAAGAATTGTGCGATCACTGCTGCACCGATACAAGCTGTACCAGCCCAACAGTGTCAAGTAGCGGCGCATGTGGCTAATGCACCGCCTGCCAAGCGTGCATACACTGGGCCACACCCGTTTTGCCCTACTTGTACCTACCACCACCCGACTACCATCGCTTGCCGTTTTTGTGCTCATTGCAATATGTACGGCCATTTCACTACCAACTGCCGTGCTCGACAAGCTCCTGCTCATCAAGCTCTACTCACCGCCCCTCAGGGTCAACAAGCTCCTTCGGCACCCGCGGTCAACGCCAGAGCCTGCTTCGCATGTGGCGATCCCAACCATTTCGCCAACATGTGCCCAAACAGGGTTGTGAAGCAAGAGCCCCAGCAGCAGCAACCTCAGCAACACCAGCAGCAACAGCAACAAGCAGCACCCACACGAACTTTCAACATCAACGTGCTCCAAGCCCAAGCCGACAACAACGTGGTAAATGGTACGTTCCTTGTGAATGGTATTTATGCTTCGTGTTTATTTGATGCTGGAGCCGATAATTGCTTTGTGTCGTTCGAATTCGAGAAGCTCCTTAGTCGTAAGCGCTCCCAACTGTCCTCGACGTTCGATGTTGAAGTCGCTACCGGAAGAACTGTCGCCGTTAATTATGTTCTTCATGATTGTACCCTTGAGCTCAACAATCACATCTTCCCAGTCGACCTTATTCCGATGCAACTCGGAAGTTTTGACGTCATAGTAGGCATGGACTTTCTTCGCAAAAACCATGCTGAAGTTGTGTGCTTCGACAAGATGATTCGATTCTTGCTCATGAATGGCGATTTATTGTGTGTATATGGCGAAACTGCTTCGAAAGGTCTCAAGCTCAAGTTGTGTGTCCAAGCTAGCAAGTATCTCCGCAAGGAATACAGAGCTTTCTTGGCTAACATTGTAGTAGCGGAGAAGGAAAAAAAAGAAACGACAGAGGTGAAAGTCGTTCCTGTGGTTCGTGAATTTCCTAATGTTTTCCCTGACGATCTTCCAGGTTTACCACAAAGTCGTGATATCGACTTTCGTATCGACCTCATTCCTAGAGCCAACCCTATTGCCAAAGCTCCTTACCGACTCGCACCGTCCGAAATGCGCGAACTCTCAAATCAACTCCAGGAATTACTTGAGAAAGGCTTCATTCACTCGAGCACCTCTCCTTGGGGAGCGCCAGTCCTTTTCGTCAAAAAGAAGGATGGGTCGTTCAGGATGTGCATCGACTATCGGGAATTGAATAAGTTAACTATCAAGAACCACTATCCCCTACCTCGCATTGACGATTTGTTTGATCAGCTACAAGGTGCTACGTGTTTCTCGAAGATCGATCTACGCTCAGGCTATCACCAACTACGCATTCAAGAGGAGGATATACCCAAAACCGCGTTTCGCACTCGATACGGCCATTACGAATTCGTTGTTATGCCCTTTGGTTTAACCAACGCACCCGCGGTTTTCATGGATATGATGCATCACGTGTGTAAACCATATCTCGACCGTTTCGTCATCGTATTCATCGACGATGTCTTGATCTATTCCAAGTCGAAATCCGAACACGCGCAACATCTACGTTTGGTTCTCGAGCTACTCCAGGGGAATCAACTCTATACCAAGTTCTCCAAGTGTGAATTCTGGTTGGAGGAGGTTCAGTTTTTGGGCCACATTGTTAATAGTCAAGGTATTCATGTCGACCCCGCGAAGATTGAAGCAGTTAAGAGTTGGATTACACCGAAGAACCCGTCTGAAGTCCGATCTTTTCTCGGACTAGCGGGCTATTATCGACGATTTATCGAAGGATTCTCAAAGATCGCAGTGCCGCTTATCACTCTCACGCATAAAGACAAGCCTTTTGTTTGGGGAACTGAACAAGAGTCTGCCTTTCGAACCCTCAAACACAAGCTTTGCAATGCTCCTATTCTCACATTGCCCGACGGAAACGACGATTTCATTGTCTACTGTGATGCTTCCAACCTTGCTCTTGGTTGTGTTCTTATGCAGCGGGACAAGGTTATAGCTTACGCATCTCGTCAGCTCAAAATCCATGAGAAGAACTATACAACCCATGATCTCGAGCTAGGCGCGGTTATTTTTTAGTTAAAGATTTGGCGACACTACCTGTATGGTACCAAGTGTCCTATCTTCACCGATCATAGGAGCCTACAACATATCTTTAATCAGAAGGAACTTAATATGCGTCAACACCGATGGGTAGAACTTCTCAACGATTACGACTGTGAGATTTGTTATCACGCAGGCAAAGCAAATGTTATTGCCGACGCACTCAGCAGACGGAGCTATCTGCTTAGCACTCGTAACGTCCAAGCCCAGTACGATCTCGAAACCCTCATTCGCGAAGCCCAGCACGCATGTTTTAATGAACGCACTCTGAAGAAGGAAAGAATCTACCACGATGGAACTCAACTTGTGAACAAGTCAAATGAGATATTCCACTTTCTGGACCGAATTTGGATCCCTAAACGGACTGATTTGCGACAGATTTTGATGGACGAAGCCCACAAATCCCGGTATTCTATTCATCCCGGTGCTGACAAAATGTACCAGGACCTTCGCTATAAGTACTGGTGGCTGGGCATGAAAAGCGATATTGCTCTCTATGTTGGAAAATGCCTGACCTGTGCAAGAGTCAAGGCTGAACACCAAAGACCCTCTGGCTTACTCGAACAACCGCCAATTCCTATGTGGAAGTGGGAGAGTATAGCTATGGACTTCATAACAAAGCTTCCGCACACGTCGTCAGGTCACGACAGCATCTAGGTTGTGGTTGACCGTTTGACCAAATCCGCTTACTATTTGCCAATACGGGAAGACTACAAGGTAGAACGATTAGCCCGAATCTACACAGACAAGATCATTTGTAATCATGGGATGCCTCGTGACATCATCTCTGATCGTGATGCTCGGTTTACCTCGCGACTGTGGGAAATGTTTCAGATGGCTCTCGGTACATCGCTTAATCTAAGTACCGCTTTCCACCCCCAAACCGACGGTCAGACTGAAAGAACGATTCGTACTCTTGAAGACATGCTCCGTTCGTGTGTCATAGACTTCGGTGGTAATTGGGATAAATACCTCCCGTTAGTCGAATTCTCGTATAACAACAGTTATCATTCCAGCATTTAAATGGCACCATTCAAGGCTTTATACAGAAGAAAATGTTGATCGCCTATTGTGTGGCACGAGATCGGTCACTCGCAATTAACCGGTCCCGAGCTATTGCAAGAAACGACAGACAAAATTTTCCAAATTCGAGACAATCTAATGAAAGCTCGGAATCGACATAAAAGTTATGCCGATAGACGACGCAAGCCCCTTGAATTTGACGTTGGCGACTACGTACTCCTAAAGGTATCACCTTGGAAGGGTGTGGTCAGATTCGGCAAGAAAGGGAAACTACCGCCTCGATATGTTGGACCTTTTAAGATTCTGGAAAGGATCGGAAAAGTCGCCTACAGACTCGAACTACCGGAGGAACTTAGTAACGTCCACCCGACTTTCCACGTGTCAAACCTCCGAAAGTGCCTGGCCGACCATGACTTACATGTTCCACTCGATGACCTTCAAGTGAACGAAACATTACACTTCATGGAAAAGCCTGTCGAAGTCATGGATCGCCAAACCAAGCAACTCAGACGCACGCGCATTCCTATTGTGAAAGTCCGATGGGAAGGCAAACGAGGCGCAGAGTTCACTTGGGAACTCGAAAGCGACATGAAGGCGAAGTACCCGCAGTTGTTCGTTACGGCTTCGGCCTAATTTTGGGATGAAATTCCCTAAACAAGGGGAGGCTGTAACACCCCGTGTTTTCGAAGTCAAAGTCAAGGTCAAAGTCAACGACCGATTTCGCGCAACTTGACTTGTAGTGAATTTATTTTGTGTGTTTAATTTAGTTGTATTATGTGGAGTAAGTGTCAGTAATTATAACAATCGACGTGTGTTATTCGCCATTCAATCGACTTACAACTGTGAACTATTGGACGTAACAATGCGAAAAAGTTAACTAAACGATAATCAAACTATGCTAGTCAAATCGACATCAAATCGAATCGCAACTCGAATTACGCATTTTGATTATTGTTATACGTGTGTGTGTGCCTTATGTGTTACTTGTGCATGTTCATTTATGTTATGTTGTGGTAATCAATCGAAAACGCAATCGAAACTCGAATCGCAATCGAAACGCAATCAAACTCAATCGAACTCGAACTATGATAATTAGTGGAGAAGAGACAGCGCTAGATATGAATAGTTGGGATTAAAAGTAATTTGACTTGGAAACCCTATCGCATTCGAATCGCTCGCAATCGAAATCGAAACCTCAAAAATCGTCGCGCCGAACACCCGAACCAAGTGCCATCCGGCCGGATAAGCCATCCGACCGGGCTGACACTTGATCTGGTGCCATATGTCATCCGACCGGATAAGTCACCCAGGCGAGATGCCATCCGACCGACCCACACTTTCCCCTTTGGGTAACTCTATAAATACCCATGTCACTCTCAAACTTTCTACTTTTGGCAACTCTCTGACCGGTAAGATCTCGTCCTAAATCTTGTACTTTCTGGTTCTACACGCACTCCTACACCTTTCTATCTTTTGAATCTTAACTTTTAACCGTGAAATCACTAGATTTGAGGTGTTCTAGGATGACGTCGTCATGTGTTCTTGAAGAACTTCATGTTTTGGCCTCAATCCACCAAGAACAACTTAGATCTAATCGATTTCCACACGAATAGACAAAGATCTTGCATAGATCTAAACATAATCATAGTGGAAAAAGATTGAAATATGGTTTCTAACTTTCTTTCAACTCTTTTACACTCATGGCACTCAAAACCGATAGAATCGAGCCTTGTTCTAGTCTCCTACTCATTCTTAGCGTTGTGCTAGTCCAAGATCTGGATTCTACTCATGAGACCACCGATTCCGGGTTAACCAAGAACACCTGTCTCGAACCAGTTAACTGGTCGAACTAGGGTGATTCCTGGACGATCTGTGACACCCCGTACTCTCGATCCCAATCATCGAGAGGAGAATATTATTATTATTATTATTATTATTATTACTATTGTTGTCATTATTATTTACTAAAATAATAATTTAGATTACTGATATGTTATTATTAAATAACCGAGCCAGTATAATTGAGCGAGACACGTAGTTGTTTAAACGGGTTTACGCACTTGGGCTAGGCCCAACCCAACTAACCTAAGCCTAAACCCTAGACCTATATAATACTACTTATACCCTAACCCCCTTTGATTTTTAAACCATAAAACTCTCATTTCATGCTCCAGCCGACACCCACACTTTCTCTGCCTTTCCGGTGACCGGAGCCGCATCTCCGGCGACTTCCGGCACCCCTCCCCTCTTTCTCGACTGATGATCTTCGTCACACACCCCTCTCCCTCGTACACCTCCACACCCATCCATTTACACACCATTAGCCCCCATCGCACATATAGAAAGAGAGAGTGAGCTGTTGACAGAAACAGAGCAGAAATGGATAACGATGGTAATGGCAACATGAAGGTGGTGGCTGCGGTTCAATTTCCGGCGAATGACATTAGCAGGGGCGCTGCAGCAAAGGGGCAGGGATGGGGAGGCTCGTCGACGCCTGGTTGCAACGGAGCCGTGACAGCGGCGGTGGTGTTGTGTCTCCGACGAATCTCACCGTCAGCAGGCCCGAGTTGTGTTTCGAAGCTTTGTTTTGGTTCGGGCTCAAAGTCACAGCATCAATGGGCATGAAAGGTGTATAAATTGATTATATGTTCATTTTGGCACTGATAAATGTTGATTTCATATTATTAATTAAGAATATGCTAATGATTGGAATGATGATGATAGGATGTATTGTATTCTTTTCAGACCTAAATATAAGTGTGATGATACTGCCTTTGAGTTTCTCATATGTTGTATTGGTTGCTAAGGAAATTTTAAAAGCATGATCAAAATGACCAGGCACCAACTGTTTTGTATACAGATTCAAAAGGAGGATATAAAGTGTATTGTTGAAATAGGTTTATGACATTGATGAGGATTCTTAATAATAAATTTCTTGTTGATAGGCTAGATATTATATCTTCAGTGTTTTGAAAAGCATGTGTTTCTTCCTCAAATTTGATAAGTATGATTATTTAACTTAGTGCTTGGTAATGAAAACCTTGATGAACTGTTGAATGTTCTAAAGATATTTGAAATAATATGCCGTTGATCTGAATTGTGTGTGCACAATACATGAAAACTTGTTAGTCGAATTTGATTGGATAGTACAGAGTTATGAAATCAGATTTGGATAGTACCATTCTGTGCATTCTAGAAAGATTCCTCAATGGTCTCGACTCAATAGATGTTTCATCCCAGTTGCGACTCGAGATCAACATGGTTTCGATTCGAGATCTCCTGATCTCGACTCGAGACCGGACTCGAGACATCATCGGTTACGACTCAAATGTGCACCACTCGAGACCACTTGGCTGTGACTCGAGACCTGACGTTCTCGACTTGAGACCACCCGGTTTCGACTGGGCTGCCTTGCTTGTTTATTGGGCCGCACAAACTGGTGTTATGGACTGTGTACTATTGTTGTTTAATTGTTGTTTAACTGCCGACTGTTTAATTGTTCATGCGTTAGGATATGCCCAATAACATATATGACGGTATGACTTACGTGCTATGTGTTAGATACGTGTAGTTTGTGTGTGATGTTACTTGCATACGGACCTAATAAATATTTATAAACCATAATAGGGTATGGTTAACCAACATAACACATGTAAATTAACTACCGAGCAAAGCAGAGGTGAGTTCACTACTTTTTACTTAAAGCATGTGTTCCCGGTGGTTGGGAAACGGAACGAAACACTTTTCCTGGTTTGGGATTTGCTTACTATCTCCTTGTGCGGGATACGGTATTTCTATCTCCTTGTGTGGGATACGGGTAACAATGCTATCCCCTTGTTAGGGATACAAACTACTTTCCTCCCCTTAAATGGGACTCTTAGTTAATTACTGTTTATACAGAATGCAACGAGCAACACTAAACGGAACTCTATCACTCAAGTCCCTACTATTTAATACCGATTAGTCGTCGGGGCCTGGCGAACGGGTTATTAGTTGATAGCGCTATTTAGGTCTAACCAGCCTCACACCGACCCTTATTACTGGGAACATGAGTGAACTAATGTACTCAGGCAAACCGTCAATGATGATAGAACATTGACAAATGGGGCACTGCGGAAACGTACGGTTAAGTAAGTATTCGGTATTGTAAAACAGTTTAGTAGCTTACTTATGGGGTAGCTCCCCATGGCATGTATAAACGGATAAAATTAACTGTTGAAACAAGTTTTTGGAAATAAACTGGAAAACTCTAAACTCGTGAACTCGCCAACGTTATGTTGACACTCTACTGCATGCTTTGCAGGTTGCTTGCAAACAACTTTGGACGAACGTTGCAATCGGATGGAGTGCGTGGTTTGTAAGTTCATAACTAATAAACTTGTGGTTTTAAATTACGATATGTACATCTTTCCTTTCCGCTGCAAACTTAAACTATGTTTTGAAAAATTTAAATTGGCCGCTAGTTACACCATTATTTGTAATAATAACTAAACAGTTCAAAATAATTAGTGGTTGGATTCTGGTCAGTCACACGCCTCGCGGTAGTACTCCGCCTGTGGTTTTGAGGGTGTGACACGATCGGGTTGCTTGGGTCAAGATGGAGTTCTGTTGGTTAGCACGCTGTCAAAGCGTCTCGATAAAAGCAACAAACAATCAAAACGGACAAGTGAAAGACGAACGGAACGACCAGCACGGAGTGCTATTCGACCGGACTACTGTCCGACTGGATAACCATACGAGCGACTAGGTCATCCGAACGGCTTACACCTTGGGTCCCCCACTTAACCAACTTTATCTGAAGTATGAGTATTGAACGCATTGCTATCCGATCAGACTACCTATCCGACCGGATTACTCTTCGTATCATGAGATACTTGGACTTAAACAATTTTCAGCATGTTCAATGCACTGAGGATACCACCCGATCGGACAACCTGCCCGATCGAGTGACCGCCCTGCTGTGAACTTGTTCTCGCTGAAGTGTCAACCTATCGGATTATCGTCCGATCGGACAGACCGTCCGATCGACCGACTTGAAAGGTAGAGATACTTCAATGTTTTCATAATACTACAACGAAAACTTCAAAAGTCAAGCCATCATACACAAACACATTAAAGGAAGAAACAATCCACTCGAACAGTCACTCGACCGGACAACCTGCCCGACCGGACAACCTGCCCGACCGGATGACCATTCAAATCACAACAAACACACTACTCAATACTATTTGGGTGTTACATACGTTACGAATATTCAAATCACAACAAACACACTACTCAATACTATTTGAACTCTAACCGTTAATGCATGTTATACGTGGCTTATGAATGCTTGTTTGTTATGTTTACACATGGAATGTTGTCTACCTGCCTTAGCAATGATAATACTATAGTTTGGACTCAGCACATGTTCGCAGGGGTTGTTGAGGACAATTACTTGCATGGATTACGGTGGTAACCATGTATTGCGAACTGCCTCTGGCAGTCAACCCGCAGTCATTGGTATCGATGGATCTATATCGATAACTAACATGCCTCATTTCACTATGTGTACGTGCTGGTTATGCGTAAACGAATTCGAACTCTATATGCTATTATCAAACTTGTATGCTCACCTTTACATTATATGTATTGACTTTATTTTAACGTATGTGACAGGTGCTTAGGATGCACATCTGCTAGGAAATCAAGGCTAGAATAAGGCTCTAGAGGCCAACAAATAGTTGTCTGTACAAATTAAATCAAGAGTCTCTGGAAGCAGATAAACAATTTCTCTATTTGAAAATCTGAGTTGTCGGAACAGAACTATTTGCTTAGATTTTGTCTGTAATAATTGAATTATCTTTTGAGACATGGTATGGGACATGTTATTTTAAATTGATTGGTAATGATAATTGTTATGGAAACTTCTGGACAATCTGTTTCGCTCAGTGCCATGCCCCGATGTTTCCACCACCGCCCTCTACTACCACTACCCGGACCATGCGCACCAGGTCCTTGGTCGGAATCACCAAACCAAAACAAATTCTGAACCTGCATGCATCTACCATCGTCCCGATACCCAAAAACCCGCAAACCCGCAAACCGCCTTATCCACCCCTGAATGGTACAATGCCATGAATGCCGAATTTAGTGCACTTATTAAAAACAAGACCTCCCAACTTGTACCTAGGACCTCTGATATGAACATAATTCGCAGCATGTGGCTCTTCAATCATAAATTTAAATCGGACGGTAGTTTGGAGCGGTACAAAGCACGTCTCGTGTGTGATGGTAGAAAACAACAGGTTGGTATTGATTGTGGTGAAACGTTCAGTCCAGTTGTAAAACCAGCGACTATATGGACTGTTCTCTCTCTTGCCCTCTCTCTCAGTCATGGTCCATTCATCAGTTGGACGTAACAAACGCCTTTCTTCATGGCAACTTAGACGAAACAGTATATATGTACCAATCTATGGGCTTTCGTCATCGGGATTTCCCGGACCACGTGTGCAAGTTAAAGAAATCACTCTACGGCTTGAAACAAGCTCCGAGAGCATGGTACCAACGTTTCACTGATTTCGTGCTTCAACAAGGTTTCACTCAAAGCAAGTCAGACAACTCCCTATTCATCTACAGTCATGGCTCTGATGCTGCATATTTATTAATATACGTAGACGACATCATTCTTACTACTTCTTCTGATGCTCTACGCCATCGCCTCATGTCCACTCTTGTTAGCGAGTTTGCCATGAAGGACCTTGGCCCCTTGACATACTTCTTGGGGATCGCTGTATCACGCACTGGTAATAATATGTTCTTGTCTCAACAGGCATATGCTCGGGACATAATTCAGCGAGCAGGTATGGATTCTTGCAAACCAGCCGCAACTCCTGTGGATACCCAATCCAAACTCAGTAGTTTGTCGGGTCCTCCCTTTGATGATCCCACGACATATCGCAGTCTAGCTGGTGCACTGCAATACCTCACCTTCACTCGTCCGGACATCACCTACTTCGTGCAACAAATTTGTATGCACATGCACTCCCCTACTATTGACCACTGGAATGCACTCAAACGCATCATACGATACTTACAAGGCACCTCTGATTTTGGCCTACACATAGGCCCGGCTGCAAATTTCTCTCTTCATGCTTATACGGATGCAGATTGGGCGGGATGTCCCGATACTCGCTGTTCTACTTCATGGTATTGTGTTTATTTGGGTGAGAATTTAATTTCCTGGTCCTTGAAGCGTCAGACTACCGTATCACGCTCCAGTGCCGAAGCGGAATACAGGGGTGTTGCAAATGTGGTCGCAGAAATTTGTTGGCTTCGGAACCTCTTACTTGAGCTACACCGTCCTCTATCTCATGCCACTCTTGTCTATTGTGACAATGTTAGTGCCATTTACCTCTCCAACAATCCGGTTCAGCATCAACGAATGAAGCACATTGAGTTGGACATTCTCTTCGTTCGTGAACAGGTTCAGAGAGGACGGATTCGAGTTCTTCATGTCCCCACTCGTCATCAAGTTGCCGATATCTTTAATAAAGGGCTCCCTAGAGTTCTCTTTGACGACTTTCGCTCCAGTCTTAGCATCCGGCCTCCTACCGCTTCGACTGCGGGGGTATGATAGCGTATAATTAGGCATAGATTGTGCATAGTCAACTATAGCATTGATTGTAAATATTCTCAGCATAAATAGGAGATTTGTATTGTATTATATATAGTGGGTAATATCAATGAAAGGGGCAGCCAATTATTATATCCTTACACTTTAGTTGGTTTGTTGGCTTGCTTGTTCACTTGCTCGTTTAAATTAAAAGTTATAATTATATTTGTATATAAAAGAGTAAAATGCCATTTTCGTCCATGAGGTTTGGCTACTTTCGCGACGTTCGCCCATACGGTTTTTATTCCGCATTTAGGTCCTCGTGATTTCCGAATCTTGGGCCTTTCGTCAAACTCGTTAATTACATCCAAAGAAAGATTAAAATAACGTTTTTTTTTTTCAAAGATAAATCTACAATAATAATAGCATAATAATAACCAAACCCACCCACCCCGCCACACACACTCTCTCAAACTATGCATCTCCACCACCGACCACCATCACCACATATAATTTTCAGCCACACTTTGCATTTGTTCTTGTTTTTGTCGGCATTACCTCTGCGTTCAGATGGATTTAAGTAATTACAATTGTTAAAATACAAGCTATAACCTTTAATGCCTCAAAACTCTTGGAATTTTGTATTTTCGCCCATCTCACATCAGATGAGAAAGCAAATTTGAATAGCGAAATGCCTATAAAAGGGCCCTTTGCTTACCCAAAGAATTCTTCATTCCATTGTCGAATTGTTTTGAGCCTTATCGATTTGGTTAATGGTAAAACTAAATCATTTATGGTCATTTTTAGAGTTATCTTTTGATTTTGCTGAGTAAAAAGTTTAATAGTTTGAATTTTTTTATTACTAGTTAACCCTTTAGCTGGTTCGTTGACTTGCTTGTTAGCTTGCTCGTTTAAATTAAAATTATAATTATTTTTGTATATAAAAGAGTAAAATGTCATTTTTGTCCCTGAGGTTTGGCTACTTTCGCGACAATCGTCCAAAAGGTTTTTATTATGCATTTAAGTCCTCGTGCTTTCCAAATCTTGTGCCTTTCGTCAAACTCGTTAGTTACATCCAAATTTCCTGTTAACTTTTTGCAGAAAGACTAAAATACCTTTGTTTATATAAGTTTTGTTCTAAAAATAAATCTATAATAATAATATCATAATATAAAACACCAAACCAACCCACACCACACACACACTCTCTCTCTCTCTCCCTCTCTCTAACTACACATTTTCACCACTGACCTGTAGGAATCCGTTCGTGCAAAATAAATAAAAATTCTTATTAACTTGAATTACAAGAATTAAACAAAATGAAACTGAAATAACTTTACAATTACAACTGGAATAACAGTAAAAACAAGATCAGGTTTTGCAAACAAAAGTAGTTCTTGGCTGAGGATCGTGTTATACACGGGTCCCTTAAAATAAATTTCGTGTCTCCCAGGAGAACACGTTTGTTTCCAGGATACAACAGCCCAAAGTTGTTGCACTGTCGGTCTTGACTCCAACCCGAAGGTGTACCTTGTAGCTTGAGGGAAGAAGATAAGAATTCTGCAGTGGAGAAGATTGTATATTTGTTGTTGGTTTTCGGTGTGTACTTCTGCAGTAGGGTAGCACCCTATTTATACTAGCACGTCTTGTAGAAACTGAAAAACGAATTAAATGGGAGAATTAAATTGCATTAAACGTCTTCAATGCATTTTAATTCGTCATTTAATTCGCAGTCAAAGCCATTGACTTCGTCAGTTTCGAATGCTGAAAGTAACTGCACTGGCATTAACTGCAGGAAGCTTCTACACGCGCGCGCAAGGCAAATTGGTGCGCTCGTAAGTCTGCACGCTCATGCGCGCGTGCGCCACGTCACCTGTGAGCCTCTACGAGCACGCCACACAGTCACGCCGTTTTGGCTCACTTTGGTGCGCCGCGCACGTCACTTCAGTGCCCATGCTCCATACGCGAGTGCGCACCACCATGCCACGTCACCAAACGACCTGATCCTTGCAACCCTTGTGTTACACCACGCGCACGCAGTCAAAAATACAAACGCGGCGATGCGAAGTGCAAAGTGCGCCATCAAAGCGCCTCATCGCCCACGCCATGCGCACGCGCGCGCGCGAGTGCTAGTGAGTGCTTCCATGAAACAATAAGGATGGAGAGTTCCCACTTAAATACCCCTTTAAGTTTCATCTCTCCTCCTATGTGGGACAAGGTGCCACTTTCCCATTTTCCAACATTCAAGTTTCAAACACCAAACTTTGAGCATCGATATCTCATTCATCTTCGCTCCATTTTAGACATGGTTTAGTTCGTTGCGAAACTCTTCCAACATAGAACACAAACCCACAAATAAATATATAAAACCCGCACATTTTCTCATATTTATTTCTAGTCCAAAATAGGAAAAAATCATTTTCCTATATTTGTGAAAAATTGCTATTTTCACAAATTTCCAACATAACCACCGTCACCACATATGATTTTCAGCCTCAATCGGCATTTGTTCTTGTTTTTTCGGCATCACCTACGCGTTTAGATAATTTTAAGTAATTACAATTGTTAAAACACAAGCTACAACCTTTAAAGCCTTTAATTTTTGCCCATCTCACATTGAATGAGAAAGCAATTTTGAATAACAAAATGCCTATAAAAGGGCCCTTTATTTACCCAAAGAATTCTTCGTTCCATTGCCGAACTGTTTTGAGCCTTACCTTTGGTTAATGGTCTATATCACTTATGATTGATTTTTAGAGTTATCTTTTTGATATTGTTGAGTAAAAAGTTTAACAGTTTGAAATTTTTTTTATAACTGGTTCAACCATTTAGCTTTAGCTGTTCGTTGGCTTGCTTGTTAGCTTGCTCATTTAAATTAAAAGTTATAATTATTTTTGTATATAAAAGAGTTGAATGCCATTTTCATCCCCGAGATTTGGCTACTTTCGTTACGTTCGTAAAAAATATTTCTATTCTGCATTTAGGTCCTCCTGATTTCCAAATCTAGGGGCTTTCGTCAAACTCGTTAGTTACATCCAAATTTCTGGTTAACTTTTTGCCGAAAGACTAAAATAACTTTGTTTATATAATGTTTGTTTAAATAATAATAATAATAATAATAATAATAATAATAATAATAATAATAATAATAATAATAATATAAAAAACCAAATCAACCCACACCACACATACTCTCACTCTAAATATGCTCTCCGACACCAACCACCATCACCACATAATTTTCAGCCAGGCTTTGCATTTCTTCTTGTTTTCTTGGCATCAACTTCGCATTCAGATGGCTCTAAGTAATTACAATTGTTAAAACACAAGCTATAACCTTTAAAACCCATCAAATCCTTAAATCACTTCATCGGATGTGTTGATGCAACAAATAACAGACCAAGGATAGTAGCTGGGTTGGTTAGGCAAAAGGGTTGAAGGGTTCAACTTTGCCTAACGCAGGTCGTGGGGTCCCCCCACGTTTGCAAGATGTGGAGAGAGGTTCACTAGATTAATTTTGTTGTTTGCTGAAGATCCTCCCCTGAAATGTATTCAGATTCGGATGTGCGAGCAAAAGGAATGTGTGTGTTGAATGTGAAAGAAAGTATCTTGCATGAAGCAAGTACTCGAGATGAATGACCAGATATTTTAGGAATCAGGGTTGGCCAGGAATGTCCTCTTCAGTAAATGAAGTGTCTAATTTATAGGAGAGGACATCACTCAAAGAGGAATGTATTTGACTAGTGACCATGCTTGCAGTGGGGGTTTTGCCCTTTTTGGGGGTTGAAGGCTTTGACCTGCGGGTAAAAGAGTGTGCTCTGTGGATCCGTGTTGCTTTTGCGGCTGGTGAGTTGGTGAAGCAATCCGGAGATGTGACCATTTACTGTTCCCGTATTGCTTTACTTCATCTCCCTAGCTTTTCAACCTTTGAACCGTTTAACCTTTTGAGCATTCATGTATTTAAGTCATTTTATTTGGTTTTGGGCTACCCCCGTCATCAGCCCCCCAAGTCAGAAGGTTTTGGGGAATGAGCTCAAAGACTTCTGACTTTTATACATGTATTCTGTTTGCCTAAAGGCTTGAAGGGTTCAAGGCTTGAAGGGTTGGAAACAGTTGAGTTTTCAAATTTGAAAAAACTGACAACTGATTTGATTGATGTGTGTCAGTTAATAGGTCGGCGGTTTTTTGCAGAGGTGGTTTAATGACTATCATAATTTTTTATTTTGATCCTTATCCCTTTTTATTTAAAGATTCACAATAATTTTTCCATTTTCCTTTCAAGTTCTCCTCTGCCTTTTCTTTCCATCTTCAGGTTAGTTCCGGTTTTACCCTATTTCCTTGTTTTCTTCTTATTTTCTTCAAAATGGGTGCTCGTAAGGATTTGGCAAAATCCTTTTCTCGACTAACCCAGGAAGAAGTAGAATTGTTTTGTATGGAATATGGTATTGGGACCAAGTTTAAACCGACTGCTCCTGCTTGTGATGTTCCGATTGACAAATGTCTGGCTGGTTTTAATGCTCTTTATTGTCGTCACTTTGAGTTTTCAAACCTCTGTTATCCGTTTTCCCTGTTTGTTCTGAATTTATTGGAGTATTACCGAGTCTCCTTTGGTCAGATTCATCCAAAGGGCATGGCTAGGGTTTTACATTTCGAAGTTTTATGCCGTGCCCTTGGTTATGATCCTTCACTTTTGCTTTTTCGTCGATTTTTTCGATTGGCCAAAAACGGTGATTGGTTCACCTTTGAAACGTCCAAGGTTGATGCTTGTCTTATTTCTTCTATGGTTACCACCCTTGGTACCTGGAAGGATCGTTTTTTCTGGGTGTCCGATTCTATTGTCCCTTTCAAGATGGTGTGGAGGCACCCGGATGTTGTTCTTAATGAACCGGAACCCCCTGAATTCGATTTGAATGACGCTTTTCTCAAAGCCATCCGGGAGTGCCCTTCAAGGGTCCGTCCCTTTCCTGAACATTTGCTAGTCTTGTTAGGGGTTAGTAAAGTATGGGAAAAGGCTAATCGGGATCTGGTTCTGATGAGGAATGGCACGTGTATGCTTTTCTCTTCTTCACTCCCTTTGTGTTTTCCTTAATTTATGACTTATGTGATTTCCGTGTTGTTCTTATTTGCAGTCATGTCTGCCCTAGATTTCATCAAGAGTGACGATACTTCTGATGTTGTGTTTAGAGATGTTCCAGTTATTCCTGATGAGAATGTTGTAGTTAAAGGTGCTGAGCAAAGGTTTGAGGGTACTAGGTATGTTAGTGTTTCCAATGTGAAGGGTTTTTCTAAGCCTATTGCCCCTAAGGCTTCAACCCGTCGATCTTCTCGCTGTTTACTCAAGGGTGCTCCTCAATCCACTTGTACTGAACCGGTGGAGTTGAGTGATGATATTGAGGCTTCTGGAGGTGAAGGTGTTGAAGTGGGTGTTGAGAAGGAAAAGAAGTTGGTTATTCATGGGAAGAAGAAGACCCCAGCCCAGAAGGTTATCCCTACTCATGTTCAAGGTTCTTCGAGCAGGGACGTTGAAGGGTTTGATCCGGATGAGGTGTATGTACCTAGTTGGTCGGTGAAGGTTGATGATAGCTTCAAGGATGTTGTTGTTTGCGAAGATGTGTTGAGCCACATTGCTCCTCCTTCGGTTCATGACACCATTGCTGAGATGGATGATGATATGATGTTGTCCCGCATGATTATGAGCACCTGCAACCTTGCTGCCATGCTTCCTCAGGGAATTGCTTGTTTTCGTAAGAGGATGCATGAATATGAAGAGTTTTCTAAGAAGAAAGATAAAATGAAATCTTCCATGGCGGCAATGAAGAAGGAGATTAGTGGTTTTGCTGAGAAGGAGGAGGCTTGGGCTAAAAAGGTTGGTGAACTGACTAGAAGGCATGAGATTGAAATGGGTGATGTTATGAAAAGCTTCGAGGCTGATCGGTTGAAGCTTAAGGCTGATAGGGAAGCTTTGTCTGTTCAACAAAGGGCTTTTGATGAGGAGAAGGAAGGGTTGAAAGCTTCGGTTGCTCAGACCACCGGTGATAACCAATGGTTGATTGAGCAAGGTTTCCAACAGGTTGTTACCTACCTTCTTCACCCCAAGGAGTTCAATTCCGCTCTTGGTGAAGTTTACACTAAATTGCTCAACTTGGGGAAACATCAAGGCCTCATTGCAGGTTATAAGCTTCATGAATCTGGCCATCCTTTGGAGAAGTCTCCCGTGTTTCGTCCTAAGGATTCTGATGTTTTCAAGGGCTCCGTTGAACAGATGGAGAGGCTGACCTATCTGTATATTCATTAAGTTTCTACTTGTTTTGGTATGCCTCTTACTGTATTGTAGGATTTGAAACCGGAGGGCCTTAATGAAAAAGTCTGTGTTGAAGTATTGGGTTCTCTTTCAAGGAAGAGATCCTATTCGGGAGATAGTGATGACACCCTTTTAGGAGGGCCAGATGCTTCAAAGGATGCAAGCTTGGAGGCTTCAGCGGTAGGTGGTGATGGTGGTGTAAAAACTAAGAAGTCAAAGAAAGCAAAGAAGGTCAAGGGTGAAGGTTCCGGGGTTTCCAAGCCTTCTGCTGATGCATAGTGGATATTCGTAGCTTTCTTAGCACTCTTGAAAACAATTTATGGTTTGTATGTTAACTTCAAACAATATTAGGTTTTGCAGGGACCCTTAAGGTTCCTGTTATGTGGTTGTGTTTTAGGCCTGTATGGCCGTTTGAACAATTTCTGAACTTACAAGTCACTAGGACTTGTTTTAACTTATGTTTGGATGGTTGAAAGTCTTTCAAGGCTTTCTTTGCTATGTTACTATGTTTGACCATTTGTTTTGTGTTATGTTTTTTATACTTGTGCTTATTTTGTTAAGGCAGCTTGTTTGGCTTCAAGCCTTCAAGCTTTCTGGCTATCCTGTATGTGGGTTGAAACCTTTAAGGCCTTGAGTCGACATGTGTATAGCTTGAAGCCTTGAAGGCTTCTTAGTTTAGTGGCTTGGCTTGGTTTGCATCTTTAAGTTTTTTATAACTTTTCGTTTAAGTTGTTGCATCATTCCTTAGGTTATTTTTGTTTCTTGTGACTTTGTCTTTGTCAAGTTTGTGTTGCCTTTATGTTTTTTATACCTTAAAGGGTTCAGTGCTGCAGTCACTTAGCCTTGGTATTTTTAACAAGAAGACATAGCCCCTATCCTATTTATTTTCACTTGATTTCGTAAGCCTGTTTGTTGATTATTTTTCTAAGGCTTAAGGAACATTTGGTGTAGGCTGTTCAAACCCGTCTATGAGACAACTTTGCTTTCAATAATAAGTCTCATGGAGTTGTATTGATTTAGGAACTCACCCCTTATATAGGTTCATTCAACCCTTGAACCTATTGAGCGATGTGGCCTGGGAGCTCATCCCCTTACATGGCCCTTGCCATGGAGTTTCTTGCTAGGTTCTCAACCTGATCTTAGGATAGAAAGACAAATTTGATAAAATAACTTCATTCATTCAAGAGATACTTGTTTTTACAAAAGGTATTCATAGTGCTACTCTTGAAATACAACTTGTGAAATACAAACCAATCTTTCTTGTTTAAACATGGAACCTTTTCAGGGTTTTACCATTCCAGTGTCTTGGAAGCCTTTTACCTTCTGAGTCTGCTAGCTTGTAAGATCCACCCTTATGTGCTTCAAGGATGGTATATGGGCCTTCCCATTTTGGACCAAGCTTTCCTTGGTTATCTTTCTTGCTAGCTTCATTGTTTCTAAGTACCAGGTCTCCTGGATTGAAGCATTCATTCTTGACTCTCTTGTTATAGTAGGCTTCCATTCGTTGCTTGTACTTGGATTCTTGAATTGCAGCTTGGTCTCGTGCTTCCTCAAGGAGTTGTAAGTTCAACATGGTCTCTTTTTGGTTTGTTTCGGGATCCATGTTGACAATCACGGATTTGGACCCAAATACCAAGCTATAGGGTGTTCTTTTATGGCTTGTTTTTTCGGTTGTTCTTATGTCCCATAGAACACTAGGCAATTCTTCAAGCCAGTTGCTTCCGTACCTTCCCAATCTTGCTTTGATACCTTCCACTATGCTTCGATTCGTCCTTTCAACTTGACCGTTTAATTGTGGGTAAGCCACTGAGCTGAAAACCTGATCGATTCTGTATTCTTTGCACCAAACGCTGAAAGGCTTCTTAGCAAATTGCTTTCCATTGTCAGTGACAAGTACTCCCGGTAATCCATAACGGCAAATAATGTTCTCCCAAACAAAGTCCATGACCTATTTGCCTGTGATCTTTACACGTGGTTTAACCTTGGGCCACTTGGTGAAATAATCTATAGCTACCAACAAGAACTTCACTCCACCTTTGCTTGGGGGAAACGGACCGACAATGTCCATTCCCCATTTATAGAATGGCCATGCTGAGGTTATTGGGACTAGATCATGCTTGGGACTTTTTGGGATTGGTGCATGAATTTGGCAGGCATCACATTTCCTTAATTGCTCAGCGGTATCCCGGTGCATTGAGGGCCAAAAATACCCAAGGTTCATAAGTTTTGCAACCACCGACCTAGCTCCAAAATGGGCTCCGCATATACCTTAGTGAATTTCTTTGATCAAATACTGACTTTGCTCGGGACCCACACATCTTAGCAATGGTGCAAGATAACCCTTTTTGTTAAGAGTTTCACCTTGTAGTATATACTGCCTTGCCTTGATCTTAACCCTTTCAGCTTCTATTTGATCACTTGGCAATTCACCGTTTTTAAGGAATTTCTTGATTGGAGTCATCCAATTTGGATCTTCCTCGGTGACTACATCTTGAACTTCCAACTCATCGATTGATGGAGCCTTTAATACTTCTACCAACACCTTCTTGGTAAGGTGGGCAAAAGTGAGAGATGCAAGCTTACTCAAGGCATCCGCTTTTTTGTTTTGGGACCTGGGAATTTGCTTGATGTTGCATGTTTGGAAGGTATTCATCAGCTCCTTGGATTTTTCTTTGTATCTTTTCATGTTGGGGTCCTTTGCAACGTAGCTATCATTCACTTGGCTCGAGACCAGCAACGAATCTGTGAACACTTCAAGCTTTTAGACCTTCATTTCTTTAGCTAGTCTTAAGCCGGCGATCAGTGCCTCGTATTCAGCCTCGTTATTAGTGGTCTGAAAATCAAAACAGAGAGCATACGTGAACTCCAACCCTTCTGGGTTAATCAAAATGAGCCCAGCCCCTGACCCTTCAATGCTTAAAGCCCCATCGGTGAAAAGTTTCCAGGCTTCAAGGTCTGGGGGTTCAGTGGCAGCGGTGTTCACTTCAGTGACTGTTTGCTTTGGGACTTCTACAATGAAATCAGCCAAGACTTGGGCTTTGATAGCTTTTCTTGGGACGTAGGTGATGTTATGCTCACCTAGTTCCACTGCCCATTTGGCTAGTCGTCCCAAGTTTTCTGGTTTTTCAAGCACACTCTTAATAGGTTGGTCGGTGACCACTTGTATAGGGTGTGCTTGAAAATACCTTCGAAGTCTTCTAGCTGTTTGAACTAGGGCTAGGGCAAGTTTTTCAAGAGGAGGATATTTGGTTTCAGCCAATTTTAGGGTTTTGCTGAAGAAATAAACGGGTACCTGAACCTTGTCTCGCTCAATGGTGAGGACCGCGCTTATGGCCTCTTCAGCAACCGAAAGGTACACCGAGATTAACTCTCCCGTTTCTGGGGCTGCAATGTCAGGTAGGGAAGCTAGATGTTGTTTCATCTGGTTGAAGGCTACTTCAGCCTCCTCAGTCCATTTGAAGTCCTTCTTATCAGAGCAGCTCTTGAGCGTTTTGTAAAAGGGTAAAGACCTTTCCGCCAACTTGGAGGTAAAACGCTTCAAGGCTGCAAGCTTCCCATTTAAGCTCTCAACCTCCTTCTTGCTTCTCGGTGGTTTGGTTTCAAGAACGGCTTTCACCTTATTCAGGTTGGCTTTAATGCTTTGTTTTCCTACAATATGCCCATGGAATTTACCTTCCTCAAACCCAAAAGAGCATTTCTCGGGGTTGAGTTTCATGTTGACCTTCCTTAGGTTCTTGAAGGTTTCTGGGATGTCATCGAGCATTTGATACTCCGTCTTGCTTTTAATCACCAAGTCGTCAACATATGCCTCCATGTTTTTGCCAATTTGACTTGCAAAGGCCTTGTCAATTAGGCGTTGGTAGGTTGCTCCGACGTTCTTGAGGCCAAAAGGCATCTTTTGGTAACAAAAGATCCCTTTGTCCGTGTGAAAGCAGTCTTTTCTTCATCCTCTTCCTTCATGAGGATTTGATGATAACCTTTGTAAGCATCGAGAAAACATTTGAACGGGTAACCGGTAAGGGAGTCGACCTTGAGATCAATTTCAGGTAACGGGTAACAATCTTTAGGACAAGCCTTGTTATGATCCTTGAAATCTATGCACATTCTCCAAGAATTAACCGGTTTTCGAACCATCACCGGGTTTGCAACCCAAGATTGATACTTGACTTCTCGGAGAATGCCGACTGACACAAGCTTTTCAACCTCTTGGCATGCAGCCAAGCTTCTTTCGGGTGCTAGACTTCGTTTCTTTTGGACGACCGGCTTGACATTGGGTGGTATTTTCAACTCATGTTCAGCGATGCTTCGAGGGATGCCTGTCATATCTTTCGGGCACCAAGCAAAGACATCGCTATAATGTGTTAACAACTTTTCAAGATACGAGAGGGTTTCTTGTGAAAGGCTTGGATTGACCCATATCTTCTGCTCTGGGTACTTGGGATTTATGATTAGCCTTTGCTTGTCTTCCTCACTTTTGGAGCTTTCACCTTCAATCATGTAGGCCTCCTGGGAGGGTTGAAGGGTTGCTATTCCTTTCTCGGTGGGAAATTTGATAGTGCCATGGCCAACAGACACAGCCATAAAGAATGCACATTGTCCCGGCCTCCCGATGATTACATCGTAGTTTGAAGGTATATTGATAACCACAAAGGTGAGTGGTTGGACTCTCTCCTTTTGACCTTCGCTGAAACGAACATCAAGTGTCAGTTGCCCTAAAGGCTTGAGGGGTATATCGGCAATACCTTTTATGGAGGTTTCGGAGGGTTGAAGCCTTGAACGTTCTTCATTGCTTAGACAGTTGAAGAACTTCTCAAACATGATTTCGGTGGCAGCACCAGTGTCTATGTATGCTTTACTCGTTTGTAATGTTCCCACAGTAGCCTCAACCACAAGAGGGTTTGAAAGAGGGTCTTTCTCTGTTGGAGGAAAGCAAACACATTGGAGCTCCCAAGCTTCCAACCGCTGTCTTTTATGTGGAACCCTTCCATCAAAATCTACCATATTGACTTCCTTGCCCTTCCCTTCAGCCATTTTGTCCCTTACTCCTTTTACCAAGTGAGCAAGTTTCCCAGACTTAACGGCTTCTTCGATTCTCTTTTTAAGCTGGAAGCAATCATTTGTATGGTGTCCTTTTTCTTCATGAAATTCACAGTATTGTGTGGAGTTTTCGTTTTTTCTGCTCTTGGGGAGAGGCCTAGGAGGCCGAAAGTTCTGCTTGACTTCTTCCGTTGCAAGGATTTCTTGAGGAGTCTTTGTCAGGGGTGTGAAACTTATGCCTTTTTCCTTGGTGGAAGGGTTTCGACCTTCAAGCCTTCGATGGTCTGAACCCTTTTGGCGTCTATCATAGGAGTTAAAGTTTCCCCTTTTCCTAGCTGGGCTGTTGCTTCGCCAACTGGATCCTCTTTTCCTCTGATCTTTAATGTCTACTGCCTCCTCTCCCCGGATATGGGCTTCAGCCCTTTCGAGAGCTTCTTCCAAGGTCTTGGGCAGGGATTTGTTGAAATCTCTTGTGAGATATTTTGAGGTGATGGCATTCATAAAACCGACCACCCTCATTTTTTCGTCTGCCCCTATATATGTTAGACCTTCCTTCTTGTATCTTTCTATAAACTCTCGAAGACTTTCATCATCCCGTTGTTTTATCTGAAAGATCACTGTTGCATCTTTGACAAATCGCCTTTGTTGAGAGAAATTGGCCAGGAATCCCTTGCTGAGGTCATCGAAGCTTCGAATGCTTCGAGAAGGTAAATCATTGAAACAGATTCTGGCTGATCCGACAAGGGTTTGCATGAACATTAGGCAACATTCAGCGTTTGACCATTTCTCAATCCTTGCGGCACCAGTGAAGATCTGAAGATGGTCTTCAGGATCTTCAGTCCCATCATATGTTTTGATGTGGGATGGCATCTTGATCTTTGTTTGAAAATCATAATCGGCTATTTGCTGTGAAAAGCATGAGAGGTTGCTCGGCTTGTAAGGTTTGGCCAAATCTTCTTCAGCCCTTGCACCCGTGTTATCGCTGTTGTTGTTGTTCCCTTGAGTAGCCAGCACCTGATTGATAAAGTGCTGCGACGGGAAGCTGGCCATCATTTGGGCCATCATCTAGGGCATGAGGTTGAAGCCTTGAAGGCTTCCGGGTGCTACTGGGCAACTAACTCCCAAAGGGGTGCTCATAACAGCACTTCGTGCCAAGGGGAGCACGGACAAAGCTTGTTCCCATGAAGTTGTTGTTGAGGGTTGAAGGCTTGTCACTGGGGACTGTAGGAGCTGGTCAAGGGTCAGCTCATGGCCCAGGGGAGCACCACTTGTAGCTGGTTGGGACGAGAAGAGAGGATATGTTGTAGGATTCGGCCTTGCGGACAGATACGGGTTAGGGTTTGGAGGATTACTGGGACCAGCCTCATCCCTAGATGCAAAATGAGGGATAGGCGGTCCAGGAGATAGTGTTGGTTCTGGATCATCATAGTCTAAACGAATCCTCACTCCCTTGTCCCTTTCCCTACTCACATATTGGTTGAGAAGAGACCTCAACTCAAGGAAATTGTTGGCAACCCCCTCAGGGGTACGTTCAACACGTGATGAGGTGCCAGAGACACCAACATTAGGGGAAGGGACTCCGGATCTGGACGGAGTTGGAGTGTTGAAAGTGAGAAACTCAGGAGTGCTCCCTGGGGTTGAGAAAGAAGTTGGTATAGCCACATGAGTTTAGCTAGTACCCGGGGTAGAGGTGTTTGGAACCTGATTTACTTCTCCCGGGGATCCACTTTCTGACATGTTAGTTTCAAGAGAATGGAGCTACACTACTAGGTTTTTTGAAGGAAAATAGTGGCGTAGCCCCACGGTGGGCGCCAACTTGTTGATGCAACAAATAACAGACCAAGGATAGTAGCTGGGTTGGTTAGGCAAAAGGGTTGAAGGGTTCAACTTTGCCTAACGCAGGTCGTGGGGTCCCCCCACGTTTGCAAGACGTGGAGAGAGGTTCACTAGATTAATTTTGTTGTTTGCTGAAGATCCTCCTCTGAAATGTGTTCAGATTCGGATGTGCGAGCAAAAGGAATGTGTGTGTTGAATGTGAAAGAAAGTATCTTACATGAAGCAAGTACTCGAGATGAATGACCAGCGATTTTAGGAATCAGGGCTGGCCAGAAATGTCCTCTTCAGTAAATGAAGTGTCTAATTTATAGGAGAGGACATCACTCAAATAAGAATGTATTTGACTAGTGACCATGCTTGCAGTGTGGGTTTTGCCCTTTTTGGGGGTTGAAGGATTTGACCTGCGGGTAAAAGAGTGTGCTATGTGGATCCGTGTTGCTTTTGTGGCTGGTGAGTTGGTGAAGCAATCCGGAGATGTGACCATTTACTGTTCCCGTATTGCTTTACTTCATCTCCACAGTTTTCAACCTTTGAACCGTTTAACCTTTTGAGCATTCATGTATTTAAGTCATTTTATTTGGTTTTGGGCTACCCGTCATCAGGATGAGAAAGCAATTTTTAGTAACAAAATGCCTATAGAAGGGCCCTTGGCTTACTCAAAGAATTCTTGATTATGTTCTCGAACTGTTTTGAGCCTTATCCATTTGGTTAATGGTAATTCTAAATCTCTTATGGTTGATTTTTAGAGTTATCTTTTGATTTTCTTAAGTAAAAATTTTAATAGTTTGAATTTTTTTTTATAACTAAATCAACCCTTTAGTTGGTTCGCTGGTTTGCTTGTTAGATGGCTCGTTTAAATTAAAAGCTACAATTAATTTTGTATATAAAAGAGTAAAATGTCATTTTCAACCCTGAGGTTTGGCTACTTTCATGACTTTCGTCCAAAAGGTTTTTATTCCGCATTTAGGTCCTCGTGCTTTTCAAATCTTGGGCCTTTCGTCAAACTCGTTAATTACATCCAAATTTCCTATTAACTTTTGAAGAATGACTAAAATATATACCTTTGTTTATATAAGTTCTGTTTTAAAAAGAAATCGATAATAATAGTAGCATAATATAAAAAACCAAACCCACCCCACCCCACCCCACCCCACTACACACAGTCTCTAACTATGCATTTCGACCATCGACCACCATCACCACATATAATTTTGAGCCACGCTTTGCATTTGTTCTTGTTTTTCGGCTTCACCTTCCCTTTCAGATGGCTTTAGGTAATTACAATTGTTAAAACACAAGCTACAACCTTTAAAGCTTTTAAACCTATCAAATCCTCATATCTCTTGGAATTTTTGTATTTTTGTCAATCTTACACCGGTGAGAAAGCAACTTTGAATAACAAAATGCCTAAAGGGCCGTTTGCTTACACAAATATTTCTTCTTTCCATTGTCGAACTGTTTCGAGCCTTACCCATTTGGTTAATGGTAAAACTAAATCACTTATGGTTGATTTTTAGAGTTATCTTTTGATTTTGTCAATTGAAACTTTTTTTATAACTGGTTCAACCCCTTAGTTGGTTCGTTGGTTTGGTTGTTAGCTGGCTCGTTTAAAATAAAAGTTATATTTATTTTTGTATATAAGAGAGTAAAATCCCATTTTCGTCCCTAAGACTTGGCTACTTTGTGACGCTCGTCCAAAAGGGTTTTTTTCCGCATTTAGGTCCTCGTGCTTTCCAAGTCTTGGGCCCTTCGTCAAACTTGTTAATTCCATCCAAATTTCATGTTAACTTTTTGCAAAAAAGACTAAAATACCTTTGTTTATATAATTTTGTTTTAAAATAATTCTATACTAATAATCTATATACTCTATTAAGGGAGCTTAGATGATGACATAGAAATGCCTACGTGTCAACTTTTCAGCTATGCCACGTAGTCCTCGCGGATGTCATAATTTCGATTTATTTATTATATATAAAAATTAAAATCTGATTTTTTAATATATAGAAACTACATTTTTTAGGAGGCAAATTTGAATTGCATGGGGAGTTGTATGGCCATTTAATGCACATCAGACTAATCAAATCAATCTCTCTTTTTTCTCAATTCAAATTAATAGTTTCATTTCTCTCTTTCTTCTCTCTTCATACAAACTCTTCCTCTCTCTTTAACTTCTGGTGATTTCTAGGGTTTCTGTTTCTTCTGGATTCAAAAAGCTTCAACTTGAAGAATGTCTTCGGCAAAGAAGACCGATGGTGAATCACCATCTTTGTCACTCAGTTTCATAGATGATTTGAATCCCTCGAAAGATATGTGGAATATCAAGTGTCGAATCATCCGTAAATGGGTTCAGTCGTTTCGGATGGACCTCATATTGCTCGATGAGAAGGTATTAGTTTTTGTGAAGTGTTTATTGTTTTATTTTTCTGTTCTAGGTTTTATACAGAGATGGTTACCTAATCCGCGTATTTGTGAACTGTGATTCTGTTATTATACTGTTCTAGGGTTTATACAGAGGTGGTTATCTAATCCGGCTGATTTTGGGTTTGTGTTTAGTTTCTCAGATGTGGTTGTGTAATAGAGTTTTGTGTTTTGTGTTTTGTTTTTTTTTTTTTTTTTTGTAATTTAGGTTTGTGTTTTTTGTTATACAGTTAGATGAATATTGTTTGGTTGGTTTTTTATCATTGATAGAAGTTTGTTTTTGATCATTGATAGAAGTTTGTTTTGGTTGGTTTTTTATCATTGATACAGTTAGATGAATATTGTTTTGGTTGGTTATCTAATCTGGCTAATTTTGGGTTTGTGTTTAGTTTCTCAGATGTGGTTGTGTAATAGAGGTTTGTGTTTTATGTTTTTTTTTTTTTTTTGTAATTTAGGTTTCTTTTTTGTTATGATATGTTGTTTTGAGTTGTGTAATAGAAGTTTATTTTGAGTTGCTGTTGTTTGTTTGTTTGTTGTGATATGTTGTTTGTTCGGATTGTTTGGTTTTTGAAAGTGTTTTTTGGTTTTCTGTAATTTATTTTTGTTTAAAACAAGTTATATGTTTTTAGTATGAAAGAGATTAGTGTTATTTAGTGTTAGGTATCCCTGATGCTATGATATGTTAGTAATTGTTTCTTTGTTTTAGTGTTAGGCCTAATGCAAAATACATGAAAATTCTTTTTTTTTCCTTTTTCATATGTTACCATAGTTGAGTATGTTTTATATTTTGTTGAGTTACCATTTGTTTTTTTGTTTCTAAGGTATCTCATTTCATTTATTTGGCCAGGGTAGTAAAATTCAGGCAGGTATTAAGGCTCCGTTGATACCTGTGTTTATCTCACAACTTCACGAGGATGAAGTTGTTATTCTATTCAGATTTGGTGTTGGAGAAAACACAGATGCCTACAAAGTTGTGAATCATGGTTACAAGATTAACTTTTATTGTTGTACGGTTGTTACATGTGCTAATGGTTGGGAAGGTGTTGATTATGGATTTAACTTCATGGCACATTCATAAATTCTTAAAGGAGAAGGAAAGAATCTGCTAACTGTTGGTATGAATGTTTCTAATAGTATGATATATATATATATATATATATATATATTTTGCCTACATTTCGAATCTGATTACTGTTTCTATGTTTGTCATTTTAGATGTTGCTGGAACTGTTGTTTGGTGTTCCGATATGGAAATCTTTCCTCATGAAAAAAAAAGAATGAACTTGGATCTTCAAGATGTTCAGTAATTTCTACTTTGCCATTTGTGTCTTATCATTGTTTTATATATACATTAAATGATTGTGATTATTTAATACATAAATGATTGTAGTTAATATCCATTAAATCATTGTTCTTATTTAATACATAAGTAGAGCGGTGTTGTTTTAACACAAACAAATGATTTTTCAGAGCAGCCGGATTTAATACAAACAAATGAGTTACCATTGCATTTAATATCCAATGATTAGGTTGTTTTATATATAACACTAGTTGTACACCCGTATGAATACACGGGCTTGTTTAAATACGATCGAAATCAAATACTAAAAACATCTTATAATATATTATTTAAATTCTTTGTGTTTAATTACATATCTTTATAAAACAATGTTAAAGACAGTTTGTTTTAGTATACATGTTTGATATAAAAAATAAGGTAAGTAATTGATAATATTTTGTCTAAAATGAAAGCATGACCTAATTTTATGTTGTCTAATAACTTCTTATATATGACCTTAATTTTTTTTGACACATTGTTAGTATAAAATTCAGTAAACGTCCATTGTTATTGTATATAATTCAATAAAAGGCCTATTCAGTTTAGGTTGTAAATATTCCAATTTCAGAATCGGCTTGTGGTTTGAATCCCATTAGAAGCTGTCAATGGGCTTGTGGTTGAAGCCCATTAGAACCTGTCTTTCAAATAAAGCCCTAAACAAACATTCAATCGAACATTTATTATCTTCCGGAACGACATTGCGAGAACGAACAAACATGTTTGAATAGATTCTTCATTCCATTTAATATCCAATGATTAGTTAATATCCAATGATTAGGTTGTTTTATATATAACATTCTTCATTGCATTTAATACAAACAAATAGTAGATCATTGCCATTATTTATTCTAAATGATTAGTGTTGTTTTAATAGAAAGTATATATTTTGGTGGAACTTTTAATGCTGTTTTTTTTTTATCTTTTCCTTGTAGTGGAGAAGTAGTTCGTTGTACTTTGTGGAATGGATATGCACAACAATTTAATGATTTTTTGTTACAAAACAATCCGAATGAGAATGTCATGGCTGTCTTTCAGCATGCGAAGATTAAGAAATGGCAGGGTAATTTACATTTGACTGATTCACATACTTGAGTGTTCCAATGTGTTATTTGAATGTTACTGTTTTCTTATTTGAATGTGTTATTTGGTAATTTACAATTTTGAAGAACATTTTCTTATTTCTGTAGACACTTGTAATGAATTGTTGTATATGTATATTGTTACGTGCAGGACAATATACTGTTCAGAATGATAAATTTGGAACTCGACTGTTTTTCAACGAAGAAATCAATGAGGTTAATGAACTTCGTAGGAGGTACTATCACTGAAGTATATTTGTTATTTTTCATGTTTTTATTAATACAAGTGTGAGTATTAACACTAATTGGGTTTTTATTTTTATAGGCTTTTAGTGAAACAATTTGAAGCTGGTGCTTCTTCTTCTCAAACCATACTTTCATCCCAGAGTGTATTTCCAGCCCGTCAAGAATTTCTGATTGAGACTCCTAAGAAGCATGTTGATGAAATAATCAAGATTGAAAGCGTATGAAATTTTCTATATATATACATAGGCATTTAATTTCCCTTTACTTTTTTCTATGTTTTATCAGTTGACCATGTTAAAAAAGCTTTATCTTTCATGTTATAGGTAATGTCATGTGTGGTAGTTGCAACGATCAAAATTGTTCAAGAAAACTATGGGTGGTTTTATCCGGCATGTCGAAACTGTAACAAGAAGGTGTTGACTAAAACTGAATACTTACAATACGCTAAAACCATTTCTGATGAGGTCATGGATATGTCCCCTACTTCATTGGTTTGCCCGAAATGCGATAAAGAATGCACATCGATAACCACTAAGTAAGCTAATGTTGCTTTTTAGGTTTATTACTTCCTACAATTGGACTTTAATTTAATTACTATTTATTACAGGTTCAAGGTACATTTGAGAGTTCAAGATGAAACCGGTAGTGTGTCTTTTGTGATGTTTGATAAAGATGTAATCAAGCTCATTGGTTCAACTGCGACTGACATAAGGGAACGCCAACTGAAGTCGGATGATACTGAAAGTTTTCCACATGAAATATCACGGTTGGTCGAAAAGAAGTTGGCTTTTAAAATTGAAGTTTCTGATTACAACCTTAACCATGAATACCATGTTTACACTGTCCAAAAAGTATGTGATGATCCGGAGATAATTGCTGAATTGGTTGCTGGTAATGGTAATGCTCTTGAGGTTGCTGATGAGGTAAGGCTTTTGGTATATCTTATAATGATTTGTTTTAGGTTTCTAATTTTTGTAGTTTAAATAACTTAGCTGAATTTCTTTTGGTGATATTTTGATATTAGGTGTTTAGTCAAGAAGGTTCAGAATTCAAAGCTGTTCAATTATATGAATCCTCACAGATGGCCGGTGCTTCAATTTCAAAGGTGAATGTGTATTCTATAGTTTCGTTTCTGATTGTCCGTAGATTATATTACCTTATTTGATACCTTAGTAGTTATTTTGTGATTTAATTCAAAGATGTTGTATCTGTTACCGCCGATTCTTCTGCTTTCGAAGCCGAGAAGGATTCGGGCACCAGTCCCAATGGTAAACGTTCGTTGCAGGAGGTTGAAGTTCAAAATGCTGGGGAACTATCTTCAAGTAACAAAACTCGGAAGAAGCCATCTAGGATTAACACCTAGCACCTTTAACCTCTTTATATTTTGATGTTTAAGTGAATGTATGTTTTTGGTATGTACTTAAGTAAGAACAAGTTTGAAGTCGGGTGGTTGTTGGTAAGTGTTAACGGTTGAAACAATGGTTATGTATGTGTTAGATGTTGGTAACTTATGAACTTGGATTTTGTAGTAAACCGTAATGTGGTTTACTTTTTTGTATTATAAACTGTGTTTTATGATGCTAACTATAATCTTTGCTTACAATGTGTGTTTTGATTTGTAAGGAGTAGTCTAAATACTACTTTTTAAATATTAGTATGGAATAGGATATAATTCATACATATTAACCAACCTTTTTATAAACTAATGTAGGAACCAATAGATTGATAACACGAACATAAGGATAGTGACAGATCTTATGTAGTATTTAAATCCATATTCGGAACACCAAGTGATGGAATTAATTATGGGTGGTTTTATCCGGCATGTCGAAACTGTAATAAGAAGGTGTTGACTAAAACTGAATACTTACAATACGTATGATGCAAATAAATTACGGGACAATGTGAGTACGTATGAATGTATTATTAAACTTCAAGTCCTTGTGTAACTTCATATAAATTGGGTGGGTCGCGTTATAGTAACTTCATTGTAGGAACCCATAGATTGGTAAAACTTTACCAATACAAGTATTATTAAAAAATATGTAGGAAGTTAAATCCATATAAATTATGATGTTGAGCGTTTAAGTTTCTTATACGTTTTATCCAAAAACCAGTATTTGGTTTACGACATATAAAATCATTACAAAATAAAATCAACCAAAGGCCCCCAAATTGGGCTGCATTTTGCAATTATTTAGTCATAAACCTTTCAATTATTTGTGGCCCATAAGTTGTGAACTATAAAACCATGTCAAAGGCCCAGAAGAAGAATCAGTTTTCTTAAATCATTATCTCGTTACCAACACTATGTTTATAGCTGAAATTCTGTCTGAATCAAAGTCACGAGAAAAATTAGCGCCAAACTCTGAAGTTACAATAGAACACCCTCTCACAGACTCAAGCAATCGATGAACAAGTAATGGTAGGTTTTTCTATTCCATTTGTTTAAATCTATTATGAAGATTTGGCGTTGTTGATTGTTTTATTTAGTTAGGTTTTAAATGGGGATGTTAAACTATCACTAGCGGTTCACAAAAAAAATGATTTTTTGGACACTGATTACAATAATCAAACATATTTTCTCAATTCTTATGTGCAGTTATGGAGAGTAATAAGAATTTTATACCAAGAGATAGAAAGGGTTTTCCACAGTGCAGTACCCAACAGTCTAAAGAGTCAAGGATGATAAGAAAGTCTATCCTGAATAAGCGTAGAAACCGTGGTGTGGTTCAATTTGTACAGACACGTCCTATTATTGATACACTTCCGGTCAATGTTACTATTACTATGAACGATAATGGAGGTATCTTTTGGATGGTCATTTTTTCTAATACATATATATATATATATATATGTAATGTTATATTTGCTGAAGCGTATTTGTTAATTTATAACAACCAGTATCCTCCAAAGGTGTCAATGAGGGTATGTCAACTGTTCATTACAGGTCATCGACCATAAATCAGAATCAAACTGGAATGTCATTCGAATCCTCTTCTAAAAATATGGGTAAACGTTCGTTGCTACTTTTCTAATTATCTTACATACCGATTGTAAAAAATGTTAGAATTGTAAGTTTTTATAGCTGGAATTAACCAAATATCGTCATGTACAGCATGTCACACGCCCGCCCAGATAGATCGAACATGTGTTAGTACGATTCCTTTGACTTCATCCAGTCTTGGTAAGTTTTTAAATTGTTTTTTTTTAAGGTATGATATCAGATTTGACCTTGTGACTTTGTTTCAATTTTTGGACAATCCGAAAATGCTAATTATGGTGTTCAGGACTCTAGAAAGAGGAAACAAAGATTCAAAACGATGGATATAAGTAAATTTGATTTATCTATTGTAGCTGATGAAAGGAGGACATCTTCAATGGTTACATCTCTTGAATCGTCAAATCATAACATTGAGAGCAGCCCTCTAATGAATATTACAAACCGTATCTTGTATAGAGTTTTGTTATTTACGTTTCTCATTCATTGAAGTTTGCTCGAAGTTTGTTAACATTTGTAAATTTTCGTAATATAGTGGATCGCGTTACAGTAACGTCGCGTCGAAGTCAGATTCCAACTCCTCCGAATATTGATATTAGAACTTCTTGACGATTGTCAAAGTGTTCCGTAGTAGACATTAATGGTATGTGGTTATTTTTAACGCAAAACTAAATATAGGTTTCCGATTCACTATATTTAAGTAATGTAGTGCATATCTTCCTACCTGTTGGAACCGATGTTAATGGTCAGTTCTAAAATGAAATGACAGGAAAAGAAAACTCCTACCCTGGTGAAAGGTCTAATCTTGATGATTCCAATTCCTCTAATTGTTTACCATCTTCTATCGTAAAAAAGATTTAAGGAATTGCAAGAGGTACATACCGTCTTTTAATATATCAAAGTATTTTTTCCAGATAACACTTTAATCTCCTAATATTTTCTTATATAATCAGATTTTTTATGTGCCTATATAAATTTGTAGAATACGTTGATCATGGAGATGCTATTTTTGTATGTTCTTACTGTCATGCAATGGTTTGGAAAGATGAAATGCTTAGGGGTAATGCGAATTCTAAGAAATCTTCTTTTTCTCTTTGTTGTTCGAACGGAGATGTTGAATTGCCTCCCTCACCTGTTCCTCCTCTATTACTCGAAAGGTTTTACAAAAGAGTTACTCCTGAAAGCCGCAATTTCATGAATAATATTCGAGCATACAACATGATGTTTTCTTTCACATCGCTTGGTGGCAAGGTTTCTAAAAGTTTTCAAAAAAGCAAACGTCCTTATGTTTTCGGATTACAAGGCCAAAATTACCATCGCATTGGTAGTCTACTACCAAATGAGGGTCAAGAGCCCAAATTTTCACAGCTTTATATTTATGATTCCCAAAACGAGGATTTTAACAGTCAAAAGGCTGTAAGGTAAATTAAGCATTCACTAAATACTGTTTCTGTTATCTTTTTTATATATATGTCTTATAAATAATAATGTAATTTTCTACACAGTGTCGAGGAAGGTTCGAAAACAATCACTAAACAAGACCTTGATCTTGGCATCATATCCAGTCTTAAGAAAATTTTGGATTCTTGCAATCCACTTGTGAAGTCATTTAGAATGGTACGAGATTGTTTTAAAGAAAATGATTGGCAAAATGTAAGACTCAAGCTCATTGGAACAAGGGATAAAGATGGTCGAATTTTTAACTTGCCCACTGCTGAAGAAATTGCTGCATTAATAATTGGTGATTTTGATGGAGCATTTGATAAAAGGGATATCATAGTTCAAACAAAATCAGGTGCTCTTCAGAGAATTAGTGAGCTCCATCCCTCTTATCTTGCATTGCAATATCCACTAATCTTCCCATATGCAGAAGATGGATTTAGACTTGGTATTAAACATCGAGGTGTTTCAGTTGATTGTGATATACTTAGGACCAGCACCACAATGAGGGATTTTTTTAGTAACAGAGTACAAGACAGAGCCAACCAGTTTTCGTTGTTACTCAATGCCCAAAAGCTGTTCTAGCAGTTTTTGGTCGATGTGTATACAATGATAGAATCTGCACGGTTAGCTTACATAAAGACCCAACAACCCAAACTTAGAACTCAATCATTTAAGAATTTAAATCAAAGTATTGAAAGCAGAGAAAATGATGCGTAAAATTGTGGAAAACGAATTTTGTTGCCTTCATCATTTACCGGCGGAGCGAGATATATGATGCAAAAGTACCTAGATGCTATGGCAATTTGCAAAGCTGTAGGATATCCGAATCTCTTCATAACAGTCACTTGTAATCCCAATTGGCCGGAGATTTATAGGTGTTTAAAAGACAAACGGCTGAACCCTCAAGATAGACCGGATATTATCGCACGGTTATTCAAAATTAAAATCAATCATCTAATTCAAGATTTCAAGAAACATAAATTCTTTGGTGAGATACAAGCAAGTAAGTGATTGTAAAATGTTTTAATTAATTTTTCAAATAATAATTTTACTAACCGTTTTTTTTTTCATATAATATTTCAGTTATTTATACAATCGAATTTCAGAAACGTGGTCTACCTCATGCACATATATGTTTGTTCTTAAATGCCGACAGCAAGTTTCCAACTGCTAAAGAAATTGATTTGGTTATTAGTGCTGAAATACCTGACAAAGAGACCGATGCTGAACTTTATGAACTTGTCAAACAGTTTATGATCCACGATCCTTGTGGTACAGACAACCCTCATTGTCCATGCATGGTTAATTTAAAATGTTCAAAGAAGTTTCCGAAAAAATTTGTAGATGAGACTTCTGTTGATTCTGAAGGATATCCTATCTACCGTCGTCGTCTAACATCTAACATTGTAGAAAAAAATGGTGTGAAACTTGACAACAGATTTGTAGTTCCGTACAATGCTATGCTACTCAAAAAGTATCAGTGCCACATAAATGTTGAGTGGTGTAACCAAACAGGATCCATCAAATATTTGTTCAAATACATTAATAAGGGTCCGGATAGAGTGACAGCTTCTGTTTACCAAAGTACCACAGTCGATGGGGTGAACAAGCAAAATGAGGAAACGACAAATAATCAAAACCTGACAAACAAAACAGAAGTAGATGAAGTTAAAGCATATCTTGATTGTAGATATATTTCAGCGTGTGAAGCTGCCTGGAGAATCTTCAAGTTTGACATACACTTTCGACTTCCATCTGTTGAAATATTGCATTTTCATTGCGAAGATGGTCAGGCTATTGTTTATGACGATAATTCAAATTTGTGTGACGTAGTCAGTAACCCAACTGTTAAAATGACTATGTTTACAGAATGGATGAAATGTAACCAAACGGATGCATTTGCTAGAACATTGAAGTATATAGACTTTCCAAGACACTTTGTATGGATACGCAAAGAACGAAAGTGGATTCCTAGAAAAAGACCTTTTGGTGCTGTTGGTAGGATACATTACGTACCTCCATCACTTGGTGATTGTTATTTCTTGAGAATTTTATTGAATCACGTTATAGGACCAATGAGTTTTGATTATATAAAAACATTTGATGGAAAAATTTACCATACCTTTAAAGATGCATGCTTCGCTCGCGGACTTTTGGACGATGATAATGAGTATATAATTGCCATGAAGGAAGCAAGCACATGGTCCACTTCTGATTTCTTGCGTACATTTTTTGTAATGCCGTTGATGTCAAATTCCATTTCTAGGCCCGGTCATTTCTGGACACAAACAAAATCTCTATTGTGTGAAGACATATTATATCAGCAACGGAGGGTTACTGGTATTCCTGGTAATTTTAAAACTTAAACTAAATTATTAGATTCCATTCTGACTTTAATGAAATATTTACAAAATCTAATTACCAAACATCTGTTTTATTTTTTAGATTTGGTTCTTCCAGAGGTAGAGATTGAAAATATTTGCTTATCACATATCGAAAAATTGTTACTTGGTTATGGAAGTACGTTAAGCTGCTTTTCTGACATGCCAAATGTTCCTGGCAACTACATTTCAGCAGCAAACAATCAAATGATAATGAAAGAACTTTCATATGATCGGGCTAGCTTAAAAAAGGAACTTGCATCTTTCTTAAAATCTTTAACTGATGAACAGCAAAAAGTGTATCAAACCGTCATGAATGCAGTTGCTAAAGGAAGTGGAGGTGTTTTCTTTCTATATGGTTACGGTGGAACTGGTAAAACATTTCTCTGGAAAACATTTGTAGCTGCGTTACGTTCCAAAGGTGAAGTTTTTTTGAATGTTGCATCCAGTGGTATTGCATCACTTCTATTAGATGGCGGTAGAACAGCTTATTCCAGATTTGTAATTCCGATAAACGTTAACGAGGAGTCCATATGCTCTATAGAACCGCACAGTGAGCTAGGAGGCTTAACAAAAGAAACTAAGATGATAATCTGGGATGAAGCGCCAATGACACATAAACATTGTTTTGAGGCTTTGGATAGAACAATCAGAGATATAGTCCGTTCCAGTAATCCGTCCTTGCATTCCAAGCCTTTTGATGGAAAGATAGTCCTTTTTGGCGGTGATTTTAGACAAATCCTTCCAGTCATTCCGAAAGGTACCAGAAGCATGATTGTAAATTCTTCATTGAATTCTTCTTATATATGGCAGGATTGTCAGTTACTCAAACTAACTGAAAACATGAGGTTAAAAGTCGGTAAAAAAACAAGTAATCTTCACGAGATTAAGGAATTTGCTGAATGGATTTTACGCCTTGGTGATGGTCTACTTGGTGATCCAAATGATGGAGAGGTGGAGATTGAAATTCCAGATGATCTACTTATACTTGATGAAGTCAATCCTATATCTTCATTGATCTCATTCACATATCCGGATATGCAAAACTTTTTGTGGGATTCAAATTACCTCCAACAAAGAGTCATTCTTGCTCCCACAAATGATGTGGTTGATTCAATAAATACAGAACTGTATAATAGTATCGTTGGTGAAGAGAAGATATATCTTAGTTCGGATACTTTATGTGAGACTGAGCAGCAAACCGACCTTAACATGGCATTGTTTCCTCCGGATGTGCTAAACAAAATGCATTTATCAGGATTACCTAACCATAAATTGGTTCTTAAGGTTGGAGCTCCGGTAATGTTAATTAGAAACATTGATCAAACAAATGGTTTGTGTAACGGTACACGGCTTCAAGTAACAAAACTTGGAAAACTTGTAATCGAAGCAAAGATTATTACCGGAAATAATATAGGTCATCATACTTTGATTTTAAGATTGAAAATGTCACCAAGCGATAAAAGACTACCGGTGAAAATTGCACGAAGATAGTTCCCACTATCTCTATGCTTTGCAATGACCATCAACAAAAGCCAGGGACAATCACTTGAACGTGTAGGGCTATATCTTCCACGTCCGATATTTAGTCATGGACAACTAAACGTTGATGTATCTCGAGTAAAGAGCAGGAGTGGTTTGAAGATTTTGATATGTGACAGGGGAAAACAAGTGTGTAAAACCACAACTAACGTTGTCTACCAAGAAGTTCTACAAAATCTATAGTTGTCGTAGAAATATCATTTTGGATAGAAGTCTTTTTCATGTATGAAGGAATATGGTTTGATCTTTTGAATATCCTATCAACATGTTTCTTATCATTTTGGATGTTATTTTAGTGTATTGTTTTAAAAAATAGTATACATGTTATTTTAGTGTATTGTTTTAAAAAATAGTATACATGTTTAAAATTTGATAGTTTTAACAGTTATAAGACAATGAAAGGCAAATAAGAATAACATATATATAAAACACAAGGAATAACTAATGGAACTAATACTTCCATTCGTTAGTCATTAGGAACCACTACATGTTTTTAATACATTGTTTCAAAACTGCCGGTTTCAACCATTACAAAAGACTTTTAAGTAAACCAGACCTTAACCATAAACAAAAAAACATTGTTTCCATACATCATAACATTAACTGCACCAGTCGTACAACCATTCAGTCAAACAAGAAAATACCTTTACCCATCACGAACTTAAGGGTAAATTCTTCACGAGGAACCATCTTTTTATTCTTCACAAATTTCTTCATGTTTTGTATGTAAAACCGACCATCCGGAGACTCGATTCCAACTCGAACATCCCAAACACTACCATCAGCATCTACAATCTTTAAACACCTCTTCCTATCCAAGCCAATTTTTTTAGCAAGATTTTTTTAATGTGCTGTAAGAAACAACAAATTATGTTAAGAAAGATAATATTATGATATGGTTAATACATCCCAAAGTCCTGTTAGTACTTTTTGGTTACAGAAACTTACAAAATGATTGTCCACACGGAAAACTACTGGAATAGTTTCGTCAATCATAGTTAAAGGGAGCATATTAGCTTCAGTGCCGTTAGTAACCTCATCCACATCTTCAGCATCAGAAATACTGATAACCTCTTCTTCATCTTCTTCCTTAACAGCAGCATATAATTCCGGCGGCAACACTAAATCAGCATTCTTGGAACAATTGAAAATGAACATATCAAAAATATGAAGATCAATCATTTCAAACACAAGCATATGCTCATCAGTTATTGACAATTTATTCTTAATTCGATCCCATCCAGTTGTTATGTAAAGTTGATTGTCAAAAACTTCCATTCGAACAAATTGTCGAAGCTTCCCAGGACCTCTAATAACAACCGGATAGTTTGGAATGGTATTGTCCATCTTGTGATGTACAAATAAACGATTGATATGCTTCAACTAAAAAAATATTAGTAATATATATACTAACAATAAATAAATAACAAATCATAATCAATATAGTGAATTCAGATTGTGAAGTACATACCATAGCATCAGGTTTATCAAAATCCCCATAGGGTCTGTAGTAAAAATAATCAGATGGAGCAAATTCAATATTGTCATAGAAATAAAATATTCGAAAACTTGATAATGCTTCTTCATACTGAAATACCAGCCACGAACCAGATTGTAGTTTCAAAGTTTCAACCACAGAATACCACCCATTGTAGAAATAACAGAAGTTTGCTAACTCATATACCTTCACTTCAAAGACCTGGCCATTCGTTGTCCGCACTTTCACAAAGCCCAATGGATAGTTAAACTCTGTTATCCATTGTTTATATTTTTTTGGCAGAACCTATGTATAAATAAATTAAAATTAGAAATTGTGTAATATGATATTATAAAGAAAACTAAATTTACCATAAACCAGAGCAGGGTACTAACCAACATTTTCTTTGGTTGTCCTCCATGTAGCAAGCAAAGCCATACATCTTTATAACTTTGAACTATCAAATAAAATACTATGAATATCATTAATAAATAAAAGAATAAAATATTCAAAGGTTATTCTACAAAATGATAAGAATACAAACAAAGACTTGAAAACACAAATGTATCATCTAAACTACGATAGTGCTAATAATGGTTGAATATGAATGAACTCGATATTGATTAACAATGGACAAGTTGTATTAACATTCAGCTAGCTCATTGATTGAATAATCAACCAAAACTCTTGTTGCTAATCAACCCAATTTACTGTATCTAAACCACACTCAATCTACTGTTGAGAGCAATATACTGTTCCTAACCCACACTCAATCTACTGTTTAATCCATTCAACTGTTGACTAATCTCTTGTTGCTAACCAATAATACAATCTACTGTTCCAACCCAAAATTATATATCTAATCTTTTTCAATGTCAAGAACACAAACTGAATCTATAATAAACAACATAATCTTACAAAAATTTGATACAAAATCTTTATACAAAATTTGTATACAAAATCTTTATACTAAACATCATATTCTTACAGATTTTGCTTATTTCTCCATATTTGGTTTCTGACATCTGTTGTTTTAAAAGGTCAACTAACAAAAATTTAGCCTATTACATAACAGCCCCCCATATGTAGATTACAAATCTACCATCATACACCCATACAATCTATATTAAAGCTGCACTATAATTCCCATCTAAGTTCATACGATTTTAAACGATTTTGAATCCATAAGTAGCTGACAACTTTAATCTCATCAACAAAAGCACATTTCAGCATTAAAGTCAAAAAGCATTTGAGAATTACACTATTTTTTAGAAAACCACACCAAAATTCTATTGAAATACATATACTCACTCGACCATGATCTATTATTAGTCTAGACTTGCGGTACCTTGGTCCAGTTCAGTAAATATCATCCCATACATAATCTTACAAAATCTTCATACAAAATCTAATAAACAGTCATTTTTAACATGGCCCTAAATGAGGTGAAATAAAATAATTTGACAAAATCTAATAAACAGTCATTTCATCAATGGCTAAAACTATTAACTTCAATCGATCATCAATGGCTACAACTATTAACTTCAATCGATCATCAATATGAAAATCAGAAGTATAACACATAGAACAAACACCTAAGAACCGAACATAGAGGAATGACTGATCAAACATCAAAGCATACAATCGTGGTATAATAAATTACCAGAAGAAAAGATTTTAGAAGAAGAAACTGTTCGATTGATGCATATAGATTACCTGTGGATTGACTTGGCAAAGACCTTGAAGAAACCTGTATGTTCGTTCTCGCAATGCCGTTCCGGAAGATGATAAATGTTCGATTGAATGTTTGTTTAGAGCTTTATTTGAAAGACAGGTTCTAATGGGCTTCAACCACAAGCCCATTGACAGCTTCTAATGGGATTCAAACCACAAGCCCATTCTGAAAATGGAATATTTACAACCTAAACTGAATAGGCCTTTTATTGAATTATATACAATAACAATGGACGTTTACTGAATTTTATAGTAACAATGTGTCAAAAAAATTAAGGTCATATATATGAAGTTATTAGACAACATAAAATTAGGTCATGCTTTCATTTTAGACAAAATATTATCAATTACTTACCTTATTTTTTATATCAAACATGTATACTAAAACAATCTGTCTTTAACATTGTTTTATAAAGATATGTAATTAAACACAAAGAATTTAAATAATATATTATAAGATGTTTTTTAGTATTTGATTCCGATCGTATTTAAACAAGCACGTGTATTCACACGGGTGTACAACTAGTATAATAACAACAACAACAACAACAACAACAACAACAACAACAATAATAATAGCATAATATAAAGGCAACGTGGATTTAAATAATCCCAGCTTTCTCAATTTGGCCGATAGTAATCTCAACTCAGTTATTGGCTGATAATAATCCAAACTGGTCCACTTTTGGCCGATAATAGCCCGCCGCTAAAAATAGCTTAACGAAGTTAAGCTTTTTCCGAATTACAAACTGATATTTTATGGATTTTGATCAGAACGAGGATACGAGTCGATTTATGTAAAACTTACCTCGAAACGATGCTTCAGACGGCTAGATTTTTGTTAATTGGAAGTTTAAACACCCGAATTAAAGCATCGTTTTCGTCGTTTGGGGCAGTATTTCGAGGTAAGTTTTATATCAATCAACTCGTATCCTCGTTCTAATCAAAAGCCCTAAAACATCAATTTGTAATTCGGAAAAAACTTAACTCCGCTAAGCTATATTTAACGCAAACTATTATCGGCCAAAAGTTGGCCAGTTCGGATTATTATCAGCCAATAACTGAGTTGGGATTATTATCGGCCAAATTGAGAAAGCTGAGATTATTTAAATCCAATTTGCCTAATATAAAAAACCAAATACACCCAACCACCCTCCCCACCATAGACACACACACACACTCTCTCTCTCTCCAACTATGCATCTCCACCACCGACTACCATCACCACATATAATTTTCAGCCACACTTTGCATTTGCTCTTGTTTTCTTCGGCTTCACCTTCGCGGTCGGATGGCTTTAGGGGGCGACGATGATTCTAACTTCAAAACCCACAATTTCAAAACCCTAAAACCTCCGGCATCACCTCTGTGTTTGTTCTTTTTATTCGACATTGCCTTTTCGTTCAGATTTGCTTTTGAACTGAGTGTGGCAACGTTGGTTCCAACTTATAAACCCCCAATTTCAAAACACTAAAACCTCTAGCGTCATCTCTGTGTTTATTCTCGTTTTCCAGCGTCACCTCTACATTTGTTCTCCTTTTTAGGTGTCCCCTATGCGTTCAGATTTGGTTGTGACCGGAGAGTGGCGGTATAGTTAGAGTTTTGAATGATGTGGTGGTGCCCTGATGGTGGCGGTAAAATTTGGGTGGTGCCCTGATAGTTTTTTTTTTTTTGAACGGCAAATTTGGATCACTGACGGACCACTGGAGTATCATCGTGCCACTAGCGAACCCACCCGATCATATCCATCTCCACTAGGCAATAATGCCATACACCAATTCAGGAGGAAACCCAATAAATCTGGGAAAACCCCCTGATAGTGGTGGCGACAGTTTCAAATGGTAAGCGGTGGTGGGAAGGTTTGGTGAAGAAGGTGGTGGGTGGTGACGACAGTGGTGGTGCGACAGAAGTGTGTGGGTTAGAGAGAGAGAGGAAGAGGGCGGGGGTAGGTTTTTTATATATTACGATATTTTATTTTTAGTTTTTAAAACTTTTTATTTGGGAAAAAATAAAGCGACACATATGCCCCTCATTTAACGAAAAAAAATGGATGTGGTTAACAAAGTGCACGAAAAAGGCAAGATTAGGAAAACACGAGGACCCAGATGCTGAAAAAAAAAACCTTTTAGACGAAATTCGAAAAAGTGATCAAAACTACGGGACGAAAATGACATTTTACTCTACTCGTATAAAAATTACCAGTAATCTTTGTAGTAAAAAGCAAAAAATGATTAAATAAACTAACAGATTTTCCAATATTATCATCAAACCTTTAATCCTTCTTTCTACTGACTAGTTGGAAACCCGCACGATGCAGCGGCGGCGGAAATTTACAACATGATACTCATTTTTATTACTTTATCAATCCTTTCGTGATATATCATATAGTACGTCTATTAGTTTATTTATCCGTAACATCGGTATGATCCACCTATCTCGTGAGCGTTACATATCTCAATCAAATAACCACCAAAACACAAAGTCAAACTCATGAAAACACTAAGAGAAGAAAGGTTATTAGTCTATACACTCATATGAGAGTAAAATATGGATGCATGTGAGAGATGAAAGAAAGAATTAAATAGGTGTGTGGGATGATGCAAGTAAATATGTTCATGAGCCAGTCGAATCGATATTAACTAACTAATGCCAGCTTGGCAATCTAACCGTCCAACATTAATGGTTTAGCAACTCAAATCATTTTTTTCAAATTTATTAATTTGTGTTAGCGCTATGAGAATCTAACCGTTTCACTACATATAGAAAATATAAACATATTAATAATTGATGTTAATCAACAAATTTGGTTTATATATAGTGACTGTTCCAAGTTCCAAATTGAGCTATTAAAAACCGTCAAGCTGCTTCTGTTTGATCAGTCGTTACAATTTATAAATATCTCTAAGCCTATAGGGTGTGGTCATGACCCTCCACATTAGCACCATGTCACCCACTTCTAATTCATCATCCAAAACCACTATCCTAAGGGTGTGGTCATGACCCAAACCACTAATCTCTTATTTTAATTTATTTTTGTGAAAAGAAAAATGAAATATTTAAAAAGGAAAGGAGGCCTATGGTTGTCATGATTTAATCTATGCAAACCATAGTGGATGAGGCAAAGGGGGTGGTGTAGCAATCCACTAATAATCCTACCATCATTTATAACTGGTGTTATGATCATCATAAATTCTCTTGTAATAGATTTCTGAGTGATGTTATGATCATTTATAACATCTCTTATAGATTTCTAATTGATGTTATGATCATTTATAAATTCTCTTGTAATAGATTTCCAACTGTCAGTAGAATTCCTAAATGAACATTCTCGAACAAAAAGAAGACGGTGATTCAAGTGGCAGCAGAGATTAAAGCGATTGGTTTCTTATGGTATAAGCATAGATTTAAAACGGGTTTGATTGATTGGGAGAAATGGTGTAAATTTGACTTTATGTAATTTTTGGTTTGGTTCGGCTTTATCTCCACCTTGGAGATAGTTAGCCGGTTTTTGGTTAATGAAAGTTGATTTTCAAAAAAAAAAAAAAAACTAATCAACCCAAATTAGTTAACTTTAGATCACAATTCAACTGGCAATTAACCACCAAAGCAAACCAACATCAACAAGATCAATTTATATATTCTATGAACAACTTATAACGGGCAATTAACCACCAAAGCAAACCAACATCAACAAGATCAATATATATATTCTATGAACAATTTATAAATACTCTTGTAATACTTTTTCTTATTGGTGTAAGCTCTTACACAATTCAGCAAAATGCCTAATTTAACAAGATTTTATCACAACTGATCAACCCAAATTAGTTGACTTTAGATCACAATCCATATGACAATTAACAACCAAAATACAGAAAAACAACACATACTAAAATTCAAGAAAAATGCATAATAATCAAGCATCAAAAGTAAAAATTCAAGAAAAAATGCATAATAATCAAGCATCAAAAGTAAAAATTCAAGAAAAATGCATAATAACCAAGCATCAAAAGTTAAAAAAAAAATAATACATTGAGTAATTCAAGAAAAATGCATAACAATCAAGCATCAAAAGTAAAAAAAAAAAATACGCATCAAAAGTAAAAAAAAATACGTTGGTAAAAAAAATACGTTGAGTAAAAAAAAAACCGTTGAGGAAAAAAATACGTTGAGATATGTTCCAAGAGAAAGGCCCAATTAGAAGAAAAACAAAGGGCAAAACTCCGAGAAATGTAAACAAACATTAAACTATTCTCAACTTTTAGTAAACTAGCTTCATTTACTATTCTCAACTCTTAACAACTATAAGGTTTCAATTGTGTTGTAAAATAAAACCAAAACAAAAAGGTTTGAATTGTATTATTGTGAAACTTAAGGGGAGGGGTACATTCAGACTATCCACATCAGTGACCCATCTCAACCCAACCTTTTATTAAAAAAATAATTTCTCTCTCTTACACCTACACAACCCAACCCAACTTAATTTTCTACACACATTCACAACCTAACTCAACCCATTTTTTTATTATATAAATATGATTAAGTTATTTTACAATACTAAAATTAAGTTAGCTTATAAAAAAATATCTAACGAACCAATAGTATAGTTACACGTGGCAAATAAGACAGTCAAACCGATTTTTATATATATTTATATTAATAAATCATTTTTTGAAACAACTCTTTTTTATAAAACTTATCTCATAATGTTTACAATAAAAAGGTAAACAAGACTATATTATATAAAAAAGTTAAATTTTACAATGTGTTAGACAAATATCAATTTATGTCTGAAGCTAATTGTTTGGGAAGAAAAAGAAATTAAATGCAAGCCATTGAAGTAGTGACATGTGTAAAGAATAAAGGAACAATTAGGTTGCAACCCAGGTTGTTGTGGCAACCGGGTCGTGAAGTTCGGTTGGCAAAATTTGAATTTAACTTTTTTTTAATTTACAGGTGGCAACCCAATCACCTAAAAAGTCACCGATGTTGGTGGTCTCAGTAAAAATGAAAGGAAGGGCCTGAACCAACATCGTCCAAATACTAGTCCAAAAGTGTGTTTTGAGTGCGTATTCAAGGAGGTGCCTGAACCACTAATCCAAAAGTGTGTTTTGAGTGCGTATTCAATGAGAGGCCTGAACCAACATTGATTTCTTCTTTGAAGGATCGTTATCTGCAACTGTGTTTTTTCTCTTTCTCCTTTTCTTACTTCTTCGGAGGGTCGTTATCTTTTTTTTTTCTTTCTACTTTTCTTAGGACAGGAACTACGAATAACAAACAACAAACCATGAGGAATGGTTTTACATGGTATAACTGCAGAACTATACAAATAACAAACAACAAACCACGAGGAATGGTTTTACATGGGGATAGGAGGATACAAAAACATGTTTTAAAAACGATGCAAGGGTATGAATAGAAGGGATAGACCTTATAGTTACATTCTTCTCCATCTCCATGCTTCCGACCTACAAAAAACAAAAGAATAAAAGACAAAACCACAAAACTTAGGCACATAAAAAGCATTATGCATATTAAGTGTTGGTGTTAACTAATACCTACAGAAAACAGAAATAAAGATTTCAAGAAATAAAACTATTTAATAATGCCTATAGAAAACAAGAAATAAAAGAAAACAGAAATAATAATTTCAAGAAATAAAACTATTTAATAATAAGAAATAAAGATTTCAAGAAATAAAACTATTTAGTAATACCTACACCTACAAAAAACAAGAAATAGAATTATTTAGTAATACCTACAGAAAACAAAAGAATAAATGACAAAACCACAATGTTTAGGCACATAAAAAGCATTATGCATATTAAGTGTTAACTTAAGAAAAGCATATGAAGTGTTAGTGTTAACTTAAGAAATAAAGATTTCAAGAAATAAAACTATTTAGTAAAATATTAAGTGTTAGTGTAAACTTAAGAAGTAAAGATTTCAAGAAAAGTAAATATTAAGTGTTAGTGTTGACTTAGAAATAAAGATTTCAAGAAATAAAACTATTTAGTAAAAGAAATAAAACTATTTAGTAAACATTGTAGCAAACACTATAAACTAGATAAAAAAAATTGTTTTCATAAATGAACCTTACATTTAAATACATTCTCGTATACTTCTTCACACTTCCTTTGGCTCTATATCTGGCTCTGGAAGCAACTCCTTTAACAATCAAATATTGTAGAACACGTAATACTGATACTTTGGTACACTTACGTCCATCCATATGTAAAGGTACCTCACCTTCGATCTCTTCGCGATCCTGCCCATCCATATCTAAAGGTACCTCACATTCGATCTCTTCTCGATCCTGTTCATCCATATCTAAAGGCACCTCACCATCCTTCTTTTCGCGATCCTACATTTTCACATTTTCATGAGTTAGAGTTGACAAGACTATTACAAACACATTATAATAATGTACAATTACACTAGTGACTAGCTTTGATGGATTACTTTGTCCGTATGACTTATATAGCGATATACGACGCTAGATATTGAGAGCAGGTCCACGGATGAGTTCACTAGCTCCACCTACACATAAATAGGTTGATTTGGGTTATTTTAAACCATAAAGAAAAAAAACTTCCGAAATACGTTGATTTGGGTTATTTTAATCTTTAAACCATAAAGAAAAAAAAAACTTCCAATATAGATTCAAGGTAAAACTATATATAACATAAAGAGAAAAACAAACTTCCAATGTAGAGTCAAGGTAAAACTATATAAGGTCCTAACCAGATTCATTGCCATGGAAGTGAGATTTTCCGTTTCAAGTTTTTCCCGTTCCCAACAATCGTCACATGCGTCTTTGCATTCCAACGACTCCTCTTGACAAAAATAGTTAGCCAATTGAATGTGTCTGCAATTAACTTGGTTTTCACAGTATCTCGCATGTGAAAGAAAGTACATAATGGTTTATAATCCATAAGTAGATACTATCATTTTACTATGGAAAATGACGACAATACCATTTGTAAAATATGAATATACCAATTCGGATATTTGGCACACTACCTCATAAACAATTGAGAACTTTGAACTAAAAGTGTTTATGAACGACCGCCTTATTATCACCTGTACCAAAGAATTGTTTTTGTCTGGTTACCCAACCCACCACCTTGTTATCACCATGTACCAAAGAATTGTTTATTTTGTCTGGTTACCCAACCCACCCATTTGTTCATCTCAATTATTCATCTAACTAGTAACCAGAAATTGCATCATACCCGGTAGGAATGCCGTGGTTGTACATATTACTTTATTATCATCCGACATCCACTTATCTTGAACTGATTGACGATCTGCATCCTTCCTTTCAGAATGGTAATAATCTACTTAGTGACCATAGAGCGTATTTTCACATTAGTGGGTTAGATAGGAGTTAAAAACTATATTAATAAATCTTAATGATGATGATAATCTACTTCAATTTTTAGACTATATAAATAAATAATGGGTTAGATATGAGTTAAAAACTATATTAGTAAAAATTAAGACCTGCAAACTGGTCGGGTCAGAACGGGCTAGGGTCACAACGAGTCAAATTACTTAATTTAATTTGACTCGTTGCGACCCTAGCCCGTTCTAATTTGACCCGTTGCGACCCTAGCCTGTTCTGACCCGACCAGTTTGCCGGTCCTAATTTTTACTAATATAGTTTTTAACTCCTATCTAACCCATTATTTATTTATGTAGTGTAAAAATTCAAGTAGATTATGATCATCATGTAGATTTACTAATATAGTTTTTAACTCCTATCTAACTCAATCATGTGAAAATACGCTCTATAGTCACAAAGTAGATTATTACCATTCTAAAAGGAAGGATGCAGATCGTCAATCAGTTCAAGATAAGTGGATGTCAGATGATATTAAAGTAATATGTACAACCACGGCATTCCTACCGGGTATGATGCAATTTCTGGTTACTAGTTAGATGAATAATTGAGATGAACAAATGGGTGGGTTGGGTAACCAGACAAAATAAACAATTCTTTGGTACATGGTGATAACAAGTTGGTGGGTTGGTTAATCAGACAATAAACAATTCTTTGGTATATGGTGATAACAAGGTGGTCCTTCATAAACACTTTTCGTTCAAAGTTCTAAATTGTTTATGAGGTAGTGTGCCAAATATCCGAATTGGTATATTCATATTTTACAAATGGCATTGTCGTCATTTTCCATAGTAAAATGATAGTATCTACTTATGGATTATAAACCATTATGTACTTTCTTTCACATGCGAGATACTGTGAAAACCAAGTTAATTGCAGACACGTTCAATTGGCTAATTATTTTTGTCAAGAAGAGTCGTTGGAATGCAAAGACGCATGTGACAATTGTTGGGACCTGGAAAAAAACTTGAAACGGAAAATCTCACTTCCATGGCAATGAATCTGGTTATAGGACCTTATATAGTTTTACCTTGACTCTACATTGGAAGTTTTTTTTTTCTTTTAATGTTATATATAGTTTTACCTTGACTCTACATTGGAAGTTTTTTTTTCTTTATGGTTTAAAAATTAAAATAACCCAAATCAACCTATTTTGAAAGTTTTTTCCTTTATGGTTTAAAGTTTAAAATAACTCAAATCAACCTATTTATGTGCAGGTGGAGCTAGTGAACTCATCCATGGACCCGCTCTCAATATCTAGCGCCGTATATCGCTACATAAGTCCTACGGACAAAGTAATCCATCCTCACTAGTCACTAGTGTAATTGTACATTATTATAATGTTTTGTAATAGTCTTGTCAACTCTAACTCGTGAAAATGTGAAAATGTAGGATCGCGAAAAGAAGGATGGTGCTAGATTTACCTCGAATAGCTGCACACATTACGACGGTGGCTCGTCGGAAAAGCTTGCGGCTGCGGCTATGAAAAAAGAAACATACCAATCAGAAATCAAGCAAATAACAACGGCAAACCAACCTAACACAAAGACATATCAAGAGACGAAACCGCACATACCTGACGAAATAGGTAAAATGTAAGCAATAAACAAAATCAATTGCTCAATCACAGAAAAAAGATGGTGTTTCGATTCCAGCGACTACCGATGATCTAGCATCGCCACTTTCGGTATCTTCATCACCACCAATATCGCCTTTCTCTCTCTAGGTTTGTATATGTGTATTGAGAGTGTAGATGAAAAAGAAAAGGATATGGTTTTCCCCAAAAACAACGGGCTGCCTTAATAAGTCACAGGACACATATGGGTAAATATGCAGCTGGCATTGTCTGAGAAATTTACAAATCAATCAGCAGAAGTTGCAACAAAGACAAGCACGAAATACAATTTAAGCATGGGTAAATATACAGCTGGCATTGTCTAAGAAATTTACAAACCAATCCACAAAACTAACAATTGATCTTAATGGCTATATTTAATTAGTACACAACAATGGTCTCTTGTTTAAGCTAATAGTGCCCAATCATCAAATCACCGTATAAACTCTACCAATAACACTTATGAACAAACTACAAAGAAACATGAATATATATGTGCCGCAAGCGTGTGTGCAAGTGTATGCACACACACACATGTATCCATACACATAACTCAATTCGACCTCGATCAAATAGTAAATTTGCTGGTAGTAATAAGTTGAGATTAAACTCACAACCTGGTTCATTTATTGTTAGAGTTATCAGTCTACTATTTTAATATATGTAAGTTCTTACTTCATGAATTTGGCGCTACTTTTTTTCAAATAAGCAAGACGAATATCATAGAGTATATTGTACATATTTTAAGATGTGATTACTATAGCGTATAACCAAGTTACTTGCAGCAGTGACATTATTTTACATCAAGAGCTAAAAGCTACTAACCACAAATCCATCAGTTTTAAAATATGAGAAAATATTCACTTGAAGTGATGGAAACTTAGTTACCTGGTGTCTTGCAAGTAGAAGATTGTCTGCTTCAGTCTCGATTTCAATCAGTTTTTCTTTCTTGTATCCAGTATCGAAACAAAAAAAAAACCATATTAGACATCAAATCCAATCGCTCTCTCCTACCATGACAACAACATCAGGCATAAGTCATAAGGGAAGCTACAATACATTCAAAAACAAAGGTAGATCCCTGTCTCTGTTTCAAGCCAATAATTGACTGACCATAAAACCGTAACTGTAAGTGGCGCTGAATCTCTTGGTCTCAATACCCAGCCTACCTGAAATTGACAATTACTATCCGGTAAGTTTCAAAACCACAACAAAAATCATACATAACAACCTAAGTGTCGAGATGCATGAAGAAAAACCGTTACCTAAGATGTAAACAGAGAAAATGTTATGGATCAATGATGGTTTCCGGATGATCTGATGTCGACGCTAGGGTAACATGATTCCCATTGGCTTACAAATCCAACAAAACATACAAAGCCTACTGCAAAAAACAAATAAACAAATAACTATGGGGGTGTTTGGGTCCTTATTTTAGTACAAAGGACTTTTGTTAAAATGACTTTTTAAAAAGGAATTTCTAAGAAAAGTGTTTGGGTTAGCTTGTAAGCCAATAAGTTAATAAGTAGTTTTTTAAAAAGTGTTTGGTTTAGCTTATTCATGTAAAATGACCAAAAAAGACATCCTTTAATAGAACAAAATAAACCGCAAACACAAGATCGCTAAGGCCACATGAACGTTGATACAAACAATCCAATTGACTTCTTATATGCAACATTATCAACCTGACTTAAATCCCAAAGATTATAATTGTATCAAAAAACCATAGATCTATGTTCTACCTAATTAAATAGCACCTTAAATTATAAAATATAACTACAAGCCATAATCGTAAAATCATCTTCAAACAAAGGTCATAACAAAAGTAGGGTAAAAGCATTAAGATCTGTAAAACGATAACAAAACTTAACAAAACATAAATGAAAACCTAATCGATCTCTTGAAGAGAAGCACGCCCCTTCGCCTTCCTCTCAAGCAACAACTTCCTGTCCTTATCAAGCTTCAGCTTCGTCACAACAACCTTAGACGGGTTAATCCCAACATTCACCTTCTCACGAGTAATCCTCTCGATATGAATAACCCATTTGCTACGGTACACCTGCACAACCTTACCTTCACGTCCGTTGTCTGGAGTAATTGGCGATTTATTGATGAACAGAGATGGAGTAGTTGTCTTTAGTAATTGAACATTAATTGATGAACAGAGATGGAGGCTGAAAAAGAACTGATAAAAGGTAGCCTTTTCCAGCGACTTCATCTCTCTCTTGATACAGATCTCGGTTTTGTGCAGCAAGGGTAGGTGAAAAGAACTGATAAAAGGTAGCCTGGATACGTGGCTAGAAGAAAGAGAAAAAGAAAGACACATATAGCCACACCTATCTTCAATGAATAATGGTACAAACGCTAAACACATGAAACTATTAATGCATAACTTACAACCACTTAAAACCCAAATATGTTACAAATTTATAATTTACTAGTGGGAAACCCGCGCGTTGCGGCGGGGTTAACAATACAGGTCACTTGATAAAAAGAAGAATGTGTGCGGATGGGTTGGGATGAATTGGCTTGGTTGACCGGGAATGCATTTTGTCTAAAAAATTATAGATAAGAGTATAGATTATAAACATATATTATAGACTTGATTACCTATTAAAATCTAACTTTCTTAGAATATTTTACGCAATCTTCTTATAAAATACTCGTGGATAATATTTTTTTAAATGAACCCTTATTGAAAAACTCTCTAACCAATGTTCAAGCTATATACCATAAGGTCGAATTATCATAAGCTAATTTTGTATTACACTATACTAAACATGGTAGGCCCATACTTAATTCAAAATAATATCCCCCAGTCCATAGCCCAACAATATCTTTTATTTTTTACAACTCATAGATTGCTGATCCTTTAAAACCCCCCTAAAAATAAAAAAAAATAAACAAAAATATTAACTTTATTTAAAAGTAATGAGTTGTAACAATCAAGTTTGGTACCAAATATCGGCACATAAATGAGACAAAACAAAAACTCGGTTTCTGCATACTAAATTTGAAACAATCTGATCCAGAAAAAACATACCTACATGGAAAATCCAATAGATCACAATAACATTAACGAAAAGAAAGCTTTTGAGTACCATGTAATGAGGAAAAAATTGGAAAATGATAAAATAGAGAAAAGGTTGGACACAAACGGAAAGCGGAAAAAAGGTACAATACTTGTCATAGGTTATGTGGTGTTTTAGACTTTAGAAATACAGACTCTTCGTGAGGTTATCTGATTATTAAGTGCTCAAATAGTTGACTTTGAGTTATCAAAAGAAAGCAATAATTATTCACCCACCCTAACTCTAAATCAGACAGGTTTGCATACCTTTTTGATCATTATGTCAATTTTGAAGTTGTGTAGGCAAAATGTAATATACTATAATGTCTCGAATTGTACACTAAATAGATTAAGTGCAAGAAATTGTACCTGAATACCCATACCCGTAAACCAGCAGCTATGAGTTCATTGTCCATGTGAAATTGCTGGCTCATATAGCCTGCTGAAACAAAGCTACGATTCTGATAAAACAGAATTACACTCATCCAATTTAATGAAACTATAACGTTCCTTTTCAGGAGCACGAAAGTGAAAACAAAGTCGGACCGTTTAATTGGTTGGTCGGTTTCAACTTTCAAAGGGCTAGATAATTAGGAAACTTGTACCGCGCTATAAGCTTAGTTTTCAAGAAAAAAGAGGGTGCATGTGAATATGTACCTGGTTAAATATCATGGGTTTGTTGCCAAAATCCAGAAGTGGTTTTGGAACGCCAAGAGTTCATGGTCTTAACTGAGTTCCAAATCCTCCAACAAGAATGGGTGCCTTCATATCGGTATGTTTTTTATGTAGATAATCAACGAAAGAAAGCAAAATAAGCAAATAATAAAGAGTGGAAACTGCCAGAGAGTTGCAGGTGGCAGCGTTGGGAGAAATAACAAATAAAGAACCGTATCAACTTGTTAGGAAATTAATTAACTCCATAACCTGGCACATACAGAACCAGATGCTAGTTTCACTGTAAGCATTGTCAGTCACTTAGTCCAAACATGAACACCCAATTCGCTTCGAGGTGTACTCAAATATGGAAGAAGTAACTGTATAAAGAAACCAAAGCTGCAGATTAACGTCTAAAATATTAAATAAAAAAAATCATATTTATATTACGAAAAATAGTATAAAAAAAATCACCTGTCCATGATCACCATATATTTGAGTTTACATTGGCATGCTCAAAGTACGAACCGAAAAGCGCATGATACAACTGTTTAAGATGTCGTATTTGGGATGACGGCTGAGAGCATATGACTTCTATAGCTGATTTTAGATCAATGTCGGTTGTTAAATCATCTTTTAACATGATTGCATCCCTTCGAGCTGGATCAAGCATCGAAAGTCTTTCTAAATCTATTAATATCATCATTTAGACTATAATATTATCTTCTTAAATTGTTAAATTATGAACGAAAATGATGGTACCTTGACATTTCCACTGAGCTCTGAAGAGAGTCTTTTGGTGAGCTCTTCCAAGTACATGATCTTATATTTATTTTCAATGAGAGCACCCTGCGATGCATCACCATTTTAAGTGTGACTGGGATTAAATCTAATGTATTTAACACTTTGGATAGATAATTCATGTTGGTCATCCATTCAACCAGTCAACTCGAAACTGACTGACACTCGTAGAAGTGAATTAATCCTATCATGTTGCATATCCCTTTATTCTAAACCCCAACTTACTAATAGATGACACATTACCTGACATCAAACCTGCAAGTGATTACATCAACAGTGAACTTCCCTAGGCCCCTTCCACCAGCAAGGATTTGGCTCTTCACCAGCAACCTGAACCAAATGAAACAGTACCACTGATTTAAATTTTCAACTTAAAATATTAACATTACACATAAGCACTCAGAAACAAGAAATAAAGATCACAACCTCTAAAGACTAAAATGTGGTAGTGTGTCATTTTGAACCTGCTAAAAAGAATTAAAATGGGTTGAAGGACCGAAAATGTAGCTACCAAATAAGAAGATGAGAAGAACAAACCACCAAAAAACAAGCAGAAATTCTATACGGGTCAACTACTTGCCACCCCTTATATCTCCAGCCCAAACCAAAAGACCCAAAGCCCACAACATATCAAACATACCCCAACCCACTCCCACTCCATCCAATAATTGGTAACCGATACCCATGGCTAATAGTGACAAATGTTATGAAACATTCTATAAAACTCGTGAATAATATCAAGAAACTGGCACCGATTCCCTTAACCTGGCACTAAAATCATGTAAATTCATTGTGTATCAATGTCGCGCTTCCATTGTGCACTATTGCTACAAATTCATTATAATATACGGACATCCTGCAAGTCAACATTACAAAAGATTTCAACACAAATTCTCAAAGATCTGAGTGTCTTTTAACACAAAATGAATACTCAATCATGTAAATGATATATTGGTAGTGAAAACATACATTATTCTGATCAGTTTCTTTTATAATTTATTGTAAATGAACATCATTTACTTTGATTTCTTTGCAGGCTTGTTGGATTTCATCAAATGTGATATAGCCACTGCCATCTTTATCAAAACAAAGTAAAAACCTAGATTGGTAACCAACATTGTGCAAGCCAGCCATATTCAAAACCTAACGATAATCAAGAGTCTGGCCCAATCTCCACGTCACAAAAAAAAAACACACACAGATCACAATCAATTAATCATAAAACACGCCATCACATTGTGCCATAACTAAAACAATACTGATAAACAAGTAACGGGGCCTAGTCAAAAGAAAACCATGGAGTCTTATATCATATGATCAGTCAAGTGAACAAACAGCAAACATTTTCTACGTCTACATTTGTTTCACAGACATAAGGCAAGCAGTTTGTTACTATTACATAGCTTACAATAAATTTGTGAGTTCATATTAAATGGATTGCCGTCTGTGTTCCCTGATATTACTACTTGTTCACACAACAAGCGCCATCGATTGACTCAACGTCACAATGAACCTGTGAAATGCTTAATGAGCCAAACCACCAGTAGAGTACAAGCAATTCACAAATTCAACGACTATTAGGGTTTTATTTGACCTAACATCAAATTTTTTCACAGACATAATTCTTCGTCGCTAAAGGTTTCAAACTTTGTATTTAGTAGAATTGGTTTTTCTATTCAAAAGGGGGTGGCGGCGCAACTTGTTGCCCGACTACCTGCCATTGCTTTGTAATTGTCTTTTTTCGTGTGGAATGATATTAATAATATTTCAAGTTTAAAAAAAAAAAAAAAAAAAAGAATAGAAATCATCACAATATAAAACATAAACCTACAACGGGGCCTAGTCAAAATAATCGCATAACACGATTCAAATTCATAGGATACCAAAATAGGGCATACTTCGCACCTGAGATATGGGGATTCTGGTTGCAGGGCAATTGATGAAATTAAAAGTCAGTGGAAGGGCTATGTACAACAATATCAAGGGTTATGTACAAAAGAAGTAGAAATTGAAACCTGACTGTAGGCAAATGAACCTGCCAATGAGTACCCAATTCCATGATTGCTTCGATGTTAAATAGCTGCACGTATGAAACGTATGGACGTATGAAACGTATGGTGTAATTGATTTCAGTTCGCAAACTCATCGAATTCCTTAGCAGGTGACAATGAATTGGGGGCAAATCTGGGAGAAGAAGATGAAGGTTAGGGTGAGAACCCATGATCTTTCAGTTGCCGTCTTAAAATAAATTTGTGGTGGAAATGACGATTATAGGACAGGGAGATGCATTATATAGGTCTATAGATAATTTATAACTAGTTGTAACTATTTAGTCCTTGGAATGAATGTTGCTTTGTTTTTACGGTAAATTTTCTAAAATATTAGTTATACCCTACAAAATATAAATTAAAACAAAACCCCTCATTTTCACGTCGTTCTCGTCTTCTTCGTCATTCTGCACTAATCGTAACCACTAGTGACCGAATCATCTATCGTCATCATCTCAAGCGAATTTACGGTCACCCCACTAATAGTAACCATTGAGCCTTGCAGTTAGATGATTGACCCTTGCGTTTAGATGAAGAGTTTATCTAGCTTCTGATACATTCCTGCGGAAATTTGAGTTTAAAAAAAAACCTCAAGGTGTTCCTATTGGGGGTCTCTCTTTATATGTCTCTATCCATATTTTTATGTGTGTATTTCAAGTTTAAAATTTTCAAAGAAGACTTGCACAAATTAAAGAACTTGTATGAGGAACAACTGATTAGTTCATTCTACATACATCTTATGTCATGTTAATTTTAACATATGCGTTGGCATTATTGCAAAATATACTACTTTTATTGGTTTTGATATATTATAGGTTATGAAGAGAAAACGAGTTAAAATGGTGTAAATAAGAGGGTGTTTGGGATTACGTTTTGAAGTGATTATTTGATTATTGCGTTTGTAAAACATAAATAATTTTAAAAAGTGTTTGGATGCAAAAGTGATTATCTGCCTCCAAAACGCAGTTTTGGAGAAGCATGTACCTACATGCTTTTTCAAAACACAGTTTTGAAAACGCATAATCTATTTTCAAAATGCAACACCAAACCCCCTAAGATATGGTGCATAGATGGTGTAGGCCTCATACCATATTAAAAAAGTTAATATGGTGAAATATTAATGAAGTAAATAAATTAATGTATCTTCAATTAATCTCTCAAGTGGATATATGGGCTATGGTTAAATCAATACTTATATGGCTGAGTCGAAGAACTAAATAGACTCATTTAATGTCCTTCCATCTGTAGTGCAGTGGTTGTGACATCCGGATGAAGGCTCGGCTCGGTATTCAACCCGGGTTCGAGTCCAACGGGGGGTGAAGGTTTACCCATTCCACGGGGTTCCCGCGTATCAGGGGTGTGCTACGCTTTCTAGCGGTGGTCGAGTAGTCGGCCTTTGGACATAACTCCGAAAGTGTGGGTTTACACGTGGAAAGCAGTTAGCCGTTTAAAAAAAATAGACTCATTTAATTTAATCCATTAGTGTAATTTGGCAGCTAAAGAAACTAAAAGGATAAAAAAGTGAAAACACACAAAAGGTCCATTGCAAAACGAAAAGAAACTAAATGAGTTCGTACAACAGCTTTTAAGGAAGAAGAATCAGATTGTACGGTTCAGGAGGCGAGGAAGTACTTAACGAAATCAATAAGGGGAAATCTCGAAACTAGCCAATAATATTAGACTAACAATATTTACGGATACTATGCACGTATTTTAGGAGATAATTATGTACCATTATTGTAATATATTCTTTCCTTGTATTCTGTATATTCAATCCCTATTTAGAGGGATCTGGTAATTGAGAGGAGGCAACCGAGTTTTACAGAACCATAACAAGTTTTATGGTATCAGAGCTCTTGCTCTGAAATCCCTAGCCATCGCCATTTTTTTCTTTCCAGCCTACAGCCTGTTTCGACAGCCATGTCTGACAAAGAACACACCCCTCCTTCGTCCCCTGCTGCTACCAAACAGCAGTCTCTACACCCTGCCTACACAGTTACCAACATCCAGACGAAAGTTCGAATTCTTGACGGCACGAAGGTCTCTTATGCCGCCTGGGTAAAATTGTTCAAACTTCATGCCAAGGCATACAAAGTTCTGGATCATATTGACGGTTCGGATCCTCCCGAGGAATCCCATGAAAACCACGAAACCTGGTGTGAGATCGATGCACTTGTCCTTCAGTGGATATATGCAGCTGTGTCTGATAAACTTGTAGTTCGTATTCTTGACAACGACGGTACCGCACGTTCCGCATGGGTAAAGCTTGAAAATCAGTTTCTCAATAACAAAGGGTCGCGTGCCACGACTCTTGAACATGAATTTACTACATTGACTCTTGGGGCATGTTCCTCGTTAGAAGAATATTGCCAAAAGCTGAAAGAAATTGCTGATCAGTTGGGTGATGTCGGTTTTCCGGTCAGTGACGGTCGGTTGGTGATGCAGTTAGTCCGAGGACTGCCTGCCGAGTATGATGTCACAGCAACTATTATTAACCAAACCTCTCCTTCGTGGGATGATGCTTGCACCAGCCTACAGAAGGAGCAACAACGACAACAGGCCCGTTTAAACCAAAACCAATCCGTTCTTGTGTCCCAAAACCCGAACCCTACACCCACCGACACCAACACCTCAAACCATCCCAACCACCCTCCTGCCGATACCAACCGCTACCCACCAAACCAATACGACAACACCCGTACCCGTGGCCGTGGCCGTGGCCGAGGCTACCGTGGCCGAGGTCGTGGTCGCTCGTACCGAAACCCAAATCAACCCTGGTACAACAATCAGCCCTCCTCCTACAGCCCACATCACCCGAACCAACCCACCTACAACCCTACCAATCCACCGGCTCAATACACTCCCTGGACTCCTCCCCCAACACCCTACCCGTCCCAGGCTTGGGCCCCAACTCAGCCTCCCAATCCACTTCAACAACAATTCAACCAAGCCCACTTAGCTTATCAACAATCCACTTCAACAACAATTCAATACACTCCCTGGACTCCTCCCCCAAACCCCTTTCAACCGGCCCATCAGCCCACGAACTTTCCTGATCCAAATGCCCTCAATGCTTTAAGCCCAACCGACCTTGGCACTGCTCTTTCTTTGATGCAGGTACAGGAATTCCCAGATCAGACTTGGAATATGGATACAGGGGCATCCTCTCACATCACGGCCCATGCTGGTAAGATATCTACTTCCTTGTCTAATTCCTCTAGTACTATCCTCGTTGGTAACGACCAAAAATTGCCCATTAACGGATCCGGTAATACCACCCACACCGTCTCAAACAAAACATACCATTTAAATAATATCCTTCACTCACCAACCGTTATCAAAGACCTGTTATCTGTTAGAAAATTTACTCGTGATAATCAAGTTAGCGTTGAATTTGACCCATTTGGTTTTTCTTTGAAGGACCTCAAGACGGGCACCTTTCTTTCTCGCCATGATAGCACGGGGGACCTTTATCCATTTACACCACCCTCACATGCTTTTGTCGCTGCTTCTCCACCAACTCCTTGGCATAATCGGCTAGGTCATCCAGGAGCTACTATTTTAAATTTTCTCTCGTCTAATAAGTTTATTCATTGTAATAAGACTCATGGTTCTTTTGTTTGCTCAACTTGTCAAATTGCCAACAGTCAACGTTTGCCTTTTAATAATTCTGTTTCTATTACTTTTGCTCCCTTCGATATTATACATTGTGATCTTTGGACCTCTCCTGTTTATAGTAAATCTGGTTATAAATACTATATGGTTCTTATTGATAATTTCACACAATATGTTTGGGTTTACCCCCTCAAATTTAAATCAGAAACCTTTGCCACCTTTACCAAATTTCACAAACACATAAACACCCAATTTAATCGCCTAATTAAAACGTTTCAGTGTGACCTTGGTGGTGAATTTGACAATCATCAATTCAAAAACTTTGCTTCTGAACATGGCATGGTTCTTCGTTTCTCATGTCCTCAGACTTTACCACAAAACGGCAAAGCCGAACGGATGCTACGCCGTTTAAACAACATCATTCGGGCTCTCCTTGTTCAAGCCCAATTACCACCCACCTTTTGGGTTGAAGCTCTCCACCTTTCCGCTTATCTCCACAACATCCTACCAACCGCTAAGCTTCATCACCTTACACCGGCCTTTGCCCTTTACCAACGTCATCCCACCTATGACCATTTACGCGTTTTCGGGTGTGCTTGCTACCCGAATGCGTCTGCTACTCAGCCAAACAAACTTCTTCCCCGGTCCACGAAATGCATCTTCCTTGGTTACCCATCGAACTTTCGGGGTTATCGATGCCTTGACCCACAAATCGGTCGGGTTCACATTTCCCGACATGTGGTCTTTGACGAAACTAACTTTCCGTACTCCAACAACACCCAACAACCCAACTATGACTTCCTTGACGATGACCGCTACCTCTTCGGCCCACCTTACACTCCCTCACCAGGCCCATTTCATCAACCTCCAACCACATCACACTCGGCCCAAACACCCACAAGCCCAACCCCACCCCATTTAACCCAAACTCCTTCAGCCCAATCACCTCTACCGTTTCCATCCACCACAACCCAAACTGCTTCGGCCCACTCACCTTCAACGTCTCAATCCACCACACCATTCCTTTCTCCTGACCCATCTCCACTACACACACACAACCAACACCCCATGGTCACTCGTGCTAAATCCGGCATCTCTAAACCAAACCCAAAATTTAACCTTCATACAACCACTACTTCTGCAAACATCTCACCCCTTCCCACCTCGTATACAAAAGCCTACTCGGATCCAAATTGGCTAACGGCTATGACCAATGAATTTAGTGCTTTGCAGGAAAACAAAACTTGGGAGTTGGTACCTAAACCAGTTGGGCCGCCTGTTATACGATGCATGTGGTTGTTCAGGCACAAGTTCAAGTCTGATGGATCATTGGAAAGATATAAAGCCCGACTCGTAGTGAATGGAAAGTCACAAACCGTGGGTATTGATTGCCATGATACATTTAGTCCCGTTGTTAAACCGGCCTCCATACGCACCGTCCTAAGCCTTGCCGTTTCTCGAAACTGGCCTATTCACCAACTGGACGTCAAAAATGCGTTCCTTCATGGTAACTTGGATGAAACTGTTTATATGCATCAGCCTCCTGGTTTTGTGGACAAACAATTTCCAAACTTTGTATGTCGTTTACGAAAATCCTTATACGGCCTCAAGCAAGCCCATCGGGCCTGGTTTACACGGTTCTCTAGCTTTCTTATTTCTCATGGTTTTCGGAGCAGCACATGTGACTCGTCACTATTTATTTATCGAAGGGGTACTCGCATCGCATACCTTCTTCTTTATGTGGATGATATTGTTTTAACAGCCTCCGACTCCACATTCTTGAGCTCCATTATCTCCATGCTTTCCAGGGAATTTGCAATGACCGACTTGGGCAACCTTCACCATTTCTTAGGCATCACGGCTACAAGAGACTCCTCAGGCTTATTTTTGTCCCAATCACAATACACGCGCGATATTTTACATCGTGCAAATATGACCGGTTGCAAACCATGTGCAACACCCTGCGATACGAACTCAAAACTCTCGGCCTCTGATGGTGAGCTTATTGAGGATGCTACCTTATACCGAAGCCTAGCTGGTGCACTACAGTACCTAACATTTACAAGACCGGACATTACGTATGCCGTGCAACAAGTCTGTTTATTCATGCATGCACCACGAGAACCACATTTTGTGTTCCTTAAACGCATTCTTAGATATCTTCAGGGGACTACATCTCATGGCTTACGGATCTCTGCATCCTCATCCACGGCTTTAACAGCCTATTCGGACGCTGACTGGGGCGGTTGTCCAGACTCTCGCCGTTCCACATCTGGGTATTGTGTTTTCTTGGGTAACAACTTAATTTCCTGGTCTTCCAAGAGACAACCTACTATTTCTAGATCAAGTGCCGAAGCCGAGTACCGTGGGGTTGCCAACGCGGTTGCCGAAGCAAGTTGGCTGCGCAACCTCCTATTAGAGCTTTATGTCCATATTATCAAAGCAACCATCGTGTATTGTGACAACGTCTCTGCCGTCTATTTATCCGAAAATCCGGTTCAACATCAAAGGACGAAACATGTGGAATTAGATATTCATTTCGTCCGTGAAAAGGTTCAAATCGGCCATGTTAAAGTCCTTCACGTGCCATCCTCCTCTCAGTATGCAGACATCTTTACTAAAGGTCTTCCAAGAACGTTGTTTGAAGAATTCAGGTCCAGTTTGAGTGTCCGTCCCTATGACGCTCCAACTGCGGGGGACTATTAGACTAACAATATTTACGGATACTATGCACGTATTTTAGGAGATAATTATGTACCATTATTGTAATATATTCTTTCCTTGTATTCTGTATATTCAATCCCTATTTAGAGGGATCTGGTAATTGAGAGGAGGCAACCGAGTTTTACAGAACCATAACAAGTTTTAAATAATTGGTCAACATTTCGAAACTATCCAAAGGAAACGTTTTGTAGAGACGCTACCACGTTGCTGAAACGTCTTGACAATGGACCAATCACTGGCTGCCACGTGTCCGAGAACGCTGAAACGTCTCAGAAGTCTTAGCTGAGACGCCTTAACATGGCTTGAGACGTTTCCACACGGCTTCATATGGCTTGAGACGTTTCCACATTGCTTAAGACTTTTCCACATGGCTTGAGACGTTACCACATGGCTTGAGCCATTTCCACATGGCTTGAGCCCTAAAATGACATTTAACTCTTTATAAAATTAACCTTAAATTACGTTAAATATATATAAAATTAAATAAAATAGTTGGTTGTTAGGATTTTTCATATTTTTTTAAAGTTTTTTACTTTTTCTTAAGTTTTAAAGTCTTTTAGAGTTCTTATACATACATACATACACACCATGTTGTAATACATATGAGAATTTCAAAAGAATAATTTTCCACAATCTTAAAAGTTTTAGTAATTAAAAGGTTTGTAACATAATACGATTACTTAAAACATATTTTCAATTTTTAACTAATCTTCCTCACGATTTTTAAACATATTTTATGGTGTAATTTTTAAGAAAAAAAGAAACGTAAACGTAGAAAAAAGATATAAGAGTTTAAAATTCGTGAGGAAGATTAGTTTAAAAATTGAAAATATGTTTTAAGTAATCGTATTATGTTACAAAACTTTTAATTACTAAAACTTTTAAGATTATGAAAAATTATTCTTTTGAAATTCTCATATGTATTAGGGTGAGGGGGGCACTCCCCTAAGAGGGGAGTCCCCTCTCTTACGTATAACCAATCCTCGTGTGCCACGTCAACTCCCCTCTTAAACTCCCCTAACACCCCAATTTGATGGCGGCACTCCCCTATTAGGTGACATGGTTTTTTATTAAAAAAAAAAAACAAAAACAAAAAGTTTTCATTGGTTGAAAAGGTGGCTGGCCCCACCTTCTCCCTCCTTCTTCTTCGGTGTCTTCCCACCGTTCCAGGTCCCCGAACATGGTCCCCGAATTGATGGCATCACCCTTACCGCTCGGCAACTTGGTCCCCGAAGGGAGTCACCGAGGGTGCCCCGAGTGCCCTTACAACATGGTGTGTATGTATGTGTGTATAAGAACTCTAAAAGACTTTAAAACTTAAGAAAAGTAACAAACTTTAAAAAATATGAAAAATCCTAACAACCAACTATTTTATTTAATTGTATATATATTTAACGTAATTTAAGGTTAATTTTATAAAGAGTTAAATGTCATTTTATGTCTCAAGCCATGTGGAAAAGTCTTAAGCCATGTGGAAAAGTCTCAAGCCATATGAAGCCGTGTGGAAACGTCTCAAGCCATGTTAAGACGTCTCAGCTAAGACTTCTGAGACGTTTCAGCGTTGTCGGACACGTGGCAGCCAGTGATTGGTCCATTGTCAAGACGTTTCAGCAACGTGGTAGCGTCTCTACAAGACGTTTCCTTTGATTAGTTTCAAAATGTTGACCAATTCTTGGCTAGTTTCGAGATTTCCCCAATCAATAAAGACAAACAGTCTCTTAAATTCAAGTATAAAACAAGACAGCATTTTAGTTGAGTAATTTATATAAGAAAACATCTTATTTTTTATTTATTTATCATAAGGATTGTCTAGTTGTTTTGTTTTGTGTGATCACAATTTGGTGTAGAATTCATTTTGTTTGATCTGAATATTTAAATTGTAGTAAATATGGATATGCTTTTATTATTTTAGCTATTGAATGATTTAAGTAAATTCATGTGTTTGATAGGACTACATGTAAGTTCAAACATGTTGACTAGGATCACTTCTTACATACAAACTCTATCGGTTTCATTTGTTACAAATTATATATAAACTAGAGTTATGTGTCGCCCGCGTTGTAAGGCGCGACACATTTATTTGGGTTAGTTATACATGCTACTTATAACACGATATAAAAAAAGATGCATCAAGTTAACCAAATAAAGAAAAACACTATCATAGTTATGACAAAAAAATAACTAAAACGATGGCAAGCGGGTAATTTAGAGTTGGGGGCAAAACAATAATTTGTCAGGACCAATTAGCGAGTGCTAGGCAGCTGTTTGACACGAATAAAAACTAAATTGAGTAAAAAAAAGTAAAATAAAACACTACTGTAGTTTTGCACAAAAAAACTATGGCAACATTGCAATTTTTAGCGTGGGTAAAATCGTAATTTTAAAATGGAGGTATAATGTATGAAAAATGCAACATATAAATTACATCAATTGTGTTATAAAACTAACATTTTTTTAGTACTAATGTTGGAAAAAGTGTGTTTTTGTCTTCCTTTTGTATTTTCAGGATTAAATGAGCTCAAATGAACAAAAGAAGCAAAAAGGCAGCTAAATCTAACATAAATACAAGAAAAGGAACAAACGTGGCATGCCCGGCCTCCCCGACAGCATCTTCCCAAGCAAAACAAGATAACAGAAGGCTGAACACGCCCCGTGCTCAGTGAGCATGGGGGCGTGCCCAAGTGTCAGCAGAAAAGACAAAGCTGTAGAAGCTTCTATCACCCACCACGGGGGCGTGCCCAGCGGACACGGGGCCGTGGTCAACTCTAAGATTCGCAGAATCTGGGAAAATCTTGATACTACAGATACGCTTCTGCACACGGGGTCGTGCCCAGCGGACACGGGGGCGTGGTCAACTAATGCAGACAAACTGCATTTAATGAAGACAGAGAAGAAGGATGGACACGGGGCCGTGCCCAATGGACACGGGGCCGTGCCCGAGCTGCTGTTCAGGCTATAAATAGGAGTGCTTGGCTCATTTGCAAACCATCCCTTGGCACACCACCTCTCTCACACTTCACCCACCACCATCACAACACCATCATCCACCACCATCATCCATTGTCCATCATAGAGTGTGTGAGTCGTCTCGGGATCCAAGATTGATCGTAAGAGTTCTTGATAATCAAAGGCCATGTTTGCCTAAGTCTCTTACATCACTTGGTGAAGACAAGTGTCTAGTGTAATACTTTTTATTTTTAATCTTTTCGCACTTTTTATTTGGTTATGTATTAATGACTTTAATAACTAGTTTCTTATGTTGAAGGTGATTCTTCCTTATCGTTTGTCCGTGGTGTCTTGGTATTATTTTACTGTATATATAAAATAAAAGATTTTCACCATTCATATCTCCACGGTCTATATGGAGATATGTTGGCTACCTGGTCGGGGGTTAAGGGAACGGTTTGGTAAGAGTCTTGCCTTGTTCAGTGTATAGATCCTGCAAGGACCTGGGTCAAATTTAGTAGGACCTCCTTCAATACCCACCAGTATTGGACGGCGGGGGTCCAAACTCTCTGATCCCCTCATATGTAAGCTACTATTAATACTTTAACCCGGCTATTTAGGACTGTATCCCTGCTGACTCAGACTACTTAGCCGAGGGTAACGTCACCTTCAAAAGAGGGGCCTACCATAATATGCATTAATAACTTAATTAATTATCTTTCAATAATCCGACCCTTTAGGATTGTATCCTTGCTGACTCAAACTACTGGGTTGAGGGTAACATCACCTTCAAAAGAGGGGCCTACTACAATAACTAAGATAATCTCTTAAAAAGTGCAAAAGTGCGGAAATAATCAAATGTTACACTAAACACGAGTAGGAGCCAAGTGATTCATCTTGTCTATCTGTTTTTATTTTTTTTCAGCATTTTAGTTAGTTTTATTTTTCTTGTTTAAAAACTTTTTCTAACCTTTTGATTTGATTAGACGTTGAGGATAAACCGGTACTAAAAGCTCTTGTGTCCTTGGACGACCTCGGTATCTTACCAACACTATACTACGCTCACGATGGGTGCACTTGCCCATATGTGTGTTTGGTGTTAGTAAAATATCGTGTTTTATAAATTTAAAAATTGACTAACGTGTAAAAAGGGCTTAAAATATACTTAAACTTATATACACACCACACACGCATCAAGGTAAAATAATATTTTGAACTGAGGGCAAAAACATTTTTTTATTTTGAATTGGGGGCAAAATCGTAATATTTTTACTGAGGGCAAAATCGTAATTTTTAGCTGGGGGCAAAAAAAAATTTATTTTGAACTGGTGGCGAAATTGTAATTTTAAACTGGGAGCCAAATTGTAATTTGGCAGGATTGTCATCCGAACGAAAACTTCAAAGTTCAAACCATCATACACAAACACATCCGATCGACTGGCCATCTGATCGGATTACCATCCGACATACGGTGCAAGGTACTATTTGTTTAACCGTTTTACGTGCCGCTTATCTTTTATGCTATCGTTCTGATCAGGCTAAACTCACTCTAGCGCTCCCTTCAATCCATCATCGATGTGAGTATACTCGAACCCCTTTTTGCTTTACGCACTTTTGAGTGTTACATACGTTACTTATTCTAAATCACATCGAACACACTACGCAATACTTTAACGCTAACCGTTACTGCATGTTATATGTGACTCAATGAATGCTTGTTTGTTTGTTTACACATGGATTACTGTCTACCTGCCTTAGCAACGATAGTACTATAGTTTGGACTCAGCACCTGTTCACTAAGGGGTTGTTAAGGGCAATTAAACACATGGTTCACAGTGGTGAATATGTATTACGAACTGCCTTGCGCAGTCAACCCGCAGTCATTGGTATTGATAGGATCATGTCGATAACTTACGTGCTTCATTTCACTCATTGTACGTGCTGGTTACGCGTAAACGATTTCGAACTCTACTATATCTATCAAACTTGTATGCTCACCTTTACACTATGTGTATTGACTTTTACTTTAACGTATGTGGCAGGTGCTTAAGATGTTAAAATGCTTGGCTTGCTGTGAAATCGAGGCTAGGAAAGAGTCTAGAAACAAAGACAATTTATTTTTATTTGAAATCTGAGTTGTCGGAACAGAACTATATGTCTTGATTTTTGTCTGTAATAACTATGCTACTTGTTATGTCATGGTATGGGACATGATGCTTAAATAATTGGTAATCGTAGTTGTTATGGAAACTTCTGGATAATTTGTTTCGCTCAGTGCCGCGCCCCGATGATTCCGCCATCGGTTGGGGTGTGACAAATTGGTATCAGAGCCATAACTATAGAGAATTAGGCAAGACTCGACCTAGTCCAGGTCGATGTCTTAGAAACGACCTAGTCTATAGTCTAAGTACCAACAGACCGACTTATGCAAACTCTTAGGGGTTTTGTACGAGCTTACTTGCTATATCTCGCTATTCTCGCTTGCACTACACTATCACTGCACCCTAATTTTTGAAAGTGAACAAGTGAGTAGGTCGAGATTAGGTGTGAAGACCGCAAACTCTCGACTAGATTACTTGTTCGACTCGCATTTTATCTATAAACACGAGAATTTACGTTGAATCAGGAGTGAAATCCGTACTTTAACGCAAATTTTCCCCTTTATTTTATCAAAACAGGATCGAGGTTGTTAAGTCAGGGGTGAAACCTGAACCTTGACGACTTATTCCGACCTCTATTTTTGTTTTACACAACTCTCACCAAAGTCTCGACGGACTCCAATGACTTGAAGTCATGCTGCAACTGGAAGGATGCGTGCCATTCGCCCGAATTCGAGGCGAGAGCACAGTTCCGAAGGCCAAAGTGTGTACCAAAAGTCCTTGTGAATAGTCAAACCACTTTGGGTAGTCGATGTCTATTAACCGTAGACAATCTATTCTCGATTTTTATGTGTTTTGATTCTGAGCTCGCAACTGCCGATCTGATAATTCGTCGCTTTTGTATGGATTTTATGTGTTCTATGTGGTCTTATCTGCTTATGTGTTTCGATTTTTGGTGATTTTATTCTCTTTTCGCTTTGCTTTGATCGACACACACGACTCGCACTGCTCATCTATCCCAATACGCCAACAAATCGTTACTACTTGGGGGATCGCCGTACGCTATGATTTGATTCGCTATGTACTTGCTGATCGCAATCGCTATTCTCGAACGCGCGCGAACTTTGAATGATAGGTTTCTGTATTCTGACTGCTTCTATGTGCCCTATGTGCCTTAGGTGCTTATGTGAATCTGCGCTTATGTGCCTACGTGTTTATGTGTTACATGATTGTGTTCCTGAGCTTTAGTAGTATTAGGTGTGTGAGGTGTGATTCGATTATGTTGTGTTTGAGTCCTGTGGCGATGTCTGTTGCAGACAATGTCGTCATCTGGATCCCTCCACTCTCGAACTGCTCGTCAAAATCAGAAAGACAAACGCCTTGCTGCTCTCATCGCTAAACAGATCGCGAAGGTTATTCCTCAAATCGTTAGTGACCTGCAAGAGAATACCAGCAAGTCTTCTGAAGAGTCCAGGACAGATTCGCCAAAGTCTGTTTTTAGCTTCAAGCAGTTCAAAGCTTGCGGTCCGAAAGAATTTACTGGCGAAGATGGCCCTACGACCTTGTTCCAATGGTTTGATTCGATTGAGGTCACCCTACGCCAGAGTGGCTGTCCTGATAATCTCCGCACTCTGAATGCCACCGGCATCTTCCAGTCCCACGCTTTAAACTGGTGGACGGCCGAGAGAAACAAACAGGGAAATGATGCAGCTTACGGTTTGACATGGGATGAGTTGAAGAACGTCATGTTGGAAGAGTTCTGCCCTCCCCATGAGCGCCAAAAGTTGGAGGACGAATTTTGGCATATCAAGCAGAAGGATGGTAACAACGCTGCTCAAACTGCTCGCTTCAAGCAGCTCAACATAATCTGTCCTGATCAAGTCCAGACTCTTGATGTGACAATCAAGAAGTATATCCGAGCTCTGCCGGATTGTGTTGCGGATTTTGTGCAAGCTGCAAAACCAACAACAATCGAGGAAACTTATCTGCTCGCCACTGAAATCAATGATAAGCGAGTCAAGGCTGGTGTCTGGGACAAAGCCTCGAAGAACCTGCATCAAGCTACCATTGCTGCATCTACTGAAACCGCCGCCACTCCTCGATCTTCAAAGTCCTCTCGTCGCAAGAGGAAGAATGCTAACAAGAACTGTGCTGTTACCACCACTGCCCCGCTTCAAGCCGTACCGGCTCAGCAACAACAACAACACCGATCAGCTGCAGCACCAGTTACCTATGCATCGCCTGCAAAGCGTGCATATACTGGTCCTCACCCTGCCTGCCCGACATGCACTTATCATCACCCGATGGGTATAACCTGCAGATATTGCGTGCATTGCAATATGTACGGCCACTTCACCGCCAATTGTCGCACTGGCCCCCGTCACACCACAGCTCCAGCTCCTGCTCAGCAAGCTCTTCTCACCGCCCCTCAGGGTCAACAATAAGCAGCTCCAGCACCCGCGATCCACGCCAGAGCTTTCTTCGCATGTGGCGATCCTAACCATTTCGCCAACATGTGTCCCAATAGGGTGGTTAAACAAGAGCCCCAGCAGCAGCAGCCCCAGCAGCAACAACAGCATCAACAGCAACAAGCAGCTCGCGCCCGAACTTTCAACATCATTGCGCGCCAGGCTCTGGCTGACAACAATGTGGTTAATGGTACGTTCCTTGTGAATGGTATATATGCTTCGTGTTTGTTTGATACTGGAGCCGATAACTGTTTTGTATCGTTCGAATTCGAGAAGCTCCTTAATCGTAAGTGCGCCCATCTCCCCTCGTCGTTCGATGTCGAAGTTGCCACCGGAAGAACCGTTGCCGTCAATTATGTTCTTCATGATTGTACTCTCGAGCTCAACAATCACATCTTCCCAATCGATCTTATTCCGATGCAGCTCAGAAGTTTTGACATCATAGTAGGCATGGATTTTCTTCGTGAGAATCGTGCTGAAGTTGTGTGTTTTGATAAGATGATTCACTTTTCGCTCGCTAATGGTGACTTATTGTGTGTTTATGGTGAAACTGCTTCGAAAGGTCTCAAGCTCATGTCATGTACCCAAGCTAGCAAGTATCTTCGAAAGGAATACAGAGCTTTCTTGGCCAACATTGTAGTAGCGGAGAAGGAAAAGAAAGGAAGTCCTGGAGTGAACGATGTTCCTGTTGTTTGTGAATTTCCTCATGTATTTCCCGATGAACTTCCAGGTTTGCCTCCTAGTCGTGATATCGAATTCCGTATCGACCTCATTTCTAGAGCAAATCCTGTTGCCAGAGCTCCTTACCGACTCGCTCCGTCCGAAATGCGTGAACTCTCGAGTCAGCTCCAGGAATTACTTGATAAAGGCTTTATTCGCCCTAGCACCTCTCATTGGGGCGCACCAGTCCTTTTCGTCAAAAAGAAGGATGGGTCGTTCCGGATGTGCATCGACTACAGGGAATTGAATAAGCTAACCATCAAGAATCGCTATCCCCTGTCTCGAATCGATGATTTGTTTGATCAGCTACAAGGTGCTTCATGTTTCTCGAAGATCGATCTACGCTCAGCCTATCACCAACTACGCATCCAAGAGGAGGATATGTCACACCCTGCTCGTAGCGGAAGCGCGAGGTGTGATCTGTTGGTTCTCATTGCATAACGATATAAGTAAACATACTAAATGAATAAAACATACTCCATTACCATTACCATAATTGTTCAAAAGATGCGCAACATACATTAAGTTTATAATTTACAAACCATTCAAAGAAAATAAGTTGTTATTATTTCATACATCCAAAACGAAAGTTTTAAACATTAAGGCTTTGTCCACTATAACACCGCAAAGCGGCAGTATAATAGATAAACCCTTCAAAAGATGGCACGGAGTCTTGATACTTATTTCTTGAATTAGAATCCCTGACAAGGTCCACTAATTCCCTGAAATACATGTTTAAGTAAAAAAATCAACGAAGGTTGAGCGAGTTCATGCAGTTTAGTTGTGTATGATACACCCGAAAAATGTAGAATGTATATGTATTTGAATCAAATATAGTATGAAAAGCGTCAATGAAATCGTGATCATTAATGTTTCGCAAGATCATTAATATGTGTGACGAAATAGGAAGCAATCCAACCCTAGACGATTTTAATTGTATCAACACCATGTTGTAGGGCAACAAACGCACTCCTAGGCAAATGAATGGCCATGAGTGGGGCTCGCCAAAACCCATTAGATCTAACCCTTTTGTTCCTTGGTCCAAACTTGGATTATTGGTGCTTTAGTTATGGCCCTAATTTCTTACATGATCTAAGGTGTTTCATTCCTTGACTTATCATACTATTGTACATGTATTTTCCCCGATAGTTGTAAAGCTTGAAAAGCATTTAAGATGAAAAGGGGACATGAACTCACAGTATCGCTTCAGTGAGTAGAAGTAAATATGATTTCATGTGCGGTAGTCCTGAACAGTGTTGCGACCTACAATCGTTGTTATATTTGTTAGACACTTCGGTCTTTGTAAATAACTTGAGTACAAGTCTTATGTCTTAAATATGTGTAAGACTAGTATGTCTTTATTATTCGTTGAACTTTGTATTAGATGCATTTGTTGTTTAACCATTATATATATATTTTTCCAAATATATATATAAGTAATCGTGTATCTTGTATGTCGTATAGTCGGATTTGGTCCTCTTGATTTCGTGTCTAGTATGTATCAATCGTATACTTGTATTTCTTTACAATTTATGTCATTGGACTTAGCCCAAGAAATTATGATATTGGGCCCAAATAGTGTTGGGCTTAAATAGTGTTGGGCTTTGGCCCATATGTTTGGTATTGGGCTTGGCCCATAAGTTATTGATATTGGGCTTAGCCCATGTATTTAGTTTAAGCCCATTATTAATATAAATTCTTTTAAAAAGTATAAGCCCATTTATATAAAAATTATAGCCCATTTGAAAAATATAAGTCTTTCATTTTTATAAAAATTTACTAATTATACTTTATAGGTAATAAAAACATAATAGTTTTTATAAGTTTTCAAAATGTCCGAATTTTGTTAATGGTAACATAATTTTTGTGTCCGTGTCGAAAGATCGTCTAGATGTCGTATTAAGTCCTCGGATTGGTAATATGTCCATAAGTTCGTCCGTCGTCCGTTTTGACCATAAGTTATGTCCGATTGTTCGTATTATCCGTAACATGTCTTTAAGGCATATTTATATGTAGTTTTGTAAGACTTTAATTATAAAGTCTCTTGAGTTTATTATTACCATTTTAATCAAGTTCCTATCTTTGATATATATAACTAATACACAAATTATTACATATCACATAACTTGTTAAAATGAACAAATATATATTTTCTCAAAAATATATATTTATCTAATCTTTTCTTTTAATAAAAACCTTTCTTTAAGATCTTTTTAAATCTTGTAAAGATTTAACCAAAAATGATAGTTTTTATAACATAATGTTTTTAAGAAAATTTGCCATATAACCTTTGTTTTAATCACTTTGCCATGTTTAATAAACATATCTTTTTCTTTTCAAATCAACATCAACTATTTATTCATAACTTTTATAAACAATACACATAAGATTTATAACATAACCTTGTCAAGATGATCTCAAAATCATGTAGGGTTTTGAACTTGCTCACAACATATGTTAACTAGTTCAAAAACCAAGTTTACTTCTAGTTTTAACAACTTTTATAAAAATCTCATGTTGTATGTTACTTTTTATAATCTTGTAAAAAGTCTTGTTTTTAATTAAAAACCTTAGATACTTTAGTTACACCATAGATTTTGATCATCCATTATCTTTTAAATTAAAAAAAAACTTTAACATATTCATGTATACTTGTTAGATCATGTTTTTAGAACATCATCTAACAAGTTATACATATCTTAATCATCTCAACAAGATCAAATATGCAAATAACAAATCTTAATCACAACATAAACATTTACATATCATGATTTGTATTTTTGCTTCTTTGTATCTTCATATTATTATGTATGATTATTTTGTTTATTACTAGTTATAATAATAATCATAACATAAATAAGTAAGAAAAATAAATTTAGAAGCTCACTTCTAGCTCTAGGCTAGGGATGATCTAGATGATGTTAAGAAACAAAGAAGATGAAGATCTTGTTGGTAGAAAACTCTTGGATGGATGAAAATGCTTGATTTAGCTTGCATGTGCTTTAGATCTTCTTAGGTTCCATGAAAATCCATGTTGATTCTAAGAGAAATGAAGATGATGAAGTGGGTTTCTATGGTGTTCTTGGTGGGTTGATGAAGATGAAAAGAGAGTTTGTTAAGTGTGTGAAAGTAAAGGTGAAAGTAAGAAGGAATTGTGTTAGTGATTTATGAAATGTGTTATAAGTCTTACACCTCATTACTAACCCTTCCACCTCATAATCCACCTTAGCTTTGGATAAGTATCCACCAATTAAAATAATAAAAAAACAAAGAGTGGGGGGCCCACTTGGGGTTGACGGTTACACATGGGGGGGGGGGGGTCATTTTGTGGTAAAAAAAATGTGATGGTAAAAATATTATGGTAAAAACAAGTTAACATGTTTAGATGTTTAGGTTTATATGTATTACCAAGTTTCAAGACTTAGAATGATCACAAATACGATGAAAATGACCAAAAATAATGTTCACTAGTTCACTACATATGTCAAATTGTAGTTCGGATAGTCTTTTGTCGCTCGTTCCGCGAGAAGATAGTCGAAAGGTTAACTTATATGAATTATAGGAAAAATTCGGTTATTTATTTATATGATGTTCCCTATGTATTTTCATATGGAATTTGAGTTTAAACAACCCATTTTGCACTTTGTAATAAAAACACTAATGCTGAATTTTGCGGAAAAATATTGAAATTGTCACTTTTGGTGCTTTTTGGCAGTTTTCGGGCAGTTTTTGTGCCATCGGACATTGGTAATATATTAGACCAAACCCTTGCATTTCCAATTAGGGTTTATTATATAATTGATGTTGGACTTTCGTCTGAGTCCTAAAAATATCGTTACACTAATTTCTGCAGATCCTGAGTTTTTGTCAGCACGCTAGTTTACTAGGCACTACTCTAGTTGTTTCGATGCACTGTTTACACTGTTTCAAATGTAACCACTAAAAATGAATCATGTGCATCATAAATGAATATTCCATAAGTATTCTAAGATGTATATGATGAAATCATGCATTTCGGATATTCTAATCACGTATTTGTATAATGTAATTCATTGCTTTACATGTATGTAATTTACCAGAAAGTGGCAATTGTCACATTCTCCCCCTGTTATTGAGAATTTCGTCCCGAAATTCGAGCTTTGTTATTCTTTGTAGGAGTCTTCGGAAACAGGTGAGGATATTTTGCTTTCATTTGGTCTTCACGTTCCCAAGTATACTCAGGTCCGTGACGAGAGTTCCAACGAACTTTTACTAACTTGATACGACTTCTCCGTGTTTTCTGAACCTTCCAGTCCGTGACCTCAACAGGTTCTTCGGTGAATTGGAGTTTGTCGTCAATGTGAATTTCATCAGCAGGGATGATAACGGTATCTTGTGTTGGACTCTTTCTAAGATTCGACACATGAAACGTGTAGTGCACACTGCTAAGTTCATCTGGTAACTTCAACTTGTAGGCAACAGTGCCAATCTTTTCTAAGATTTCAAATGGTCCAATGTAACGTGGGTTTAGCTTTCCACGCCTACCGAACCTCGCTACGCCTTTCCAAGGCGAGACTTTCAACAAGACTTTGTCTCCGACCTCGAAAGATAATTGTTTTCGCTTTTTTTTGCGTAGCTCTTTTGTCGATCGCGAGTCGCCTTGATACGGTCTCGGATCTGGAAAATTTTATCCGTAGTCTCTTGGACTAGCTCCGGACCAATTAACTGACTATCGTCTGTTTCCGCCCAACATAGCGGAGAACGATACTTTCAACCATAAAGAGCTTCAAATGGTGCAACTTGTATACTAGTATGGTAGCTGTTATTGTAGGAAAACTCAACTAAAGGTAGATGAGTATCCCAATTTCTGCCTAAATCCATAACACACGCACGAAGCATATCTTCGAGTGTTTGGATTGTCCGTTCGCTCTGGCCGTCAGTTTGAGGATGAAAGGCCGTACTCAGATTTAATTGCGATCCAAAGGCCTGTTGAAATGATTTCCAAATTCTAGAAACAAAACGACCATCTCGGTCCGAAATGATTGAAATAGGTACCCCATGACGAGCCACTATTTCTCTGACATAGAGTTCCGCTAGTTTCTCAGTACTATCCTTCTCCCGAATTGGCAAGAAGTGTGCGGACTTTTTCAATCTATCGACGATTACCCATATCATGTCATGGCCTTTTGAGGTCCTGGGTAACTTCGTAATGAAGTCCATCGATATTTGCTCCCATTTCCAAACGGGAATCTCAGGTTGTTGTAACAAGCCCGAGGGTTTCTGATATTCAGCCTTGATCTTCGCGCAGGTTAAGCATTTTCCGACATAAGTCGCGATATCACCTTTGAGTTTAGGCCGCCAATAGTACTCTTTCAAATCCTGGTACATTTTATCCGATCCAGGATGAATCGAGTATTTAGACCTATGTGCTTCCTCAAAAATAACATCTCGAAGGCCTCCAAAGAATGGAACCCAAATTCGACCCATAAGGTATAAAGTTCCATCTTCTTTTGGAACTAATTGTTTTTCCATGCCTCGAAGTGTTTCAGCTTGAATATGCTCTTCCTTGAGCGCTTCTTGTTTTGCATTATGAATCCGAGTGGTAAGATCTGTATGAATTATCATTTCTAATGCTCGGACTCTTAGTGTTTTAACTCGCTCCTTGCGGCTCAAGGCGTCAGCTACAACATTCACCTTGCCCGGATGATACTTGATTTCACAATCATAATCATTTAACAATTCAAACCAACGTCGTTGACGCATATTTAATTCTTTTTGGTTGAATATGTGTTGTAGACTTTTATGATCCGTGAAAATAGTACATTGAGTACCATATAGATAATGTCGCCATATTTTCAAAGCAAATACCACTGCGCCTAATTCAAGGTCGTGAGTGGTATAGTTCTTTTCGTGAACTTTTAGTTGGCGAGATACGTACGCGATAACTTTTTCACGTTGCATGAGTACGCAACCCAAACCTTGATGCGAAGCATCACAGTATACAACAAAATCATCGGTACCAACGGGTAATGATAAGATTGGTGCAATGCACAACTTGTCTTTAAGAAGTTGAAATGCTGCTTCTTGTTTCTCTCCCCAATCGAATTTCTTGTCTTTCTGTGTAAGAGAAGTTAGCGGTTGAGCAATCTTTGAAAAATTCTCAATAAATCTCCGATAATATCCCGCTAAGCCCAAAAATTGTCGCACTTCAGTAGGAGTCTTGGGCGCTTCCCAATTCTTAATTGCTTCTATCTTCGACGGGTCTACTTGAATACCTTTCTCGTTCACTACATGCCCGAGAAATTGTACTTTGCGAATCCAATATTCGCATTTGGAAAATTTCGCGTATTGTTCTCAAATGTTGTTCATGTTCATCAGTCGACCGAGAGTATATCAAAATATCGTCAATAAACACTATGACGAATTTGTCAAGATACGGCTTGCACACGCGATTCATTAGGTCCATGAAGACCGCTGGTGCATTCGTTAAGCCAAATGGCATAACGAGAAACTCGTAATGACCGTAACAAGTCCGAAAAGCCGTTTTCGATATGCTTTCCTCTTGAATCCGTAATTGATGATACCCCGATCGTAAGTCTATCTTTGAGTATAAACTCGACCCTTGTAGTTGATCGAATAGATCATCAATCCTCGGTAACGGATACCGATTCTTGATGGTAAGTTTATTCAACTCGCGATAATCGATGCACATCCTGAAAGTTCCGTCCTTCTTCTTTACAAACAAGACTGGAGCTCCCCAAGGCGAGTAGCTCGGTCTAATGAATCCTTTATCCAACAACTCTTGAAGTTGTGTGGATAACTCTTGCATTTCAGAAGGTGCTAACCGATATGGAGATTTAGCTACGGGTCCGGCTCCTGGTACCAAATCGATGTGAAATTCGACTTGTCGATAAGGGGGTAGTCCTGGTAAGTCTTCAGGAAAGACTTCAGGAAATTCTTTTACTATTGGAATATCTGTCAACTTTGGCCCATCAGTCTTCTTGTCCACAACATGTGCTAGAAAAGCAATACACCCTTTCTGTAAGCACTTCTGGGCTTTCATGCTATTAATGATCCGTAATGGGGTGTCGCGCTTCTCTCCATGTATCACCATTGTCTCTTCGTTCAGTAGTGGTATGCGAATGATCTTTTCGTGGCAAACGACTTCGGCTCGATTATTGGATAGCCAATCCATGCCAACCACTACATCGAAACAACCCAACTCAACAGGTAAGAGATCGATAGTGAATTTTTGTTCTCCAAGTTGTAAGGAACACTTTGTAACAACTTCCCCCGATTCTACTAGTTTACCGTTAGCCAATTCTATAGAATATGGGACATCTAGTTTACTAGATTTTAGTCCCAGAGTATTTTTAAATTCCACAGAGATAAAGCTAAAATCGGCACCAGTATCAAATAATATGGATGCAAAATGATTGTTGAGGAGGAACGTACCAGTGACCACATTAGGGTCTTGACGCGCATCCTTGGCTCCAATCACAAATGATCGACCACGAGCTTGGTTTTCTTTAGGGCAATCCCTTTTGAAGTGATCTTTGCTTCCGCATCCAAAACATCCTTGCTCACGCCCATTTCCATTCTTATTGTTGTTTCTATTCTCCGTTCCTGATCTCTTTCCTGATCCCCAACATGAGTCGGTACGGTGGCCCACCTTACCACACTTGTCACATTTCCTACAATTTCCCACATGATGATACACGCATCGCTCACACTTGGGCATAGTACCTGAGTACTTCTTCGGGCCGGTATCATTGGTGGCTACAAACGCCTTTGCATCTCTTGCCTGAGTATTCTCTTGTTTTATGTTATAATTGTTGGGGTTGTTGTGATTGCGGTTGTTGTTATTGTTGTTGTGGTTGTTGTGGTTGTAGTTGTTGTTGTTGGTATTGTTGTTGGGGTTGGTGTTGTTGTTGTAGTTGTTGTTCCTACGCGTTCCCTTCTTGAAATTTGAGTACTTCCTTTTTCCATCATTGGAAGACTCAACATGTGATTCGTTCTTCTCATCTCCTTTCACATTATATTTCTTCATCCTGATCGCGTCTTCATTAAGGCTCACAGCTAAAGTTACCGCCTGCGTGATAGTCGTGGGTTCTGCTGCAGTAACATGACTTCGGATCTCAGGAGAAAGTCCCCAAATATAGCGTTCAATACGCTTGTATTCTGGTGTAACCAAATAAGGAATCACACGAGACAGGTCGTGAAACCTTTGGGTATACCCGGTAATATCAGATCCGACCATAGTAAGGTTCCAAAATTCGTTCTCCAACTTCTGGAGTTCAGCACGGGAACAATATTTAACTCTCATCCTTTCTTTCAACTCTTCCCATGTCAATCCGTATGCTACACTATCACCCAAAGTTTGCACTTGTAAATTCCACCATGTAAGGGCCTCATTGATGAACAAGCTAGTGACGTAGGTGACTTGCTGATCAATAGAGCATCTGCTCATTCTTATGGTGGAATCCGTTTTCTCCGTCCAACGCACATAAGCCACAGCACCACCTGTGCCATCATAATTGAGTGGCTTACAGTCTAGAAACTGCTTGAATGTGCATCCTGAAATAGCCAAATAAACGGATTAAGAATGAGCAAACAGTGAAATGCACGAATAGATTATAAAAGGAATTGGGTAAGTTGTGACAAAACAACTAAGTGTTACCATTGGTATTGGTTCCGCCAGAGGTACCGCCATGTCCTGGGCCTCCTGATCCGCCAGTGCCACCGCTGTGTTCGGCACGTGAGGCCTCATAGAGGGCTATAGCTTGGGAAATCCTTTCTTCTATTAGTGCATTCAATTCCGCCTCATTTGTAGGCATTGGTGGAGGTGGGGGTGGATTAGATGTTCGTGTACGTGGAGGTTGTCTTCTTGGCGCCATTATTCTTCCAAAAGAATATACGATTAAGTTTAGGCGTTGGTTTGTTAATAAATATTTTTACTAATTATATAAAACACATTTATAACTTTAATAAAAATATAATCAAGCAATATATCATGCGAATAGACCAAACACTACAAGCAACAAATCATGTATCATATAACATTTAGATGCACATAAAGGATAACACCAAGTTTTCTTATATATATAGCTGACAACCGATTACATGATTGTTTTTGAAAAGGAAATCAAAATAGACTCGGGCTACATCCCCCCGGTCTCACTAGACTAGTACATATACAAGGTGGCAAAATTTTTCCTTCATTCCATGTGGTCTTTAGCCTTTCAGTTGTCTTGAAACTTGGTGTGAGTCTATGTACACAAAACGCTGATATAGCTACCTGTCACAAAAGAAGTACCTGCAAACACAAAGTCTATGGTGGTGGAGTCGGGAACAATGACCTGTAACATGAGAAACCCTATCCTCCAAATCATGAACCAAACGGTGAAGGAAAACAATCTGCTGCTCGAGTGTCAAAACACGAGCAGGTAAATCAACTGGTGGTATCTGAGGTGGTAGTGGGGGTAATGGTGGTGACCCTGGTGGTGGTGGTGGTGGAGCATGGGGTGGTGAATGAGCTGGTGGTGGTGGAGTCAGAAGTACCAAACCCTGAAGGTGAGTAAGCTCCTCCTCGAGTTCATGAACTCGACGGATAATAAAGTCTATCTGATGCTCGAGAGTCAGCACATGAGCACGTAACTCGGTAGTAACAGATGGGTAATGCAATGGGTGGTATGGATCTGTCGTGGGCATGACCTGTGGTGGAGAGTGTGGCGCAATAAGAGGCTCGACAGGGACCTGTGGGACAGAATGAAACTTCTGATAGTATAGGTCCATATCACTGGGTGGTATATGGGCATGTCCAGATGGTCCGGCCTCATCGGTATGATCAGTGCGCATGAGGTGAATGTGCTCAGGAGATATATTTGCAGCAGGACCTGAACATGAGCAGGGATGGCTGGCTCTGCTGGCATGACGTCATCCCCAAAGTCTGTGTTGCGCTGTAGGCCAATGGCCTGCAGTGCAGACGAAGTAACGGATGCATAAGAGGAAGCATCCGAGTCAGTATCTGCATCAGAAGAAATATCGATCACCGAGACCACTGGTGATGCAATGTCTAAGATAACCACATCGTAAACGTCTCCGTCTCCCAAGTCATCATCTATATGCTCTACGGGAATCACCGGGACAATGTCGTCATCATCCTCGTCGAGGTCGACGAAAGGCACCATAGCAAGAGGAAGTACATCCAAAGGTATAATCTCGACTACATGTTCACCCTCCGGGTGACCTATGATAACGATGTCATTGAGTAGTGGAGGTACAGCTAATACATCATCGTCAACAATATCCCCTAGAAATGCGAATGGCTGAAATTCATCCATATCGCTATCAGATCCCGTCTCACTATCCGATGTAATGACTTGAACCTCTGGTATGTAATCATCATCTGAAGAAGGTGTCATAGGATCCACATCATCATAAATGTTGCTTCCTTCGGATGAAGACATGATATCCGGGAAAATAATTGATTTGACGTATGTATTAATAATTAATTTTTCAATTAATATATATATACACAAAATGTTGAAACCACATAAGTTCATTTTAAGTTATTCCATTTGTGTTATGCGGATTAACTTAATGTTTCATGTCTACCATTTAGAGACTAAGGCACTTAATGTCCTTGCTTGATTTGTATGATATGAATTTTGCTTTTGTTGTGATGGACCTTGAGAAAAAATTTGTTTATGCAATGAAAACTCTTGTTTTTGTATAACTTATTTTCGTGAGAGGTTCCCTAGTGATTGTAGACTAGACTCGAGAAAGAATCCTGGTTCACTACAATCGAAGCTCTGATACCAATCTGTCACACCCTGCTCGTAGCGGAAGCGCGAGGTGTGATCTGTTGGTTCTCATTGCATAACGATATAAGTAAACATACTAAATGAATAAAACATACTCCATTGCCATTACCATAATTGTTCAAAAGATGCGCAACATACATTAAGTTTATAATTTACAAACCATTCAAAGAAAATAAGTTGTTATTATTTCATACATCCAAAACGAAAGTATTAAACATTAAGGCTTTGTCCACTATAACACCGCAAAGCGGCAGTATAATAGATAAACCCTTCAAAAGATGGCACGGAGTCTTGATACTTGTTTCTTGAATTAGAATCCCTGACAAGGTCCACTAATTCCCTGAAATACATGTTTAAGTAAAAAAATCAACAAAGGTTGAGCGAGTTCATGCAGTTTAGTTGTGTATGATACACCCGAAAAATGTAGAATGTATATGTATTTGAATCAAATATAGTATGAAAAGCGTCAATGAAATCGTGATTATTAATGTTTTGCAAGGACATTAATATGTGTGACGAAATAGGAAGCAATCCAACCCTAGACGATTTTAATTGTATCAACACCATGTCGTAGGGCAACAAACGCACTCCTAGGCAAATGAATGGCCATGAGTGGGGCTCGCCAAAACCCATTAGATCTAACCCTTTTGTTCCTTGGTCCAAACTTGGATTAAGGGTGCTTTAGTTATGGCCCTAATTTCTCACATGATCTAAGGTGTTTCATTCCTTGACTTATCATACTATTGTACATGTATTTTCCCTGATAGTTGTAAAGCTTGAAAAGCATTTAAGATGAAAAGGGGACATGAACTCACAGTATCGCTTCAGTGAGTAGAAGTAAATATGATTTCATGTGCGGTAGTCCTGAACAGTGTTGCGACCTACAATCGTTGTTATATTTGTTAGATACTTCGGTTTTTGTAAATAACTTGAGTACAAGTCTTATGTCTTAAATATGTGTAAGACTAGTATGTCTTTATTATTCGTTGAACTTTGTATTAGATGCATTTGTTGTTTAACCATTATATATATATTTTTCCAAATATATATATAAGTAATCGTGTATCTTGTATGTCGTATAGTCGGATTTGGTCCTCTTTATTTCGTGTCTAGTATGTATCAATCGTATACTTGTATTTCTTTACAATTTATGTCATTGGACTTAGCCCAAGAAATTATGATATTGGGCCAAAATAGTGTTGGGCTTAAATAGTGTTAGGCTTTGGCCCATATGTTTGGTATTGAGCTTAGCCCATAAGTTATTGATATTGGGCTTAGCCCATGTATTTAGTTTAAGCCCATTATTAATATAAATTCGTTTAAAAAGTATAAGCCCATTTATATAAAAATTATAGCCCATTTGAAAAATATAAGTCTTTCATTTTTATAAAAACATTTATATAAAAATTTACTAATTATACTTTATAGGTAATAAAAACATAATAGTTTTTATAAGTTTTCAAAATGTCCGAATTTTGTTAATGGTAACGTAATTTTTGTGTCCGTGTCGAAAGATCGTCTAGATGTCGTGTTAAGTCCTCGGATTGGTAATATGTCCATAAGTTCGTCCGTCGTCCGTTTTGACCATAATTTATGTCCGATTGTTCGTATTATCCGTAACATGTCTTTAAGGCATATTTATATGTAGTTTTGTAAGACTTTAATTATAAAGTCTCTTGAGTTTATTATTACCATTTTAATCAAGTTCCTATCTTTGATATATATAACTAATACACAAATTATTACATATCACATAACTTGTTAAAATGAACAAATATATATTTTCTCAAAAATATATATTTATCTAATCTTTTCTTTTTATAAAAACCTTTCTTTAAGATCTTTTTAAATCTTGTAAAGATTTAACCAAAAATGATAGTTTTTATAACATAATGTTTTTAAGAAAATTTGCCATATAACCTTTGTTTTAATCACTTTGCCAGGTTTAATAAACATATCTTTTTCTTTTCAAATCAACATCAACTATTTATTCATAACTTTTATAAACAATACACATAAGATTTATAACATAACCTTGTCAAGATGATCTCAAAATCATGTAGGGTTTTGAACTTGCTCACAACATATGTTAACTAGTTCAAAAACCAAGTTTACTTCTAGTTTTAACAACTTTTATAAAAATCTCATGTTGTATGTTACTTTTTATAATCTTGTAAAAAGTCTTGTTTTTAATTAAAAACCTTAGATACTTTAATTACACCATAGATTTTGATCATCCATTATCTTATAAATTAAAAAAAAAACTTTAACGTATTCATGTATACTTGTTAGATCATGATTTTAGAACATCATCTAACAAGTTATACATATCTTTGTCATCTCAACAAGATCAAATATGCAAATAACAAATCTTAATCATAACATAAACATATACTTATCATGATTTGTATTTTTGCTTCTTTGTATCTTCATATTATTATGTATGATTATTTTGTTTATTACTAGTTATAATAATAATCATAACATAAATAAGTAAGAAAAATAAATTTAGAAGCTCACTTCTAGCTCTAGGCTAGGGATGATCTAGATGATGTTAAGAAACAAAGAAGATGAAGATCTTGTTGGTAGAAAACTCTTGGATGGATGAAAATGCTTGATTTAGCTTGCAAGTGCTTTAGATCTTCTTAGGTTCCATGAAAATCCATGTTGATTCTAAGAGAAATGAAGATGATGAAGTGGGTTTCTATGGTGTTCTTGGTGGGTTGATGAAGATGAAAAGAGAGTTTGTTAAGTGTGTGAAAGTAAAGGTGAAAGTAAGAAGGAATTGTGTTAGTGATTTATGAAATGTGTTATAAGTCTTACACCTCATTACTAACCCTTACACCTCATAATCCACCTTAGCTTTGGATAAGTATCCACCAATTAAAATAATAAAAAAAACAAAGAGTGGGGGCCCCACTTGGGGTTGACGGTCACACATGGGGGGGGGGGTCATTTTGTGGTAAAAAAAATGTGATGGTAAAAATATTATGGTAAAAACAAGTTAACATGTTTAGATGTTTAGGTTTACATGTATTACCAAGTTTCAAGACTTAGAATGATCACAAATAGGATGAAAATGACCAAAAATAATGTTCACTAGTTCACTACATATGTCAAATTGTAGTTCGGATAGTCTTTTATCGCTCGTTCCGCAAGAAGATAGTCGAAAGGTTAACTTATATGAATTATAGGAAAAATTCGGTTATTTATTTATATGATGTTCCCTATGTATTTTCATATGGAATTTGAGTTTAAACAACCCATTTTGCACTTTGTAATAAAAACACTAATGCTGAATTTTGCGGAAAAATATTGAAATGGTCACTTTTAGTGCTTTTTGGCAGTTTTCAGGCAGTTTTTGTGCTATCGGACATTGGTAATATATTAGACCAAACCCTTGCATTTCCAATTAGGGTTTATTATATAATTGATGTTGGACTTTCGTCTGAGTCCTAGAAATATCGTTACACTAATTTCTGCGGATCCTGAGTTTTTGTCAGCACGCTAGTTTACTAGGCACTACTCTAGTTGTTTCGATGCACTGTTTACACTGTTTCAAATGTAACCACTAAAAATGAATCATGTGCATCATAAATGAATATTCCATAAGTATTCTAAGATGTATATCATGAAATCTTGCATTTCGGATATTCTAATCACGTATTTGTATAATGTAATTCATTGCTTTAAATGTAAGTAATTTACCAGAAAGTGGCAATTGTCACATGATATTCCCAAAACCGCTTTTCGCACTCGATACGGCCACTATGAGTTCTTTGTTATGCCTTTTAATTTAACCAACGCACCCGCGGTTTTCATGGATATGATGAATCACGTGTGTAAGCCATTTCTTGACCGCTTCGTCATCGTGTTCATCGATGATATCCTGAACTATTCTAAGTTGAAACCCAAACACGCGCAGCATCTACGTTTGGTTCTCGAGCTACTCCAAGGGAATCGACTCTATGCCAAGTTCTCCAAGTGTGAATTTTGGCTGGAGGAGGTTCAATTCCTCGGTCACATTGTCAATAGACAAGGTATTCATGTCGATCCCGTGAAGGTTGAAGCTGTTAAGAGTTGGGTTACGCCTAAGAACCCGTCTGAAGTCCGTTCTCTTCTCGGACTAGCAGGCTATTATAGCCGATTTATCAAAGGGTTCTCTAAAATTTCCGTGCCGCTTACTTCCCTCACGCATAAAGACAGATCCTTTGTTTGGGGAACTGAACAGGAGTCTGCCTTCCAAACCCTCAAGCACATGCTTTGCAATGCTCCCTTCCTTACTTTACCCAACGGAAACGATGACTTTGTTGTCTATTGCGATGCCTCGAACCTTGGTCTTGGTTGTGTTCTCATGCAACGGGACAAGGTTATCGCTTACGCGTCTCGTCAGCTCAAGATACACGAGAAGAACTATACAACCTACAACCTCGAGCTAGGCGCAGTTGTTTTTGCGTTGAATATTTGGCGACACTACCTTTACGGTACAAAATGTACGGTCTTCACCGACCATAGGAGCCTACAACACATCTTCAGTTAGAAAGAACTTAACATGCGTCAACGCCGATGGGTAGAACTTCTCAACGATTACGTCTGTGAGATCCGTTACCATCCTGGCAAAGCAAATGTCGTTGTCGATGCACTAAGCCGACGAAGCTATTTGCATAGCACTCTCAATGTTCAAGCCCAGCATCATCTCGAAACCCTCATCCGCGAAGCCCAACATGCTTGCTTTACCGAACGAACCCTGAAGAAGGAAAGAATCTACCACGATGGAGCCCATCTAGTGAATAAGTCGAATGGGATATTCCATTATCTGGACCGGATCTGGATCTCTAAACGGACCGATTTACGACATATTCTGATGGACGAAGCCCACAAATCTCAGTATTCTATTCATCCCAGTGCCGATAAAATGTACCAGGACCTTCGCTACAAGTACTGGTGGCTGGGCATGAAGAGAGATATCGCTCTCTATGTTTCGAAGTGCCTGACTTGCTCGAAAGTCAAGGCCGAGCATCAAAGACCCTCTGGCTTGCTTGAGCAACCCGTGATCCCCATGTGGAATTGGGAAAGCATAGCTATGGACTTCATAACGAAACTTCCGCGCACGCCATCAGGTCACGACAGCATCTGGGTTGTCGTTGACCGTTTGACCAAATCTGCTCATTTCCTGCCGATACGAGAAGACTACAGGGTAGACAAATTAGCCCGAATCTACTCCAACAAGATCATTTGTCGACATGGGACGCCTCGCGACATCATCTTTGACCGCGATGGTCGGTTTACCTCGCGTCTATGGGAAACGTTTCAATCAGCTCTCGGTACTACGCTTAATCTAAGTACCGCTTTTCATCCCCAAACCGACGGTCAGACTGAAAGAACGATTCGTACCCTTGAAGACATGCTCCGTTCGTGTGTTATAGACTTCGGTGGTAATTGGGACGCATACTTACCTCTAGTCGAATTCCCGTACAATAACAGTTATCATTCCAGCATTCAAATGGCACCGTTTGAGGCATTGTACGGAAGAAGATGTCGGTCGCCTATTATGTGGCACGAGATCGGACACTCGCAATTAAACGGTCCCGAGCTATAGCAAGAAACAACTGACAAAATCCTCCAAATTCGAGACAATTTGCTGAAAGCTCGGAGTCGTCAGAAAAGTTACGCCGATAGACAACGCAAGCCCCTTGAATTTGACGTTGGCGACCATGTACTCCTGTAGGATCGTTTTCACGACCAAACGAGTCGTTTAGAAGAGTTTTTCTTCAATACGAGAGGCAGAAACAAACGTATCGAGTTAATTCAGCTTGCAAATCACTTTAAACTGTCTTTTGATTGATATAACAACGATTTACAGCGAGTAGACACTTCGGCAGCAGTTCGGTACTGAAACCGGAAAGTTACAAATGACAAGACACATCAGGTATTTATAGGCAAGGCTATTTCATACGAAATGGTTCATGCGAAATCAATTTCACACGAAATGGCTATTTCGTGCGAAATACCAAGTTGATTTCGTGCGAAATGACACATTGTCATTTCATGCGAAATACCCCTTCAACACATATTTGACATTTTTCTCATACTACATGCCCTGATCTATCCATTCTAATACAAGACTCGATACGAGACGAAGTCGACAAACGTATGCACCAACAGACTCCCCCTCGGATGTTGACGAAGTCTTCAGTGTCGAGTCTTCAATCTTCAGTCTTTATTAATCTTCTTGAACTTTTCCAAAGTATCTAACAATGTAAAGCATCCTCAACTGTCTCTTTTCATCTCCAGGATCTTGACCTGGCTCTAATCTCTCTCTAATTCTCTTGATCAGATCTCTTGATTCCTTAAGTTCATCAGCATCATCAGCTTGCATAAACATCAGATCCAGTATCAGAACTTGGCTCTCACAGTATCAGGATTGTGACCTGGCTTATATTCTGTTCAGGATCGAAACTTGGCTCTCTTGAAACCACATGATCCTCAGAAATCAGAACCTGGCTCTTTCCAAGCTTTATTCCTACACAAACTCTACCTCACAATAAATTTCACAAATTTAAAATTTGACAAATTTATATATCACTTGCAGGTATTAGTCAATCAATGAATGATTTTACAATGTTAATCTCTGATGAACCACTTGTAGGAAAAACATTTTTCTTTTCAAATCCTTTTCTTATTTCAAAAAAACTCCCCCTCACTGGTTGTCCATCATGTTTAGCACTTGGAATTTTGAAAATCAGCTTTTCAGCATCAGTTGTCGAAAATCTTTTTGTATTTTTCAAAATTTTATGCTGAAACACACTGAAAATCTTTTTGGATTTTTGAATTTGAAAGAAAATACAGTAAAGAAATATTTACATACAATATTTTTGTGAGTTTGTGTAAGAGGATCATATCAGTTTTTGAGACAAATCACCACCACCGTTAAGCTTTAAGCATTTTAAGTTCTAAACAATTCACTTAGATTTTCAGTATACTGATCCACTTAAATTTTCACACAAAGTTCAACTGTTTTGAGATACGAGATTAATGTTTTAGAGACTTAAACTTATTCGCGTGTTCCACCTCAGAATATACTCCCGTATCCAGATCCCAATATTCAGTCTTACAGGTGAGTATACCTAGATGATATTTGTAAAGGGTTAAATGCGAGGGCCATGAGAGCTCAGGCTATTGCTTCCGCAAAATCAAAGAGAAGATGGCTTCGACTTTAGGTATGTTCCCTTTAGAGAATCTTTTCTTCAACAGTACATGATTAGCATTTTGAAATGTTTCATCATTTTTTATGTTGAGGGGTGTGCTATATTTTAAGCAAGCAAAAAGTATTATACGGGGACTAGGCCATTGCTTCCGCAAAATCAGAAGTCCCGGGATAATACCCCAGATATCACTAAGCATAAAGACCTAGTATCTCAGAAAGAGGGATCTTTCAAACAAGATTTCGGGGGTTACCCATATATCCGAGAGATGTTCCCCACGATATAAGTAAGTTTGAAATTTAGGTTTATATCTCGACACAATCTACTAAATGTGCAAAAACCTACTGGCATATCATCAGTGAGACCGTTTATTACGTTTGACTTTCCAATTCTTTAGCATGCTGTTATAATCCACTGATGTACTATCATTTCCTCTTTTACAACAAAACTCATTTTTTATTTTATCATAATTTTTGGCTTTTTCAAAATTTTCAAATGTTTTTGTATTTTCTAAAAAATTCTTACTCCCCCTAAAATTCAAAACCATTTAAAGAAAAATATGAAAACAAACTGTACAAATAAAGTGACAACTGTTGTGAATTGCTTCAAATCGCCATCCACTTGGCATAAACAATCAGAACTCTCCCTTACAACAAACTACTTTCCCATTATGATTTCAAAACACTTAAGGTTGTTTTAATCACATGGTTTTTTCGGAAAATAAGTTTTGTTGATTTTACCACTTGTAGGTTAGGGATCAATTCATTACCTTGTTCTTTCAACCACTTTAAAAATTTAACAGTTTTAGATTCTAACCACAATTACCACTTGTAGGTGTTTCACAAACATACCACTTGTAAAACAAAAAATATAACAATTTTCAAGAATGAAAATACCACCTGTTGGTCGAAATATCACTAATGTGAATTTCTCAAGAAAGATGCCGATTCCTGCTCCACATTTACCAACCTGGGAGCTCCGGCAAGTCAGGTTTTTCAGTTAAAGAAATTATCCCAAGCCTGACAGACCTTGGGAGATTCTGAGTTATCAACACTCGGTTTCTTTCCTTTCATCTTTTTGTCATAAAATTCCTTCACTCCTTTGACTTTCTTGTCAACCATTTTTTCCAAAAATATGTTTCATTTTAGGGTTAAAGGCTTTTTCAACATCAAATTCTTTCTTTTTAACAAAAAATTGATTTGAAATCTCAATTTTTCCAACTTTTTGCTTAAAATTTTCAGCCCTCAATGGTGGAAAATTTGCATCATCCATTGATGGTACTGAAGTTTCCAATTTTAACTCAACTTGTGGCTCCTCTGACTTTGTGGAATCAGATTCATCGCCAGAAAATAGCTCCTCTGATTTTGACGAATCAGAATCATTACTAGAACTATCATCAGATTTCTTAACGACCCACTTTTGGTTGTCAATATTTGCTTTTCTTTTGTAAAAACCTTTTGAACATTCACCAACCTCAAATTTCGAATTTTTGAAAACTATAAAAGATTTGGTTGGTGGTTCATTCTCAACTATCTTTTCTTTGAGTTTATTAGAGACTCCCTGTTTTGTTTGAATTGCCTTTGGACAATTCCTGGCAATATGACCAACTATTTTGCATTGAAAACAGGTTCTCATCTCCTTCCTTTGAGTAGCTTCATTCTTGATTTCCTCTTGCTTCTTAGCAAGGAATTCTTTATTTGTTTGCTTTCTAAACAATTTCTCTTTTTCTTCTTCAGATGATGTTCCTAAAACAAAAACAGTTTTTGGTTTATAAGTTTTCTCATTTTTATGATTTTTCGGTGGAATAAATCCAAGACCTTTCCTTTTGAAATTACCGTTATGGTTTGGTTTTTTTTGAAAACCAGAACCAGAACTGTAACCCTTTTTCTTGTTTTCTCTTTGTTGAACTCTTGAGATGTACTTTTTAGGTTTTTCAGAAAAATTTACATCTTTTATTTCAGAAATATTAATTTCTGTTAATTTGAAAACCTTTTTGATCATTTCAGTTTTGACACCTCTTATTGGAAATTCTTCATCAGAATATAATTTGTCAGAATCATTCAAAGTATATGCCACTTTGATTGGTTCGTCATTCAAATTAGATTTTGATAACAGAAATTCTTTATTGTAAACCCGTTTGTCCTTTTTGACTGTTGGACTTGATGTTTCAGACTTTGACTCTGAATTTAACTCCGACTTTGACTCCTCGGTTTCATCTTTATCCAACACCTGATCGACCACTTTCTTTATTAACTCAGACTCATGATCAGTGTCAGACGATGTGAAAGTTACATCAATGTTGTCTGGCAAATTTTCTGAAGACTCAGACTCCCACTGTAAGTTGGTTGCCTTTTTGACTCTTTCTGAATTTGGATTTCGTGGAGAATATCCATTTTCAAGCGGAGGCGGACACTTTGTATAACCGGCACTAAGTTTCTTACCAGAATTCTTTTCTTCAGAATCCTCTTCTTCAAATGCCTTCATGCCTTCCACTGTCGGCTAAATCCTGTCAATAACATAAGTACATGAGTAACTTTTTAACAACCTATTTACTCTTTCTGTTTCAATTCTCTAAGTTTCCAGTTTCTGTTCAAGTACAACACACTTCTCAATGTAATTGTTGACGATTTTCTGCTTTGTCATGAAAGCTCCTTGAAGTGTCTCCATTGCTGTTGCTTGTTCACTGCTTGACTGATCATACTGATTCATGGCTTTGTTCAGAACATCATAGGATTCTTTCAATCTGTTCATGTTGTGAATCAATGTACTGTTTTGCTTCTTCACTGCTTCACAGTTTTCACATTTCACAGGAATATTTCTTGCATCAGCTTCTGCTTCAACTGTGAAAGCTGGAATTTCTTTTACCTTTTTTCTTTATCACAGGAACTTCTTCATCATCACTGCTAACTTGTTTTTTAACTTTCTTCTTTTTCTTTCGAATTTTTCCGTCATCACTATCACTCTCTTCCATCAATCTTAAATGCTCTTCCATTCTTTTTGCATAATAATCATCATCATTATCACTGTCTTCAGCAACTCGAGCAACAAAAGCTTTGACTTTTAAAATCTCTTTATCCGGACAGTAATTATCCCAGCTAAAGCCTTCTGGTAATTTTTCATCATCTTGATCTATTATACCATAAAGAGCTCTCTTTGATGACTCTTCGATAGCCTTCTTAGCATGCGCAGTTTGTGGTTCTTGTTGATGCGACTGTTGAGAAGCTTGATGATAAATTTCTTTCTGATAGTAATCATTGTTGTTGAACGGATTTTGAGCTCCACTTGCTTCGCGGTTTGTGCACTCTCTCTTGAAGTGTCCTATTTCCCTGCAACGAAAACAAGTGACTTTAGATTTATCAAATCCTAAAGTAGAAACATTTGCATCACGAAAATCATCTATTCCCGTAATTTGTTTAAACTTTTCGGCTCTTCTCAAAACACTCGCAAGACACCACTTTATTTCCATCAATTCGAACTCCTCAGCATCAATCTGATAGTAATCCTCTTTTGTCAACATTGGATTCCCGATCTTTCCTGCTACTAAACTCCCATATGACTCTAAGACAGTCACCAACAAAGACATGTGACTTTTTGCAACTTCTTCCGAATAATTTTGATCATTTTCAAGATTTAATGCAATGTTGCATTGAATAACTTTGCCATTCTTTATTGTTGACAAGTTTGGATCAAATGATGGATATGAAGAAAATCTCGTTTTGCTGTTTTATCCTTTAGATGACCCTCAAGACGAACTCTTAGCATTGAATGCAGTCTCAACCTTTGGTGACATGTTGGTCTTATCACTGATACCTCCTTTGTAATATAAACCAATATCTTGTTCACCATCAAAATCTTTCATTCTTGAGATCTTCCTTTGTTCCATCTCTTGAGCTTTAAGTTTTTCAATGAACTTACTAAGTGTTAGATTTCCAAAATCCTTTTTATTCCTCAACATCATAAGATACGTGCCCCAAGTTTCATGTGGCAACGCATCAGCCAATTTTTCAATCAGCTCTTCATTATCCTTTGTGATGCTCACTCTTTTCACATTGACTAACAAATTACAGTATCTTTCAATGATCTGCTTGGTGCTCTCAGTTCTCAAACCACGAAATAGATCAAACTCTTTTTTTAAAAGTGATTTTTTGTTCTTAATCATCTCCTTGATTCAAACAAACTTTGATTTTAATGCTTTCCAGATTGAATATGCACTCCCATTGTGTTGCAATAAAACCAAGATATCTTCTTTTACTGCTTGATGCAAAAGACTCGTCATCATTTTTTCATCTTTGTATTTCTTTTTATCTTCAGCACTTAGATCTTTAATTGCAATAATCGTTTCATCATCATTCATCGGTCTAACATATTTTGTTTCAACACATTCCCAAGCATCCAAGTAATTTGCTTGAACCCAATTTTCAAAACGTTCCTCCCATCCTTTATACTCCTCGATATTCATGAGCTTTGGCGGTTTTTGCATGGTACCCATTTCATTTTCTAACATTGTGTTCTGTGTAATGGTCATCGGAGTAGCAAACGCGTTATAAAATTCTTCTTCCATGATTCGGTTTTAAAATTTTCACAAAATTTGTCTTTCAAACGAAATGAGTTGTTCACACGGAATGAACTTTGGTGCGAAATACACTTCTTCAAACGAAATGACCTGCAAAACAACTTCAAACGAAATGAGTTCACGCGAAATAAAGATTTTCACACGAAATGACTGATTTCGTGCGAAATAGTCAAACAAAATACCAACTTGATGCGAAATAAACTGATTTCGTGTGAAATAACTGATTTCGTACGAAATGAACTAGTTATTTCGTGCGAAATAACTGAAACTAAGTGATTTCGTGCGAAATCAAATCCTCAATTCGTGCGAAATACTGCTGATGTCATTATCTCGGCCATGTTTTAGTCAAATTGACCAGGTTTAAGTCTGATTTTAGATCTAATTCTTTCAAGGCTTTGTTAAAACACAGTTTCGCTTATAATGTGAGAAAATCAATCCATTTTATCCATGAAAACTTGTTAATTTTGAAAAAGAAGGTGTAGAAATCAGAATTTTGAGCTGAATTGGTAAGAACTCTTCCTCCTGAGCTCTGATACCACTTGTAGGATCGTTTTCACGACCAAACGAGTCGTTCAGAAGGGTTTTTCTTCAATACGAGAGGCGGAAACAAACGTATCGAGTTAATTCCGCTTGCAAATCACTTTAAATTGTCTTTTGATTGATATAACAACGTTTTACAGCGAGTAGACACTTCGGCAGCTGTTCGGTACTGAAACTGGAAAGTTACAAATGACAAGACACATCAGGTATTTATAGGCAAGGCTATTTCATACGAAATGGTTCATGCGAAATCAATTTCACACGAAATGGCTATTTCATGCGAAATACCAAGTTGATTTCGTGCGAAATGACTCATTGTCATTTCGTGTGAAATACCCCTTCAACACATATTTGACATTTTTCTCGTACTACGTGCCCTGATATATCTATTCTAATACAAGACTCGATACAAGACGAAGTCGACAAATGTACGCACCAACAACTCCTAAAGGTATCACCTTGGAAGGGTGTGGTCAGATTCGGCAAGAGAGGGAAACTCACGCCTCGATATGTTGGACCCTTTAAGATTCTGGAAAGGATCGGGAAAGTGGCCTACAGACTCGAACTACTGGAGGAACTTAACAAAGTTCACCCGACTTTCCATGTTTCGAACCTCAGAAAGTGCCTGGCTGAGCATGATTTGTACGTACCTCTGGAAGATCTTCAAGTAAACGAAACACTACACTTCATGGAGAAGCCTGTCGAGATCATGGACTGCCAAACCAAGCAGCTCAGACGCTCGCGCATTCCCATTGTGAAGGTTCGATGGGAAGGCAAACGAGGCGCAAAGTTCACTTGGGAACTCGAAAGCGACATGAAGGCGAAGTACCCGTAGTTGTTTGTTACGGCTTCGGCCTAATTTCGGGATGAAATTCCCTTAAGTAGGGGAGGCTGTAACACCCCGTGTTTCGAAATTCAAAGTCAACATTGAAGTCAAAGGAAGAAAAGATTGCTAATTGCGATATGTCACTCCTTGCTCAACTGCTGTTTTGACTTCTTTGACTTGTAGATAGTCTATTTACTTTGTTATGTTAGTTGTATTATGTGGAGTACTTATTAATAATCGTTATTTATCCCTATGTTTTATCACTTATCGTATCGAAATCACATTCGCAACTCGAATTATGTGTTCTAGATATTGTTTTAAGTGTGTGTGCTACTTATGTGTTACTTGTGCATGTTTATTTATGTATATGTTGTGGTGATTAATTAAAACGCAATCGCAATCGAATCGCAAACGCTAAACGCAAGATATTTAGGATGATTGTATGATAGATATAGTAGTTGGGATTAGTGAGAAACTCTATCGCATCGCAACGCTCAACACGCGAATCAAAACAGCAAAACTCGTCGCGCCAAACACTCGAATCGAGTGGCCGACCGATCGGGCTGCCACCCGATCGGGCTGCCACCCGGTCGGGCTGCCACCCGATCGACCAGCCACTTTCCCCACTTTCCTTTTTGGGAAATACCCTTCATATGTCACATCACTTGATGTGACAGCTCTCACTTGACCCAGCTCGCTCCGGCCCACTTTTCTTCCGACTTCTCGCGATTCTTGTAAGTTTCCAACTTAAATCTTGTACTTTCTTGATCTACACGCACTCCTACACCTTCCTATCTTTTAAATCTTAACTTTTAACCGTGAAATCACTAGATTTGAGGTGTTCTAGGATGATGTCATCATGGAGTTCTTATGAACTTCATGTTTTGGCTTCAATCCGCCAAGAACAACTTAGATCTGAATGATTTTCACATGAATAAACAAGGATCTTGCATAGATCTGAACATATTCAAGGTGAAAAGGATTGAAAGAGGGTTTTCTAACTTTCTTTCAACTCTTTTACACTCAATGCATTCAAAACCGATAGAATCGGAGCTTGTTCTGACCTTCTACTCCTTCTTAGTGATGTGTTGGTTTAAGATCTGAATTCTATCCAAGAGATTTCTGATTTCAGGTTAAACATGAAACACCGTCTCGAACAGTTAACTGGTCGGACTAGGGTGGTTCCTGTCTGATCGGGTCACTAAGCCTTGACGAGGTTTCTGTTGTTTAGCAAGTTATCCTATCGTCTCGTGAAAACCGCAAAACTATCCACCCAACCAAGTGAAAAGACGATCAGGTCGACTGGGACAGATTGTCGTCCGATCGGATTGCCACCCGATCGGACAACCACCCGATCGGCTTGCACCTTGGTCCCACACTTAACTTTTATTTTCAACTTTTGAGGTTTTGAACAACGAACGAATTGCCGTCTGATTGGATTACCACCCGACCATGTGATGTTTGGACTTCAACACTTAAACAATTTTCAACATGTTCAAAGCATTACCAGTTCTAACGGATTGCCACCTGATCGGATTGCAATCCGATCGAGTGACAAACTGCTGAGAACTTGTTCTCACTGAAGTGTCATACTAATCAGATCGTCGCCCGATCGGACCGCCGTCCGATCGATCGACCTGAAGGGTAAAGATACTTCTTTGATTTCAAAATGCTACAACGAAAACTTCAAAGTTCAAAACATCATACACAAACACATCCGAACGAATTGTTATCCGATCGACTGGCCATCCGATCGGATTGCCATCCGATCGGATTACCATCCGACATACGGTGCAAGGTAGCATTTGTTTAACCGTTTTACACGCCGCTTATCTTTTATGCTATCATTCTGATCAGGCTAAACTCACTCTAGCGCTCCCTTCAATCCATCATCGCTGTGAGTATACTCGAACCCCTTTTTGCTTTACGCACTTTTGGGTGTTACATACGTTACTTATTCTAAATCACATCGAACACACTATGCAATATTTTAACGCTAACCGTTACTGCATGTTATATGTGACTCAATGAATGCTTGTTTGTTATGTTTACACATGGATTGCTGTCTACCTGCCTTAGCAACGATAGTACGATAGTTTGGACTCAGCACCTGTTCACTCAGGGGTTGTTAAGGACAATTAAACACATGGTTCACAGTGGTGAATATGTATTACGAACTGCCTTGCGCAGTCAACCCGCAGTCATTGGTATTGATAGGATCATGTCGATAACTTACGTGCTTCGTTTCACTCATTGTACGTGCGGGTTACGCGTAAACGATTTCGAACTCTACTATATCTATAAACTTGTATGCTCACCTTTACACTATGTGTATTGACTTTTACTTTAACGTATGTGGCATGTGTTTAAGATGTTAAAATGCTTGGCTTGCTGTGAAATCGAAGCTAGGAAAGAGTCTAGAAACAAAGACAATTTATTTTTATTTGAAATCTGAGTTGTCGGAACAGAACTATTTGTCTTGATTTTTGTCTGTAATAACTATGCTACTTGTTATGTCATGGTATGGGACGTGATGCTTAAATAATTGGTAATCGTAGTTGTTATGGAAACTTCTGGACAATCTGTTTCGCTCAGTGCCGCACCCCTATGATTCCGCCATCGGTTGGGGTGTGATAACTATTGCCGCCGACAAAACAAACTTATGTTTGTATGTATTGAAAATTGTGCAGTTGCTTCATAATATATGATAATAATAATAATATTATTTCAACCTTAGGGTTAGGATATAATAGGAAGTTTATTTGGCTAAGAATAGGGCTGTAAACGAACCAAATGTTTAGCAAACAGTTTGTGAACCGTTCGGCGGGAAGTTCGTTTATGTTCGTTCGTTTAGTTAATGAACGAACATGAACAAGAAATTCCGTTCGATTAGTTAAATGAATGAACACGAACAACTGTCTCGTTTGCTCAATTGCGTTCATGAACGTTCGGTAACGTGTTCGTGAACATTCGTTCATGTTCGTTTGTTTATGTTGTTCATTAAATATTTTTTTAGCATTTATTTATTTTCTCAAAACCTTTTATATTCCTTTATTCTTATTTATCTCATTACCCAAACAAATAAAATAGGAAACCCTACCTCCACATTTCTTTCTTATTATTCACATCGAAAAATACAATTGAACTTCGTCGATTTTATCTGTGTTTGTTTGTGTTCGTGAACCGTTTACGAACACGTTCATTTCCTTAACGAACGAACATGAACAAAAAATCTTGTTCGGTAAGTGTTCATGAACCGTTCGTGAACACATAATATTCTTAACGAACGAACACGAACAAGGCCTTCTTCGTGTTCGTTCGATTCGTTTACAGTCCTAGCTAAGAAGGCTAGGAAGTAATCTTGACCATCCATTTATTTAATCAAGGGCTAAGATTAAATGAGGGAAATTGAAAGGAAGAAAAGAGGCGCGTGGGTTTGTTTAGGGGCATTCTAGTCAATCCAAGACAATAGTTTCTCTCTCCTCCAATTCTCCCTCGTTTTTTAAACGTTAATAACTCTTTCATACGACATGATTTTTTTATAAAAATTGCACAAAAAAAACGAGCGTTTTTTTATTTTTAAAATGAGTATACTATTGCTATATTTTCAAAAAAAAAATTTGAAAACCCAGTTGCGTAAAACGCAATGGAAAAAAACCCTAAAAATGACATTTTTCTAAAACGCAATGCACCAAAAACACAAAGAAATGTCTTTTTTGTAAAACGCAATGGCTAGAAAACACAAAGAAATGTCTTATTTCTAAAACGAAATAGCCTAAAAACACAAAAGAAAGTATACTTTCTAAAACGCAATGGACTGAAAACACATAAAAATGTGTTTTACCTAAAACGCAATGCACAAAAAACACAAACAAATGTCTTATTCCTAAAACGCAATGGCCAGAAAACACTTAAAATGTCTGCTTTCTAAAACGCAATGGACTGAAAACATATAAAAAATTGTTTTACCTAAAACGCAATGCACAAAAAACACAAAGAAATGCCTTATTTATAAAACGCAATGGCCAATGTCTCATTTCTAAAACGCAATGGCCTAAAAAAACAAAAGAAAAGTGTTCTCTCTAAAATGCAATGGACTGAAAACAACTAAAAATGTGTTTTACCTAAAACGCCACTTCAAAAGTGTGTTTTTCTAAAACGCAACGACTAAAAACACTTCAAAAAAGTGTTTTTCTAAAACGCAATGACCAGAAAACACATAAAATTGTCTTAGTTCTAAAACGCAATGGCCTAAAAACACCAACGAAAGTGTTCTCTCTAAAACGCATTGAACCAGGACAATAGTTTTGTCTGTGAATTGTCTGAACCAGGAATGCAGTTCTAAAACGCAATGGCATAAAACTGTCTACGAATGCAGTTTTCCAGAGGTAAATTTTACAGAAAATTAATTTTTCTCATGCATTTTTATTAAATTCTAGGGGCTCTGCCCCTTGGACCCCGCCAGCGGCTGCCGCCCCTTGGACCCTGCTACCAGGGGCGCTGCCCCCGGACCCCCGCCAAGATCGTAAAACACAATGACTAAATCAAAAACCCAGATGGTAAAAATGCAATTAAAGAATTTCTTACATGGATCGAAGCCGATTTCTTCAACGATTGACGAAATTTGAATGATAGAAACACTTATCAGCGATCGAATCGAACGGATCAAGTGATTATCTTCAAAATCACGGGAAAAAAACGAGATTTTGAATGAAATTAAACTGGGTTTTGTTAAAAAAAACAGAAGAGCACGTTTATCGGGTGTTTGAATCATTGATTGATGACGAAAATCGCACTATAATGTAGTGATTATTGAGATAGTAAGTGAAGAAATGGTTGAAGATGGTGAGTTTTGAAAATGGTGGGTTTTGAAGTTACTGGGGAGAAGAATGAAGAAGAAAGGATATGATTGACTAAAATACCCTTTTCTCTTTATTTTAAATTTTGACACATGTCATAATCCTATTGCTTCCTATCCTTCCTAGCCAAAATAAACTTCCTATTTGATTCTCACCCTTCAACCCTATTTTAAATATTATTTGAGTTTGTAATTCAATTCAACTCTATTTTAAATATCATTTGAGTTGTGAGAGAGAATATAAATATTATTTAATTTCAACTCTATATTAGATTTGAAATAATATAAACATCTATTATTTTTCAAGTTTTGGATGAAGTGAAATAATATAAACAACTATTATTTTCAAGTTTTGGATTATTTATGAATATTATATCCTTATACAATTAGCAATTTGGGTTATGCATCATTTATTTAAAAGTAACATCTATTAGTTTATTTTACTCACACTCTTTCATTTTATTATGTATAATACCAAATAGTAACTTAGGGTACCTCATAGCACCATCAGAACCCTTCCAGCAAGTCATTTTTTTAAAGCCACCGATTCATTCATGTATACAAAAACAAAATGCAATGAGAAAAACATGATGTCATACATTCAACAACTTCGGGTAAAAAGTTATATTATATTCTGTAAAGATAAAAAGTAACTTTAATAACTTTTAACCTTCATAAACCAAACTTTCAGATTCAAAGTTAATATATACCCTATTAAGTTAAAGCGTCACATCCTTATCCAAACATTCAACTCACCGGTTCAAAATTAATAAACTTACAACTTTAACCTTCCAAACATCACAACTTGAAACTTTTAACATTCCAAATTCCATTCATCAATCGCAAACAAACAAACAATCCATCCATCTTTATTTCCTTCACAAACGGCATTGGCGGCTTAAATAACCGTCGGAATCTTCACCCCTGCCATTATCATGTAAGCCTGCTTTATCATTCCTATGAATTTAATCGACTCATACCTTGGTGAACTTGAATTCCTTGATGATTCCTCAATCATCTGCCACTTCATCTTCATTTAACGCTCTTTTTATGTATCGTTTTCGTTGATATTTTGATATAATTTGTATAATTGTCACTTGCATTCCTTGACGAATCGATTTATAGTCTGGCACTTAAGTTTTGTTCAAGATCAACTCAATCATATGCGTTTTCTATAATTGTCGTTATTATCCTTCTTGAATTGATATTAGCTTAACATTCCGATTCAGATATGCCCTTAGTTTTAAATTTTGTTGAGTTGTTGTCTGAGTCTCGATTCCGATATGCGTTAATTTTTTATAACAAACATAAAGGTTCTGCACAAATCGTGATCACGATACTAATCACGTAAAAGGTTTTTGTTTTTAGAAGGTTGAGTCATAATTCGTGGAGTTTTAAAGATTGAATTGAATAAACTTAAACTTTAAAAAACATTTGTTGTTTGCAAATTGTGTTTCAACAAAAAGTTTTTAATTCAAAAGCCAAAAGAACAAATGTTTGGATACAAGTTGTTTTCATCAGATAGATTGTGAATTTATTTTTCTTTTTTGAATCTGTATACAGAGAGTGATTTTGTATTAATTTTTTTGTAAGATATAATCTTCAACAAGGCAACTCGAACATGTTTTCGTGTTTGAATCGAAAATCAAGAGAAATAGTAAATCACCAATCAAATGGACTTGATTGTTTAGAATATACATCAACCCGGTTGTTTTTTAATCAACCCTTGCTCCTTGATCAGAATCGATCAAGTTTGATTAACCCGATTGTTGTTTTCGGAATATTTTTTTTTGTTTTATGTTGATTCTGTTAGGCTTTGTTGTTGTATTGACATGTTAGTTAAGATAATATACATAAACTGAGTATTATTAATTTTTTTATATAAATTTTTATTTCATTCCAATCATCAGGGCAAATTACATAAGGATAGCAGGTAGACGAGCAACAAACTGCGCCGCCATCCCTTAAAAATATAAATATAAATTAACAATAGTGGAACATTGAATGGTGCAGAGGAGTCTCATTTAGAAACCCAATCACTCCCTTTCCGACCAATGAAATCCTTTGGTCGTCGCGCGCTCTCTCTCTCCCAACTTCCGTGCGAGGGCAGAAAATTGGAAACAGAAGATGGAGATGGTGTTCCTTGGTGTGTGAGGTGATACCACTTCCCCGGATGGTTGTGTCGTTGCTAGAAGATAGTCGGAGCCAAAGGTCACCACTTTGGTTCCCAAAGGGCCAATTTGCAGCTTTCTTGCACTCTTTGTTTTCTCTGTATTTTCATTAGTTTTATCTTTTACCAAGTAGAATGAATTGTACAATGAATACTAATTTTATTGAGTAAATTACAAGTTTTGTCCTTCATGTTTACATCAAATTGCAAGCGCTGTCCTTTTGGCCAAAAGTTGACAGCCGGTGTCTTTTACCTTTTAAAATCTTGTACGTTTTGTCCTTTAGGCCAAACCCAGTTAGTTTTTTTGGTTAAATCTAGTCATGTGCAAGGCACATGAGGGTAAAATGGTCATTTTCCTGTCACCCCTTTCAATTCACAATCTATATTCTTTACCATCGTCTGGACGGTTTCTAATGGTTGACTATTCAATGCTGAATTTGAAGAACTGGATGATGCTACAGTACCCTCTTCTTGAGGTGTTAAGCCACCCCAATTTGAATCTGCATTTGTTGGTTCAATCACATGAACTGAACCGTCATTCATTCCAAGAGAAAATTGGTTGGGATCAGACGGATGTGGTGCAATAACCATAGGATATGCGGTGCTGTTGCTATTGCCCAAAATATATTAGTTTATCATTGATCTGGGACTGCATAACCATTTTTTAAAGTTCCTTTTTCGTTGCATACATAGAAATTGATGGCGAAATGTAGGCATAACATGGTATCCGACATCGAAGCGTCGAACTCTCTGCATCAAAAACATTAACAGCACCATCCAAAAATCTTGTGAATATTAGTAGGCTGTCACATGAGTATAATGCACTCGAATCCGGTGAATATCAATGGCCAGTTCTCGAATTTGATTTATAAAACAATTCAATAGTGGTTGATTTGGAGATGGTGGTTGTAGATGATGAAGGGTGGTAGTGGTGGCGGTGAAGGGTGGTGGTGGTGGAGGTGGAGGATGGTGGTGATAGGTGGTTGCTAATTTCATAATATATATATATATATATATATATATATATATATATATATATATATATATATATATATATATATATGGTTATAAAAATAGGGGATGGTTCAAATGAAAACCACTTTTATTGCAAAAACTCGAAAACTAACTAAAAAAAGTCTAAAAAACACACAAATTTTTTTTTCAATTCTTTTTATAAAAATCGCTAGTTTTTTTATATAAAAAAATTGTCAAAAAAAAAAATTGTAGTGCACATGTGTAGTACACATTGTGCACTACAATTTTTTTTTTTTTGAAAAAAAAGTTTTTTTTATATAATTTAAATAGCGAAAATTAGTATGTAAAAAAATTGGTATGTTTTTTTAGGCTTTTTTAGTTAGTTTTCGAGTTTTCGCGATAACTAGTGGTTTTCATTTGAACCTTCGCCTATAAAAATAATATTTTAAATTATTTTGTTTTATTTTTACATAATAGCCCCTTGATATAATTTATCTTACACAATAGTCCTTGGGAGGTGAAATTACAATAGTACTCTCATGTGCCTTGCACATGACCAGATTTAGCTAAAAAATATATCTGGATTTGGTCTAAAGGACAAAACGTGCAAAATTTTGAAAGGTAAAGGACACCGCCTGTCAACTTTTGACCAAAGGGACAACGTCTGCAATTTGATTTAAATATAAAGGACAAAACTTGTAATTTACTCAATTTTATTTAATCTTTAGTTAATTAATTGTTTTAATATTTAGAAGTACGTGTTTTCAATATTTTTAAACTTTAAATTATGTATTGTCATAATACTTGTCACACCCCGACCACGTAGAACATACAAAACGTGGCGGAAACATCGGGGAGTGTTGTAACAGAAATAATGTTTCACAACCATGGAAATTTAAGTTTCGTTTTATTGATTAAAAGTGTTACAATGTCTTAATCAAACAAGGAAAATTCAACATAATTAACTAGTCTTGCATCTTTTATTGTCACTAAAGCCCAAGTCTGTCTATGTGTATCTTGATCATCTTATGCAACAGCTCCTGAAAAACACATGTGAAAATAGGTATGTCAGCATAAAAATGCCTGTGAGATACATAGGTTTTGTGAAAATAAGATTCATGACTTATGTTTGAGAAAATGTTTAGTCATGAACCTTGTTATTTGCTTTGTCTTTTAAATCATTTGAAAAACGATAAGATCAGATGATAAGTATAAATAAATGTAAGGTTAAATGAATAACCAAGTAAAATATGTTTGCATAAGATAAGTTGTTTATAAATCAATGTCTTGTGAAAAATATGTTATTTGTATGAAATGTTCTATGTCTCAAACTGAAATGATTCAAATAACGTTACGACATGTAATACCATACAAACACTTATATATAGGAAGTACCAGCGGCGTATCCACCATGCTTGTATCATATTACACACGCATCGTTACTTAATCACTTAATCAAACCAAACCAACCAATGTAAGAAGTCTATGTTTAAATCAATTGTCAAATGTATTAAATAATATGTCAAAGTGTTCATGTCAAGATGTAAATCATGTAGTATGTATAACCAATGTCAAAAGTGTTTGTGTCAAATGTAAATCATGTCAAAATGTCTATGTCAAATATCCATGTCAAATATCTATGTCAAATATCCATGTCAAATGTCTATGTCAAATATCCATGTCAAATATCCATGTCAAATGTCTATGTCAAATATCCATGTCAAATAGACATGTCAAATGTCTATGTCAAAATGTCATGTATGGCAAGTGAAATGTCTCAACTAAACCATATGCACAAAAACAAAGTATTGAAGTAAAACTTGGTTTAAATCAAAGCTATGTTTTGTGTAAATGCATGCAAATATTTAATATGAACATTTATGCGGTATTGTGAAAATGCATACATCCAAGCCTTGCGACTGTGGTGATAAACCCTTTAAACAAATTAAAGGTCTATCTGTCTTATATCATCGAATTCGGTCATTCCTTTCATCCCCTTTCCCTGGGATGTCCGGAACGGGAGTTGTCAATTCCTATGGTACCACTACCTACTAACGAACGGCATGATCGGTGTTAATGAATGTATTGTCCCATGTAAACAAACCAAATGTCATACCAAAAATGTAAGCATGTGATGAAAACAATGTACTAAGTATGCACGCAATGGACATACATAGCATAAAATGTAAATGTAAAACGATGTACTAAGTATGAACTAAATGGACATACATAGCATAAAACACAATGAGATCATGTACTATAATGTACTAACGAACATAGCAGGTATATGATGCGAAAACAGGAAAGCATGAAAGTAACAAGTAGGCACATGTGTTCCACCCCAAAACAGTTTGGAAAACAGTAAAAGAGGGGTCTATGTACTCACTTGAGATTGCTCAGATGTCTAAAGATAATCACCAAGCAACGCTAGAGATCTCGGAATCAAACGGCACCTAATATAGGTAACTATGTTAATAACCGGACCTAAATCGGATGATTGGATAGAATGCGGGTTCGTAAACCAAACGAGTATAGAGACTCGTGTCATATGGTTTAACAAAGCCTACATACTAAATGAAACCTAACATAACTGCTTACGACCCATTACGACCCGTTTAGGTAGCTTATGCTACTTTAACGCGTCGTTCGCGTGAAACGCGTTCGGACCGCCTAACTAGTCCTATGACAAGTGTTATATGCCTAAACATGTTACATAATTAGTTATGTGACAAAAGTTTAGGTTACATATGCTTAATTACCAATTATACATGAAAAGGGTATTCTGGTAATTTACCTAAGGCATATAAACTACCTATCATACAACTACTTAAACGATGTGACCATAGGGTATAACCTCGGAAGGTTATGCCCTATACTAGGGTCACCTAAAGTATTTGGTCGGATCCTAATGATCGACCAAACTGGGTCAGGTTCGAAGGTATAGGCGATTTATTAGATCGCCTACCCTACGACCCTAGTCAACGTGGTAATCAGTAGGCATAGTCCCAAGGGACTATGACCATCGTGATTACAATCACGTTGCGAAGTTCAAACGAACTTCGCATTGACCATTACTGGTCAACGCTGAAAGTCAAACAAAGTTTGACTTTTTGACTCGAAAAGCAGTAAAATAAGGAAAAGAACGAAAGAATACTTACGAAGGGTCCCCGAATGCTAATCTAGATCAATATAGTTCAGGTATGAAACAAAGGTTTCAACTTAGAACACAATTAATCAGATTCTAGTGCTTTAAAACAATGAAAGGCATGGGGTATATATAGTTTTCGGTCCACCGTTGAGATCGTTTGATGGAAAACGTGCCATGATCCAACCCGTACACTTGTCGGAAACTCATGGTAGCTAAAAATGGTTCTTATCCGCTGACTAGACATGTGAGAATGTGTGGTGGAGGATTAATCAGCTGAAATCTTATGTTTAAAACATTGAATCTAGTCAGATCATGCACTCGCGTAGCGCGACGGGTAGGCCCTTAGGGCTCGCGCTACGCTACTGCCTCCCAGTTCCAGAATTGTTTCAAAAGTGACAGGTTTAGTCCCTGCAGCCCGTTTAAGCGATTTTCGATGCGTTTGAACCCCGTTAACCTCATTTCAAGGCTCTAAAATGAAGTTAAAATATAGGGAACTCAAAACATGCTCAAAAATATCTCAGATGTCGGTTCGTTTGGCCGTACGATCGCGATGTTCGCTTAATTACGACGGAATGCGCACAAGCGCGAAAAACGATCCAAATGACGCGACGAATGGATTTTTCTTATGCCAAACACTAAAATAAAATATTATAGTGCTTATATAAATTTTTGGATGTCCGGATGTATTCAGAACGTAAGTTATGCGCAAAAATGCAAACTTGTGCACTTTTTGACACTTTTAGTCCCTGAATGACCCAAAAGTTTATTTTAGCACACCGAACCCCTCAAAGCCTATTTCTAAGCTATATAAAGGATATTTAAGGTGTGTTTAACTTATGGTCATGTTCCGGAATGTCTGTTACAGTTCAAATTGGCATACTTTCGCAGTTTGTCATATTTAGTCCCTGTAAGCGAATTAGCTTGTTTTTGCCATACCAAAGCCTTCAAAACTTATTTCTAAGTTATGTAAAGGTTATTTAAGGTATGTTAAGCCTATGTCGCTATTCCGGAGTGTTTGTTGCATTAAACTAGTTATATTTACGCATCGGTGTGCGTATAACCTTCCAGAAAGCGATTTAGAGTTTGGAATTGAACAAAATTTGATATGTGCAAATGATACACATATTTTTACAAATCCCAAGTATGAAATATAATATTTCATTGGTTTGGTATTTGTTTGATGGCCGTGGAGGCACAGGTGTTACAATACTATTATATGATTTAACTTTGTTATTTTAATTGGAGTGCTTTCCGTAGGAAGAAAGAATTTTATGAGCTGGTGTGAGTTTATCATAGTTATCTGGTTACGTGTTCACTATCATAGAATTTTTTTTTATAAAATGTTTAAAAACATTCATATGGATGGAATTTCGACTGAGAAAAATTGAATTTTGTTTCAATTATCCGAATTGTGAAGTTTGTTTTGATGATTTTGTATCACATTATCGGTTAAATCTAGCTGCAGTTTCGCATTTTATATGATGATACTAAAGACATTCCTAATTAACATCCCGCTGCAACGCGCGTTTCAGCGTCAACTCGTAATAATACATGTTGTAACATTTATGAAAGGGTAAATTACACTTTTCGTTCTTTATGTTTGTACCGGATTGCAACAGGTAGCCTTTAACTTCAATAATTATAGTTACAGTCCTTTATTTGCAAAACTCGTTACACTCTACGTCCTTTAGTACTAACTAGGTTAAAAATTTCAGTTAAGTTTATTCATATAAGGGTATTTTGGTCAATTCATGTTTTTATTTAAATGTTTAGTAAATAAAACAAAAAAAATTGCATATACACTTCATCTTTGTGACACCCCAGGAAAACCAGTAAACAACACAACACAACTAGCTTCCTCGGTAACCGCATGCTAAATTTCGGGACGAAATTTCTTTCAAGTTGGGGATAATGTGACAACTCGAGTTTCCAAGATTCCATCTTCGCATTAATTGCGCGTTAATTGTTTAAGTTGTTTGTTTACACGACTTGTTTGTTTCACAACTGTAGAAGTTTGTAATATGTTAAATCGTATTGTGATTGATATGTTATGTATGGTGTGCCTTATAAGTGTGTATGTTGATATATGTTTTATATTAATATATGTGTGGTATTGATTAAAGTAATTGGAACCTGTTGCCAAACACATGAAACATTCACACAAAAACACTCCCTGTTCGAACACCCATATCCCTAGCCGAAAACACCCCCACCCATGAAAACACTCTTGGACGAAAACACTAAAGTGTTTTCATCAAGAGCAGGCCGGCGAAAACAATAATGGGCTTTGGCCCAGTGATGAACTGTTTTAGTTTTGTTTATAACCTTTACGCGAGAACGGTATTTGGCAAAAACCCTAACCACCTCTCACATCCCTTCTCTCTACCCTTTGAACCCGATGACAGGCAATCTCTAGCTCTCTAGGAACCGTTGCTAGCCTCTTGTCTTAACGGGTTAGTATCATCTCGGTGATCCGATTGCTGTTACGTATATTGGATAATTGTTATTTATTATCTGCAAACGGTTACGTGTGTTGGATGAAGTGCATGTATGATGATCGACTGATATGTGATGTTGTTTGGGGATTTAATTGAAGTGTATGATTAGGGATGCTGTTAATGATAATCTGATGTTATGATTAGTTGTGCTATGCCTGTAATGATGATCTTGTTATGATGGTAGGATGTTAGATATTAGCAGATTAGGGTTATATTGCATGCATATGTAGACTACTGAATGATTATAACAATTTGCTAATATTGAACAATGATCGCATGACTGTATTAATGTAGGAGATGTAACTGTAGATGATTAGTGGGATTCTGAAATGATGCGCAACTGTTGTGTTGATGAAACCCTACCCGACGAAATCCCCACCCAACGAAAACACAAGGAACCAGACGAAAACACTAAAGTTTTTTCGTCATACATCCACTCGACGAAAACCCTTAGATTTCGTCACCTAGGGGTTTTCGTCCAAAGATAAATTCGTTGGGTGTTTGGCACGGTAACTCGGTTAGGTATGTAACTCTGTTAGTTAATTAATGTAACAACTCGAGTTTCCAAGATTCCATCTTCGCATTAATTGCGCGTTAATTGTTTAAGTTGTTTGTTTACACGACTTGTTTGTTTCACAACTGTAGACGTTTGTAATATGTTAAATCGTATTGTGATTGATATGTTATGTATGGTGTGCCTTATAAGTGTGTATGTTGATATATGTTTTATATTAATATATGTGTGGTATTGATTAAAGTAATTGGAACCTGTTGCCAAACACATGAAACATTCACACGAAAACACTCCCTGTTCGAACACCCATATCCCTAGCCGAAAACACCCCCACCCATGAAAACACTCTTGGACGAAAACACTAAAGTGTTTTCATCAAGAGCAGGCCGGCGAAAACAATAATGGGCTTTGGCCCAGTGATGAACTGTTTTAGTTTTGTTTATAACCTTTACGCGAGAACGGTATTTGGCAAAAACCCTAACCACCTCTCATATCCCTTCTCTCTACCCTTTGAACCCGACGACAGGCAATCTCTAGCTCTCTAGGAACCGTTGCTAGCCTCTTATCTTAACGGGTTAGTATCATCTCGGTGATCAGATTGTTGTTACGTATATTGGATAATTGTTATTTACTATCTACAAATGGTTACGTGTGTTGGATGAAGTGCATGTATGATGATCGACTGATTTGTGATGTTGTTTGGGGATTTAATTGAAGTGTATGATTAGGGATGTTGTTAATGATAATCTGATGTTATGATTAGTTGTGCTATGCCTGTAATGATGATCTTGTTATGATGGTAGGATGTTAGATATTAGCAGATTAGGGTTATATTGCATGCATATGTAGACTACTGAATGATCATAGCAGTTTGCTAATATTGAACAATGATCGCATGACTGTATTAATGTAGGAGATGTAACTGTAGATGATTAGTGGGATTCTGAAATGATGCGCAACTGTTGTGTTGATGAAACCCTACCCGACGAAATCCCCACCCAACGAAAACACAAGGAACCAGACGAAAACACTAAAGTTTTTTCGTCATACATCCACTCGACGAAAACCCTTAGATTTCGTCACCTAGGGGTTTTCGTCCAAAGATAAATTCGTTGGGTGTTTAGCACGGTAACTCGGTTAGGTATGTAACTCTGTTAGTTTATTATTCTTGTTAAGTCATTAACTCTGCTAAGGGGTTAACTCTGTTAAGTTGTAAACGATGTTAAGTTTATTAACTTCATTAAGTCTGTCAAGTATGTTAAACCAGTTAAATTGATAACCCAGGCTAGAATTGACTAAGAATTCAGTTAGTTTATTTATGCTGTTAAATATGTAACTCTGTTATATATGTTAATCCAGTTAAGCTTGCTAACTCTGTTAAGTGTGTTATTGGTGATTATGTTAGTATAAACTGCAAAAGGCATTGATGTGACACATGGATTGTATGAATGTGATTAACTGTTGTATGATGCATGATGTCAACTGCCAAACATACCATGTGGTATTGATTGCATGTGAAACTTTATGAACTTGAACTGATTGAGTATACGTGCATACTATAGGACTTGATTGATTACTTGTGAGCACATAGTTTAGCATACCGAGCAAACCAAGGTGAGTTCACACTCATTCCAAGGCATGGGATTCCCAAGGGTTGGGAATGGGTTAATGATTTAAACGGTAACTACAACCATCCTCCGTGGGTAGGATGCCAAGATTACACACTGGACCAAACCTCTATCATTGAAGTCCCTCATTTATATCGACTTAATCGCCGAGGCCTATGGCGAGCGGGTCATTAGTTAATAGCGCTATTAGGTTTAACAAACCTCACACCGTGCCAGTCGGACGGGCGTGTACTAATGGACTATGGGCAAAGGGTCAATGCTGATAGACATTGACTTAGGGCACCTCTTACATTTTCGTAGTAGTCGATACGCACGGTCTAGTAACACATGGGAAGCCCCCACTAATACGATACATGGTTTACAAAACGAACATATGATTTACGAAACGAATGCTACAACTAAACAACCAACTGTGAACTCGCTCAACTTTGTTGTTGACTCGTTGTTACATGCCTTGCAGGTCGTCAGGTACTCATGGAGCTTGCACAGGGAGGCGCGGTCGTTGTGGGACATGGCAGTGTGTGCCATGCTAAAAACATTACTTTATTTCGTACTTAATAATTACATTGGGTTTACAATTATGCTTCCGCTAAACACTTAACTACGTTTTTTATTTGAAACACCTTTCATATTGTGTGGTTGAATTTTACTTATTACTTGTTATGTTCAATATGATTGGTGGCTTGATCCTGGTCAGTCACGCCTCCAAGCGGTGATACTCCGCGTGTGGATTTTGGGGGTGTGACAATCTTCCCCAATTTCCTAACCCTAAAACCCTAACCACCACATCTTGCCACCACCACCACATCTTGCCACCACCACCTCATTCTGTCGCCGCCACCACCACATACTGACCCCCTTGTAAAACCACCACGTCCACACGACCTCCTCTAAAACACGGGAATCAGGTCTAGATGTCACTTTATGTGACCTATCTACAAACTAAAGATAGGAAAACTTATAGGCGTTGTCTACATATGATGGTAATGGAAAATCAGTCGATTCATCACATTAGGGTTAATAGTCTCAAACTTCAAATCACCATTGGTCTCTATTGAGAGATGTTGTTTTGAGTTTGAATTGTGAAAGCAATTTGTAGTATGGTGGTGTCAGGATGTGGTGGTGGTGGCGGCAGGATGAGATGGTGGTGGCAAGATGTGGTGGTTAGGGTTTTAAGGTTAGGAAATTGGGGAATATGAAGTGTATGTGCAATTTTTTTGGTTTTATTTATTAAATATTTATATAAAAACATGAATTGACTAAATTACCCTTAAGTGAATAAACTTAATTGAAATTTTTAACCTGGTTAGTACTAAAGGACGTAGAGTGTAACGAGTTTTGCAAATAAAGGACTGTGACTGTAATTATTAAAGTTAAAGCCTATACGTTGCAATTTGGTACAAACATAAAGGACGAAATGTGTATTTTACCCTTTATGAAATCATAGATTCTTATAAGTATAACTTTGTATTATTTATGAATATAATAATACAGGTTGAGTTATAATACAAAAAATTTAAAAATAAGAAGTGTAAGAAGCCACTAGAGAGTGACAAGTGTCCTATGATTAATCAAGTGGGAAGGGTAATTTTGTCTACAAGAGGAAAAAGAATATGCACATGCAAGTCACATGCTATCCCCCCTATTTTTTAAACGTCCGTAACTTTTTTATACATCATTTGTTTTAAAAAAAATCATACCATAAGATCGAGCGTCTTTTTATCTTTAACCATATTGTTATATTTTTCAAAAATAAATAAAAACCCAGTTGCGTATTACACAATGGATATAACGTGAAATACAATGGAAAGTAGATCAAAAACACAATCAATGACAACAGATAAAGACACAATGAATAACAAAGCAAAACACAATGACCATAACGTATAACACAATGGTCATAACATATAACACAATAAGTATCAAACTAAATAAAAACACAACTGATGACTACAGATAAAAGACACAATTGATGACAGTTGATAAAAGGCACAATGAAGAGCAGATGAAGTCACAATGGATAACAAACTAAAAACACAATATACAACAAACTAAAACACAATGAACAAGAGATTAAAACACAATTGACAACATATTAAAAAACAATGGATAACATATTAAAAACAATGACCAGAACCAATAATACAATGTATAGAAAACCCAGATATAACATCATCTTCATTGTGTCATACATTGTGTTATAGGTTCTATAAAAACGCAATGGGTAGAACCCAAATTAACATTATGTTATAGGTTTTGATAATAACACAATGTATAGAAACCTTACTAAAATGTAATGACCAAAACTCAGTTAAAAGACACAATGAACAGAACCTTTAACACAATGCAAAAAAACCACAGTAAAGAACGAAATTTTTTTATTTTAATTTTATATGATAATATGATACTTATCTTAAAGATTAGAAAACGCTCGTTAGGTGAAATTTTTTAAAAAAAAAAAGTCGTATGAAAAAGTTATGGACGTTTTAAATTGATGGGGGAATTGGCATGCGCCTTGCATGTGAAGAGAGAAAATCCATAAATGTTGGATTCCCTTTAGCCCTTCCATTATCTTTTTTCCCTAAAACCAATCTCAACCCTCCAAATCTAAGATCAATGGACTAGAATCCTTCATACACTTCTTATTTTTTTTATCGTTTGTATTTGATCCTAATCTATAATCTATACTACTATATTAAAGAAACTAGGTTTTCTACCCTTTTGGTCATTTTACACACGTATAAATTTTCTAGCATTACGTACAAGAGAGTACAAGCTGTTTTAGAGGGGGTAAACTTGCCCATTTTTCAAAAAATTAAGACACTTTAGGGGTATTTTAGGTATTTTGGCACATGCGTAACTACAATATTAAGATAACTAGGGGGAACACCCGTGCGATGCACGACATGCATAATAGTTATTGTTTTTTCCTGGAACAACGACTGATATAGATAGTGCGTGACACGGTACGAAAGTGCGAATATAGTATAGATTTTTAAAACAAAGACCGTTTTTTTTAAAGTTAGCCGTTTGACCATGGTTATTTTGACCAAAGTCCACTCCTCGTTCGGCGCTTTGTGGTAGCACTACCAGTCAAAAAAGGCCCAAAACGCCCGAGGGTACAGTGTTCCCCCGCGTTTTTAAGACGCTTTGAGAGAGGTTTGCGCCCCACCACATGTGGTCTCACAAAACTTCAAATCTATGGACGTGTGGTTTCTCAACCCTCTTCAAAAGACGTCACAGTTTTCAAATTTTTTTATTTTTATTTTTTCTTTTTCATTGTTTTAGATGGTGTAAAATAGATGTTAAATATATATATTATACTACATACACATATACATATAAATTCAGTTTTGACATCTAAAAGTCAAATTGCAGGTTTTGTTCCCTTTTATAGATAAGAAAGCAGTTTATTATTTATTACTAAAATGTTGTATTAACTTTATTCTGCAACATATTCTTTATAAACTATGCTTACCTTGACATAACCTAATAGTTATATTTCCTTATTAGAAGTCTCTGATAATTGAAAATTAGTACATATTATTACCTTGCTGGTGAACACATTTACTCTATGTTTAGGGAACAATTTGATTAGGTTGCTGATACTGAATTGAATATCACACCAAATTACAATAGCAGTTTATATTGCTACTATTCACCCAAATCAAGCACCTTAAATAAGTCAGTGTTTCTCTATATTCAAAAAACGAACTATAACTGACGATTATTAAATTGCAACAGTCAATTCAATCCAAATACTGCAATAGAAACATAAAATCTACCACAATTCGTTGGTTAATCACGTATAGTTCTTAATCGATTAGAATCAGAAAAAAGGAAATTGACTCACCGTAACTTAAAATCAGGAAGAAGGCGAACAAAGGGGCGGAGTTTTTCGAAATCAATGACCCCTGTCTTTCATTGTTATTCCTTAAATGAGGTAAGCAAGACCCCATACTACACACTGCATACACATACATAAAAATTGGGTTCTATATTATTTGTATAAACACCGATTGGAAACCCTCACATTGCATTTGATGAAACCCTAATCAATATAAACACACACACTAACACTCACGAATCGAATCGAATTTATAAAAGGAAAAATTTGGGCTGTTTTTACCTCTTGCTGCTCCAAATCTTCATTACCATACATTATCTTCATTGTAACACCCCGAAAACGGGTTTGGTAATCAATCTCTGTTCATACTAAAAGACGGGTAAAGTACCGTTAGCAGTAAAAATAACCCGTTAACTATTTGGATTTAAATAAGAAATCCTAATAATTAAATACAAGCGAATCAAAGAATTTAAGAATTTAGTTTATAAGAGCCCGAGTCAACGGGACTTAAAATACAACGGGTTTTTAACTCCCGGAACCCACTAAGTTAACTAGGTAAGATTAACCTAGTTAGTAATGGGTAATTAAATAATAAACTATGAGTTATAGTTTCATTTATGAATATCTAAACTTGAGGGACCAAAATCGTGAAAAAGGAAACAAGTTTTATTTAATAAAAAAATATAACACACCACACACACTAAGTGTGTGTGGATCGATCTCCAGGAGCGACCAGGAGGGTGAAAACCCTAGAACTCAACAAATCTTGCAAAGTGTAAATGACCCGCGGGGTCATAGAAACAAAGGTATTGCCCACAGGGGGAAAAACGATCAAAAACCATGGTAGACAAAGAGGGCATTGTAAAACCAAAGTATAAATGACCCGCGGGGTCATAGAAACAAAGGTATTGCCCACACGAGAAAAAAAAAACGATCAAAATCGTTGACTTTGGTCGTAGTAAAGAAATGATGATGATGATAATCATCATTCATAGTTTAAAAGACTGTCAAGGATGGTCAAATAAAGAATAAAGGTTTGGTTGAATAAAGGCGAGGGCTTCCGCTAAGACAACCAAACAAATTAAAACGAAAACTTGATGTATACCAGAATGCTTGCACTAATAATGACTTCGGTAAAGTACCCGGTTGATGGGTAAGGATTTAAACACATGCGTATACCGAGAAACGAGAACACGAATTTAAAGTCAAAAGACTCGGATTATGAGTTATGACTAAAAGACCATAAAATTTTGTAAACAAAAATTTTGATAATTATATTCAACTATTTTGAGAATGAACGGGTTGAATAAAGTATAATGCTTGAAGGCATAAGTAAGCGCAAGCCGGATAACGGTAAGCTTGAGACAAATGATTTTCAAACGTAAAAAGAGTGCTTTGACACCAAATATATATTTTAATAAGACACGAGTAAAAAGAGTGATCTACGGGATCAACATAACCTTTAGGGTTATAAACAAATGAGAGATCTACGGACTAAAACGACCCACGGGTCATGATTAGAAAGAAGTTATAAGGACTTCGCCCTAAAGAGGTGAATGTCTAATCAAAAATAGCCCATAAGGCTAAGTGATAAAACCTACGGGTTAGATTGGATAAAGCGAGGAAATCAGTTAAGAATCCCCGCATAAAACTAAGACTGTAAAGGATTAAATTACGGACTGTCAATATCCCGGTATGCATGATTGACACAAGTTAAAGAAAAGATCCTAAAACTAAAACTTCGGTTTTAGTAAGAAATAATGTTTTTACAAACATAAATTCTGATAGGAATTTAAATAGTAAGCATGAAAGATACAAGTCTTGACACTGATAGGCGCAAGATGATATATTCGAAAAGTGATAAAAAAAATAAAAAAAATGAAAGGTTGATACAAATTAAACATGATGTGACACGATCACGGTTAGGAAATGTAATGTGAAGTAAAATCACATTATAACCAAGCGAGTGATAAAAGTAACTGAACTAATAAGACTAGTTAATGAGACCGGTTAAGGTCACCAATTCAAATCAAGAAATTTGGTTTGCTTGTAAGCGGTAGATTCGGTATAGCTGAACCGAATAGATAAATTTGAAAACAAAAGAATTTGTGGCTAAAAGTGAAAGATTTCACTAAAGATCTTTAAACGGGTCAAAATAACGGATTCGTAAGGAATTCGATAGTATATGAAAGCGATGGATATCGCTAAGTTAACTAAACTAGTGGAAATAACGAGATTACGTTATTTTAAGTTGCACTAAGTCATATGAGTTACGTAGACAATTAGTGACCAAAAAGATGTTACCATGCTTATCTGGTAATACTAATAATTGGTTAAAAGTATAAGTAATGTTTAAATTATATCTCTGATCAAATACATTGAGTTTAAACTCAATGAATTATGTAAGAAAAGGTTTCGAGGACGAAACCTCTTTAAGGGGGGTAGACTTGTAACACCCCGAAAACGGGTTTGGTAATCAATCTCTGTTCATACTAAAAGACGGGTAAAGTACCGTTAGCAGTAAAAATAACCCGTTAACTATTTGGATTTAAATAAGAAATCCTAATAATTAAATACAAGCGAATCAAAGAATTTAAGAATTTAGTTTATAAGAGCCCGAGTCAACGGGACTTAAAATACAACGGGTTTTTAACTCCCGGAACCCACTAAGTTAACTAGGTAAGATTAACCTAGTTAGTAATGGGTAATTAAATAATAAACTATGAGTTATAGTTTTATTTATGAATATCTAAACTTGAGGGACCAAAATCGTGAAAAAGGAAACAAGTTTTATTTAATAAAAAAATATAACACACCACACACACTAAGTGTGTGTGGATCGATCTCCAGGAGCGACCAGGAGGGTGAAAACCCTAGAACTCAACAAATCTTGCAAATTGAAGGTTCAATTCAAGTCCAAATCGAATTCTAAACATAGATTCCTGATCCTCATCACAAGGGGATTACAAGGTATGTAAAATTTTGAGAAATCTTTCAACTTGAAATTCTCATGAATTTTGAATAATCTGAGATTCTAGTTGCATGTTTGTTATATGGATAGAATAGGAACATAGTAGTGTCTAGGAGTAAACCCTAGACAAGTATATGTTGAAATCATGCTTAGCTCAAGTCTTTGTTGATACCAAATTCATGTATGAGATGTTTTTAGGGTTTTGATTTCAAAAGAATAGTGTTATGATGTCAAGAACAAGCTTAAACTGAAAGCTGAATTCAAACGATTCTTGATCAGAATTTACAGCCGATTTGTATTGGCTGTAACCTGGACAAAACCTGATAAAATCATGTGTTTCTTGAGTCTAAAATGTAATTCCAGGAAATATCTTTAAAACCCCACTGGAATCGCATTTTTTCGACGAAAATTGAGCGTTTTATGAATTTTTCCGTATCAAAGGTTCAAGCTGCGTTTTCTGGCAGAATTTGCAGCCCATTACGAATGTCATAACTCAATTTAGGAATTGAGTTATGATCTCAAATTTGTACTGTAGAAAGTGCTAAGTGATTAGAAAAATTGCCAATTGGAATTTCGTCAATCGGATAAACGAGGAATTTTAAATGAATTTTTCCGTAAGCTGCAGTCAGAAGTGACGAATCTGATTGCAGCTTAGTAAATGAATTTTCACGAATTTTTGGTAAAGAGTTAGATCTTGAAATTTTAACTCAAGGGCTAACCCTCCGAGAGGTACGCCACATAAAAAAAATCATAATTTTTGAAGACTTGTAAACAGGTTAAACAAGTCACCAAAAACAGCCAATTTTCATTGATATGAAATGCCTAAATGAAATCGCGGCTTACTAGTTAGTATGTAAAAATTGATTTTTTGTTAAGAGTTCGGATGAAATATGCCTAAGTGAGTACAAAGAACCAAATGTGCATATGAATATATTGGTAAGTCAATTGACTTTTAAAAGTCAAACTAACCAATGATAAAGTCAAATAGTAGTTTCGACATAGAAAATACGTGAGGTGGAATAGTCGTGAATTGAAATGACTAATCTAACCACCTTGTGAATGATGATAGTTTGTCGCCTAACGAGCTAGGTGGAGGCTTGGGAAAGAAGCGGTCAAACGAATCAAGCACGAGAAGAAAAGCATATTCGGATACGAGGTAAGTAAAGCTTACACATTTGTCAATTCCTGGAAAATATCTTATTGTATTGATTTCAGGTAAGATAGACAAACACTAGAAAAGTGATGTTCCGACATATAGTTGTATGGAACAATATAAGTGAAAATGATAGGAAACCACATTGATGGTTAAAAAGGATTTAAATTGATTAATCGTTTATACCATAACGATTAGAAAGATGAAATTTTATGGTTACCTCATAAGGTAAGCCAAACGAAAAATAAGGAAAACAGTAATTTGGGGATGCGTTAACAATAAACATTTGTTTTTGAAAGACACATTTGGCATAAGCCATAATGGGTCAAAGGAGTTGAGAAATGGGTTATAGGTGGACAACCATACGGTGTAAACCGTAGTGCGTCAATTGGATGAGACGGTAATAAATATCGTCTTGCAAAGATAAACGGATATTTAGACCAAACGGGTCAAAAGGTGAAAATATCATCTTTTGACAAAATTGACTAACGATTACCGTTGAGTTGTATGATTTCAGGAGCCTATATAGAATGGATATTTCCTTCACTATTAATTAGTGATTTCTAAATCAAGGTATTAAAACGGGTTAATGCATTGATCCGAGTCAGGTATGTAAAAGGGTTTAATTCATCTTTTAGAACTTGAGGTTCTCGAAGAGTTAAACAAGGTCAAAATTTGATATTCGGTTATCTAAAAGGTAAACCGAATAAGTTAAGTTATAATCGTAATGTTTTAGAAATATAATGGTTTCTAAACAGATTTATAGTTAAAAGATAGGATTTTGGAGTCAAACAAACATGTTTGTTTGATAAATACACGAATGGGTCAAATTTAGTAAAAAGGGTAATAAGCCGAAGACTTAGAAGTCTGAAATTTTATTTAACCGGATGTGAGATTTTAACTCCATATGATGGAGAATTAAATTACAAACACGTAGGAAGAAACGGTAGGTCAAACGGATAAACGGATTGAAAGATACGAAAGTCCTCGTGTCAAAAACGGCAAAATGGAAGAAGCTGATGCAGAGTCCACCGTAACTTACAGTGGTACCGTAAGTTACGGTGGGGATTAAAAATGTTACGGCGGTTAGCTCCTGCTTTACGGTGGAGTGTTTTCAAATCAGGGCTCCGTAATTTACGGTGGACCCTGATCAAAAATGTATTTTGATTAGTTTTGTTTCCCGGACTCGTTTAGATACATATTAAATCCCGTATGACTAAAACATTTCATGTTTTTATGAAATGTAGGTACTTTTGGATGCCGGCAGACGATCAAGCTCAGCGAAGAACCGAACACGATAAAGATACACGCTTCCGCACTTTGTAACGTTGTAAATTTTAAACAACGAATTCGATCACGTTTTGTTGAATAACTTATAATTTGTAAAAGTTTTAACAAACCCGCATTTTTGATGTATATGTAATCATTAATCACATGATTATTTTCGCAAAATATACGTTAAACCTAGATTTATAACAACGGGTGTTACAAGTTGGTATCAGAGCCTTGGTTTAAGAGATTCGAGTATGGTGGGGAGGAACCATGCTTGGACTTAAACCTTATGCTCTTGACAAAGAATAGTGTTCGGTTCGAGGCTTGATCGTAAATCCGGTAAGTACAAGTACGTTAATAGTTAGTATGCTAAAGTGTTGTAAACAACACATAGGGCTATCGTGTGGTATATGTTACCCCAATTTAAATGATTGATATGGTTGACGAAAATACGCGCGTTGACGCGTATAGTAGAAAAAACCTTGTATTATAATACGGGCGATTATTGAAGTTGACATTACTAACTCTTGTGAATGTTTTAATTGAAGGACACTCGCGTCTGAATATGACGGGAGTTGAACGAATTATGGATATGATGATGGAACGGTCCGAGGTATGACAGGAAGAGCATACTCATCAAGGACCAAAATCGCGTAACGGTCGTGAACAAGACTAATGACAAGAGAAGCCCGTTAGGGCAAGCATTACCAGGTGCACACTTTTAAATTTAATCGCACGAATCGTTATATGCAACAAACACGTAAGTAATAACGGTTGCATACACATATGATAGAACTTGGAAAACCTGATTTCCAAGAGAAATTTAATAGGAAATGTGTTATTCACAATGATGAATAACAAATGAATAACAAGACTTGTTTATATAGAAACTTGGACGAGAGTGATCATCCAAGTAAGTATTCTCAATATAAATCCTATTGAGAAAAGTAATGATCACATCAATGAATGTGAATAAATGTTTATAAAAAGGGACATTGTACATGTTCAAGGATAAACGACTAAAACTAATAATTGTTAACTAACAATTAAATAAAGTTTTACCAAATGAAACCATAAACATGGAGATAATTTGAGGAGTTACTTACATGGGACGTGATGTGGTAATTATAATAAGGTCACGCGTACCACGTGTTGATCGCTTACTCTGGCCAAGTAAGTAGTGAACACATGATAGCATGAGCTTCTTATAATGAGCGCAGTTATGTCCGATGTAGTAAGGTCAAGATGAATGGAATTTAAAGGATCCTTAGGGTCAAGAAATCTTATGGGCATACTCGTATAAATGGTTTTCGCGGGAACCATAAAAACGATGTATGGCGCACATAGAAATAAAAGACCCAAGGAAATTCGTGACATAAGTCATTTTGATGAAACAACCATGGTAGACAAAAAGGGCAATGTAAAACCAAAGTGTAAATGACCCGCGGGGTCATAGAAACAAAGGTATTGCCCACAGGGGGAAAAACGATCAAAAACCATGGTAGACAAAGAGGGCATTGTAAAACCAAAGTATAAATGACCCGCGGGGTCATAGAAACAAAGGTATTGCCCACACGAGAAAAAAAAAACGATCAAAATCGTTGACTTTGGTCGTAGTAAAGAAATGATGATGATGATAATCATCATTCATAGTTTAAAAGACTGTCAAGGATGGTCAAATAAAGAATAAAGGTTTGGTTGAATAAAGGCGAGGGCTTCCGCTAAGACAACCAAACAAATTAAAACGAAAACTTGATGTATACCAGAATGCTTGCACTAATAATGACTTCGGTAAAGTACCCGGTTGATGGGTAAGGATTTAAACACATGCGTATACCGAGAAACGAGAACACGAATTTAAAGTCAAAAGACTCGGATTATGAGTTATGACTAAAAGACCATAAAATTTTGTAAACAAAAATTTTGATAATTATATTCAACTATTTTGAGAATGAACGGGTTGAATAAAGTATAATGCTTGAAGGCATAAGTAAGCGCAAGCCGGATAACGGTAAGCTTGAGACAAATGATTTTCAAACGTAAAAAGAGTGCTTTGACACCAAATATATATTTTAATAAGACACGAGTAAAAAGAGTGATCTACGGGATCAACATAACCTTTAGGGTTATAAACAAATGAGAGATCTACGGACTAAAACGACCCACGGGTCATGATTAGAAAGAAGTTATAAGGACTTCGCCCTAAAGAGGTGAATGTCTAATCAAAAATAGCCCATAAGGCTAAGTGATAAAACCTACGGGTTAGATTGGATAAAGCGAGGAAATCAGTTAAGAATCCCCGCATAAAACTAAGACTGTAAAGGATTAAATTACGGACTGTCAATATCCCGGTATGCATGATTGACACAAGTTAAAGAAAAGATCCTAAAACTAAAACTTCGGTTTTAGTAAGAAATAATGTTTTTACAAACATAAATTCTGATAGGAATTTAAATAGTAAGCATGAAAGATACAAGTCTTGACACTGATAGGCGCAAGATGATATATTCGAAAAGTGATAAAAAAAATAAAAAAAAATGAAAGGTTGATACAAATTAAACATGATGTGACACGATCACGGTTAGGAAATGTAATGTGAAGTAAAATCACATTATAACCAAGCGAGTGATAAAAGTAACTGAACTAATAAGACTAGTTAATGAGACCGGTTAAGGTCACCAATTCAAATCAAGAAATTTGGTTTGCTTGTAAGCGGTAGATTCGGTATAGCTGAACCGAATAGATAAATTTGAAAACAAAAGAATTTGTGGCTAAAAGTGAAAGATTTCACTAAAGATCTTTAAACGGGTCAAAATAACGGATTCGTAAGGAATTCGATAGTATATGAAAGCGATGGATATCGCTAAGTTAACTAAACTAGTGGAAATAACGAGATTACGTTATTTTAAGTTGCACTAAGTCATATGAGTTACGTAGACAATTAGTGACCAAAAAGATGTTACCATGCTTATCTGGTAATACTAATAATTGGTTAAAAGTATAAGTAATGTTTAAATTATATCTCTGATCAAATACATTGAGTTTAAACTCAATGAATTATGTAAGAAAAGGTTTCGAGGACGAAACCTCTTTAAGGGGGGTAGACTTGTAACACCCCGAAAACGGGTTTGGTAATCAATCTCTGTTCATACTAAAAGACGGGTAAAGTACCGTTAGCAGTAAAAATAACCCGTTAACTATTTGGATTTAAATAAGAAATCCTAATAATTAAATACAAGCGAATCAAAGAATTTAAGAATTTAGTTTATAAGAGCCCGAGTCAACGGGACTTAAAATACAACGGGTTTTTAACTCCCGGAACCCACTAAGTTAACTAGGTAAGATTAACCTAGTTAGTAATGGGTAATTAAATAATAAACTATGAGTTATAGTTTTATTTATGAATATCTAAACTTGAGGGACCAAAATCGTGAAAAAGGAAACAAGTTTTATTTAATAAAAAAATATAACACACCACACACACTAAGTGTGTGTGGATCGATCTCCAGGAGCGACCAGGAGGGTGAAAACCCTAGAACTCAACAAATCTTGCAAATTGAAGGTTCAATTCAAGTCCAAATCGAATTCTAAACATAGATTCCTGATCCTCATCACAAGGGGATTACAAGGTATGTAAAATTTTGAGAAATCTTTCAACTTGAAATTCTCATGAATTTTGAATAATCTGAGATTCTAGTTGCATGTTTGTTATATGGATAGAATAGGAACATAGTAGTGTCTAGGAGTAAACCCTAGACAAGTATATGTTGAAATCATGCTTAGCTCAAGTCTTTGTTGATACCAAATTCATGTATGAGATGTTTTTAGGGTTTTGATTTCAAAAGAATAGTGTTATGATGTCAAGAACAAGCTTAAACTGAAAGCTGAATTCAAACGATTCTTGATCAGAATTTACAGCCGATTTGTATTGGCTGTAACCTGGACAAAACCTGATAAAATCATGTGTTTCTTGAGTCTAAAATGTAATTCCAGGAAATATCTTTAAAACCCCACTGGAATCGCATTTTTTCGACGAAAATTGAGCGTTTTATGAATTTTTCCGTATCAAAGGTTCAAGCTGCGTTTTCTGGCAGAATTTGCAGCCCATTACGAATGTCATAACTCAATTTAGGAATTGAGTTATGATCTCAAATTTGTACTGTAGAAAGTGCTAAGTGATTAGAAAAATTGCCAATTGGAATTTCGTCAATCGGATAAACGAGGAATTTTAAATGAATTTTTCCGTAAGCTGCAGTCAGAAGTGACGAATCTGATTGCAGCTTAGTAAATGAATTTTCACGAATTTTTGGTAAAGAGTTAGATCTTGAAATTTTAACTCAAGGGCTAACCCTCCGAGAGGTACGCCACATAAAAAAAATCATAATTTTTGAAGACTTGTAAACAGGTTAAACAAGTCACCAAAAACAGCCAATTTTCATTGATATGAAATGCCTAAATGAAATCGCGGCTTACTAGTTAGTATGTAAAAATTGATTTTTTGTTAAGAGTTCGGATGAAATATGCCTAAGTGAGTACAAAGAACCAAATGTGCATATGAATATATTGGTAAGTCAATTGACTTTTAAAAGTCAAACTAACCAATGATAAAGTCAAATAGTAGTTTCGACATAGAAAATACGTGAGGTGGAATAGTCGTGAATTGAAATGACTAATCTAACCACCTTGTGAATGATGATAGTTTGTCGCCTAACGAGCTAGGTGGAGGCTTGGGAAAGAAGCGGTCAAACGAATCAAGCACGAGAAGAAAAGCATATTCGGATACGAGGTAAGTAAAGCTTACACATTTGTCAATTCCTGGAAAATATCTTATTGTATTGATTTCAGGTAAGATAGACAAACACTAGAAAAGTGATGTTCCGACATATAGTTGTATGGAACAATATAAGTGAAAATGATAGGAAACCACATTGATGGTTAAAAAGGATTTAAATTGATTAATCGTTTATACCATAACGATTAGAAAGATGAAATTTTATGGTTACCTCATAAGGTAAGCCAAACGAAAAATAAGGAAAACAGTAATTTGGGGATGCGTTAACAATAAACATTTGTTTTTGAAAGACACATTTGGCATAAGCCATAATGGGTCAAAGGAGTTGAGAAATGGGTTATAGGTGGACAACCATACGGTGTAAACCGTAGTGCGTCAATTGGATGAGACGGTAATAAATATCGTCTTGCAAAGATAAACGGATATTTAGACCAAACGGGTCAAAAGGTGAAAATATCATCTTTTGACAAAATTGACTAACGATTACCGTTGAGTTGTATGATTTCAGGAGCCTATATAGAATGGATATTTCCTTCACTATTAATTAGTGATTTCTAAATCAAGGTATTAAAACGGGTTAATGCATTGATCCGAGTCAGGTATGTAAAAGGGTTTAATTCATCTTTTAGAACTTGAGGTTCTCGAAGAGTTAAACAAGGTCAAAATTTGATATTCGGTTATCTAAAAGGTAAACCGAATAAGTTAAGTTATAATCGTAATGTTTTAGAAATATAATGGTTTCTAAACAGATTTATAGTTAAAAGATAGGATTTTGGAGTCAAACAAACATGTTTGTTTGATAAATACACGAATGGGTCAAATTTAGTAAAAAGGGTAATAAGCCGAAGACTTAGAAGTCTGAAATTTTATTTAACCGGATGTGAGATTTTAACTCCATATGATGGAGAATTAAATTACAAACACGTAGGAAGAAACGGTAGGTCAAACGGATAAACGGATTGAAAGATACGAAAGTCCTCGTGTCAAAAACGGCAAAATGGAAGAAGCTGATGCAGAGTCCACCGTAACTTACAGTGGTACCGTAAGTTACGGTGGGGATTAAAAATGTTACGGCGGTTAGCTCCTGCTTTACGGTGGAGTGTTTTCAAATTAGGGCTCCGTAATTTACGGTGGACCCTGATCAAAAATGTATTTTGATTAGTTTTGTTTCCCGGACTCGTTTAGATACATATTAAATCCCGTATAACTAAAACATTTCATGTTTTTATGAAATGTAGGTACTTTTGGATGCCGGCAGACGATCAAGCTCAGCGAAGAACCGAACACGATAAAGATACACGCTTCCGCACTTTGTAACGTTGTAAATTTTAAACAACGAATTCGATCACGTTTTGTTGAATAACTTATAATTTGTAAAAGTTTTAACAAACCCGCATTTTTGATGTATATGTAATCATTAATCACATGATTATTTTCGCAAAATATACGTTAAACCTAGATTTATAACAACGGGTGTTACATTCATCTTAGAGATATAGATATTGCACTTAAAGGTTGCTGGAGAGTCGGAGGATGATGTGTAATTAAAGGAGCAAGTAAATGACCCATTTTGATTCCAATTGAAGTTGCCGACTGATGGAGAGCCTGTGCAGGAGATCAATCGAAGATATATGTCTGAGAATTGTGTGCCAAATCGATGAAGATCTTCAATTGGGGAGAAGTTAATTACGATTCCAATTGAGTTGCCGACTGATGGAGAGCCTGATGGCGAGCCTGTGCAGGAGATCAATCGAAGATATATGTCTGAGAGTTGTGTGCCTAATCGATGAAGATCTTCAATTGGGGAGAAGTTAATTATGGATTGGAGAGCATATATTGAGAGGCGAAGGATGAATATCACGAACTCCAAAGTCCCCACAAACGCCAGTTAAACAACCCTTTCACTTCCGGAAGTCCTCTTCTCGCCGTTGCATCCGTCTCCGGCGACTCCTCCACTACCTCATGTTTTTCCTTTGCACATTCTTCAACTAATGAGACGTCGTACGGAGGCGAAACCGAAACCTCTGGCGGATGATTTAAAGCTTTTCCGGCGAACCTCCGATGACTCGCCTTCTCTTTCTTCTGGTTAGGTTTACGGCCGCGGCAGTTAACCTGTTCACTACTGGTAAGGTTTTCTTCAAATGCTTCAATTACTTGATGAATTAACTCTCAGTTAACAAACGTGTCCCACCGGAACCAGTAGTTCATGTAACAATCGAAGCAATCACAGTCGAATACCGGAGATTTGTGTGCGGCCGGTGCTTTCTTCTTATTGTTATTATCAGATAATCTAGGGTTTGTGGAATTATTTTTGACACAAATGATTAAAGTAATGTAACTATTAATTTGCATTAGGGATAAGTTATTTTTGACACTTAGATTAGTTTAGTTAAACCATAAGGTTAACCGAAATTATGGTTCATGTATGGTTATGGTGTGTGGGCGCATGGCGTAATCGCATTAACCAAACAAATTATACATAACAAACTTACATAAATTTTAACTATTCTGATTAGGTTTTCATAAGAAATAACAAACTTATTTCCTTAGTTAACCATTTAAAATGAATAAATCATTTAGTAATAAAACAGAGTTATAAACTAAAATACTAAATTTATCAACAATAATACGTACAACTTTTATAACAAGTTAAACTCTATTCAATTTATGACATTCTAAAACTAAATTAAATATACAGAAAAAAAACAACTTTGAAGTATTTATACATATAAATGTATTATATGGGCCTTCTTCCCCTCTACTCAACAACTTTGAAGTACTTCTTAGCCTTTGATTACCTGGTCATGATTCATAGATTAGAAAAAATATAAGCCAAGAAGATCTCAACCATCAAAATACGATCCAAGGGCTAAAAAGTGGTTCCTAATTATGCAATGGTTATCATTTGAACCTTATTCCATGAGACTTGAGGTAAGATGCAAGGAGCATTCTTTTGAGTTTTAAACCATCTGTAATTAAGTTCATTATTTAATCATTATTGTTGCAATTATTAGGTATTATAGATAATAATACCCCATGAAATTACCTTTTAGTAATTTTCGATTCTAATTGGTTAGCATCTTTTAAGTTTTAAAACCATTTATAGTTATAATTAAATTCATAATAACGTTGATTAAGTTTTTTTTATATTTAATTATTATTATTATTATTATTATTATTATTATTTTTATTTCATATGATGTTCATCAACTATGTGAAAAAATTGCAAAAAAGGTTGTAACCTTATTTGTATGATGTTTAGCAATTACTAAACCAAATAATAATGACTTAATTATAAAATTCAATCAAGTAATCGGTTACGGAGAACTTGAAACGGAAAAGCAATGTAAATATGAGGAAGGTGATGATGTTCAACTAAGTCAAATGATTTAATTCTTTATCAAGTATTTAACAATACTTAATTTATAAAGTTATCAATTTAATTGTATTTATGAATTTATACTCATGTAGAAAGACTAATTTGTCCCTTTACTAACTTCATTGAGTTGTTGTACTATAAGCATAATATGTTGCAATTATTTAAATTTGGTTGGAACCCTTGTGAAATGCTTTATACGATAGTATAGATAAACGCAATCAATTTAAATCTTGTGCGCGGGTTGAAAACATCCGAGCCCTTAAAGTTTGCTGCCCAATCATGTCAAACAATACCTCCTCAAATATTTCCTCTTCATCTATATTGCCTATATATAGTATCAATTAAATCACACAAAAGCATCATATGTTTACAAAAATAGTAAAGTAGAAATTAAAAAAGGAAATACCAATAGGCCAAATAAATGTCTATCTCCATATGAATAACTTTTCTCGTACCCACCATTTTACACCTCCATATACATGAAGCTGCAAAAAAGGAAAAAAGACTATATATTTATGAACAATTAAACAATACATTGGTAAATGGTTCCAGATGCTATAGTCATGCAAGGGTACCTTGATGAAGTATGAAGTGTCTGTCTTTTTGTATCCAATAACCTGTGTGTATACTTTATATGTAATATAAAATCATAATTTGAAAAAAAAAACCACTAAATCACCACAAACATAATAAAACATCAATATAAACTCATAGATTATGTAAAAGGAAACTGTTATCCCATTTGAATATTTTAAGAAACAAACCAAAGTTTTTTCGAATAAATGATGAAATGGGTATAAAAGAACACACCTTTCCACCAAGATAAATAAATTTCATATCAACCTATCTCTTTCTTATCTATTTCTTTTCGACTCTAACTCGCACAATAGTAGACAAAGGAGTTGATGTTGAGTGAAATGGTGAATTTATAGCAATGATAGGAGATTCCTTAATCGATCAAATTTATTACATATTGATTGAAATTGGACCTTTGGAGTGCTTTTGCGGTTTATCCCATTAGGTTTCGTTTATTAATTGCATTTAAGTACCGAACTTATTATTGTATTATTATAATTAATTGTGATTATATTCTCATTTAATTATTTTTTTATTTTTTAATATTAATGTAGAAAGACCATTTCACCCCTTACTAACATCATTAAGTTGTTGTACCATAAGTATAAAAGATTGTAATTACTTAAATTTGGTTGGTATCCTTATGAAATGCTTTATAATATAGTATATATTGATTGAAATTGGACCTTTGGAGTGCTTTTGCGGTTTATCCCAATAGGTTTCGTTTATTTATTGCATTTAAGTACCGAACTTATTATTGTATTATTATAATTAATTGTGATTATATTCTCATTTAATTATTTTTTATTTTTTAATATTAATGTAGAAAGACCATTTCACCCCTTACTAACATCATTAAGTTGTTGTACCATAAGTATAAAAGATTGTAATTACTTAAATTTGGTTGGTATCCTTATGAAATGCTTTATAATATAGTATAGATAGATAGATATAGATATAGATAATTATTTTTTTATTTTTTAATATTAATGTAGAAAGACCATTTCACCCCTTACTAACATCATTAAGTTGTTGTACCATAAGTATAAAAGATTGTAATTACTTAAATTTGGTTGGTATCCTTATGAAATGCTTTATAATATAGTATAGATTAGGTTCTAGCATTAATGTACTGTACTATATGTTAATATGGTGTTTCATGCATTGCTTTGTTGCAAATTGTGTTGTTTTATTTGTAAATTATTATTATTATTTATAATAATCTAATTAATTTAGCCAAAATCTTGTTAATAATATATTAGAATATATATATATATATATATATATATATATAGTTATTTTAATACTTTTATTATTTTAATATTATAATAATTCCTTTTTTTACTGTTTAACTTTAATTTAATGATTTTTTAGTATCACGGGGTGGGATAAGCTTGGTGTCAACCGGTACTGGTATCGAAAATACCGGTACGGTCTTGTTTGGTATCGGTACAAATAGTAATTTTAATATTTTAATAATATATATAGTTTTTTAAATATTTTTATTATTTTAATATTATAATAATAATTCTTTTCTTTACTTTTTAACTTTAATTTAATGATATTTTTATGATACTTATGATCTTTCGGTTTAAATTTTATCTTAATCTATTAAATTCTGATACTAATATCATGGATAAGTTCTTAATATTTGATATCATTTGGATCCCTTTACCTATTTTTTTTATTATATGTTTTCTTTGAAAATATATTGTTGTGTTTTTATTACGAATTATATTTGAGCTACTTTTAATATATTAGTTACTTCGAAATTTAAATTTATGGTTACCTTGTCAAAGATCATTTTATAGAATAATCATAAGTTTGGAATAATTATCTTTAAACCAATTATTAAAAAAAATTAAGATCAAAGTTAACTTTAAACTAATCTACCTTTATCTATAATATATTATTTAGTATAATGTGTTATTGATTGATATTAATTTTAATGATTATTGATATATAATTATTTTATTTTATTTTTTATCTTATCTCTTATTTATTTAATGTAAATTAAATGCAATTAATAAGATTTTTATAGGATGATGCATTTAAAACAACCATAAATTTTGGTTTTAAAATAGAACATATAACTAAACTTTAGAATATATATAGATTAAGATATTATTAATATGGCATATGAAGAGTCCAAGTTAATTGATTAAATTTATTATGAGTTAATTGAATTAAATTATAGAATTAAATAAAAGTTTTAAGAAAATGACACTAATTATCTTCATAAATTAATTTTAAGTAACTCTTAAGTTCTTGTAAATAATGCATTCAATTGAATACATTAATTGATTAAATTATAATAGTATGTATAAATATAAAAAATAGATTGTCCAAAACTTTAAGACAATTTAGGGTCATTTTAGTGATTTCGGCCCTTTTGTATCTTATAATTAAGATGTCAAGTGAAGAGTCTAAAGTAATTGTTATTCTAAATAAATTTATGCATAACAAAATATCTATATTTCTATGATCGTTTTGTTTCCTCTTCTTCTGTTTCAAGAATCACAATGATGTAATGATTAATAAATTGAAACCGAAATTCAATTGAAAACATAATTAATGAGAGTAAAATCAAATTATTAGCCTTAATCATAACAATTATTGTTTAGATTGGGTATCAAAATCTATTACTTCTCCAAATATTTGTGTTTTATTCACAACCATCACTCAATTGATTTCCCATCCGATTTCCCTCACCAAGATACAACTAAAGATGCAACAACCATAAACCGTATTTTGGTTTCACTGCAGAAGTATAAAACGTTGAAGTTTGTGGCCTTTGCTCAGTTGCGAATTTATTTAGAAAGGTCACCGCCTCCATCGATGTTCGTCGCTCGCTGCCATGACACCAACTTTGCCTTGCTGCTACTACCGACCGCCGACAACTCCATCCTACATCACCATCAAACCACCTACGACCACTCTCGTTCCCTTTTCTTTTTTTCTCTTTCTATTTATCTTTGTTTGGCAGATAGATTTTTCTTTCAATGTGAATAATCTCAAGTTTCTATATGTGTATGTATAAACATTGTATGTATGTGTGTATTATTTATTTAATTATATGTAAAAAGAGTCGGGTAAGTCTTTGGCCACAAAACGTGGCCAATCAACAGATGAACAAATGGTGAGTCACAAATACTACTTTCAAATACTACTACAAGTATACTCAAATGGCAATAAAGGCCCCATCAATTTTATTTCTCATATGTATAAATTGTATATAAAAAGAATAATACAATATTTACTTTCAACAAATGTGGCTAACTCCTGCTCGTTACTTCCCCATGAGGACCTTACATTTACACTATATTGCCTCAAGTTCACTTATGAGACAAAACAATCATAAGTTTCTATTATAATATTTTTGCCACAAAATTTTGTAAGTTTATAGCAATAACAAATAACGTAATCAAGTTCATAATAACATAAGTATAATACTGCATTTCGGAAGAATTCTAACAAACTTTAAGTAGTTACAACATTTTATGTTTATTGTATAACAACTTAATGAAATTAATAAGGAGACAAAATGGTCTTTCCGCATAAATATTATAAAAACTTAAATAAATAAATATTTAATCACAATTAATTAGGTGGTGAATCACAATTAATGGATAGCATTAACATCTTATGGTGTTATAAAAACTAAAATGATTTTGGTGTTTAGCTTTATGGAATGTCTAATGTCTCATAATAACTTATTACATTTACTTGTAGTAAGAAAAAAAATCCTCTACAAATACGTTGTGATGTGTTATACCATATTCGTACCAATTAAGTTTAAACTATAAATTGTTTAACACACAAAAGATGTTATAAAATGAATTTTATAATATAAAAATATCTATTACTAATATTTTTATAATTGATGATTAATAAAAAAAACATGTGATGATATTATGAGGTCAAATTAACTTTAAAATGACCATAAAAGTTACCTCTGTAGCTGTTAACAATTACTCTGTCGTGAAGCGTGAGTGCTTGGTTATTTTTTTTGGACGGTAATAATGGTGTTTGGATTTGATTTTTTAACAAAATAGATGTAAGGGAATTCGTGAGGTATTTGAGATCGTCTTGCTAAAATGTTTAATCGAGGCTAGCTCACATGCAGGCAAACCAAAATTGGAGCTCATTTAGTAAATGAGTTTGAGCCTAAGCTAGCCTAAATTGGAGCTGATACACCGAGCTTTATTAGGTTTTCTAGCCTAAACGAGCCAATTATCTACATTATTATATAGATAATAATAATAATGATAAAAATAACTTAATATATATATTATGATATGTATATAAATCTAGATTTATAATTATATATATATTAGTAATTATATAAATAAAATAACTAAAATAATGTAAACTAAATGAGTCATGCCTGACTCGAGCTTGGGCTTAAAAATTACTTAGAAGCTGAGTTCGAGCTTTACAATAAGCTCGAGCTTAAGCTCTCATGTGATAAACGAGGTGAGATCAGTCTTCCTTTTTTTATTCTCATTACGCACATAATCTACACTTTTTCCTTATAAAAGTGTCATTTTTATATTAATTCTTATACAGATAATAATAATAATAATGATAAAAATAACTTAATATATATATTATGCTATGTATATAAATCTAGATTTATAATTATATATATATATATATATATATATATTAGTAATTATATAAATAAAATAACTAAAATAATGTAAAATAAATGAGTCATGCCTGACTCGAGCTTGGGCTTAAAAATTACTTAGAAACTGAGTTCGAGCTTTACAATAAGCTCGAGCTTAAGCTCTCATGTGATAAACGAGGTGAGACCAGGCTTCCTTTTTTTATTCTCATTACGCACATAATCTACACTTTTTCCTTATAAAAGTGTCATTTTTATATTAATTCTTTAAATGATCAAAATTTGAAAAATATTCATACATTTGAAGCATAAATCAGAGTAAAATTGTATAAAAATAGGTTACCCACTTATTTACTTAATTACCGAAAACCCACAGAAAGCTTAGTGAATGTCCAACTTGAAAAAATCTAACGTTTTGAGTTCCTAATGTGACTAGGTTGTTGCTTCCTACCAAACGAACAACCCACAAACACCACATACACACCGCAAACTCCAACAACAACTACGAGGCAACAAAACAGACATACCCGCCGCAACGTGCGGGCTTTTCCACTATACCTTATTAAGCAAACTAGGTTTTCTACCCTTATGGTAATTTTACATTGTGTACACATCCTCAAGCAACATGTACAAGAGCGCCAAACTATTTTAGAGGGGGTAAACTTGCGCATTGTCTAAAATTTTAAGACACTTTAGGGGCATTTTAATGATTTTGGCACCTTTTATAACCTATAATGTTAAGGTGAAAAGTCTAAATAATTGTTATAACCTATGCATTGTAAAATTGATTAATTGATTAAATTTATTACATCACCGGCTCTTCAATTCACCTCGCCGCCCCCTTCAAATCAACACCCCTTCACCGATCAATATTTGTGTCAGCACCACTGACTCATGTTCTTCACTCCCAAACACGGGGGTATAGGTTTTTACGAAAACCTAAACAACTATGGTGAGCGGTTGTTAATGATGTGTAGAATGATGACCTAGAGTTAATAAGAAAGGCATGTTTAACACTTCTACGAATAGGAATATGTATAAAAGATGCTAATGATTTTGTATGATTGCAAATGTTGATGATGATAGATGACATGATGCCCATAGATAAAGTGCATGATTTCCGTGTTAGGAGGTGATGAATCTTGTGATTTTGAACCTGTTTTAGGAAGGATGAAAACATGAGTTGAACAATAGATCTTGAATGGTGGAAGTATGTGTTAAATGATGGATGAAAAGATCTGATTGTACGTGAATAAAATGATATTATAGAGAGAGAGAGGACGAGGGCGGGGGTAGGTTTTTTTATATATTACGATATTTTATTCTTTGTTTTTAAAACTTTTTATTTGATAAAAAATAAAACGACACATATGCCCCTCATTTAACGAAAAAAATGGATGTGGTTAACAAAGTGCACAAAAAAGTCAAGATTAGGAAAACATGAGGACCCAGATGCGGAAAAAAACCTTTTAGACGAAATTCGAAAAAGTGATCAAAACTCAGGGATGAAAATGATATTTTACTCCATACATATAAAAATTACCAGTAATCTTTGTAGTAAAAAGCAAAAAATGATTAAATAAACTAACAGATTTTCCAATATTATCATCAAACCTTTAATCCTTCTTTCTACTGACTAGTTGGAAACCCGCACGATGCAGCGGCGGCGGAAATTTACAACATGATACTCATTTTTATTACTTTATCAATCCTTTCGTGATATATCATATAGTACGTCTATTAGTTTATTTATCCGTAACATCGGTATGATCCACCTATCTCGTGAGCGTTACATATCTCAATCAAATAACCACCAAAACACAAAGTCAAACTCATGAAAACACTAAGAGAAGAAAGGTTATTAGTCTATACACTCATATGAGAGTAAAATATGGATGCATGTGAAAGATGAAAGAAAGAATTAAATAGGTGTGTCGGATGATGTAAGAAAAGATAGAAAGGTAAAAAAAATTGTTTCATCCTATCAATACAAGTAAATATGTTCATGAGCCAGTTGAGTCAATATTAACTAACTAATGCCAGCTTGTGCCGTTCAAAAAAAAAAAAAAAAAAAAACTAATGCCAGCTTGGCAATCTAACCGTCCAACATTAATGGTTTAGCAACTCAAATCATTTTTTTTTTTTCAAATTATTAATTTGTGTTAGTACTATGAGAATCTAACCGTTTCACTACATATAGAAAATATAAACATATAAATAATTGATGTTAATCAACAAATTTGGTTTATATATAGTGATTGTTCCAAGTTCCAAACTGAGCTATTAAAAACCGTCAAGCTGTTTCTGTTTGATCAGTCGATACAATTTATAAATGTATCTAAGGCTATAGGGTGTGGTCATGACCCTCCACATTAGCATCATGTCACCCACTTCTAGTTCGTCATCCAAAACCAATACTCTAAGGGTGTGGTCATGACCCAAACCACTAATCTCTTATTTTAATTTATTTTTGTGAAAAGAAAAATGAAATATTTAAAAAGGAAAGGAGGCCTATGGTTGTCATGGTTTAACCCATGCAAACCATGGTGGATGAGGCAAGGGGGTGGTGTAGCAATCCATTAATGGTCCTACGTGGCAAGTGATAACCCAACCCATGCCCCCACACTCTTCAGCCTTAGGCTATAGGGCGTGGTCATGACCCTAATGGTCATCATGACCCTTCACATCAGCGTCATGTCACCCACTTCTAATCCATCATCTAAAACCACAACTCTAAGGGTGTGGTCATAAACCAAACCACTATTCTCTTATTTTAATTTATTTTTGTGAAAGGAAAAAATGAATAAGGAAAGGAGGTCCATGGTTGTCATGGTTTAATCCATGCGAACCATGGTGGGTGAGGCAAAGGGGTGGTGTAGCAATCCATTAATGGTCCTACGTGGCAATTGATGACCCAACCCATGCCCCCCACACCCTTCATCAATTTAGATATGATCAATTTATAAATTCTCTTGTAATAGATTTCTAACTGATGTTATGATCATTATAAATTCTCTTGTAATAGATTTCTAACTGATGTTATAATCATTTATAAATTATCTTATAGATTTCTAACTGATGTTATGATCATTTATAAATTCTCTTGTAATAGATTTCTAACTGATGTTATGATCATTTATAAATTCTCTTGTAATAGATTTCTAACTGATGTTATGATCATTTATAAATTCTCTTGTAATAGATTTCTAACTGATGTCATGATCATTTATGAATTCTCTTGTAATAGATTTCTAACTGTCAGCAGAATTCCCAAATTAGTTAACTTTAGATCACAATTCAACTACCACCAAAGCAAACCAATGTCAACAAGATCAATTTATATATTCTATGAACAATTTATAAATACTCTTGTAATACTTTTTCTTATTGGTGTAAGCTCTTACACAATTCAGCAAAATGTCTAATTTAACAAGATTTTATCACAACTGATCAACCCAAATTAGTTGACTTTAGATCACAATCCATATGACAATTAACAACCAAAATACAGCAAAACAACACATACTAAAATTCAAGTAAAATGCATAATATCAAGCATTAAAATTCAAGAAAATGCATAATAATCAAGCATCAAAAGTAAAAACTCAAGAAAAATGCATAATAATCAAGCATCAAGTAAAAAAAATACGTTGAGTAATTCAAGAAAAATGCATAACAATCAAGCATCAAAAGTAAAAACAATACGCATCAAAAGTAAAAAAATACGTTGAGTAAAAAAATACGTCAAAAGTAAAAAAATACGTTGAGATATGTTCCAAGAGAAAGGCCCAATCAGAAGAAAAACACGAAGGGCAAAACTCCGAGAAATGGAAACGAACTTTAAAGTATTCTCAACTTTTAGCAACTAGCTTCATTTACTATTCTCAACTTTTAAGAACATGTGTAGTGGTAAATTGTTATAATGCCCCCATCATGGGGCATTATCCGACACGTGTCATCCCAATCAGCATTGGGCATCATAGCATAAAGTGGTGTAGTGGGAATAATGCCTGATAATGCCCCTTCCAATCATTAAAAAAAAAAAAAAAGCAAACTATTTTCTCATTGGTGGGTCAAACCCAGTCAAAAATTCCTTCTTCCAATTTAGGCGTTTTAATTATAATGCCCAAGCAAAATTTTTTCCCCCATAATGCCCTATGTAATGGGAGAGTGGGCGTTTTTTTATTATAATGCCCCCATAATGGCCCACTACACATGGTCTAACAACCAGCTTCACTTTAATTGATTTCGCCAATAAATATGAAATGATGTGGCAATGGTTGATGTCATTTTAACAAAGATGGCACGTCAACAACTTTTGTAAATCATGCAATCAGCAAAAGAAATAATATGCTACCAGTTGAACAAAAGAAGTTTAAATAGTAAAGGTTTGAAAAATATTGTAAAAGACAAAAAGGTTTGATTTGTAAAGAAAACCAAAACAAAAATAAGAAGACAAAAAGGTTTAAATTGTAAAGAAAACCAAAACAAAAATAGGTTTCAATTGTGTTATAAAATAAAACCAAAACAAAAAGGTTTGAATTGTATTATTGTGAAACTTAAGAGGAGGGATACATTCAGTAAAAATGAAAGGAAGGGCCGGGCCTGAACCAACATCATCCAAATACTAATCCAAATACTAGTCCAAAAGTGTGTTTTGAGTGTGTATTCAAAGAGGGGCCTGAACCACTTAGGGGTTAGCAAGTTTAGGCCCGGACCAAAAATAACCGAGAACCGAACTGAAAATATACCCAACCCGACCCGAACCCAAGTACCTAGGTATTTAGATCGATTCTAGTTTTTCATATAAAACCGGGTTGGGTCGGTTCTCGGTTCTTTTCATGGTGAAACCCGACTTGGACCTATGGACCAAACTAAAGTGCTACTTAAAAAAGACCGGGCCATAGCCTAGTAGCGATTCGGGCTTGAATCCCTAAAATATATGACATACAACGGCCGCGTGATGCTCCCACAGATACATTCATATAGAGAAAGAAATCATCTGCGTTGAATTTGCAATCAACTTCTTGGCTGCTATTGTGAATTACTCAATACTTTTTGAATGCTTGGATGTTTGAGTTATGAATTTTTATTTAGAAGGCTTTATCTACGTTCGACAATGCAATTCATCAAAAACAACAACCTTTGGTAATATGTTTTGTCAAATTTTTCACTCGGACACTTTATCGAACACTTGGTGTGCAAAGAGATTAATCATGGATAATAAACATTAGATTGAAGCATAAACACCCCATCAAGCATGAAATATTTGCAAATTCATATAAACTATTATAAAACTACTTAATATAGAACAAACATATTATACTTGCATGATCAAATTAATTCAAATTAGGCATGAATATCAATAACATTTGAATGAAAATTAACCAAGAAATAACTCACCACCATTAATGGATTGAAATAGAAATATAGATTGAAATGTATATAAGGCCGAAATCAAGGAGAATGTTGTGTTTCTTCATCACTGGATGGTTTCTGAATGTACAATAGTCTTCCCAAGTTCATAACAAAACATGCTTAAAAATGAAATAAGTCGGGTCGGTTCTTATACTTACTACCCTTCAAACCTGATTACATACAAATCCGGAACCGACCCAATATTTAGGGTAGTGAATCGGTTATGTATTTTATGTTTGATCGGTTCTCGGATCGGGTCGGGTAGGGTCGCATTTTGCGTTTTGCTCACCCCTAGAAACACTAGTCCAAAAGTGTGCTTTGAGTGCGTATTCAATGAGGGGCCTGAACCAACATTGTCTTCTTCTTCGGAGGGTCGTTATCTGGAACTGTGTTTTTTCTCTTTCTCCTTTTCTTACTTCTTCGGAGGGTTGTTATCTTTTTTTTTCTTTCTACTTTTCTTAGGACGGCAACTACGAATAACAAACAACAAACCATGAGGAATGGTTTTACATGGTATAACTGCAGAACTATATAAATAACAAATAACAAACCACAAGGAATGATTTTACATGGGATAGGAGGATAAAAAAACATGTTTTAAAAACGATGCAAAGGTATGAATGGAAGGGATAGACCTTATAGTTACATTTTTCTCCATCTCCATGCTTCCGACCTCCAGAAAACAAAAGAATAAAAGACAAAACCACAAAACTTAGGCACATAAAAAGCATTATGCATATTAAGTGTTGGTGTTAACTTAAGAATTATGTACATAAAGAGTTGGTGTTAACTTAAGAACTTAAGAATTATGTATATTAAGTGTTGGTGTTAACTAATACCTACAGAAAACAGAAATAACGATATCAAGAAATAAAACTATTTAATAATGCCTACGAAAACAAGAAATAAAAGAAAACATAAATAAAGATTTCAAGAAATAATACTATTTAATAGGAGTAGGATCAAATACAAACCACATTTCGCATACAAACTGTAAGAACCATTTAAAAAGTGTCACGTGGCATCCAACTAATTATAGAGAAATGTTAAAATAATATCCTAAATAATATCAATTATATTGAATTCCCTATAAGGAATGGGATCAAATACAAACACTTATGATTGTAAGAACCGTAAGAACCAACACATAATTTACAAGTGTCCCTCAATAAAAAATTAGTTTAGGGTAATTTAGACCTTTTCACCATATTCATTTATAACTAATTAAAAATAATTATTAAAACATCCCTAAATCCATGCAAGTTTAATTCAAATTAAAGTTTGAAATTTTTAACATATTCATGATCTAGTAACTCTCAATGATCTAACCAACCTGTAGGAACCACCACAAAAAAGATAATCTGCACAACACTATATAATTAGCATAACATCCTTAATCGTTCTCCATTATAAGCACATCAGATGTGCTGATTATATCTACTTTTGGTGTTTGTTTGTATTATATTGTAATTAACACATAATCAGCACAATTATAAACAACTTTTGGTAACTTTTTTAAAAGTTACTTTTATAAATAAAAAAATGTATAGCAATATGGTACTCATATTAAAGATAAAAAATACTTGATTTTATGATATATATATTTTTAAATAATCAAGTATAGAAAAGTTATTTTAGTTTAAAAAACCTTGGTGGAATTTGTATTTAATTGAAAATGGTTAAATGACTAGCAATTTTATGAAATTACCCCTAACTTGTTAGTACTAATTTTTAATTATAAGGGTTTTATTTATAATTAACCCCAACCCTTGATTTAAACTATCAATGGTTCAGATATGTTCTTACGGTTCTTAGAGTTAGCAGTGTTTGTACAGGATCTCAACCCTTCCCTATAAATATGCTAACAAGCAATTAATTCTTTATTTGGATCTTCCTTTTGGTTTCAATGTGCATATTAAGAAAAGTGCTGATATCATTCAGATATGTGCTAAAATCAATTATCTTGACTAATTTTCATGTGTTAATATAATTCAAAAGTGCTACTTTTATGTATGTATTGTTTTGTGCTAATTTAACTTTTTTTAAGTGCTAGGATCTGTTCTTACGGTTTGTAGGATAAATATGGTTTGTACCGAAACCAACCCCCAATTTAATAATGCCTTTAGAAAACAAGAAATAAAGATTTCAAGAAATAAAACTATTTAGTAATACCTACACCTACAGAAAACAAGAAATAAAACCATTTAGTAATACCTACAGAAAACAAAAAGAATAAACGACAAAACCACAATGCTTAGGCACATAAAAAGCATTATGCATATTAAGTGTTAGTGTTAACTTAAGAAATAAAGATTTCAAGAAATAAAACTATTTAGTAAAAGAAATAAAACTATTTAGTAAACATTGTAGGAAACACTATAAACTAGATAAAAATTTGTTTTCATAAATGAACCTTACATTTAAATACATTCTCATATACTTCTTCTTCACACCTTCCTTTTGCTCTATATCTGGCTCTAGAAGCAACTCAAGAACTCCTTTAACAATCAAATGTTGTAGAACATGTAATACTGATACTTTTGTACACTTACGTCCATCAATATGTAAAGGTACCTCATCTTCGTTCTCTTCGCAATCATGCACATCCATATCTAAAGGCACCTCACATTCGATCTCGTCGCGATCCTGTTCATCCATATCTGAAGGCACTTCACCATCCTTCTTTTCACGATCCTACCTGATAGGTGAGGCTTTTTTCCGCCTCTGGTCGGCATTACAGCAATAACATCGAGATTATTCAGTGTTGCATTAATCACCTCCTGTTGGTGTGGTAGGTATCCAGAATGTTTAAACGTATTCGTAATTATTTCCTGAGATGAACCAAGAAACAATTATCACGCAAAAACATAGCTATATGTCAAGACAGACGTGCGTGAAACTCAGGACAATATGGTAGCACTGAACTCGAACCACATACCTTTCTTAGATTTCCGTACCACATACCTTTAAATAGTCGGTCCAATCGAAATTCCGTCTCCAGTGTTCGTCATTTGAACCATCAATTAATTTGACATCCTTAAGTGGTTGTGTTGGTTTGGATATTTTAAAAGAAAAAGACTTAAGGGATTCTTCAAGCAGTTTAAGATGCTCATCCAGGTAAGATACATCATCCTTATTTGGACGAGGGCATTTCCTATCAAAGTATTCCTCAAGCTTTTTGATATAATAACCAAACATGGCGCTATGATTAAAGCAATTAAACAAATATCAGGTAACAGGTTTGGTAATGTTGTCAATTTGGATGCAACTAAAGGAGAGACAAAATTTGTGGCATTATGTTCTCATTTTATAAATGACTTTAATAAAAACTAGTGTGGCATTATGTTCTCATTTTATAAATGACTTTAATAAAAACTAGAGGTGACATGATGCATGGATTGGGTATAAACTTAGAGTTACTTTCAACCCATTTGAGACAAAACACAACCCAAGTCAACCCATTCATAGGTAAATGGGTAAAATTGCCACCTCTAAATTCAATCAAACATGATGTGTAGGTCCCTCTCGAGGATGAGATAAAACCTTATCCTTGTTATATCAAACACACTAGCGAGTGCGGAATCCAAGCTAGCATGCAACCGAGACTTTATACGAGAACAAGCACAAACACAAACACGCAAGATTCACCGATTAACACCACTTGTATTAATACGAATGAAGGGTCCGGTTACAAGCTCAATGTTTACAGAAGTATTCTATAAACTCTCAAAGTGTGTGTGTGTGCTCCTGTCTCTCTCTGTCTCTGTCTAGTGTCTCATATCTTGAAGTGAACACAACACACGGGTATTTATACCCGACACAGCAGGTCTGGTCGAAGGATCAGACAGATTGATCGAAAGATCATCTGTCGACCAGAAAGCCCATCGAAAGATCACATACACCACGAAGGATGATATCCTTCGTGGTCTATCCTTCGAGGTCTATCCTTCGAGCTCATCATCGAAGGATATAAAACAATCCTTCGATGACACATCCTTCGACACAGCCAGCTTACAACATTTCTCTAACTGTTTGGTCAAGTCAAACCAGGAGGATGGTTGACTTGGTCAAACTCACATCAACCTTACATTAAAGACATCGTTTTGTATCATGACGAAATACAGACAAAGTACAGACACAAGTGCACCAACAAACTCCCCCTTGGCTGTAGCTTTGTCTCGATCTTCGTGTCTTCAAGTCTTCAAGGCCGAGTCGAACCGAGCCGAGTCGCGTCCACACAAAGTGCATCAACAAACTCCCCCTTGGACGCTACTCGTGATGGTTCGTCTTCTGTCACATTCATGTCGGAGGATCTTCAAAGTCTTCACGCGTCATAAGTAGAAAGTGTATCAACAAACTCCCCATTTAACTTAGGAAGTGTGTCAATAAACTCCCCCTTAGATTGAACTCTCCATTGAGTCATCCTCGTGAATCTTTTGACTTGTCAAATCTTCAGATCCTTGTGGTGTTGATGAAGGGACAGCGGCAACTCGATCATTTTATCCTTTGAGTGCCTCCACTTCGTGTCTTCATTCCAAACCTTTTTCATCGAACATGTTCTCCTCGCCTTTAGCATCTGCACATGCAAGAAAGCTAAACGCATAATGAGAACAACCGCTTGGAATATAGATAACATTTAAACTAACGACACATATGAGATCAAATCTCAATCAAACACCAACCGACAGCAGTTTGAAAGTTTAGAAAAATATTCATTTTAATCCTTTAACTTTCAAAACTCGTTAACTTCGACTGTTTATGAAGATGCAATTGTTTTCCAGCTTACGATCAGGATTTTGGGAAGGATAGACTCGAGTTCCAACATCAGTCAATCAAAAAATAGACTAGAAGCAAAATCTTTTTGGATTTTATAAAGTTTATATTAAAACACACCTAAATTTTTTTTTTTTTTTGAAATTTTCATTTTTCAAATGTAAAGATGGAAAGCAATAAAGAAATATATGCAAAGATGCATAAACAGGAAACATTAAATAAATATTTACAGACATTCTTTTTGCGAGTTTCGAGGGTAAGAGAATCATATCAGTGTACGGTCATGCCAAAACGCTCTTGTTGTTCTTTTAGTTAACATTAAGATAAGCATCCTATAACGATTATCGGTATTGTTGTCCACATAAGCTCAACTTATCAGATGTAATCATGGCAAGGGGATACGTTAAGGTATAATTTATACTTACCGACCGGTGTTCATCCACATCACGACACATTCCCGTATCAAGGTATGCACGAGGATTCATCTTACCGGTGAGTATACCGATTATCATCTGTTTGACCGTATATGATGTGAGATACTCACTTATTTTGATTGAAAACAAGCCCTATGTGATAGAATCACTTATTGATGAGGAACTTGATTTTCAGATGCATGAGGGCACAGGAGCAAGTCCGTGAACAGGTCAGTACTTTCGTACAGCAGAGAGACGAACTTGACTCCCGGAAGAATGTGATATTTAATCACTTATTGGTTTGGACATGTGATTGTTGATCACTTATTGAGGTCGTATGCAGTATGTACACGTATGTATAGTATCATGGAAGATCTAGACTTGCGTCCCCGTTATTTTTCGGTAAAAGATACAACCATGATACCCAGATGATAAGCAGCATAAAGACCGAATATCTCAGAACCTCGGTAATCTCTCAAACGAAATTTCGGTACTAAGACCATATGCCAATGAATGGTTCCCACCCAGTCTTCAGTCGATTTAAGTTTATATCACCCTGCACACTTTAAAATGATTGTGAGCCAACCGATACATCTTATATAGAGCTGCTTATCGTTTTTCATTTAAGGTTTAAAGAGGTTTAGACAGACCACTGATGTACTATCATATTCTCTTTTGCTCGCCAGGAAACTCATTTTTGCTTTTCTATTGTTTTTGTGTTTTTGAAATTTTTCAATGTTTTTGGATTTTCAGATTTTGGATTACTCCCCCTAAAAACAACAAACTAAAATAAATTTAAAACACAAAGGTATTTACAAAAATGACTTTCCGATGTTGGTTAACTCATGTTTTACCTCAATGCCATTTACCAAAATTAAGTTTTAATCAGAAATGATGTATCGAATTTTGGAAAAATCAGTTGGCATGTCGGTAAGCGGTGCGGACCATGACAGCATTGTCTGGCCAAAGAGTGCTGAACGAGATAATATTTCACAAAGCAGCTTAAATATCGACAAGTATAGGAGAGATTAGAAATTTAAAACCGTATCCTGCAACTGCATCGTGCATTGCAAGGAATCTGAGTGCTCTCCCAAACTGAATATCCACCCGGTGTGGATTTCAAGGTCGATTTGTAGCTACTGAAATCCCTTCACAGCAACAAGATCATAAACCTCCGGGTCCGGCTGGTCTTCCACATTGCACCAGCGAAGGTAGGTCTTTGTCTTTCTCTTTCAGAAGTAGTGTGCGGTTGTTCAATCCATGCCAAGGCATCCGCACACCTGGATGGTTTGTTCAACAAACATATTTTCTTCAATCACACCACGAAGAAATGTACACCGCACGTTCATCTTGTAGATTGTTGAACTTCAGACGTGCTGCAGGTGCGTACATTTTGATTTGAATCTATCTCGGGGACCCGATCAAAGCCTTGAACATTCACATTTTTGAAATGATTTTCATTTTGTCGAAGCTTCCAATTTCTTTCAACAGACATTTCTGTTTCCCTTTACTATTTCTCTCCATCAAAGGCAGCAATTTCGTCTGTTGCCTATTTTGTGCAAGGATGCTCCACTATCAACAATCTTACGACTATCGAAAGTTCCTCCTGGAATATCCTACACACTCGCTCAAAAATTAGTTGGAGAGGGGGACCCAAGCCTTTGTGGACTTGGGTCGTCCTTGATCATCAAGAAAGGTGATCTCAATCACTTGATGATTAGGAAAAAGAACCTGTGGTGCTCCCCCTGACTGAATTACCTGTTTTTGTTTCCAAGCTGTTTGTTCTTTACCAGTATTTGCATTAATTGTTTTAGCATTTACTGGTTTTACAGTTTTAGTTTTTGCTTGAACAGGTTTTTCTTCTTTGACCTCTGATTTTAAGGCCTTTTCAATTACCTTTTGATTCTTTTGTTTTAACTTCTTTTCCCTTTCTTTCAAGACACGTGGGTCTTGTTTCGGGGAAAGTGATCGTTTTTGGTAATTGGTTTCTTGGGGAGCACTTGTTTTTGCCTTCAACTTTTGCAGGTATGGGCAGTATCTTACAATATGCCCAATTGTGCCACACTCAAAACACATTCTCCGCTCTACAAACCTCGGAGAAACATGTTGATGATCAGACGGAGAACCAGACAATGAACTTTGTGATCTAGACGTGCTTGGACCTAAATCACATCCGTTGGTGTGTTGGGTGTAATTATTCTGATCATTTCGTTTTAAAATTCTAACTTGTTTTACAAAATCAACGTTAGATTTTTCTTGAAATGTTTCAATTTTATCGGAACCCATGGACCCAACAAAGTTCATTTTCGGGTCTCGTTTCTTAACAGGAGTTCTTTTGTTCTGCACCTTTTGTTGTTGAGCCTTTGGTTGTTCAGTCTTAGCCTGCTGAACTTTAGGTGCTTGAACCTTCTTGTTCTGAGTCTTCTTTCCCTGTACTTTACCTTTTCCTGAGTTGACTTGTTGTTTTCGCTCAATGGGTAGTTTTTGGTTTCCGTATTGTTTTCGAATTTGTTCACACGGAATTGGATCGCATTGAGTGACGGTAATTTTGCCACTTTTGTTCCCCAAAAACTTATCAGTACATCCTTCAAAAATTTGCTCAATTAAATCTTGATTTACATTTTTAATTGGAAAATCTTTGTTAGAGTAGATTTTGCTATCTCCTTTGAGCGTGTACAACAAGTTATTCTCTTCACTGCTAGATACAAGGGACTCCATTGGTTTTGACATTTCAGTCTTACTCGGTTTCACTGGTGGATCACACAGGATGTGATTCTCGATTGGAATATCTGTTGTAACCGAGTTAGACTGTTGTTTCACAATTACTTCAGATTCATCATCCGAAGAATCAGCATCCTCAACAATGGGAGGACTCTGTTCCTTAACACATGATGAATCTGTCACATTCACAGATTCAGATTCAGTTTCAGATTGACCCGAGGATGATGTACCAGTTGTGAACCCGAGGCCTGCTGCAAAATCGTCTAGATTGAGTGGCACAGTAGGTTCAAAACGGGGCATATCCTCGTCATCAGGCAATTTGGAGTAATTGTGATTCATTGGAGGAGGACATGATTTGAATCCAATACACTTCTTATCCCCCTTTTTCTTTTGAACATCAATAATGTGATCCAATACATAGCGGGAATTGGAATAACTTTCCAATTTCTGCTTGATTGTTTCACATTCACATCGAGCGGTTGCCAATTCTACCATCTGCTTTTCAATTGTGTCTATAAGATCATTGTTAGCATGTTGTTTTCGCAAAACAGCTTTTTGTAATTCTGAAACATCATGTCTTAATGACGCAATTGTTGTTTTAAATTCCTTTTCATTTCTGGTTAAAAACACGTTAGCTTCAGCTGCTTTAGAAAGATCTACAATCAATTCTTGATTGTGTTTGGATAGGATTTCAATCTGACTTTCCTGTTCAGCATATTTAACATTTAAACTATCACAATTTTCACAGCTAACTACAGTGGGTTCATCGACACATACCTGACCTGATGAACTGTCGACATTAGCCGTAAAGGCTGAATGGAGAGAAGACGAACAGTAAGAAGCTTGATCCATCAAATTAGATCTTCTTTCAGTTCCTGCTGCAGCTTCTTCCAAAAGCTCATCAATATCTGCATCGACTGACGCACTTGATGTCTCATCCACATGATCATTTCCTGAAGTGGAGGATTCTTCATCTGAGCTTCCACTATAACCAGAACTGTCTTCATCTCCAGAAGATGCAACACCATTGGTGGAAGATTCTCCACCACTGGCGTGCTTTAAATCCTTTACGACTTCAGCAAAACATGCTGTTCCACCATTTCCTCCTTCTCCAAGCTGAAGCGACCAATCACAACCCTCATCTATTTGAACCACCAGCCCCCGGTTGGCATTTGATGATCCTGCTTGAGTTCGGTTGTTGACAGGTATCAACATACGCTCATTGTTCCTGTTCTGGTTCTGCTGGTTGCCTTGGTTTCTGAAGGGATTCTGGTTTCCATGCTGAGCTGGTCTTGTGCATTCCCTTTTGAAATGGCCCCGTTCACCACAGTTAAAGCACGTTACAGCTTGCTTGTCGAACCCATACTTGGTGTCTTTCTTGCTATCCAAGTTGGTTTTCCCCGTCCTTTCCATAAACTCCTTAGCTCTTCGAATTGCACTAGCAAGAGCCCATTTGATATCCATCATTTCAAACTCTTCTTTATCCACTTGCTGATAATCTTCATTGGTTAGATTGATATTCCCAATCTGACCTGCGATCAATCCAGAATAAGCACTAACCAAGGTGTTCAACATCTCCATATGCTCCTTGGCTATTTCGACACTGACTTTGGAAAAATTGGAAGTGTCTAATCTGACTGTGTTCGGATTGGAAGTGGCTTGAAGGTTTGAAGAGTTTCCATAAAACCCTTGCTGTTGCGGTTGTTGCTGCTGAGCTGAAGAAGAAGAAGAATCTGGTCTTGAATACATCATCGTGTATGCTGAAGGATCAAACTGATTTGTTGTGGAAGGACCGGTGTTTGAGATGAAGGCTGTTTGAAGCTTTGCGTGTTGAGAGACTGGTTTTTCTCCACTGATACCTCCTGCAATCCCAAAGTACATCTCAGGATTTTGAGGAGTCAATGTTCTTTTCGCCTTAAGCTTTTCTTCCACATCCTTGTTCTCCAATCTTTGAATTAACTCATAAACGGTGATTGTGTCTAGAACACCGTTTTCTTTGAGAATTTCAAGATAACTGCTCCACTTTGCTGGTAAGCTATCAGCGAATCTCTTCACCATTTCTTGTGGAGTGGCAGTGACTTTAAAAGCAAACATCTCGCTCAACAAGTGATGGAACCTTGTAGATAAATCTGCCAAAGTCTCATTCTCCATACACGTGAATCCTTCAAACTCTTTCTTCAGTAATTCTTGCCTGATCTTTCTAGATTGAGCATTTCCTTCACATCGTAACGCGAGCATATCCCACAAGCTTTTAGTAGTCGTGCAGTAAACAAACTGGTGGTATATGTCTCTGTGAAGAGCTTGCGTGAGAATCATGAATGCTTTCTTTTCTAACTCAAATTTCTTCTTATCATCTTCAGACAAAGTGCTGTAAGTTTCTGGATTGGATCCTGCAACCTCCAAATCATGTTCAAATGCGGTGAAGAAGCACATCCATAGATCTTGACCTTGCCCCTGAACATAAGTTCTCAGCCTTTCTTTCCACCATCCCCAATCATTGATGTGATTTAGCTTTGGCGGTTTTGTGCTTGTACCAGTTTCACTGTCGTTCTGCATCATAGATTGAATGCTGCTGTTTTGATTTGTGACCAATGCCCATTGATTTGCAGTGATCATTGCAGCTTGAGGTGGGGCAATAGCTTGCATCCAGGCAGTTTTGTTGAAATCTGACGCCGATTGTGTAGCTGATGATTGCGTAGCTGATGATTGTGGAGTCAAAGATGTTAGAGTCCACGCGGTTGGATCCCACTGACCGTTAGTTCCCATTAAATTTTTTTTTTTCACAAATTATGATAAAATCTCGAAGGATGACAAACAGCCGAAGGATCTTGATCGAAAGACCTGAAAAACACAAACTTGTTAACCTTAAACAGACAAGGATCGAAAGATCAACACCTGTTCGAATGATCAACAGTGTTCGAAAGATCACTGTTGAGTTTCGAACAATGTTTTTCGAAAGATTCTCCAAACGAAAGATCCTTATCTTTCGAAAAAAGGACTGTAGACCGAAGGATGAGCACGAAAGATGACTTCGAAAGACTCCCCAATCGAAGGATCCTAGTCTTTCGAAAATGAGCAGAAGACCGAAAGATGTATGTTTCGAAAATATTCCTTGGAACGAAAGATAAGTCTCACACTTCGAAGGATGCTCGAATGATGACTATCTGTCGAACCTCCTTTGGTCGAAAGATGATCTTTCGACTTCGAAGGATATCTTTCGATCGGTTCTGACACAGTTGACAAAGAGTGACGGGTTGGTGAAAAAGGTGATGGGTTGGTGAAATCTTTCGGCAGAAGGTATGTGCAGACCTTACTTTCTGCCAAAGCAGATTTGAACCAATAAAATAATGTCCAAAAACAGAAACTTCTTATCCAGAAACCGGTCACCGGATAAGCCGGAATTTTGGCCAGAAAACACCAAAATTCTTAAAAACAGATTTTTAAGTTACCCAACCCGACCAAAAACACACCCGGTAAACTTAGAAAACGTTTTAACGTCTGGAAAGGCGAGAAAAACAGTAAAAACGAGTGCTAAACCAGTGAGTTTTTGTCCAAAAACACCCCAAAATCTCGGTTTTTAACAAGGAAAAGAGCCACGGCTCTGATACCACTTGTAGGTCCCTCTCGAGGATGAGATAAAACCTTATCCTTGTTATATCAAACACACTAGCGAGTGCGGAATCCAAGCTAGCATGCAACCGAGACTTTATACGAGAACAAGCACAAACACAAACACGCAAGATTCACCGATTAACACCACTTGTATTAATACGAATGAAGGGTCCGGTTACAAGCTCAATGTTTACAGAAGTATTCTATAAACTCTCAAAGTGTGTGTGTGTGCTCCTGTCTCTCTCTGTCTCTGTCTAGTGTCTCATATCTTGAAGTGAACACAACACACGGGTATTTATACCCGACACAGCAGGTCTGGTCGAAGGATCAGACAGATTGATCGAAAGATCATCTGTCGACCAGAAAGCCCATCGAAAGATCACATACACCACGAAGGATGATATCCTTCGTGGTCTATCCTTCGAGGTCTATCCTTCGAGCTCATCATCGAAGGATATAAAACAATCCTTCGATGACACATCCTTCGACACAGCCAGCTTACAACATTTCTCTAACTGTTTGGTCAAGTCAAACCAGGAGGATGGTTGACTTGGTCAAACTCACATCAACCTTACATTAAAGACATCGTTTTGTATCATGACGAAATACAGACAAAGTACAGACACAAGTGCACCAACAAACTCCCCATTGGCTGTAGCTTTGTCTCGATCTTCGTGTCTTCAAGTCTTCAAGGCCGAGTCGAACCGAGCCGAGTCGCGTCCACACAAAGTGCATCAACATGATGTTTATTGATTATTCATATTATAGCACAATAAATGCTCAATTTCTCATTCAGAGGAAAATAAAACCTGAAAATAAGACCTTATCTTCCTTTTCAAAAAGTAGAGACTAAAGAAGGTATGATACCTATCTTGAAAAAGCTTTTGGCCTTTATGTGAGCTTGGCTCACTGATTTAACTAAGCTCAGCTCACTGATATTATTTAATATGGACTCGCGCATATCCTTCATCGCCTTCGTATGAACCCAAGCATTAGGGTAACTTCTTATCTGAAGCAGATTCAAAAGTTATTCATGAAGTATACCACAAGTAACACGATACCATATATGTAATGGCGAGAGTAAGCAATAACTTGCCTTAGAAACATCAGCATCAGTGTAGTAAAAGCATAGTGGAGTAAGTTTGCCACTGAAATTCAACCAATACCACAAAACAATTAAGCACATAAAAATAGACAGGACTACAACGAATAAAGCAACTCGAAATCTTTATAATAAGATTAATAATCATACCGGATAATGTTCTCATCGATTAAAGCTTAAAGAAATGTGAGGGCATATGTCTATTGCTTGCGTCAATAGTGTATCGTGGCCGAGCAAATGATACAAGACAAGGTTTTAGGGTGAATAAACAGGAAATAATAAGTTAGTATGTGTGAGAGTTGGTTCGCATGGACTGGCGCAGCCAGGTCCGCACGGATGCACATCCAAGGTTCGCACAGATCAATGGTGCGTAGGATTAGGGTTTTGACCTATGTTGACTAGCGCGCACAGTCTGATCCGTAGGTATACATGTACATCCGCAATTAGAAGTGCATGAGCAATTACTAGTCCATCCGTTTGAGAGTTGATCCGCGCCTAGGGTCCATTTGTGAATATCAGTTGGTGTGGATCTACTACTAGTATAAATAGGTTGTCTTGTTTATTCATTTGTAATCTTTGTTGACAGAGAAGGGAAACTCTTGTTGTTTGATTTCACGGTTCTGTAATTGTCAATTAGTAATAGAAATCAACTTTAATTAGCTTGCTTGTGTTCATTCCACTCTCGTACTTGGATCCACACAAGATACGAGATCTACGCAGTCAACGGTGTAACAGAATCAATCCTAACACGAACTCGCAAGAAACATCATGGTGCTAGAAATGAAAGCAAATGAAGTATATAGAAATCGAACGCCATGGCTTACAAGTTTCCTTTCTTTTGAAATATGTATTAAATTTCCACTGCAACAAAAGTGAAATACAACAAAAATATTAATGACACTTAGATTTTCAAGGGTCGAATTCTTGATTATCTTTTTCATTCTGTGATTGCAGGTTACCAAAAGTTGCCGGAAATTTTGAAACAACCCAAACCATATATACTAATGACTCTAAATGAACATATTAAAATTGTGAACGCAAAAAAAAAAATCATTTTAGTTACCTAAGTGAGTCACGAAAACATAACAAATCCGAGAATAAAAATATATATAGTAGAAACAGAAAAGGATCCTGAGAGATTTTGAGGGAGCGAGGTGAAATAAGGTAAAACCTCTGTTAAATAAGAGGATTAGATGGGATAGTTTGTTGTTGTTGGTATTTGGTACATTTATTTTATTGTTCTTTATGAACAGTACTTGGTATCTTTTTTTTTCTTTTTGAACGGTACTTGGTACATTTCTTTCTTTTCTTTTCTTTTTGAACGGTACTTGGTACCTTTTTTTTTAACAGAACTTGGTAACTTTTTTTTTCTTTTTGAATGGTACTTGGTACCTTTCATTGCGGGGGATAGAAGAGAGGACGATTAACAAGTTAAAGGAGATAACCCCTTCTAATAAGATTTTTACAAGGGTATCACTTTTACTTTGTGTCTCTTCTAATCTCAATCTTCGTTTTTTTCTGTTTTCTATTTATAACTGTAACTAATAAACTAATTGATTATTTCAACCTTTGGTTGTCTTTAATTTTCTGGCAAGCCTTAAGAACCAATAAAGCACGAAGATGATAATATATATTTTACTGTGGTTCATGTTTCACATTGATTAGTTACATGACTACAAAATAGAAATGTAGTTAATCAATGGGTGTAAGCCTTTTAATTCTCTCAATGACCTGCATTATAGTTGCTTTTCAAATAGTGTATGGGATCAAATACATCTCACCATGCTTGTAAGAACTGTAAGAACCAACCATCATGCGACATGTGTCATTCATTATAAAATGATATAAATGAGAATACTAATAATGTGGATAGTCTTATGTTATGCTATTGTCGTTTTTTGATTGTGCTAAGGTCGTTGATAATGGAAGTTCCTTTTTTATTGAAACGAGAGTGCTAATAATGGAAGTTCCTTTTTTTTATTGTGCTAATGTCATTTATGTGGGTGTGCTTATGTTTTTTCTGTTGGTGGTTCCTACATATTGGTTTGATCTGGATATGTTACAAAATTCAAATTTTGGTTTGAATTAATCTGCGTGGATTTAGGGATATTTTTGATAATTAATTGTAATTAGTTATAAATAAATAGGGTCAAAAGTCTAAATTACCCCTATACTAATTTTTAATTGAAGAACAGTTGCTATTTATGTATTAGTTCTTATGGTTCTTACAAACATAAGGGTGGACGGTATGGTGTGTTTGAGTGGCTTCGGTGATTGATTTCACCGATCGGTGAACCACCCCGGCCCGTATTCGGTGATCGGTGATTGAGGGATTTCGGTGTATACTCACCGAATGTTTGAGTTTGATTGATTGAGTTTAATGGTGGGTCCCAACCCCTTTCAACCAATCACAATTAAAAAAAAAATTCTTTACCACTCTTTAGGTGTTTGAACCATACCCTCTGATTGAGTGCAAAATGGGCAGTGAAATGAGGACTTGACATGGCATGATATTATTTGCTAGAGAATAACTCAAACACCCTAAAGTGATTGAACCATACCCTCCACCCTAAGAGTTTGTGTTTGATCTCATACCAATTAATAAATACAATAATAGCATCTATAAATGAAGTATATATTAGCTAGGTTAATCCAAATGCTTTTCAGGAATATATTATAGTGGTAAAGAACATTAGTTTTAAGAAAGCATTTACAATATTTTAAACCACTCGTTCAAGCTATTATCTTCCCCAATAGAACCCTAAAAACGCCCGATATTTCAAACCCAGTATTTGTTTCTCATGATTACAGTTAACAATTAAACGCTTAGGGCTTTTGTTCAAAATAAGAAAACAAATATATTGTTGTTAGATTTACCTTGAATAGCTGCACACATTACGGCAGTGGCTCGTCGGAAAAGCTTGCGGCTGCGGCTATGAAAACAGAAACATACCAATCAGAAATCAAGCAAAGAATAACGACAAACCAACCTAACACAAAGACATATCAAGAGACGAACCTGCACATACCTGACGAAATAGGTAAAATGCAAGCAAATAAACAAAAATCAACTGCTCAAACACAAACAAGAGATGGTGTTTCGATTCCGGCGACTACCGATGATCTAGCATCGCCACCATCGGTGTCTTCATCACCACCGACATTGCCTTTCTCTCTCGAGGTTTGTATATGTGTATTGAGAGTGTAGATGAAAAAGAAGAGGATATGGTTTTCCCTCAAAAATAACGGGCTCCCTTAATAAGTCACATGACACATATGGGTAAATATACAGCTGGCATTGTCTGAGAAATTTACAAACCAATCAGCAGTAGTTGTAACAAAGACAAGCACAAAATATAATTTAAGCATAACTAGAGTGAGATGGTGCAAAAGAAAGGAATCAAGGGCAGAGTTATATAGCGATCCCCATATGTCCAGTCGTTTTCAGGGTGAGGTACAAGAAGATACCAAGTACAATCATGACATTTATCACCCCTCCTTCCACCGATCAATTCCAACAAACCTCTTTTATATATCTATTTATTTTCATTGATTTTTTTGTTTCTTCCAACTTTTTTTATTTTACTTTTGTCATGAGATGACCGTAGGAGATGTAAGTTCGTAGTCGCTAACACAATAATGAAATGACACAAATCGACAACCGATACACAAATGTGTTGGAATTGGTATGTCCAATACTCAACTATTTGACGTTGTTATCATTGTACGATCCAAAGAGTTACGATTTGGAAGAGAAACACAAATAATATATTTAATTGTTAAACATTGAACACGATTTGCGGTACAATATTATCGAGATTAATTATTTTGTGATAATTAGGTAATAAGAGTTAAACAAAAAAAAAATTAATATTTGATAATAAATGTAGGTCGGGGATTGATTAGTAATTAATAGTTCTATATATCACTTTATTTGTTCTATGTATTGATAATGTGTTTGTTATTATGAAAATATAAGAATTTGGAAATCTCAAAAAAGAAAATAGAAATTTATGATTTGGGACATACAGTAAGTCACCATATCATCTTGGTGACCACAATTGAGTGTTTGTTGAACTTTTAATCTGAAATTATGTAAAAGAAAAGTCAGTAGTCAATTGAATAGTCAATATGGGGCTAGCCCGCTCATGCCTCTTAGGCTGGAGGGTGTGGGGCGCCACCCTTCCGCCACCTAGACCACCATAGCGCCCCCCTCCATATTCCCCCACACCGCCGGCGCCATGGTAGGGGCGCCATTGAAGCCCCGCCATGGTGGTAACGAGCTGAAACGCCATTCAGGTGGGGTCCACTGGTTTTTTAACCAATCAAATGTTTTTTTTTATTTTGTTTAATAGGGGCTCCATCCACACCCTCCAAATTAAAGAAGGGCTCCATGGTACACATGGATCCTACGTGGCACCTATAAAGCCCCATGGAGCCCCATCCACAACCCATAGCCTTAGAGTGAAGATCTAGGTTCAAATTTAGACATGAAGAGTTATTTATTTAATTGATATAACGTATAGTATGAGTAAGTTTTGCCGTTCAAATAAAAAAAGTATATAGCTAAATAGTGCCGAATGATATGAAAAACAAATCACCAATTAAAATAAAATACAATAGTGCATCAAGAGCTCCACGAAAAAAAACTACCATATTACTCCAATGGATGTTCTTCCACCTTGACGTAATCTGGTATCTGGACTTCTTTAGGCCAGAAACGATTTGGTGTTCATAAAAGTAAATGAGCCTGGTCATATAATACTTATATAGGGTGGGTTATACTAAAATATAATACTTATATATAGGGTGGGTTATACCCAAAAAGTAAATTTTCCTAAAAAAGTGTGGGAGTGTATCAAAAAGCGTCATGTGATTTAAGGAGTAATGAAGTTCGTGGTTGAAAGGGAAGCTAGTCAATAATTTGAAACTAAGTTAGTGTTTGGTATGCAGGAAGAAACGAGAGGCGGAATGAAATGGATCATTACGAGAGAGAGAAAGAATGAAGAAAAGCGTGTTTGGTTGGTCAATTGAATGGAATCACCAATTCCATAAGGTATTTCATTCCCTCTAAATCATTCCATCCACCCCATGTTTTTTTTTCATTCCATCCCCTCTTGCACCATTTATCAACACCACCACAACCCACAACCCACAACCCACCACCACCATCACCACAAACGACGCCATTATCGCCTCCACCCGCAACCCGTAACCGCCTTCGTTGCCTCCACTCGCAACCCGTAACCGCCTCCGCCGCCTCCACCCGCAACCCGTAACCGCCACCACCCCAACAGCCACCACCACTGCCGCCACCACCCTCCACCGTTGCCACCCACCGCCGCCACCGCCACTCGTCGTCGCCACCCACCACCACTGTCGATGTCACAACCACCACCGCCACCACCACCCACCGACACCTCCGCTGCCACCAACCACCAGGGCCGGCCCAAGGGTAAGCCAAATGAGGCTTGGGCCTTGGGCCACCAAAACTATAGGGCCTCCATTATTTGATGAAACCACAGTCCATTTATAAAAGATTTAGGGTGTGGGTTATTAACAAATTGATGGTTGGTAGTGTAGTAGTTTTGTGTATGTATGGATGTTGGTGAGACTCAGGTTCGAATCCCTTGTTCACCATTTTTTTTCTTGTTTTTAAAATTTAACACAATCTTTCAAATAATTACACTTGAGTCCTTCAAGTTTAACTTTCAATTACATACATTTTTTTGGAAAAAAGGCCACAAGATTTTACTTTGCCTTAGGCCACCAAAATGGTTGAGCCGGCCCTGCCAACCACCACCGACAAAGACGCGGTTGTTGGAACCTTATGTCTTCAGTCGTCATCTACTCCTTTTTCCGAAAGGAGTCATCATATACTCCTGTGTTGAATATAAAACTAGGGAAGGTAGGGCTGAGCAATATACGGTTCAGAACCGTCAGAACCGGGGAACCGAACCGGAACCACTTTCCTGGTTCGGTTCCGGTTAAACCCACGGTTCCAGTTAAAGAACCGCTAGAACCAGTTGGGATTATAAATATTTAAAACCCTATTTTATTAATGGGCTTTTCAACATCATACGACCATCCTAATCCCTATTCCGTCCTCTTATATTCATTTACACGATCTCATCTTTCATCTTCTAATTCTTCTCCATCTCTCAACCCTAACCCTAATTGATATCATACAAGTTCATCTCCATCAACACCCTGCAAATACAGGTACGCTATTCTACATGACATTTTTTTATGATTGTATATATTTTCTTTCTAGATGTTTGCTTTCTGAAACATATAGTTTTCTGTATGTGAAAATAAAAATTGAACAAAAATAATCAAATCAATGTTGATCAAATTGTAAATGTGTATATAAATAGTGTGTCGCTTGGTAAATACAGTAGATGAATTACTGATCAATCTATTTATGTGAACCAAATACAGTAGATGCATTATTTGTTTATTTTTTTTAATTGCTAACACTTGGTTTCATTTAGATGTTTATGAGAAGATTGAAAGGATGAAGATCGAATGAAGTTTGAAAATGTTTGTTTTAATTGTTAACACGATGGTTGTAATAGTTTTATTTAGAGTTTGTTTTATGGCTTGAAATTTTTTATTGTTGCTTTGCTACTTTTATTTTGGTTGGTTTGAACTTTAAATGTTGCAACTCTTAGTTAATGTTTTAAATGGTTTGATTCGATTTTATTGAATTGTTAATTTTACGATTTAATTGTCAACCGGTTCCCGCGAGAACCGTTTACACGAGAATCGTTTAACCGGTTCGGAACCGAACCGGAACCGTTATAATACGGTTCGGTTCCGGTTCTTAAATTTAGCAATTAATGGTTCCAGTTCGGTTCCGGTTCGGTTCGGTTCGATCCGGTTCTGAACCGTTGCACAGCCCTAAGGGAAGGCCGTGGTCACATCCCTAACAAATGAATTTAAAAAATTAATAATCGAATAGCTAAAAATGCTACTTAATAAAAAAAATTAAGAAAATGTGTGCACCACAATCAATTTTAATGCAAATACATAGATTGTCCCCTCAAAACATGGTATAATGGCATGTATACTCAACAAAAAATCATAATATTAAATATACTTATATTTCAAATTTGACATTAACTAGTATTAAGCATCAATGTCAAATAACATCAATGTCATACCCCTTATCAGTAACCACCACCGGAAAAACTCGTAAACCGAAAAAAATAACGAAAAGTAGACGTAAAACGTTGAACCACGCACGACCGTTGTGGACTTTTGGCATGTTGATGCGACACGCCGACAAAAAAACAACTATTATCCAAATGCAATTACTCTTATGTTTGTATGTAACTAGGTGATGCCCCATCCGCGTTGCGGGGCCATAGCCGAATAATTCTCAATCAATTAAAAAAATACTACTAAAATTTTGTAAGTAAAAAAACTAAAACGATGATAAGACCGTTTTTTTCGGCTCTGGGCAAAACTGCAATTTTTCAGGATTAATGAGCGAGTGTTAGGCAGCTCCTTGACACGGAAAAAAAATTAAATCGAGTCAACCAATTAAAAAAAAGGTTTCTACTTTTGCGTAAAAAACTAAAACGATGGGAAAACGTAATTTTGAACTGAGGGCGAAATCATAATTTTTATTCAGGGATAAATCGTAAATTAAATAGACCAATGGGGGAGTGTTAGGCAGCTGCCGGCATGATTGTAATTTTACACTGGGGAAAAATTGTAATTTAACCAGGAAAACAAATATAAACGATGGAGAAAATGTAAATTGAATTTGAGGGCAAAATCGTAACGTGGTTATGAGGGAAAAAACTAATGAGAAAATTGTAAATTTAAACGGGGCAAAATTGTAATTTTGAACCGAGGGCAAAATAGAATTGTTTTGCTGGGAGCAAAAGCATAAATTTATTTTTAAGTCGGGGTAGAAACATTACTTTTAACTGATGAGAAAATCGTAATTATAAGGGGAAAAAACTAATGGCAAAACTGTAAATTTAAACGGGGCGAAGTCGTAATTTTGAACCCAAGGTTAAATTGAAATTTTTAGATGGGAGCAAAAACGTAGTTTTATTTTTAAGTGGGGGCAAAAACATATTTTTACACTGATGGCAAAATCGTAATTTTAAAGCGGGATAAAATCGTAAATTTGTTGGGCCAATAGGGGAGTGTCAATCGTAAATTTGTTGGGCATAATTTTAAAGCTGCGTGACACTATTCCCTCAACCGCCTATGTCAGCCAACTAGTTAATGCTCCGCCCGCGTTGCGGGCGATAGGCCGAATATTTCTCAACTAATTAACAAGTTTTTTGGTTATATCAATCGTTGGAAATAGCCAAAAAAAAAAAAAAAATTAAAAAGCACTACTATAGCTTTACTAGAAAAAAAAACCTAAAACGACGGCAAAATCATAATTTTGAGTTCGGGTCAAGACTGTTATTTGTCAGGATTGACGAGCGAGTGTTAAGCACCTGATTGACACGAAAGAAAAATTAAATCGAGTCAACAAATTAAAACAAACACTTCTATAGTTTTGCTAAAAAAACTAAAATGATGGCAATAATGTAATTTTGAACGGAGGGAAAATTGTAATTTTTGACTGGGGTAAAATCATAATTTGCTAAAAGATAAAGCGATGGCAATACTGTAACTTTGAACCATTGGCAAAATCGTAATTTTAAACAGGGGCAAATTTGTAAATTTTAACTGGGGGTAAAATCGTAACATACCCGGGCCAATGTAGGAGTGCCATGCAGCAGCCTGGAACTATTCCCCCACACACCTTTTAAAGAAACCAAAACGATGGCAAAACTGTAATTTTTACCTAAGGGCAAAATCGTAATTTTTGGATGGGGTAAAATCGTTATTTACCAAAAACTAAAGCGATGTCAATACTGTAATTTTTAACCAGGGGCAAAACCGTAACTTTAACCATAGGGCAAAATAGTAATTTTAATAAGAAAGTACCAAGTAAATATACAATCGGGAAAAAAAGGAAAAAGGCCACCGCCCTTTTCCTCCACTTGTTGTAAACAACTATTCCCTTATCTTGGTTTTGTTGTTATAGAGAATTGATGAAAAGTCCGCCCGCGTTGTGGGGCGATTGCCGAATAATTCTCAATCAATTAAAAAAAGACTACTAAAATTTTGCTAGGAAAAAAAAACGATGATAAGACCGTAATTTTGGGCTCAGGACAAAACTGTAATTTTTCAGGACTAATGAGCCAGTGTTAGGCAGCTCCTTGACATGAAAAAATTAAATCAAGTACACCAATTAAAACAAAAAACCTTAAAAGTTTTGCTAAAAAAAACTAAAACGATGGGAAAAACGTAATTTTTAACTAAGGCGAAATCATAATTTTTATTCAGGAATAAAATCGTAAATTAAATGGACCAATGGGGGAATGTCAGGCAGCTGCCGACATGACTGTAATTTTACACTGGGGGCAAAATTGTAATTTAACCAGGAAAACAAACAAAAAGGATGGAGAAAATGTAAATTTAATTTGAGAGCAAAATCGTAACGTGGCTATGAGGGAAAAAAACTAATGGGAAAACTGTAAATTTAAACGGGGCAAAATCTTAATTTTGAACCTAGGGCAAAATTGATTTTTTTTTCCTGGGAGCAAAAGCGCAAATTTATTTTTAAGTCAGGGTAGAAACATAACTTTTAACTGATGGGAAAATCGTAATCATAAGGGGAAAAAACTAATGGCAAAACTGTAAATTTAAACGGGTCGAAGTCGTAATTTTGAACCCAGGGCAAAATAGCGTAATTTTATTTTTAAGTGGGGGCAAAAACATATTTTTACACTGACGGCAAAATCGTAATTTTAAAACGGGATAAAATCGTAAATTTGTTGGGCCAATGGGGGAGTGTCAGGCCCGCCTAACACTATTCCCTCAACCGCCCATTTAAGCCGATTGATGAAAAGCACTATTACCCTCCATATGCTTTGTAGATATTGAATGAATGAATGAATTGTTTAGAGTCTAAAGGGTCAATTTCGTTTATGAAGTATGAACCATCGTTGACAAAGAAAAACGTCGTGCCTCTACAATTGAAAACCAAATTGACTCACCGGCGAGACTATACACTTGACAACCATAAAACACACCCGTACAGAATGAAAAATAAACAATCCGACGCGTCTCCTCCGACACCGATTTCCCGGTCAGTTGTCACCATTTCAAAGCCCAATAAAACCCAACCGTCACCAAACGTCTCCGGCCCTGACGCTTTCGATACGGTAGTAGCGTGGTGGTGGGGCGACGTTAGTGGTGAACGGGGCAGCCGGTATTGTGTTGATGGATGATGAAGGGGAGAGCGAGATGAAACAAAAGATGTGGCTACCCCATTTTATTTCTGCTCCTCAATTTGATATCAGCCATTTCCGATTGAAGCTTCTTGAAAAAAATCATCGCATAAGAAAATAAGGAAAAGAGAAGATACTATTAGGGGTGTTCATCGGTTCGGTTTATGATTTATTTGGTTTATTCGGTTCGGTTTTCAAATTTTTTTACCCTAAACCAAAACCAAACCAAATAAGGAATATGTAAACCGATCCAAACCAAGCCAAATTCAATTCGGTTTGGTTTCGGTTAGAAACCATATCAACCAAATAAACCAAATCTAACCAAATTGTACCTAAGTACTATTTTTTTTCCTAATTTATATTTATGTTTGTGTTCCAATTTCCGAACATCGCAACTAATTTACACCTAACAACATATGAATACAAGAAAGTTTCATTGCGAAATAAAATAAACACATCCATAAAGTAGTCGTAGACACAACCACAAAGTTAAAGCTTCAAAACATAGATCATAGAAACTATAAATAGTTAACAAGTCTAATGACGCAAAATATAAATAATCTTCAAACATGTAGTAACCCTAGTTTCTATACTGAAGGTCTGAAGAAGTTCTATTATTTTAGAAATGAGTGGGTTTGAGTTGAGCTTTTACATTTGGTATTTTGAGCTGCATAAAAAATAACTATTTTGGGCTAATAAAGTGTATATGATTTATAAAATATTATTATTTTTATTTAATAATTAATTAACTTAAATGGTTTATTCGGTTATCCAAATAAACCGAATAAACCAAATAAAATAAAATGTGGATCCATAAACCAAACCAAAAACCATATTCACAATTCGGTTAGAAACCAAACCAAAAACCAAATTCGTTATTCGGATTGGTTTATTTGGTTACGGTTACGGTTCGGTTTATGGTTTTTATTTGGTTACGGTTTTTTCTGAACACCCCTAGATACTATGACGGTTGTAAGGCACTATTCTCTTAATTTTTTATCATAGGGTTATATTATAATTTTCAATGAAGCCCCATTTTCGTCCCTCACCAGTCACCATTGTATTATTCCTTATTTTAAATTGAACTTAAATATTAAATTTTAAATTAATAATGAAATAACCCATTTTTGTTTGCATACTACATTAACAGGTACCATTTAATTTCATTCCTTAAACCAGTCGGTTTTTAATATGTACCATAAAATAACAACTACGTGGAGTATTTGGATTCTCCGCCGCAACGCGTTATACGTTCTTATCTATTTTGGTGCTTTGTATTGTTTGCAAAACAGGTTTGTTACCCGCCGCAACGCGCGGATAAGAACAACCTCATTAATTACAAAAACAAAAAAGATATTCACAAAGCATATGATACAACCATCAATGCATAAGGGGACCGGGGGCGGTGCCCAGTTCTCCGTGATAGTGATGGTATAACGCGTGGAAAAAACAAGATTCCCACCGCCACCAAAACTTCAACGCGTGATAGGACCATTTCCGTGATAATTTCAACGTGTTAGGGGACTGGGGGCGGTGCCCAGTTCTCCGTGATAGTGATGGTATAATGCGTGGAAAAAACAAGATTCCCACCGCCACCAAAACTTCAACGCGTGATAGGACCATTTCCGTGATAATTTCAACGCGTTATGGGGTTAGCGTGATAAATGGATGTGAGGGGGTGTGGGGGTTTATTGTTGGGTGTTGTGAGTGATGATCATTGCCACCAAAAAAGGTTGTGAGTGATGGAAAAATGGTTGATGACATGGCGGAACTTGATTGGGTGCTTGTGAGTGATGTAATTCTATCACTAGTGACCACCCCCACTCCCTTTATGGGGTTAGCGTGATAAACGGATGTGAGGGGGTGTGGGGGTTTATTGTTGGGTGTTGTGAGTGATGACCATTGCCATAAAAAAGGTTGTGAGTTATGGAAAAATGGTTGATGACATGGCGGAACTTGATTGGGTGCTTGTGAGTGATGAAATTCTATCACTAGTGACCACCCTCACTCCCCTAAATAACTTGTTAATTAATTAAGCTATGGTACAACTATAAGATGCACAATACACCCACAAAGCTTGATGTACAAACACCAATGCAACAAAATGTTACAAATTTATATTATATAAATATAAATAAGTCACAGGACACATATGGGTAAATATACAGCGTGCATCGTCTGAGAAATTTATAAACCAATCAGTAGAAGTTGCAACAAAAACAAGCACAAAGTACAATTTAAGCATGGCGTACAACTGCACTAAACAGTTGCTACGTATTATATAATATTATTTCAATCCTATTTTAAATATTATTTGAGTTTGTAATTCAACTCTATTTTAAATATCATTTGAATTTGTGAGAGATAATGTAAATATTATTTAAATATTATTTAGTTTCAATTCTATATTAGATTTGAAATAATAGAGTTAACTGCCATTTTCGTCCCTGAGGTTTGGTCACTCTGGCCATTTCAGTCCATTTTTCAAAAATGCGCCATTTTCCTCCCCCACGTTCTGGAAAGGTGCCATTTCAGTCCAAAAATCATAACCCAGTTAAGTTGGTTTGTAAATAAGGACTGATTGTGTAAATTTGTAACATAAAGGACTGATTGTGTAAATTTGTAACACCACCACCACTAGCCCAGCCACCACCACCACTCCGCTGCCACCACCACCACCACCACCGCCACCACCGCCACCACAGCCACTGCCACCACCACCACCACCGCCACCACAACCACCACCGCCACCACAGCCACCACCTGAACTTAACCTGAACCTCACTCCGGTCATCGTTCACCACCATTACCCAAATATTTTGATTGTTAATTTGTCATTTATCTTAGGCATAAATCATTCTTATACGTATTCATACAAGAATTTCCAGCATACAATTCCAACTGCTCTCAGTTTTCACTAGCGATTTCCAGATTTTCCGTTCATAAGCTTTCTGCTGTATTGTACTTGTGTATCTCGCCAACAGGGAGCTGAGGGAGGTACGAACCATGGACATGAAATTCCGGTATACCAGGTTGTTGTGAACCAGAGTGACGGTGAACAGTATCCTACGATAGTCTATCTGTTGTTGACAGAAAGCTCACCACTTGATGAATCAAAATGTGCTTCAATAACTGTTGTACATATTCCAGGTCCTATTTTTAAGGCTCTGCCAGAAGCTTCACACCTTGCTTCCAGTACCGTTGATCTAATCAAAACGCCACAAATCATATTATAAAAATATGTTTCATATTTGCTAAACATTATTCATATTCATCAAAAGGATTGTTTGGGTGGACAACCTGGTCCAGTTGACATCACAATGTCGTTAGTTGAATCCATTACCCAATCAATCCAAAGCGCAAAACCATGACACACTCCTGCTTCAATGAACTCAACCTGTAATAACAATCTTTTCGTATTACAATTACAATCGTCAATGTTAATGTTGATGTTAATGTGCATGTGTCGAGAGATTAATAGAGAGAATTTGCTACCTTGGCTTTCCCGTGACATGAACTCAACGGTTTCAAGAAGTCAAACTCCATAATGGTGTATGTATCACTGAGTTTCTGAAATATAATTCAACTCAAAAAGTGGCTCTGCTATCAACAGATCAACCTGTACATGAGACAAGATATCAAAAGGTACTGTTGAATCGTTCTTTGAAGAGTAAAGAAATACTAACAAGTGTAAACTATTGATGAGCTGGACGCTCAACAGAAGCACAAACCTGCAACTATCATCATCTCCATTTGAATTTTCAAGTTCAGATTTCGAGTGCCGGTTTCGAGTTCATAGCCTCACAGCCGATCATCATCATCACAGAGTTGAAAGAGGATGACGACGATGGACGGAGGTGAACAATGGTGGTGAACGATGACCGGAGTGAGGTTCAGGTTAAGTTCAGGTGGTGGTTGTGGTGGCGGTGGTGGTGGTGGTGGCAGTGGCTGTGGTGGCGGTGGTGGCGGTGGTGGTGGCAGCGGAGTGGTGGTGGTGGCAGGGCTAGTGGTGGTGGTGTTACAAATTTACACAATCAGTCCTTTATGTTACAAATTTACACAATCAATCCTTATTTACAAACCGACTTAACTGGGTTATGATTTTTGGACTGAAATGGCACCTTTCCAGAACGTGGGGGAGGAAAATGGCGCATTTTTGAAAAATGGACTGAAATGGCCAAAGTGACCAAACCACAGGGACGAAAATGGCAGTTAACTCGAAATAATATAAACAACTATTATTTTTTAATATTTTCAATATATTAGATTTGAAATAATATAAAACATATGTTGTTTTTCAAGTTTTAGATGAAATGAAATAATATAAATAGCTATTATTTTCAAGTTTTGGATTATTTATGAATATAATAATACATATTGTAACATTTATGAAAGGGTAAATCACACTTTTCGTCCTTTATGTTTGTACCGGGTTGCAACGGGTAGTCTTTAACTTCAATAATTACAGTCACAGTCCTTTATTTGCAAAACACGTTACACTCTACGTCATTTAGTACAACTAGGTTAAAAATTTCAGTTAAGTTTATTCACTTACGGGTATTTTGGTCAATTCATGTTTTTATTTAAATGTTTAGTAAATAAAACCAAAAAATTGCATGTCACACCCCAACTGATGGAGGAAACATCGGAATGAGACGAACAAATCGCTAAAAAGCATCATTACACTATTGTGGCAATAAAGTTTAAATCATATTTCATAAATAACTAAATTCAAATACATTTTTCCAAATAAGACAAATTGTAACAACATAAACCAAGATTCAAATATTATTTATTATTAAGGTGGGTTTCTACATCCATCCTAACTTGATTCTTCGTCACTTCGTCTATCAACCTGCAACATGTATTAAAATAAAATCAACAAAAATGTTGGCGAGTATACAAGTTTGATACATAGCATAAAGTAGAATAAAAAAAGTTTAAGTACTCATATCCAACATAAGCAACATGATCCAAGTTACTACTTTTACTTTCCCAATAGACTAGCGGGAGGTTAACTCGTTCAACATCGTTCAATATAGTTCAAGTTAACAATACCCCAAGACTCAAGGGCATTAAGATTAACACGTTCAACTTGCATAGCATATGAGATTGTTGGGATTGAACCCTATCAAAGGAACAGATAATTAAAGCCAAAACTGGATCAGCGCAGTGGATCCAGAATAAGCAGATGTTGCATACATGTCTCTCCCCTTGAAAGTGGTTTCAACATCTGTTAACCTCCTATCTACTGATCCTGCAATCTACTGACCTACAAACTGCTGATCAAGTAAAGGCCTGATGAAAGACTAAAGCTCTGCTGTTCAATCTACTGCCTTGAGTCAAGCACTGCTGATCCGGACAAGTACTGCTGGGTTCACATCAGTTGAAGGATGCAGCAGTAGTTTATTATGTCTTTATGTTATGAAATGTAATATCAGTAGTTTAGCATAGCAGGGTTTGTATAGATCAGAGGTTAGAGTTTGTTAGGAGGTTAGATGTCACTTTCATGGTGACGTCAGCTTAGATGCTCAGTGGTTTACTAGTGCCTATAGATAGAACAGTGCTCTGTACTGTTCTATTAGCTCTTTGAAAAATCGTCTTCTCTGCACGAACAAACACTGAGCTCTGGCTGAGGGGGAGTTTGTATTCAACATTGCATTGTAATCGTAATTGAAATAAATTCAATCTTTCGGTTCTTTGTGAAAAATGTTTGATCAAAACAATACTCTCGTTTGATTGTATGCAAAGTTTGTTTCCATCTTAATTCCGCTGCACAACTCATCCATCTTCATTCTAATTCAAATGAAAAATACAATCAAAACCAAACTCAGATCCAACAATTGGTATCAGAGCTTGGACAGTCAAATTTGGTTTAACAATCATTTTGACATAAATAGTTCAGCTCATAATCGTTGATACTGAGAGTTTGTTCGTTTGTGTTGAAAAACAGAGCAAGGTTTAATCACCATCAAGTTGATTGACCAGTGCCTGTAAAACAACCAGGATGACGTCACAGTCACAAGATGATAAGAATAACATTGGCTCGCTTTTTAAACCACCCATGCTTAAACGTAATGAATACAACATCTGGGAGAGAAGGATGGGCCACATCCTTGCTCAACAAAACACTGGATGTTGGAGGTCTGTTGTTTTTGGTCCCCATGTTCCTATGGTGCCAAGTGCTGAGGATGCAAAGAAGTTCGTTCCTAAACCAACTGAAAACTATACTGAAACTGATTTTCAAAAGTTCGAACTCGATGCCAAAGCATTTAGCATCATAGCATCTGCATTACCAAATGAGATCTATGATGGACTGTTACATTGTAACAGTGCCAAAGAGCTATGGGATGCATTGAAGGAACAGTTTGGGGGAACTGAAGAAGTTATTGAAAACAATAGGGAAATTCTGAATCAGCAGTATGAAACCTTCTGTCACATTAAGGGTGAATCATTGACCCAACAGTTTGAACGTTTTAGCTGTCCCATCAGTGAGCTAAGGCTTGTTAAAGTTGAAATTCCAAAATCAACACAAAATAGCAGGTTTCTTAGATCACTACCTGATAAATGGGACACAATTGCATTTGTGACTAGAAACTCAGCTGAGTTCAAAGATCTGACCCTGACCCAACTTCATGGTAGACTCCTGACCTATGAAAGGGAGTTAAACCAGAAAAAGAAGTTGCAAGAGTCTGGAAAAGTTGCTGATGATTATTCATTCGGTAGCACAGCTCTTTTGGGTCAGGAAGAATCTGGTAGCAGTGGTAAGGATCAGGGTTATGATCACTTCATTGATATAACTGCTGGTGGAAATTTTAACAACCCTGATCCTCACTCTGCAAATTATGCTTTTACTGCAAATTGTGAAAACCAGATGTCAGATAACTTGTGCTTTGAACTCAATGATTTGCAACACTTTGATCCCACTGACTTAGAAGAGATGGACATTTTGCATCAATTGGCTTTGCTTAGTGTAAGAACAAGCAAATTCTACAAAAGAACAGGGAGAAAATTCCCAGGGTTACATGGGAATTTAAGGGCGGGGTTGGATAAATCTAAAATCAAGTGTTACAAGTGCAACAGGCTAGGTCATTTTGCTAGGGAATGTAGGAGTCAAACTACTGGTCCTATAATTACTCATCCCAGCTCAAACCCTAGACCACAAAATAAAAGCATTGTTCACTATACCCAATATACCCCTGCAGCCCATGTTAACACTGCTCACTATGCTGCAACCCCTGTGCCTGTGCATTATGTCCAAACCACTGTTCCACAAATTCAGTATGTTCAAACCCCTGTCCCCCAGGTGATGGAGAGTGTGAAACCCGAGTGTTAAGTGTGTTATAATATGTGTTTTATTGTGTTTTAAGCGGTTATGCGTTGCGAATGTGATATCTACGAGTCGTTGTGGTGTTACAGGTTAATCGGCTTAAACCGGTAAAGTTGGAGGGGTTAATGATGAAGTGGAACGACCGTGGGTGATAACCGAGATTTATCACTTCATTCGGGACTTGTTCTGGTCGAAAAGATAGTTTAAATGTGCGAGAAACGTAAAATACAAAACGTAGTCTACGGGTCACTAAACGTAGTATACGACCAGGAAGAGAGTAATTCAACAGCAAGATTGGATCGTAGCTTACGGTATTAATCCGTAGGCTACGGTAGTTTGACTTTAGCCGCACGTGGATATTGTTGGATGACATCAAAAGGATTTTAAAATCCTAATTTCAAAGGAGGCAACCATATACACGTGGAGAGAGGAGCCAACAACACATTAATTCATCATCATGACTTCTTGGCAGACTTCTATGTATGTATACATGATTATCTACAAATATTGGGGAAGGCACGTGCACAAGGAGCCAAGCATAAAAAAAACCCACGCTGACTTTTGAGGGGTAGACTTGGACTTGAGGAGGCAGTCATATACATCATCAGCTAATATCACGTGGGCTCACATCAGAGAACATCATCACCACATTGACTAATGGGCCGATAGACTAGTGGAGACATTGAGCCGCACATATGGGCTTGATTGGTCGGTAGCTCTCAATCACGTGCACATGTGGGCCGATTTGGAGGTCTTGGCAGCCGACATTAGGGGATCACTTTCATCATCAAAGAAGGACCTAACATCATCAGCACACATTATCATCTTCGACGGCAGACAAAGGTACGCAGACAGGAGAGGCAGACGAAATTCAACCGAGATGAGCGGCTAATTTTCTGGTGGACACTTCGGGTGAATGATTCTTGTGAGACACTTTTAATTCTAGTTTCTGTTTGGTATTGAGATTTGGATTTGTAGTCGGTTGACAACCGATTATTTGCGTGATTATATAATTTGTGTGACAGACAAATCCTGAGTGACAGTCAGAGTTATAATTACGTTTTGAATCCAATTATGCTTTTGTTGATTGAATGATTCCCATGTATGTTTGTTTTAATATTTATCTGATCAAATTAATATTAAGATTTTGAACTGCATAGGTAATTGGTAGATGTGACAGATTTACTATTCAATCAATAGCATCCAATAAAATCAGAACTAGGTTATTAGTAATTCCAGAATCTGAATCCCGGAGTGATCACCGTTTCTCATCATTGTTTATTACAACTCAATCTAAGCCTCACTTTTAGTTCGTAATTTTTAGATAATCAATTAAATCCAACAACTTTTTCAATAGTAGTTAATCAAAACTGAGCATTACACACTTTCCACAATCCTCCTCTGGTTCGATATCCGACTTACTCTATCTACATAGTTTAGTTGGTTTTTGCATAGACCCGACGACAATCTATCAAAATGGCGCCGTTGCCGGGGAGGCGTGCGCAAAGTGTTTAGTGTTAAGTTTTAGTTTGAAAAAAAAATCCAAAAATAGTGTCAGTTTTGTTTTGTTTTGTTCAGATTTATGCGTGGTGTTTGTGTTTTTATGTTTCTGCAGGATGACAGATCTTACAATATTATGCACCTCTCTTACATGCATTTTGTGTAAGGAACCACTTCACCCGTGTATCGGTTGCCACGAGGCCCGATTTAAACGGGAAAGAGCGAAATTGGAAGAACCATCGATGCCTTGCTATGGTAATCCTTCCCCTCCACCATATTTCTATGATTCTGATACAATGGTGGAGGATGATTATTACTCTGACGGATGGGATTGGGACGATGATGCTTATTATGAACCAAGGACGGATGGACAATGTTTCTGTTGCGGTCGTAATCATAATTCTTATTATGATGATGTGTGCGCGGTATATTTGGAAAATCCAGAGTACTGGAATAAAAAAATGATGGATGCGTATATCTCAACACCGTATCAGGGATACCGACAGTATCATCCCGAGGAATATTCTGAGCCCGAGGGTGTGTATGCTTATCAGACCGAGGAGGAGAAAAAGCTTGCTATGTTGGAAGCGAGTTTGTCCAAACTCGAGCAGTATTTATTAGCACCCAACCTTTCCGATGAAGACCGAATCAACTGCTTAGTTTCTAAGTGTCATACTTTAAAATTGAAGATAGAGATAGAAGAACGCCTCTCACCATTACCTGACGATATTAGAGATTATTCTCACATGAAGGAGGAGGTTGTGGAGGATAATACCACACCAATGAGTCCTTTATCTGATGAAGAGTCACTTGTAGATCAGATGATGTGTGCAGATTATGAGGTAGAGCAGGCTGATGAGATGGATATGTGTACCGAACCTCTTCCCATATCAATGATTCAAATTAACAAGTGTGGGGAAGAGGGTTCGAGGAACAAGATGAGAAGGGTGAAACTACCAGACATCAAGGTATATCTCGTGAAGTGGATTAGCGAAACCCGCAGGTGCAGTCCGAACATGCCAATTATACTTACAAACCTATGGAGATGGCATGTAAATTTCCGGGCATTCGTTGGAAATGCAGTGGGTAAGTGTGCATTGAGACCACCATAACGCATATCAGGTACGGTCTGGCTGAAGACCTTTAAACTTAGCGCTCTCGGGAGGCAGCCCAAGGATGTAGAGTATTGTACTTTGTTTTGGTTTCGTTTGGTGTGTTGTGTTTTGACAGGTTTATACAATTCCATCTTCACGGATGCAATGAATCAAGTGTGGGGATGTTTGGCAACATCCCCGGTGAGATATCAGAGAATCCATGGATGCGTATTCTCCGGTTTTGAGCGCAGCAGCTACACCACTACAGACACTCACTTGTTTGCTGATCAGGTGCATGTGTTTATCTATCCTCTGTTTTATTTGTTTTTTTTGTACTTGGTTGTGTGAAATTTTTGTGTTGGGAATGGTTTTATGTGTTGAGTCGTCTAGTTGTTAGCCGTTCATGGTTTGTAGGTGGTATCTCTCGAGTTTAGATTATAAATTGCACCATACATTGGGGACAATGTATCCCAAGTGGGGGGATGCGGTAACTCGAGAGGGGGTTGGTAAGATTGTTGATCTTAAATGCTTGAATTGGTTGAAATTGGTAAAAACTGAAAAATTTTGAAAATTTTTGTTTCTCAAGTAAGCTTGAACTACATGAAAACCGACATTTTCAATCGCTTAAGGGTTCCTACTGATATTAAACTAACTTAGATCCCTAGTCATGGTTGTCCCTTTAAGTTTCATGAGAGTATTTCTGACATGTTTTTAGAGAATAGTTGAGAAGAGATACCTAACTAGGGGTAACATGCTTTAGGAATTACACATGCTACGTGTCGGTAACCCATATTCCTTTTATTCGGTGAGATACTTGAGCCTACTAGATTGTTAGTTTAAATTGCAATAACTGTCATTTGTTGAGAGTAGGCCATATGTTGCTTTGTGTTAGAACTTGTGTAGTTTGATACGTGCCGAGACTGTGCTTTAACGTTTACACATAGATGATAAAGGCATTAGGATCCCTTCATTATTTCATATGTTGATTGTTTATCCACCCACCTTAGTTAACCATGTTGAGCCTTATACCTTTCGTTTGTTACACCTTGTTTGACCCGTTTGATTACCAACCATGAATGACAATTGTGTGTTAGATATTTGTTAAAAAAATAAAGAAGAAAAAAAATGAAAAAAAAGAAAGGAAGAAAAAGAAAAACAAAAATCATTGTTAGATTCGTGTTAAATAATTGGGTCGAGAATAACCCAAAGTGTTAGTATCATTGTGAGTAAGTTGTCATGGTTTGGTATTCTTTTGTGTTCACCAAATAAATATAAAAAGCCAAAAATATTTCCTTACCTTTACCCTTAACCCAAAACCCAAAAAGTCCTTTTGATCTGTGTTACGTTACTTGATTCAGTGGAGGTGTGATTGCTATACAAGCTTATGATTGCAAGGTAGCATATTTGGTTTTGAGCGAATTATATACTAGCACATTACACGCTAGTCTTGATTGAACCGAGATGAGTGATTATTGTGAGGGGCATGTGGCATGTGTGTAGTATCATAAGCATGTTAGTTTTAGTTAAGCAAGTCTTAAGTTGTTTTAAATGTGTATCACTTATCTGTCAGATTGTCAATCTCGATTGTGTCAGTCTATGGGACGGGTATGACTTGGGACCTTAAATTGTAATTCGGTAAGGGATTTAATGGTGATTTGTTAATAAGGTGAATAATGTTTGTAATGGTTGCTTGAGGACAATCAACGATAAGTGTGGGGATGTGATGGAGAGTGTGAAACCCGAGTGTTAAGTGTGTTATAATATGTGTTTTATTGTGTTTTAAGCGGTTATGCGTTGCGAATGTGATATCTACGAGTCGTTGTGGTGTTACAGGTTAATCGGCTTAAACCGGTAAAGTTGGAGGGGTTAATGATGAAGTGGAACGACCGTGGGTGATAACCGAGATTTATCACTTCATTCGGGACTTGTTCGGGTCGAAAAGATAGTTTAAATGTGCGAGAAACGTAAAATACAAAACGTAGTCTACGGGTCACTAAACGTAGTATACGGCCAGGAAGAGAGTAATTCAACAGCAAGATTGGATCGTAGCTTACGGTATTAATCCGTAGGCTACGGTAGTTTGACTTTAGCCGCACGTGGATATTGTTGGATGACATCAAAAGGATTTTAAAATCCTAATTTCAAAGGAGGCAACCATATACACGTGGAGAGAGGAGCCAACAACACATTAATTCATCATCATGACTTCTTGGCAGACTTCTATGTATGTATACATGATTATCTACAAATATTGGGGAAGGCACGTGCACAAGGAGCCAAGCATAAAAAAAAACCCACGCTGACTTTTGAGGGGTAGACTTGGACTTGAGGAGGCAGTCATATACATCATCAGCTAATATCACGTGGGCTCACATCAGAGAACATCATCACCACATTGACTAATGGGCCGATGGACTAGTGGAGACATTGAGCCGCACATATGGGCTTGATTGGTCGGTAGCTCTCAATCACGTGCACATGTGGGCCGATTTGGAGGTCTTGGCAGCCGACATTAGGGGATCACTTTCATCATCAAAGAAGGACCTAACATCATCAACACACATTATCATCTTCGACGGCAGACAAAGGTACGCAGACAGGAGAGGCAGACGAAATTCAACCGAGATGAGCGGCTAATTTTCTGGTGGACACTTCAGGTGAATGATTCTTGTGAGACACTTTTAATTCTAGTTTCTGTTTGGTATTGAGATTTGGATTTGTAGTCGGTTGACAACCGATTATTTGCGTGATTATATAATTTGTGTGACAGACAAATCCTGAGTGACAGTCAGAGTTATAATTACGTTTTGAATCCAATTATGCTTTTGTTGATTGAATGATTCCCATGTATGTTTGTTTTAATATTTATCTGATCAAATTAATATTAAGATTTTGAACTGCATAGGTAATTGGTAGATGTGACAGATTTACTATTCAATCAATAGCATCCAATAAAATCAGAACTAGGTTATTAGTAATTCCAGAATCTGAATCCCGGAGTGATCACCGTTTCTCATCATTGTTTATTACAACTCAATCTAAGCCTCACTTTTAGTTCGTAATTTTTAGATAATCAATTAAATCCAACAACTGAGTTTTACTTTTTCAATAGTAGTTAATCAAAACTGAGCATTACACACTTTCCACAATCCTCATCTGGTTCGATATCCGACTTAATCTATCTACATAGTTTAGTTGGTTTTTGCATAGACTCGACGACAATCTATCACCAGGCACAAGTGCAACCTGTTGCACCTCAAACAACTGCTCCAGCAGTGGTACAACCAGATCAGCAAAGCTTTTTCACTCAAGGCTTTGTTGACTGGAGCAGCATGCCTGATGAGCTTGGTGATGAAAATTTTGCACTCTATGCTTTTAATGAACCTTCTAATGATGAATTTTGTTTGATGGCATTAGAGTCAATACCAGAGGGGGTAGAAACTGAAGGTGAACAACTAAGTGCTGAAACAGTGGATGAGGTGACTGAAGCAGTTGTTAATGCAGTTGCTGGTGAACTGCTGCTGGGAGAAAATACAGAAACCCTGATTGAACCACTGACAGACCCCTGGTCCAAAGAGGACAAAGAAGAAGACGAAGAGAAGAAAGCAGGTGAGAAAGAAGTAAGAGCTAATGATGAAGAAAATCATCAATGTGATTGTGCCATGATGGCTGCTGCCAAGGTATCACTTCAAGTTCTTGAAAAACTGTGTTCAGACAATTGCATTATTGCTTTTGCTAACATCAAAGAGGTAAATGAAAACCTTAGGGATAAAATCTTAACTGATGAAGTCAAATTTGAAAGATCTTTAAAAGAATTGAAAAACAAATTGACTGAAAAGGAGAAAGAGATCATCAGTCTGAAAGAAGAGCAGAGCATAACCAAAACTCAACTCCAAACTATGGTAGAAAAATACCAAGTTTGCAAAAAGGAGTTGGAGTCCACCCAGATCACCTGTGAAAAATGGGTGGAATCATGCAAAGGGTATGAGGTTATGCTTGAGAAACAGATTAAAAGCATTGTAAAATTTGGTGTTGGTTATAGAAAACATGATGATGAAAACACTGCTTTTGAAAAATCTGTTCAAACCACTGATGAAACAACTGAGTACATTCCCACAAACAAGAATGGCCAAGAAGTGAAAATCACTGATACACTTGGTAACAAAATCACACTTGACAGACCAATGGGATCCTCTACTTTTGAGGAGATTGAGAAATACCAGTTTAAACCCACATGGTCTGATGAGTGTGATATTCTTGAAAATTTCAAGCTCATGGACTTTACAACCACTGATGGTGTTAAAGCTCCAAAAGCTAAAATCATTCCTCTCAAGGACATCCCAACAGAGGTTAAAAACTCTGTTGCAAAGGAGTCTGAAAAGAGAAAGAAGAGAGAAAAGATCAATAACCTGTTTTGTGAATTTTGTGAGAAAAGGAATCATCTAACAAAAGATTGTTTCCATTTAAAAGCATATGATTTGAACAAAACAAGTGTCATTGTTTCTGCTGAAAGCTGCATTGTTTGCGGTAAATCAAACCACAAAACTCAAGCATGTGTGTATCTCAAAAACTTTGATGTGAAAAAGAATGAATACACTGCTAAAACATCCTTGAGTCCATCAACATCATCTGTCAAATTTACCAAAAACCAACCACTGTTTGTGCCAGTTCAAACAGCTGTCACAAAACAGCTGAACCAAACATCTGTCAAAAGAGATGTTCAGGTTACTGATGCACCCCCTGCCAACCAGTTCAGAAGAGGTAAGGGACAACCATCTTACCAAAGGATTCCACACGTTTATGAGACCTACAAAAGGCCCTCTAAACCTAAAGTGAATAGGCATCCTTTTGGTTATCAACAGGTGATTGGTCAAGACCCCCAACAGTGGTTAGTAAGAAACAGTCCTAAAACTGTCCAAACCCCTGACTTAACCACTGTCCATCAATCTGCATCCATCCCAGACACTGTTGAGACCCCATCCAAAGCCTTATTGGCTTTGGAAACCCTAATGAACTAATCCTTTTACTTCATGTGCAGGGAGCTTCTGCCTGCTTAGATAGCCTCTGGTATGTTGATAGTGGAGGCTCCAGGTACATGACTGGATGTAAAGCCCTACTCAAAGATTTCAAAATTCATGGAGGGGGTGATATATCCTTTGGGAATAACAGTAAAGGGAAAGTTCTGGGGTCTGGTACAGTACAGTCTGGCAATGTAAAATTTGAAAATGTCAATCTGATAGACATCTGAAATTCAACCTCCTGAGTGTATCACAAATGAGTGACAAGGGGTATGGGTCATTCTTCACAAAGGAGTGTTGTAGGATTGTTGGACCAGAAATGGTCAAAAAGATTGAAGCAATAATAAAAACTGGTCAAACAAAACTTGTTGCTCAAAGAAGTGGCAATGTTTATGTTGTTGATATGTCAAAAGAGTGTCCCAGAGCTGATGCCTGTCTGTTCTCAGCTGCCTCTAACAAAGAGATAGAACTTTGGCACAGAAGACTGTGGCACACAAATCTTAAGACAATCACTGAAATTTCAAAAACCGGTTTGGTAAGAGGCCTACCACAAAAATTGTTTTCATGTCCTGAGCATTGTGTTTCCTGTTTAAAAGGAAAACAACATAAAAGCTCTTTTAAGTCCATTGAAGAGTCCAAAACAACCCAGTGTTTGCAAATGCTGCACATGGATTTGTTTGGCCCAGTTCAAGTCATGAGTCTCAAAAAGAAGAGACATTGTTTAGTTATTATTGATGACTTGTCTAGGTTTACATGGACTTTCTTTTTACACTCAAAAGATGAGACTGCAGGCATTTTGCAAGACTTTGTGACACAGGTTGAAAAGCAATTTGACCTTCCAGTAAAAGTCTTCAGGAGTGACAATGGCACAAAATTCAAAAATAAGGAGTTGGATGCCTTCTGTGTGAAGAAAGGGATTGTAAGGCAGTACAACATCCCTAGAACACCAGAACAAAATGGGGTAGTTGAAAGAAAGAACAGAACTTTGATTGAGGCTGCCAGAACCATGCTTGCTGATTCAGGTTTGCCATTAACTTTTTGGGCAGGGGCAGTAAACACTGCTTGCTATGTCCAAAACAGAGTTTTAATAAACCCCAGGCACAAAAAGACTGCCTATGAAATTCTGTATAAAATCAAACCACTGATCTCATACTTCAAGGTATTTGGCTGCCCATGCTTTATTTTGAACTTAAAAGATTCCATTTCTAAATTTGCAGCCAAAATTGACTGTGGTTATCATCTGGGATACTCAACCACTGCCAAGGCCTACAAAGTGTTTAATACACGGACCAAGGCAGTGGAGGAGATTTTGAATGTAAAGTTCAATGAACTTTCATCAATGAAAATCCCAGCAAATCCTGCAGATCTGTTTGATCTTGATAATTTCACTTTTGAAAATACTGCTGTCAAGACTAACAGTGCAGGTCCATCAGAGGATTCATCACCAGACTATGGGTATGAGATCATCATTCCTCAACAAAAGTCTGTCTCAATGGGTAGAGCAGCAGATGTTCAAAACAGCTGTCAAAGCTCAACCACTGCTACCTCAATAGTTGTTGAACAAAGTAGCCCATTAACCACTGCTTCCACATCAACAAACACTGCTGACAAAAGTCCCCAAACAGTGGATAAAAGTCAGCATGTGTCCACATCATTACCTCCTATTCCACCACCTTTTGAAGCCACTGCTGGATCATCAAAGTCACCAGCAGTGGTTAGCTCAGATGATACACATTTGCAGCCTTCACCAACAAATGCCATCATTCCATACCAAGGAGATTTAATCTACTTGAGATCTCATCCACCTGATCAAATCATTGGCAACATCAATGAAGGGGTACTCACAAGAAGCCAAACCCAAAACATTTGTCTTTTTGCTGGTTTTCTATCACTCCATCAGCCAGTCAAGTACCAAGAGGCACTAAAAGACAACAGCTGGGTAGAAGCCATGCAAGAGGAGCTCCAATAGTTCAAAAGACAACAAGTATGGGAGCTTGTACCACTGCCAAAAGATGTCAGTCCCATCGGCACAAAGTGGGTCTTTAAAAACAAAACTGATGAAAGGGGCATTGTTGTCAAGAATAAAGCCAGGCTAGTGGTTCAAGGTTATAGACAGGAAGAGGGGATTGATTATGATGAAACATTTGCCCCTGTAGCAAGATTGGAAGCTATAAGACTGTTCCTGGCCTTTGCTGTCAACCACAACATGAAGGTGTTTCAAATGGATATCAAAAGTGCTTTCCTCTATGGTACAATTCAAGAAGAGGTGTATGTTTGTCAACCTCCAGGTTTTGAGGATCCATTTTATCTAGATCATGTCTACAGGCTAAACAAAGCCTTGTATGGCCTGAAACAAGCACCTAGAGCCTGGTATGAAACTCTTTCCAACTTCCTACTCTCAAATGGTTTCAAAAGAGGTACCATTGATAAAACACTGTTTCTAAAATGGAGAGGGAAGGATTTAATGATTGTCCAAATTTATGTGGATGACATTATTTTTGGAAGCACATGTAATAACATGTGTGAGGAGTTTAGGGAACTCATGACAGCTGAGTTTGAAATGAGTGAAATGGGTGAGCTGCAATGCTTTCTTGGTCTCCAAGTTCAGCAAATGCAAAATGGAACTTTCATTCATCAAAGCAAATATGCTAAAGAACTTTTGAATAAATTTGATATGAATGATTGTAAACCATGCAGCACACCCATGGCAACAAATAAGCTTGTCATGTCTGATGAGAAGGATGAGCTGATTGACCAAACACTTTATAGAAGTATGATTGGGTCTTTACTGTACCTAACTGCATCTAGACCAGACATCATGTTTGCAACATGTGTCTGTGCAAGAAGTCAATCAGCTCCCAGAAAATCAAACCTCATTGCTGTAAAAAGGATCTTCAGATACATAAAAAGGTGCTCCCACACTTGGTATCTGGTATCCAGCTAATGGGAATATCAAGCTTTCAGGTTTTTCAGACAGTGACTTTGCTGGATGTCACACCACAAGGAAGTCCACTTCAGGAGGGTGCCAGTTTCTAGGCGATTGCTTGGTTTCTTGGCAAAGCAAAAAGCAAGCAGCTGTTTCAACATCCACTGCTGAAGCTGAATACATTGCTGCTGCAAGCTGTACAGCCCAACTCCTGTGGCTTCAAAATCAGTTGCTGGATTTTGGTATCACTGCCTTAAAGACACCACTCATGTTGGATAGCCAGGCAGCAGGAAATATCATCAAAAATCCAGTTTCCCATTCAACCACCAAACACATCGACATCAGACATCACTTTGTGAGGGATTGCTATGAAAAAGGTTTGATTTCTCTGCATCATGTTCCAACTAAAGACCAGCTGGCAGATGTGCTCACAAAAGCATTAGATACAGCCACCTTTGAAAGTTTGGTCTCTAGGATTGGCATGCTAAACATGGAATAACAAGCAACATCTTGTTTTTCTATGAATAAAAGCATTAAAATGTTTTCAGAAAATCAAAAATCCATCCTTAAAAATAGCTAAAAATGAAGTTTTCATTAAAATCCTTAAAAGTCTGCCATAACCACTGCTTGTTCAAAAGTCTGCTCTACTTCAAAGTCTGTCCACTGCTGAAAGCCATCCTCTGTTCTCTCATTTCCTTGATAAACTCTGTTGTTCAAAAGCAGTGTCTTATCCACTGATATGCTATCCACTGATAGTGAAAATCATCCACTGCTTCCATTTTGTTACCGTTGTAACCACTGCCTTCATCAGTAACTTTCATAAAAGTACTGTCCTTCATTTCCTCAGAGGTTGGCATGTGGGCAGTACATAGTGGTCAGACCTTTTGTAACCGCTGCCACGTCAGCATTCACTTTTTCTCTATAAAACCCCCACTTCACACCAAAAACAGGGTTTTACTGTCGAATTGAATTCTCAAAAATTCTCTTCTCAAAGCAGTTTTTCTGCAAATTTCTTCATTATCTTCTTCGATCATCATCTCCAAAATGACAAAATCGAAGTCATCTGCAAAACCCACTTCCAAATCAACATCAAAACAAGCCTCTCAAAAGGCAAAACCCACTGAAATTCCACACAAACCATCTCACAATCTTCTGGGTCTTCTCACAAAACCCGACACCACAAATATCTTCGACTCCATCCTTGCTACCATATCTGCATCAAAGTACAAAACTTTGTTAACAGCAGATACACCAATTTACTTGACAACCCAAATAGAGTATTGGAAGAATGCAACCCTTGAAAAACAAGGAGACACTGTAATAGCCATCAACTCTTCTCTAAAGGGTAAAGCCGTCAAGATTACACCACAATCCATCTCAGAGGTCTTTCAACTTGACGATCAGGAAGGTAAAATTACTTTTCCCAAAAACGAGTTAAAAAATGACTTTCTGGAAAGAGGGTATAATGCAGAAGTCAAAAAGGACACCTTACAAAAAGGTTACTTCCCTTCTGCAACAAGATTTCTATTTCATACCCTCCTGATGTGTGTTTCAAACAAAACCACTGCTTTTAATGAAATACCATTAAAGATTCAAAATCTGGGATATGCTATTCTTCAAGAAGAAAATTTTAATTATTCTCGGGAAATCTTTAATGATCTGGTTAAAAATGTTGAAACAAAATCATTCTTACTGTTTCCCAGGTTTTTAAGCTATTATTTTGAAAAGAAATTCAGTAAGGATGATATTGCTGTAATAAATCAAGGTGACTCTTTACAAATGCACAGCTTAACTGCTGAAACTTTTACAAGAATGTCAACACCTTGCAAAACACAAGCAGAGGTGCCTGAGCAGAATTTAGCAGCTACCACTGCTCCTCAGGTATCTGCTGCTGAGCCCACTGCTCAAGGTGATCAAAGTAGCAACACAACTGCTTTGAAACCCACACCTAAAATCACCAAAAAGCCACAGAAAAAGAAAACTCAAAAACCCCCCAAACCTATCAAAAAGGCAACTCTGGAGGATGAGATACCAGAGCAACTGCCTGTGACAAAACAAAAGTCACAAGAAACCACTGCTGCTTCTTCCTCACAGCAGTTGGTACAAATATCTCAACCCATAACCGAAACTCCTCCTGCTTCTTCTAAAAAAGAACAGGTTGTACACATTGGGACACCACAATTTGATGCTCTGGAATCACTCATTTCCATCATCCACAGCCCAATGCCCGGGGCAAATTCTCTTCTAACCCCAAACCTCACATTCACAATTCCTCCACCAACAAGACTTTTGTTGGAAGCAATTGAATTGAACCAGGCACAAACCAGTCCTTCTCAATCACCCATCAATGAGAACATGCCTCAACAAATGACTGGGTCTGATGTATCAATCTTTGCTAACCCACCAACACAACCTGAGGAGGTTACACCCCTTGAGTTACAAGTAACTCTTGGTGGTAATCCAAGTGAAGCAGCCACTACAACTGTTGAACCCACTTGTTTACATTTGGATAGTGGTTACATTAATAAGACTTCCTTGGAGGTAATTCCTTCCATAGCACCTCTGACATCTACCAGTGGCTTCTTTTTTACCACTGTCAACATCAAAAGATTGTCAAGTGTTGAAGGAAGAAGACCCCAGTACCAAGAAAAAGGGGCATCAGTGGTTAATGTTTGGAGTACACTCCCAACCTCAACCACTGATAAAACCACTGCTAGTGGGAAATCAGATGATCCCATTAAATTGGGTGATGGTTTAAAATATTTGGATTTGACGGAACGCGTTGACAAACTGGATACAGATGTTGCAGATATCAAAGACATGCTACAACAGTTGTTGACAATACAAAAGATACAATCCACTGCTGCTCCACCTCAAGCACCTGCTCCACCACAAGCATCTGCTACAAATGAGCTCTGGAATCTATTTCAACCTCTTCTCCAACAACAAAAACAAATGGCTGATCAGCAACATGAAATACATGTACAAAAGCTGAGAAACATCATGGAGTCTAGGTTCAAGAATACACAAGCAGACATCAAGGCTCTCAAGGCCCATTTATTGAAAACCAATGGCACTGCTCCTCCAACTGTTCTCTTCATTGATCAATTACCCCCAGATAATGCCAAAAAGGGGGAGAAACTTAAAGAATGGAAGAAAAAGGGAGTAGATGATGGTCTCTACATAGAACCAGACATGGAGAATATGACCAAGCAGATACCTTTGCCAGATGGTAGCAAAAAGGTTGATGTTACCCAAAATACACTTGATGAAGCTATAGCAAGTGTAAAAAGGGACAGAGAGGCAAAGGATAGGTCAAGGTGGAATGAGGAGAAAAGAGCTTACATAGAGCTGAATGCGCAGGGTTGTTCTGGGCTAAAGGATGTTCAAAATCTTGTGCCAAAAAGAAATCCCACTACAAAAGTGAGGGAACCCAAGTCCACACCATCCAGAATTACAAAGCATACTCCAAAGCCACCATCCAAAAGCCACCAACATCAAACCTCTATCCAAACAACTGTTGTAACTCCTGCTGTATCAACTACTACTGGTACTTCAGAGGTTTCAACATCTGTTATCACTTCAACACACACCACTTCAACACACACCACAACCACTGTCTTACTTTCACAATCACCACCAAAAACAAAATCACCACCATCGCCTCCTGCCAAAAAGCAGAAGACAGCAGATGTTACAACATCTACTGTAATGACAACAGTGGTTGAAGCACCAGTTGTTTCAACAGCTGTTAGTCAATCACAAACCACTGCCACTCAAATCACCACCACTGATCCACCCAAAGCATCATCAGTCCCTCCTCAAACAAAAAGGATAAGGCTAATCCTGAAAGATGATGACACTTCACCACCACCAACATCTTCAAAATATTTGTCACTTGTTACAATACCCAAGCCTGTTCCTCTCTCATCAGCTCCTGCACATCAATCAATTCCTGTTATTACTCCTGCAGGTGTCCAATTTCCTCTAGAACTTGAAGCAGTTAGAGAAGAGATCAAATCTTTCTACTATGAGGATGACCCTGCCAAAAGGAAGTTGCCATCAGTCAAAGGATATCCAAGGCCAAACAATATTGAAGAATATTTGAAAGTCAAAGCTAAACAAGCAGAGGATATCTCAAAAAGAAATGTTCAAAGAAAATCTGATAGAGAAATTGGACAGAATTACCAATTCTTGCTCACCCAAGTCAGATCCTTAGAGCAATTTGCAAAAAATGTATGTCAGCAAATCTCAGAAAGGGCAGATGAGTCCTTGAGAAAAGACTACATTGATAACATCATGACCTACAAGAAATACAAGGGGGAGAAACACATGTACAAAACCTGGACCATTCCTGAGCTTGAAAAAGAGGCAGCCAGGATTCAAGATATGGTCAAAAATAAGGTCAAGCAGACTCCTCTTGAAAAATTCAAACAGTTTGAAGCTGACAAGGCCTTAGAGTTGAAGAGAATGAAAGAGGAACTGATAGCAGCTGAATATGGATCAAAGAATTCTGTGACAAAGTGGGGAGAAGATAGGGTCAGGGCTACCTACAAAAAGTTGGAGGAACTTAGAAAGAAAGATTCAACAGTTCCAAAAAGGCCTGACTACTCCAAAGCAGAGGTCTCAAAAAGACCACCAAAGCTGCAAGTCAAAAGAACCACTGCTCCAGCTGGTGCTGCCATCTACAAAAGAAGGAGTCAAAACCAGTTAGGTGCTGAAACAGTTCAAGATCTAAATGCTGGAAATGACCTTGTAAAAGAGGGCATTAGATTAATGATGAAAGAAGATCCTGAATTGGAACAATCTGCAAGTACTGCTCAGCCAGTCATGAATAGGCCCGCATCACCAAATACCTCATCCAATAAAAATCTCCCAAGAAACCCACCAGGCTCAAAAGTACTAAAGTGGGAAACTGACAAACAGACCCATGTATTGACTATGTTCAGGTCTGGTGGAGAAGTGAAGAAAATAACAAGGGAACAAGCTCTTGGCCTGAGTCTTGAAGATATGCAGGATCTCCTTGATCTTCCACTTGGTAGGGATGAAGATGACACAGATGCCCTAGACTTTGAGCTACAACTTAAAGGTCAGATAAGGGAACTGTTGATGAGGCAATAAAGTTCCACAATAATGAAGGGTTTTGGCATTATCTGTTCCAGGGGGAGATTGTTGGGATTGAACCCTATCAAAGGAACAGATAATTAAAGCCAAAACTGGATCAGCGCAGTGGATCCAGAATAAGCAGATGTTGCATACATGTCTCTCCCCTTGAAAGTGGTTTCAACATTTGCTGACCTCCTATCTACTGATCGTGCAATCTGCTGACCTACAAACTGCTGATCAAGTAAAGGCCTGATGAAAGACTAAAGCTCTGCTGTTCAATCTACCGCCTTGAGTCAAGCACTGCTGATCCGGACAAGTACTGCTGGGTTCACATCAGTGGAAGGATGCAACAGTAGTTTATTATGTCTTTATGTTATGAAATGTAATATCAGTAGTTTAGCATAGCAGGGTTTGTATAGATCAGAGGTTAGAGTTTGTTAGGAGGTTAAATGTCACTTTCATGGTGACGTCAGCTTAGATGCTCAGTGGTTTGCTAGTGCCTATAAATAAAACAGTGCTCTGTACTATTCTTTTAGCTCTTTGAAAAATCGTCTTCTCTGCACGAACAAACACTGAGCTCTGGCTGAGGGGGAGTTTGTATTCAACATTGCATTGTAATCATAATTGAAATAAATTCAATCTTTCGGTTCTTTGTGAAAAATGTTTGATCAAAACAATACTCTCGTTTGATTGTATGCAAAGTTTGTTTCCATCTTAATTCCGCTGCACAACTCATCCATTTTCATTCTAATTCAAACGAAAAATACAATCAAAACCAAACTCAGATCCAACAGAGATTAACAAGCATCAAATTGTTTCATGTTTAAATGTGGATAGAGTGTGATAAAAACAAGATTCAAGCATTGCGTGTTTTTGTATAGAATACATGTTGCACCCATAAGTGTTAAAAGTAAAAATGGGATCGAGTAAACTCACATTGGTTGCGTTTGGAGATTTCTTGAAATAACACACGAGTAAGGATTGGGAAACCCAAGAGAATGATCAGGGAACGTTTACCCGAATAACAGTGAGTAAACTCCGGCGGCTTTCGGTTCTCCGGCGACGTCTCGAAGTCTGGCGAACTCCTCATGTTTCCAGTGATGCTTGGTTCTCTGACGGAGTGCAACGGTGATCGAAAGGTGTTGGTGAGGGTCTGAGGGTGTAGAATGTGAGGGTGTCGAGAGGATGAGAGCTATATATATACACATTTCGAAATCTCATTTCGGTAAGTTTTGAAGAATTCCGAAAATAAGAGTGTTGGTTGATGTATTCGTTCTTCATGGGGACTAGGTTCATGATTGACCTTACAATAGGAAACGCGCAATCCAGCATCAATTCCGAACAATCAGGAAGTGTGAAACAAGCAAGGTGGTGGTTGTGTCTTCTCCGCGTTCATAGTAGGCGGCATGTCACACCCCCAAAATCCACACGCGGAGTACCACCGCTTGGAGGCGTGACATGACCAGGATCAAGCCACCAATCATATTGAACATAAGTATATAGTAAAAGTCATTCATCAATACGATAGGTGTTTCCAAAACCAAAAATAAACAAGTGTATAGCGGAAGCAATAATGTAAGACCCAACATAAGTTTAAGTACAAAATGTCAAAATGTTTAATAACGCATTCACGATCCATGTCCACAACGACCGTGCCTCCCGTGCAAGCTCCAAAAGTACCTAAGGTCCTGCAAGGCATGTAACAGAGAGTCAACAACTAGTTGAGCGAGTTCACAGTTGGTTATTTAGTTATAATGTTCGTATCGTATATCGTATGTCGTTTAGTAATCATGTATCGTATGTAATAGCATCGCGGCCCTCTAGGCATGTTTGCGAAGTTTAGTGGGGGTTTCCCATATGTTCTCCAGACTAGTTATATTTGTATCGCGGCCCTCCAGGCATGTTTGCGAAGATTAAAGTATAGTTCGCGGCCATTCCAGGCATGTTTGCGAAGATTGTTCTAGTATAGTTCGCGGCCATTCCAGGCATGTTTGCGAAGATTGTTCTAGTATCACTAGTCTAGTAGTATCTACCATTGGCCTTCCTCTCCCGAGGCCTATGGTATGTAATTCCGATAACTCTTAAGCATAAATAATCAATCAACCCATTCCCAACCCCGGGAATCCCATGCCTTGGTAGAAGTGTGAACTCACCTTGTTTGCTCGGTTTGATAATGTACTTCTAGTGTTTAATGAATGCTAGGTCCGTTACACGTGACCTAAGGTATAATGAATGAATGTAAGTACGTATCGAGTTGGGCTATGCAATACCCTAAGTGTGGACACCCAAATAATTCCATTTATGCAAACTGTCAAAATAATGCACCAGAACCATATATTATATATATAGTCTTTCATTTCATTTAATAAGTTTGAAAGGCTTACAATTTTAACTTACACACAATAACTTAATATATACGTCAGATCAACACATTCTTTTATAAATCAATTATCGGACCACTACTAAATTCAGATGCTTTAAGTTTAATATTTCTTAAATTCGAACATGTGAAATATAACAAGTACTGGCCGATTTATATATGAACTTCTGATGTTCACCTGAATCAACATAACCGGCCCAAAACAAACCTCACGGCCCACCTACATTTACTGTTAGACCCTTTGTATAATTAAATTCATAACATGTCTGAATCTTGGACTCAAAGAATAATTATATTCAAATACATTCCCTCACCACTTTCATCAAACTATATTCCTTGGCATATAATATATTTATTTCATGTTTCTCTAAGTTTGGTTCCTGATATTAATGATACTAGTTCTGGCATATATGAAACCCCACACATTCAGACACTTTAAAATAATAGTTAAGTTTTGATTTACTAATCAAATATCACATATTGGATCCTATAAATTGAAAAGCATGTGCAACAATAAATAGGGATCATATTGGCTGATTAACAAGGACACATTGATACAATACATTCTGATTGGACCTCCACCTTGAATCACATGAATTGTGTATTATAAATCACATGGCTTCTGATGTTTAATTAATGCAGTCTACACTCAATTCGAAGATCACACACTTAAATCATACAGCCTAATAATTACTATCATCATCATCGACATTGACAAACACACGCAAGCATAATATCAAGGAATATTGCAGACGATGTTATTGGACCAAAAAGAATACAGTGGCCGACAACTATGATATCAATTTTTATACCTAAGTAATCATATAAGATCGTGTCAAACATCAAGTTAACATACGGCTGAAATAATTAAAGAACACCAACCGAAATCAAGCTAGAGACTAACCAGAATTGTAAGTGTGTGATCGAGATGGGAGAAGGGCGCTGAAATCCGAGTAGCTTCGGTGGTTATGGGGGCTGCCGTCGAGCTCTAGGGTTTGAGTGTTTATAATTGTAATATGTGAGAACAAAAACCCCTAAGGGTATAGGTGTATGCGTATATAAAAAAAAAAAAAAAAAAAAACAAAGGGCCGAACCCATTCTTGGGCTGCCTTGGGTTACGATTGCAAGGTAGGCAACATTGGGCTTGTAATATGTGAGAGTTTATGGACAAGTATGCGGCCCAATGTGTTTGTGCGATTTAGACATATACATTTACATTACGTTTCATAACACATACATAATAAAAGCATAACGTTTCATCACAACATTCACACCAGTTAACCACATAACATACAACCACATATTGTTAAACCAAGTTATATCAAGGTGCAATGAAAGGTTTGAAATACGAGTTGTCACACGGCAAAAGTCAAGTTTTAAAAGGTTTTAACAAAAATTTACAAATAACACCCTTAACTATAAAAGACTTGGTTAACTAGGAAGGTTAGCTTGATTGAGTTATATTATCTCAAACTAACTTGAACTTAACATGTCTAACTATCTTATTTTTATAAAAGTAACAGAATAAAGCTTTTTAATGATAATATTAATTGATTTAATTATTTAAACGAAGAAATAAATAACGAATTATATTAAGGATAAGAACCTTTCAATGATTATTTATTTCGCGACGCTTTCGAGTTTCAAGGATTAGGATCCAGATTTCCAAGAGTTTTAATTAGTTTAACGAGTATCAAGTGTCGGTAAATAACGAATCAACAATCCTTGGATAATATATCGTTCAAAAAATGCGTATTTTGATTACAGTTGCACACAAGTCTAACATGAATACACGTACATGATTAAAATAACTTCGTTTTCATTATGATCAATAGTCTCGGATTACAAATTGAAACGAAATAGACTACAACGAGAATACAAGTGTCTAAAAACAGGAAGTACAACTTTACTTGCTAAAATAAGAAGGTACGAAAATGCGGAGCGTTACAGTCTCCCTACTTTAGGAGATTTCATCCTTGAAATCTAAGAGGAAGGACCGAACGAGAAACATGGACGTTGAGTGCGAGGAAACAATAATGGGAAATAAAATCAATGGTGAGGGACTTGTCATCTGAAATTTTGACTGGGAATGACTCGGGGAGTTTCGAGCGAGTACATTTTAACATAGATTCAAATTTAGCAAATACAAAGCCTTACGCGAGTGTAGAGGTAATAAGGTTGTTAACGAAAAAGCGTACCATCAATGACTTCATTGTCCTCGAGGAGCTTGTTTTTGTTGTCCTTGGTTTAGCTGAGGGCATTGGGGACGAAGATGCGTAGTATCCCCACACTTGAAACAGGCTCTAACTTTGTTTGCAGGGTTAGTGAGACAATAAGCGGTATCGTAGCTAAAATGGTTACATATAGTGCAATGGCGGCAATTTGAGTTGGCAGGGTGATGATGGTTGCAAGTGGTATACTTGGGATGAATTCCAGTGTATGGTTTTCTTGTGTTCTCTGGTGTAACAGGGTTTGGGTTAGCAGCAGGTATAATCGCGTTGCAGCCAGGGTCTTGAAACTTGCGTTTCTTACCCTCGCCACCACATGATTGTTGGATGATTTGGTTGGCTAGCTTAGAGGAGCTGGTGGGGGTTGAAATTTGTTTATCGCGAACACGATTGTTGTTTAGGCTAGCTGCGAGATGATAGATAGCCTCGATGTTGTCCAGTTTGGCTGCTTCAGTAGTGTCACGCATGCCAGAAGGTAACCCATGGATATACTTTCTGATCATGCGGTCAGTGGTTGACACAAGGTGTGGTACTATGAAACTCAACTGCTTAAAACGGGTGGTATATGCAAGGTTGTCGTCACCAATTTACTTGAGGGCCCAAAATTCCTCCTCAAGCTTTTGCTGTTCGTGGGGAGGGCAAAATTCCTCCATCATGAGTTGCTTCACTTCCTCCCAAGGCAGTGCAAAAGCTACTTCATTCAAGAGAATGTTTCTTTCGTTAGTCCACCATTCCAAGGCTCTAGCTTGGAAGACTCTAGTTGTACTACGCTTTTTGAATTATTCAGGACACTCGCTGTTGATGAAAGTAACCTCTATGCTATCGAACCATTCAAGCATAGCTGTCACCCGATCCTTGCCAGTGAAAGGTTTAGGGTTGCAGGAGGCAAAGTGCTTGTAGTTAAAGGTTACAGGTGTAACAACCCACTTTTTAGAAAGTCAAAGTACAAGTTAAAGTCAAAGTCAAAGGAAGAAAATATTGCTAATTGCGATTTGTCACTCTTTGCTTGACTAGCAAATCGTACTTTTGACTTGTAATCGAGTTATATTATTTAATCGCTTTAGTTGTATTATGTGGAGTATCTATTAATAATCGAAGTTTAATCGCATATTAATCGCTAAACGACTTATCGCTAATCGCTATCGTAACTCGAATTATGTTTTCTGGATATTTTTTTACGTGTGTGTGCTATTTATGTGTTACTTGTGCATGTTATGTTTATGTTGAGGTGTTTAATCACAATCGCAATTCTATCGCATCGCAAACGCTAAACGCAAGTTATTTATAGTGATTGTATGTTAGATATAGTAGTTAAGTTATTTGTGTGACTAATGGGTAATACTATCACATCGCTCACTCGAATCGCATCGCAAAGCTCAACACGCGAATCGAAACGACAAAACTCAACACGCCGGACACCTGGATTGAGTGGCCAACCGATCAAGTGGCCATCTGTAATGACCTGCAAAAATGTCCCACAAAACTCCGTAAGTGAAAACCCGGACCCCTAAAACCCTAATCCTTATGAAAAACCAAGAAATTCAAAATTTATGGATCGCTCGCGGACCGCGTAAGAGTTAAGCTGGGCCTACGCGGGCCACGACAGCACACGAAGTCTCCGGATAAGCTTTATGTCACGTGTCTAACACGTGGCAGACCTACGGCGTGACACGGCAGCCCTAGCCGTAGCTAGGGTGGCCCTCGTGGGCCGCGTAAGGTTCTCCTAAGGGCTACGCGGGCCGTGAGAAACTCAAAAATTTGCTATAAATTGGACGTGCATGGGGCTTTCAGTTGTGTTCGAAAAATCCTTTCAAAAAAGGAAACATTCTGCTCATTTTCATAGATTTCTGTAGAGAAACGCTGCTACGATTACAGGGTAATAACTCGATCACTGCTACAATACAATGTCTGATCGATTGAAACCGATCTGATGGATGTTTAAGTGCTGCCCGAATTCGGGCTATACTTTGTCATTCGTCGTGAAGGTTTTGATTTCGTGAGTTTATCGTAAATGTTGTATTAAGTTACTAACCTAGTTTCGTTGGCATTGTTATTTAACTAGGTTACGAGGCTAAATCAGTAGGCAAAGTTCTGTCTGACTAAACTTGCAAAGTGAGTCATTCTCTTTTTATCAAATTGCTTTACAAAACCCTAAATGTTTTCCAGTTATACTTTGCAGTGATTGAGTCTTTGCTAATCTTTAATTACTGGCAGTATGTGGGGGTTTTGTGCACATTACTACCAATGATTTATCACGTTAGGTGGGCGAGCCTAATTTAGTGATATGTCCATGGTCATAGATACGGTCGAGTGACAACTGAACCAGCTAATTAATTGATAAGGGCAAATGTGAAAACTCTTAATGCTGTAAATTATAACATTGTGTCGTTTTGTAAAAATTGAATGACTCGCCAGTATTTCCCCGCTGATAAAATCTTTTTAAACATGTTTCAGGTGATCTACTGTGAACCAGGAAATGTGCCGCGTAGCACTACCAGCTTGGATAGAATGGCTCAGTAAAATAAATAAACATGTTCTTGTGTAAACAAGGAATTTCCCCGTGAAATTCCTTTATTGTAAATTAACGGGTTTGCCCTAAAATGCGAGATAAAATAATTGGGCATTTTCAGTTTTAAAAAGATCCTGTTAATATTTCCGCTACCAAATTAAATACTAATACCACGGGTTTCTGTCCCGCGGCTGCTGGAACGGGTAAAATCGGGCTGGGGGCCCGTGACAGAAAAAGGTGGTATCAGAGCCACTGATCTAAGCCAATTAAGTATTTAGAAATACTTAATTTTTTTTTCAAATTTCCATTATGTGATTATGTGAAAATTTAATTTGTAATAAATAACATTCTAATTAGGATTTTGTGTTTTTCTTCATATATGCTAATGATGCGTGTGTAGTGTGTATGGTTTTTAATGTATATTTTAAGCCCTTTTACACTTTTTAGCCAAGTTTTAAATTTATAAAACACGATATTTACTAACACTAAACACACATATGGGCAAGTGCACCCATCGTGAGCGTAGTATAGTGTTGGTAAGATACCGAGGTCGTCCAAGGACACAAGAGCTTTTAGTACCGGTTTATCCTCAACATCTAATCAAATAAAAAAATTTAGAAAAAGGTTTTAAACTAGAAAAATAAAAACTAACTAAAATGCTGAAAAGTAAAATAAAAGTAAAAACAGATAGACAAGATGAATCACTTGGATCCAACTCGTGTGTAGTGTAACCTTTGATTATTTTTGCACTTTTGCACTTTTTATGAGATTATCTTAGTTATTGTAGTAGGCCCCTCTTTTGAAGGTGACGTTACCCTCAACCAAGTAGTTTGAGTCAGCAAGGATACAATCCTAAAGGGTCGGATTATTGAAAGATAATTAATTAAGTTATTAATGCATAATATGGTAGGCCCCTCTTTTGAAGGTGACGTTACCCTCGGCTAAGTAGTCTGAGTCAGCAGGGATACAGTCCTAAGTAGCCGGGTTAAAGTATTAATAGTAGCTTACATATGAGGGGATCAAAGAGTTTGGACCCCCGCCATCCAATACCGGTGGGTATTGAAGGAGGTCCTACTAAATTTGACCCATGTCCTTTTAGGATCTATACACTGAACAAGGCAAGACTCTTACCAAACCGTTCCCTTAACCCCCGACCAGGTAGCCAACATATCTCCATATAGACCATGGAGATATAAATGGTGAAAATCTTTTATTTTATATATACAGTAAAATAATGCCAAGACACCATGGACAAACGATAAGGAAGAATCACCTTCAACATAAGAAACTAGTTATTAAAGTCATTAATACATAACCAAATAAAAAGTGTGCGAAAAGATTAAAAATAAAAAGTATTACACTAGACACTTGTCTTCACCAAGTGATGTAAGAGACTTAGGCAAACATGGCCTTTGGTTGTCAAGAACTCTTACGATCAATCTTGGATCCTGAGACGACTCACACACTCTATGATGGACAATGGATGATGGTGGTGGATGATGGTGTTGTGATGGTGGTGGGTGGTGGGTGAAGTGTGAGAGAGGTGGTGTGCCAAGGGATGGTTTGCAAATGAGCCAAGCACCCCTATTTATAGCCTGAACAGCAGCTCGGGCACGGCCCCGTGTCCATCCTCCTTCTCTTTCTTGATTAATTGCAGTTTGTCTGCATTAGTTGACCACGCCCCCGTGTCCGCTGGGCACGACCCCGTGTGCAGAAGCGTATCTGTACTATCAAGATTTCCCCAGATTCTGCGAATCTTAGAATTGACCACGACCCCATGTCCACTGGGCACGCCCCCGTGTTGGGTGATAGAAGCTTCTACAACTTTGTCTTTTCTGCAGACACTTGGGCACGCCCCCGTGCTCACTGAGCACGGGTCGTGTTCAGCCTTCTGTTCTCTTGTTTTTGCTTGGGAAGATGCTGTTGGGGGGTCGGGCATGCCACGTTTATCCCTTTTCTTGTATTATTATTAGATTTAGCTGCCTTTTTGCTTCTTTTGTTCATTTGAGCTAATTTAATCCTGAAAATACAAAAGGAAGACAAAAACACACTTTTTCCAACATTAGTACTAAAAAGGGTTAGTTTTATGCCACAATTGATATAATTTATATGTTGCATTTTGCACACATCACTAACAACATGAATGAGTTGTCTGAAGCCCTTCAGAACCTCACTATCCATTCTGCTGATATGGAAATTCCCGGGGGTCTTTCCGGTTATCAGGCAGACATTGAAGAACCAATGGAATTTCAAGCACAGGAGAAGCCTAAGCCTAAAAAGAGGAGAAGAATCCTGGACTGGAAACATGGAAGAAAGAAGAAGCCACCTGCCCAAAAAGTGAAAAAGACAGAGGACCCAAAAGATAAGGGAAAAGGAAAGGAGGTCAGAGAAAGTTCTGGTCCGGCCCAGAAGATGCCACCTTAGGAAAAACTTGATCGCAAACTTGCAAACTGTGACCTCATCGGACCTGCAGACCAAACCCTTTTCAATTTCCCCGCCCAATATGAATTCCCAATTAATTTAGAACCTGCAATTCCGGACCCTATTGTCAACCACCAACTTCTACCCGGAGAATTGGAGGAATGGTGGACGAGTGACTGGCAATTTCAGAATTTCATGAATAACCCCAATGTTTACTTTCCCCAGTTTGATCCTGAACCGGCACCATACCCACCTATGAGCACGGAAAACTTAGCTGAACTCCGCCACTATGGCGAGGAACTGGTGGATGCAAGAAATAGGATTCGGGATGTGGGGGAGAAGATATCATGGAAATACGACGAGAGGGAACGTCGTTTCTGAAAGGCCAGCTGACTGTGGTGGTGTGGTTGTGTAATAATAATAGTATAAAAATAATATAATATTGTATAATAATATTTAAAATAAAACTTTTGTAAGATAAATGGTGTGTATCAATGCATACTAATATATATAAAATATAAAGTAGCAAGGTCGACAATTTTGGCTATATGTGTTGACTTGATTATGTGATTGCTCTGTTATGTGTATTGGTCGCTATCTATTATGTGATAATAATTCGTATATACATGTTTAATGATTCAGATGGAAAACGCAGAAAACCAACCGGCAAACGAAGTTAACCAATCTGAACAAAATAATGAAGACCAATTTCTTAATAGGCAAGATACAGAAAATATTGTTGCTCAGGGAATAGCCAACGCTATCCCAGCAATCATCGCAGCTGCTAGAAATCCCGTTGAACCTTCACAAGCCAACCACAGCAAACGTACTCGCGATGACAATTTCAGTAACAGTGTTAATGGAAGCGGCAATAATAATAATGATGTGGTTCAAGCCCCATTTCTTAAGAAAATGAAAGCTGCAACACCTGGTTGCACTTACAAAGATTTTTTTGCCTGTAAACCGGTCGAATTTGCAGGCAATGAAGGGGCAACTGCCGCACTGCGATGGTTGGAGAAAACCGAAGCAGTAATTAAAATAAGTAAATGTGCCAAGGAAGACAAGGTTATGTATGCATCCCACCTTTTTAAAGAATGAGCTTTAGAATGGTGGAACATGGTGCTGCAAGCCAAAGGAAGTGACGTGGCTTATGCCATGAATTGGGAAGAATTTAAGAGATTGGTGGAAAGAAAATTCTGTCCCAACTAAGAAAAGGAACAAATGATAAATAAGTTCTTGAACCACCGGATGGTCGATGTTGATTGTCGAGGGTATACTTCGACATTCTTCGAGTATGCTAGAATTGTACCAACTCTGGCTTCGCCAGAGCCTGTACTGATTTCTCGCTATATTTGGGGTTTGATTAGCGAGATTCGTGATATCGTCAAAGCTGCTAGACCCCGCATAATTGACGATGCGGTTGAATTGGCTAATACTTTAACCGACGGGCCGGTACGTACAAGAGAAGAAAACAGAAAAAAGGAATTGGCCCAAAAGATTACCCAAGGATTTCATGTGGGTAATAATTTCAAAAAGAAGGGAACCGGGCAACCCTCCCTACCGCCATTCTGTGGGAATTGAAAAAAGAAGCATTTTGGAAGGTGTAAGGACAATTGCAATTTCTGCAAGAAACCGGGCCACTAAGAGGAGAATTGCAGGAAGAAATCCATGATTTGCTTCAATTGTGGAGAAACAGGGCATTTCAGACCAGAATGCCCTAAAGTGGTCAAACCAGCTGATAACAAGGCCAAACCTGCTGAAGGAACTAATAAGAAGAATGCAAGAGCCTTCCAGCTGACAACGCAAGAAGCAGACCTGATTCCAGATGTGATAGCTGGTACGTTTCTTGTACATGACGTTTATGCAAAAGTATTGTTTGACTCTGGTGCAAACCAAAGTTTCATAAATACTTCGTTCTGCCAAGCTCTTAAGCAACATTTAACCAAACTCAGGCAAATTTATAAGGTAGAAACGGCAGATGGAAATTCTGTTAATATAAATGAGGTTTTGCAAGAAGAAAAGATAGAACTTTCAGGCCACAAATTTTCTGCAAACCTATTGCCTATGAATTTAGCAGGATTCGACGTCGTGTTAGGAATGGATTGGTTAGTAGCCAACCATGCTCGAATCCTCTTCGATAAGAATTCCATAGAAATTCATACACCCGCAGGAGAGGTAATTGTAGTTACAGGAGATAAGCTGCGGAAATCAATGAAGTTCATTTCAGTAATGAAAGTTGCTAGTTATGAACGAAAACAAGGAATAGTGTATAGGATTTCGGTAATCATTAACACAAAAAGTAAGGAACTTAAGGAAATTCCAATAGTATCAGAATACCCGGATGTGTTCCCAGAAGAGCTACCTGGACAACCACCCGATAGGGAAGTAGAGTTTAGAATTCATCTAATTCCTAGAACTACACCAATAGCTAAGGCACCTTATCGGTTAGCACCCACCTAAATGTTAGAATTGAAAAAACAGTTAGATGAGTTATTAAGTAAAGGATTCATACAACCTAGTTCATCCCCGTGGGGAGCACCAGTGTTGTTTGTGAAAAAGAAGGATGGTTTGATGCGAATGTGTATCGATTATAGGGAATTAAATAAGGTTACAATTAAGAATCGATACCCATTACCTAGGATTGATGATCTTTTCGATCAACTTCAGGGAGCTAGATATTTCTCTAAAATAGACTTGCGCTCCGGATACCATCAGTTGAAAGTACAAGAGGAAGACATACCTAAAACTGCCTTTAGGACTAGGTATGGTCATTACGAGTTTACAGTCATGCCCTTCGGATTAACGAATGCACCTGCAGCATTCATGGACATGATGAATAGGATCTGTAAACCGTACTTGGATAAATTCGTAATTGTCTTCATCGACGATATACTTATTTATTCCAAAAGCCAGGACGAGCATTATGAGCACCTGCATGCACTTTTAGCTCTGTTGAGAAAGGAAAAGCTTTACGTCAAATTCTCGAAGTGTGAATTTTGGCTGCAGGAGGTGCAATTTTTAGGACACATGGTGAACCACAAAGGTATTCACGTAGATCCTTCCAAGATAGAAGCAATCACCAAGTGGAAGGTCCCACAATAAGCTGCAGAAGTTAGAAGTTTTCTAGGATTAGCTGGATACTATAGGCGCTTTATTAAGGACTTTTCTAAGATAGTTGTTCCTTTAACTAAGTTAACCTGTAAAACAGCTAAGTTTGAATGGGGACCCTAGCAAGAAGAGGCCTTCAGGATTTTAAAGCAAAGATTAACAAATGCCCCAATTCTTGCCTTACCAGACGGAACGAAAGATTTTGAAGTTTACTGTGACGCCTCTAAGCTAGGATTAGGATGTGTGCTGATGCAATGCAAAAAGGTAATTGCGTATGCCTCAAGGCAATTGAAAAAGCACGACGAGAATTATACAACTCATGACTTAGAATTTGGAGCAATAATTTTTGCCCTTAAGATTTGGAGACATTATCTATATGGAAGTAAGTTTACTGTCTATACGGATCATAAGAGGTTAATGTACATATTTGGGCAAAAAGAATTAAACATGAGGCAAAGAAGATGGATGGAAATTCTAAGTGACTACGATTGTGATATTCAATATCATGAAGGGAAGGCAAATGTAGTAGCAGATGCCCTAAGTCGTAAGTATCATGAGAAACAAAGAAGAGTTCGTGCTCTTAGATTAAATCTACATTTAGATTTAATGGAAAAACTGAAGAACATTCAGGAAACAGCAATCAAGGATGATGCTGAAGGAATGAGAAGACGAATAAATGAACTAGAACAAGGGACTGATGGAATCTGGAGATTCCATGAGAAAAGAATTTGCGTACCTAAACAAGGAGATTTAAGAGATAAGATTTTAGAAGAAGCCCATAAATCTAGGTACACGATGCACCCTGGTAATAATAAGATGTACCAAGATTTAAGAAATAACTTCTGGTGGATAGGAATGAAAAAGGACATAGCTAGATATGTTTATAAGTGTCTAACTTGCTCACAAGTTAAGGCAGAACACCAGAAACCTTCAGGATTACTTCAACAATTAGAAATGCTGTTAGTGCATATGTCTGTCGACTTCGTCTTGTATCGAGTCTTGTATTAGATTAGATAGATCAGGGCACGAAATATGAGATATTTGTGTTTATAGCTATTTCACACGAAATAGCATATGAGCCATTTCGCATGAAATGACTTTGTCATTTCGTACGAAATGACTTTGTCATTTCGTACGAAATGACCTGGCTATTTCGCTTGGGCTATTTCGTATGAAATAGGCTTGCCTATAAATACTAGTGTCTTGGATCTCATTTGTAACTTTCCGGTTTCATAGTCGAACTGCTGCCGAAGTGTCTACTCGATGTAAAACGTTGTTATATCAATCAAAAGACAATTTAAAGTGAATTGCAAGCTGAATCAACTCGATACGTTTGTTTCCGCCTCTCGTATTGAGTAAAAACTCTTCTGAATGACTCGTTTGGTCATGAAAACGATCCTACAAGTGGTATCAGAGCTCAGGAAGAAGAGTTCTTACCGATTCAGCTCAAAATTCTGATTTCTACACCTTCTTTTCAAAATTAAACAAGATTTAATGGTTAAAATGGTTTGAATTTCACACATTATAAGTGAAACACTGTTTTAAGAAAGCCTTAAGAGAATTGGACCTAAAATTGAGCTAAAAATTGATCAATTGGACAAAAATCTGATCGATATGATGATGTCAGCAGCATTTCGCGCGGAATATGCTTGTCATTTCGCACGAAATCACTTGTGTGAGGCATTTCATACGAAACAGTCAGCTCATTTCTTACGAATTGACAAAATGTGTTTCATTTCGCACGAAATACCTCATTTCGTGTGGAAATCCTTCATTTCGTACGAAATCACTATTTCGTGTGAGCTATTCCGTACGAAATCACCTATTTCGTACCATAATTCATTTCGTGTGAAAGTTTCTATTTCGTGTAAATCATTTCGTTTGAAGTTGTCTTGTATGTTATTTCGTACCAAAAGGCATTTCGTTTGGGTTGTCATTTCGTTTGAAAACTGTGTTTGTGGATTTTTGAAAACCGAAACATGGAAGAGGAATTCTATAACGCATTTGCTACTGCCCTGAGTACTCCTGTTACCATTACTCAGAGCATGAACATGGAAAATGAAACAGGAACATTACAAAAACCCCCGAAGCTAATGGGAATTGAGGAGTATTATGGGTGGAAAGATCGATTCGAAAACTGGGTTCAAGCAAACCATTTGAGATCTTGGGAATGTATTGAGAAAAAATATGTTAAACCTCGTACGGATTTGGGAGTTATCAAAGCAATTTCTGAACTAACGGATAAAGAACGAGATATGTACAAAGCTGAAAAAATGATGATTAGTCTACTCCAGCAAGCTGTGAAAGAAGACATCTTCGTATTGCTTCAACACGACAATACTTCACGTTCGATTTGGGAAGCACTTCGAATTAAGTTTGAGGGAAGTGAGAAGATGATCAGGAGTAAGAAATCATTGCTAAAGAAAGAATTTGACTTGTTTACAACTTTGCCAGGTGAATCTTCAAAGAAACTGATTGAAAGATATTGTCATTTAGTGCGGTCTATGTCTTTGTTAGAAATAATCAAAGATCAAGAAGAATGGGTTGACAAACTAGCTGATGCTTTACCTCAGAAAGAGTGGGGTACCTATCTGATGATCTTAAAGAACACTGGAGAATATGACAAATTGACAATTTCCCAGTTCATTGAAAGGATTGAAGGACAAGATCTTGAGCAGCAAAAGATTGCTAGAATGAATAATCCGAGTGGTCAACAAGACATTAAAATGTATTACAAAGGAAGTGTTCAAGATGTTGTAGCAAGTCCGAAAGTTCAAACTGCTTTCAGTGCTGAAAACTCATCTGGGTCAGTAAATCAAAGTCCAAACAGGGGCAGTGGATTTTCTTCATATCCAAGTGTTAATCCGAAGAGCTCAACCTCAAGTTATCAGTTTCAAAGTACAAACTGTAGCAATGGTCATATTTTACATTGCAACATTGCATTGCATCTTCAGAACGGTCAAAATTTTTCTGAAGAGGTTGCTAGAGGTCACATGTCATTACTTGCTACAGTGTTAGAATCATATGAGGGATTGGTTGCAGGAAGGATCGGAAATCCTATGCTGACGAAAGAGGATTACGATCAGATCGATGCAGAAGAAATGGAACTTATGGATATTAAATGGTGTTTAGCTAGTGTTTTGAGAAGAGCTGAAAAATTTAAGATGATTACAGGAAGAGATGATTTCAGAGATGCTAATGTTTCTACTTTGGGTTTTGATAAATCTAAAGTTACTTGTTTTCGATGCAGGGAGAAAGGACATTTCAAGAAGAAATGTAAAAATCGAGAAGCAAGTGGAGCACAAAATCCGTTTGGAAATAATGATTATTATAGGAAAGCCATATATCAACAAGTTGCTCATCAACCGTATCAACAACAAGAACCACAAACTGCACATGCTAAGAAGACAATCGAAGAGTCGAACAAGAAAGCTTATTTTGGTATAATTGATCAAGATGATGAAAAAGTTGCAGAAGGTTTCAGTTGGGACAAATACATTCCGCCTGATTCAAAGACAGTGGCGTTAATTGCTAAGATAGTTCAAGAACCAGATTTGATGAAGGAATGGATGAAAGGGTTTGCTGATGTTAAGAAGAATCAAGATGAAGAGTTTGTTTCTTCAGATGATAGTTCAGAAAAGACAACAGTCTTTGATCAATCATCATCTGAAAACAGTGATTATGAAGAAGAAACTCAAATAAATATTGGAAAATCTGTATTATCTCCTGAAAGTTTTGAATTTTATTTTGCAGATAGATTGAAGAAGCTGAAGGAAAAACGAGCAACAAAAGAAAAGAAAAAGGTGAAATGTGAGAATGTTATTCAGAAAAAGAATTATAAACAAAGTGAAGAAGTCAAAGTTACTGAGCAGGTGGTTGAGACTAAAAAGGTAGTTGAAGATGAGAAGATAATTGAAGGTGAAAAAGTGATTGAAGTTGAGAAGATTGTTGAAGTAACAAAACCATGTTTAAAGTGTTTGGAATCATGCAAGCAGTGTGAAGAGAAAGATGAGAAGTTGAGAGAGTTAGACAAGATGAAAGAAAAGTTACTGTTCGATCTTAATTATGTGAAAGAATCGTATGATGTGTTGAATAAAACAGTGAATGGTCTCCAAAAGACGAATTCTGAGAGAGAAGATGCTTTAACAATGATGAATGCTGTGATGATGTCAAAGCAAAAGGCCATTAACCATTACATTGAAGAATGTGCAAAATTGAAGCAGGAGTTGGAGACTAAAAAGATAGAAAATGAAAGAATCAGACGATTACTGCAAAGTTATTCAAGTTCTGATTATCTGATTGATAGAATTTATCCAACTATTGCAGGTTTTGAAGCTTTTCAGGACAAGAAGACGGAAGAGAAGGATACTGGTAAGAAACAAAGTGCAAATTATAACAAGTGTCCGCCTCCGATTTGGGAAGGTTATTCTCCCAGAAAACCAAATGAGGAGCAAGTAAAAAAGGCTGTCAATATAAAGCTAAAATCCGAAACAATTGATGAATTACCAGAAAACATTGATGTCACGTTCACATCGTCTGACACTGATCATGAGCCTGAGTTAATAAAAAAGGTGGTCGATCAGGTGTTGGATAAAGATGAGGAGTCGGAGTCAAAGTCTGAATCTGAAAGTTCGAGATCATCATCAGTTGAAAGTCAAAAGTCGTCAGTCAAAAGGGTTTACAATAAAGAATTCATGTTATCAAAATCTAATTTGAATGACGAACCAATCAAAGTGACATATACTTTGAATGATTCAGACAAATTATATTCTGATGATGAATTTTCAATAAGAGATGTTAAAACTGAAATGATAAAAAAAGGTTTTCAAACTAACAAAAATTAATATTTCTGAAATAAAAGATGAAAATCTTTCTGATAAACCTAAACCTTACACCTCAAGAGTTCAACAACGTTTAAACAAGAAAAAGAGTTACAGTTCTGGTTCAGGTTATCGAAAGAAGCCAAACCATAACAGTAATTTCAAAAAGAAAGGTCTTGGTTTTATTCCACTGAAAAATCATAAAAATGAGAAAATTTATAAACCAAAAACTTTATTTGTTTCAGGAGCAAGTTCGAAGGAAGAAGAAAAGAGCTCATTCTGGAAGCAATCAAACAAAGAGTTCTTTGCAGAGAAACAAAAATTTGAGAAGAATGAAGTTCATAAGAGAAAGGAGACAAGAACCTGTTACCGATGTCAAGAAGTTGGTCACATCGCCTGGAACTGTCCAAAGGCAACCAACACAAAACAGGAAGTTGTTTTTAAACTCAAAGAAAAAGTTGTTGACAAAACTGAAGTGTTTAAAAACTCAACATATGAAGTTGGTGAATGCTCGAAAAAGTTTTACAAAAGAAGAGTGAATCTTGACAATAAAAAATGGGTTGTTAAGAATTCTGATGTGAAAACTGGCGATGAATCTGACTTGTCAAAGTCAGAGGAGCCACAAGTTGAGTTAAAAATAGAAACGTCAGTACCGCCAATGGATGATGTCCATTTTCCACCATTAAGGGCTGAAAATTTTAAACAAAAAGTTGGTAAGGTTGAGATCTCGAATCAATTCTATTCTGAAAAGAAAGAATTTGATGTCGAAAAGGTTTTTAATGGAAATGTGAAAAAGATTTTTGGGAAGATGATTGATGGAAAGGTTAAAGGGGTTAAAGATTTTTATGAATAAAAAAAGGCAACTTATATCCCGAGTGAAGTTGAAGAAGACACATCCAAGTTTGGTCAGGCTTGGATGTCTGTATTTCACAAGTAAAAATCCTGACTTGCCGGAGCTCCCAAGTTGGTAATCGTGGAGCAGGAATCGGCATCTGTAGGATCGTGTTTGCAATCCGAATGAGTCGGTTCAGAGAAGTTCTATCAAATACAGGTGCGGAAAACAAGTATTTGACTATAATACAGCTGAATCTTCACTTTAACACTGATTATATTAATATCTGAAACACAAATACAATCAGTTCTCACACCGGCAGCACTTCGGTATGGAATCACTCAAATGATACTCTATGATTTCGCTTGACACTGAACTCCTATATATAGAGTATGAGATTTCGCTTCAGAAAGACTCAAGCGAAATCTTATCATGTTGATTTCGCTTGAGGCTTCAAGCGAAATCTTAAACACAAAACATAACTTCAAACGAAATCATCTAACTTTCTCACAAATTCTCATTCTACGAGCCCTGATCTATTCTAACTAGTCTAAGACTCGATACAAGACGAAGTCGACAGATGTAGTGCACCAACAGACTCCCTCTCAGATGTTGACGAGTCGACTATCGAGTCACACTAATACTGTGTCTTCACATCTTCATTCTTGATCAGTCTCCGGGCTTTACTTTTTCAATCAGCATCAACAGACTTCCCTTTGCAATGTGCTGGCATTCCTTTAGTTCTTCAGCGTCATCTGCTTCAGGATCATTGTCTGACTTTCACAATTTTGACTTTTCAGAATCATCACTTCTCAAACTTTAACCTGCATAAACTCTACCTCACAATAAATTTTACAATTTACACATTTCAAACATATAAACTTTCACTAATTCAAACTCTTTTCTAAAAACCTAATCAAAATGATCTTTCAATCTGATAAACCACTTGAAGTTTTGACAAAAATAATCAGTTTTGAACACAAACTCCCTCTCAAATCATACTCATCATGTTTAGCACTCAGAACTTTGAAAATCAGCTTTTCAATACCAGTTGTCGAAAATCTTTTTGTATTTTTCAAAATTTTCTGCTAAAACACACTGAAAATCTTTTTGGAATTTTGAATAGAATGAAATGCAATAAAGAAATATTTACAAACAATATTTTTGTGAGTTCGTGCAAGAGAATCATATCAGTTTCTGAGACAAATCACCAACACCGTTAAGCTTCATTTCATATAAGTTCTAAACAATTCACCTAGATTGTCAGTATATTTGTCCACTTAAATTTTCACACAAAGTTCAATTGATCCGAGATATGATGTTAATGTTTTAAGCTCTTGAACTTATTCGTGTGTCCCACTACTTGAATATACTCCCGTATCCAGATCCCAATATTCAGTCTTACAGGTGAGTATACCACAAATGATATCTGTAAGGGGAATAAATTATGCAACCGTGATAGCTCAGGTCAGAACTTCCGTTCAGCAGAGAGCCTAGTTGACTTTTAGGTGTGTCCCCTTTAGAGGATCTTTTGAATTACAACAGCCATGATTAGCATTTTTCAATGTTTCATCATTTTTTAGCTGAGGGTGTGCTATATTTCAAGCAAGCAGAAAGTATTCTCCGGGGACTAGGCCATTGCTTCCGCAAAATCAGAAGTCCCGGGATAATACCCCAGATATCACTGAGCATAAAGACCTAGTATCTCAGAATAAGGGACCTTTTAAACAAGATTTCAGGGGTTACCTATATATCCAAGTTTGTGTTAACCCACAAAACAAGCAAGTTTGAAATTTAGGTTTATATCTCATCACAATCTACTAAATGTGCAAAAACCTACTGATATATCCGCAGTAAGATTGTTTATCACATTTTTATATTTACATTTCTTTAGCATGTTGTGACAGTCCACTGATGTACTATCATTTCCTCTATTCACAACGAAACTCATTTTTAAATTTTATCATGTTTTTGTCTTTTTCAAATTTTCTAATGTTTTTGGATTTTCTGAAATTTTCTACTCCCCCTAAAATGCAAACACATTTTAGGAAATTTGAAAGTAAACTGTACAATAAAATGACAACCGATATTGAATTGCTTCAATTCGCCATCCACTTGGCATAAACAATCAGAACTCCCCCTCACAACAAACTATTTTCCCATCGATTTCAAAACACTTAAGTTTGTTTTAATCAAATGGTTTTTCCGGAAAATAAGTTTTGTTGATTTTATCACTTGTAAAATTAGGGATTTGGTTCATCACATTGTTTTTAACCACTTGTAGAAAATCAGATACAACTTAATGTCCCTGATTTACCACTTATACAAAAAAACACAATCAAATACACAGAATGATGCCGATTCCTGATCCACGATTACCAACTTGGGATCTCCGGCAAGTCCACAGACTTACTGTTCGTAGTATGAGCCATCCCAGTCACGAACTAGGGATGGTTCAACTTTCTCCTTCATCGTCTTCTTCTCGTAAAACTCCTTCACTCCTTTGACCTTCCTGTCAATCATTTTTCCAAACATGTTATGGATTTTTGAGTTAAAAACCTTTTCGACATCAAATTCCTTTTTGTCATCATAAAATTGATTTGAAATCTCAACTTTACCAATTTTCTTTTTATAATTTTCAGCCCGAAGTGATGGAAAATTATCATCATTCACACTCGGTATTAAGTTATCACCTTTTACTTCAACCTGTGGCTCAACTGACTTTATGGAATCAGTTTCATCGCCAGAAGATAGCTCCTCTGATTTTGACCCATCAGAATCATCGCTAGAACTATCAACAGACTTCTTAACAACCCATTTCTGGTTGTCAAGATTTCCTCTTTTCTTGTAAAACCTGTTTGAACTTTCACCAATTTCAAAAGTCGAATTTTTGAACAATTTAGTTCTGTCAATTGGTGGTTCAAACACAACTTCTTTTTCTTTCTGTTTACGAGAAACTCCCTGTTTTAATGGTATTGCCTTAAAACAATCTCTGGCAATATGTCCAACAGTGTTGCATTGGAAACAGGTTCTCGTATCTTTCCTTTGTCCAGCAAACTTCATCTCTTCTTGCTTTGTTGCAAGAAACTCACTATTTGACTGCCTCCAAAACTTTTTCTTTTCTTCCTCATCTCTTGATGTACCTGAAACAAATGTCATCTTTGCTTTAAAATCACGAACATATGTTTCATTTTTCTGTTTTTCTGTTGGAGTAAAACCAAGACCTTTCTTTTTGAAATTACGATTAGGGTTTGGTTTCTTGTGAAAACCAGAACCAGAACTGTAACCTTTTTTCTTGTTTAATCTTTGTTGTACTCTTGAGGTGTATTTTTTAGGTTTATCAATAAGATTTACATCTTTTAATTCAGAAAAATTGATTTCTGTTAATTTGAAAATCTTTTTGATCATCTCAGTTTTTACACCTCTTAGTGGAAATTCCTCATCAGAATATAATTTGTCGGAATCATTCAATGTATATGCAACTTTGAATGTTTCGTCACTCAAATTAGATTTTGATAATAGGAATTCTTTGTTGTAAACCCTTTTAACTGAAGAATTTTGACTGTTGACCGTCGAACTCGAACTTTCAGAACCAGACTTTGACTCTGACTCTGACTTTGACTCCTCAGTTTCATCTTTATCCAACACCTGATCGACGACTTTCTTAATTAACTCGGACTCATGATCAGTATCAGATGATGTAAACACGACATCAATATTTTCTGGCAAATTGACTGACGACTCCGACTCCCACTGTAAATTTGTTGCTTTTTCAACTCTTTCCTGATTTGGATTCCTGGGCAAATATCCATTTTCTAACGGGGGTGGACATTTGTTATAACTGACTTCTTGTTTCTTACCAGAATCCTTCTTGTCAGTCTTTTTCTTTGTATCATTCTTCTTCTTGTTCTTCTTTTCTGGAGTCTTTTCTGGAGTCTTTTCTTCAATCACTTTTCCATCATCCTTCTTTTCTTCAGTTACTTCATCCTCTTCAAATGCCTTCATGCCTTCAACAGTTGGATAAATCCTGTCAATGACATAAGAAGTACATGAGTAACTTTTCAACAAACGATTAACTCTTTCAGTCTCAATTCTTTGCAATTCCAACTTTTGTTCTAGCACAGCACACTTCTCAATGTAGTTGTTCACCACTTTTTGCTTCGTCATAAAAGCTCCTTGAAGTGTTTTCATCGCTGTAGCTTGTTCTTCACTTGTTTGGTTGTACTGATTCATTGCTTTGTTCAACACATCGTAAGATTCCTTCAAACTATTCAAATTATATATCAGTGTACTGTTTTGCTTCTTCACAGCTTCACAGTTTTCACACTTCACTGGAATCTTCTTTGCATCAACTTCATCTTCAACTTTGAACTTTGCAACTTCAACTTTTACTTTCCTTTTGATTACTGGAATTTCTTCATCATCACTACTCACTGGAGTCTTGACCTTTTTCTTCTTCACGGAAACCTCCTCATCATCACTGCTGACTGGTGTTTTGATCTTTTTCTTTTTCTTTTTAACTTTATCATCATCACTATCACTTTCAGCAAGCAGTTTCATATCAGCATCAAATTTTCTCGCCCAATATTCAGTATCATCATCACTGTCCTCTTCAACTCGGGCTACAAAAACTTTGTGAGCTGTATCTTGATCAGGAACATAATCATCCCAAGTAAAATTTTCCCAACTAAATCCTTCAGGTAACTTTTCGTCATCTTGATCTATTATCAAAGCACTACCATTTACTCTCTTTAAATAATCTTGATTCACTGCACACGCTCTCTTTCCAGAATCTTCAATCACATCCCTTCCATGTGCAGTTTGTGCTTGATGTTGTCGTTGTTGAGATGGTTGCTGAGCAACTTGATGGTAGATGGCCTTTCGATAGTAATCATTGTTGTTGTTAAACGGATTTTGAGCTCCACTTGCTTCGCGGTTTTTGCACTCCCTCTTGAAGTGTCCTTTTTCCCTGCAACGAAAACAAGTGACTTTAGATTTGTCAAAACCTAAAGTAGAAGTACCAGCCTCACGAAGATCATCTCTTCCAGTGATTTGCTTGAATTTCTCAGCTCTCCTCAACACGCTGGCCAAGCACCATTTTATGTCCATCAATTCCATCTCTTCAGCATCGATCTGGTCGTAATCTTCCTTTGTCAGCATTGGATTCCCGATTCGACCTGCAACAAAACTACCATAAGATTCAAGAACAGTTCCCAATAAAGATATGTGACTCTTAGCAATTTCTGCTGAATATTCTTCATCATTTTCCAAATTCAGTACAATGTTGCACTGAAATTTCTTGCCATTCTTTGTTGTTGAAATGTTAGGGTCAAAAGACGGAAATGATGTGAAACTTGTTTTGCTGTTTGATCCTGATGATGAACTTCCAGAATCATTCTTGGCATTGTAAGCAGTTTCTATTTTTGGAGATAGATTTGTAGACTTCTCATTCACCCCTGCTTTGTAATACAACCCAATATCCTGTTCACCATCGAAATCTTTCATTCGAATAACCTTTCTCTGCTCCATCTCCTGGGCTTCAATCTTTTCGATAAACTTGCTCAGTGTCAAATCTTTAAAACCTTTCTTGTTTCTTAGCATCATGAGATAAGTACCCCATGTTTCATACGGTAACGCATCTGATAATTTTTCAATCAATTCCTCATTGTCTTTAATGATCTTCAATCGTTTCATATTCGCCAACAGATTGCAGTATCTCTCAATTATTTGCTTAGTGTCCTCATTTTTCAATCTTCGAAACAAATCAAACTCTTTTTTCAGTAAAGACTTCTTGTTCTTGACCATTTCCTCACTGCCTTGAAACTTAGATCGTAAAGCTTTCCAAATTGAATATGAAGTTCCATTATGTTGCAATAGAACCAAAATATCTTCTTTCACAGCTTGTTGCAATAAACTCAGCATCATTTTCTCATCTTTGTATTTTTTTCTAGCATCAGCAGTCAGATCTTTAATCGGAACCACTTTTTCATCATCATTCATCGGTCGAACATATTTTGTCTCAACACATTCCCATGCATCAAGATAATTTGCTTGTACCCAGTTTTCAAACTTTTCTTCCCAACTCTTGTACTCTTCGATGTTCATGAGTTTCAGAGGTTTTTGCATTGTTCCCGTTTCGTTTTCCATCATCGTATTTTGTGCAAGAGAAATTGGAGTATTTGGGGTAGCGAATGCGTTGTAGAAATCCTCGTCCATGTTTCAGAATTCAAAAATTGCACACAACAGTGAATCCAAGCGAAAACACCAAATCAGTTTCACTCTCAAGCGAAATCAACAACCTAAGCTTTGAATCGAAAACCTTTGAAGCGAATCTATTTCAAGCGAAATTGTCAAGTAAAAATATCTGAAGCGGAATCGTTGAAGCGACAGCCTTGAAGCGAAATAGTTGAAGTGACAGTCCTGAAGCGAAATAGAAATCTTCTTGAAGCGAAATCAAGGTGTCGCTTGGAATTTCAAGCGAAATCTTCTAAAGAAAAACTGATATGTTCAAACGAAATCCATTCGGATGTTTGTTTCTGATAGTTTTACGTCGAATTTTGCAATGAAACTTTCAAGGGTTTGTTATCTTGTACTTTTATACAATCTGTGAGAAATTGGATAGGTTTTGACCGTAAAATCTTTCTGAACTGAGAAAAGAAGGTGTAGAAGTAAGAGAACGATGTTAATTTCAGCTGAAATCTTGCAGAACTCCTCAACTGGCTCTGATACCAATTGTAGGATCGTGTTTGCAATCCGAATGAGTCGGTTCAGAGAAGTTCTATCAAATACAGGTGCGGAAAACAAGTATTTGACTATAATACAGCTGAATCTTCACTTTAACAATGATTATATTGATATCTGAAACACAAATACAATCAGTTCTCACACCGGCAGCACTTCGGTATGGAATCACTCAAATGATACTCTATGATTTCGCTTGACACTGAACTCCTATATATAGAGTATGAGATTTCGCTTCAGAAAGACTCAAGCGAAATCTTATCATGTTGATTTCGCTTGAGGCTTCAAGCGAAATCTTAAACACAAAACATAACTTCAAACGAAATCATCTAACTTTCTCACAAATTCTCATTCTACGAGCCCTGATCTATTCTAACTAGTCTAAGACTCGATACAAGACGAAGTCGACAGATGTAGTGCACCAACAGCATCTTTCTTGAGAAACTTAAATGTGGTATTTTCATTCTTGAAAATTGTTATATTTTGTGTTACAAGTGATATTGGTGATGAGATCCTACAAGTGGTTGAAGAAGGTTTTCACCTACAAGTGGTTAATCAAGGTCATTAAGTTGAACTTGATTTAACTCCCATTCATGTGATTGAGAAAACAATGTGATGAAACCCCTAACCTACAAGTGGTAAAATCAACAAAACTAATTTTCCGGAAAAACCATTTGATTAAAACAAACTTAAGTGTTTTGAAAATCATAATGGGAAAATAGTTTGTTGTCAGGGGGAGTTCTGATTGTTTATGCCAAGTGGATGGCGAATTGAAGTGATTCGATATCAGTTGTCACTTTATTTGTAAAGTTTGATTTAAAATTTCCTTTTAATGTTTTTGAATTTTAGGGGGAGTAAGAAATTTTTCAGAAAATCCAAAAACATTAGAAAATTTGAAAAAGTCAAAAACATGATAAAAATTCAAAAATGAGTTTTGTTGTGAAAAAGAGGAAATGATAGTACATCAGTGGACTATCACAGCACGCTAAAGAATTGGAAAGTTCAAATGTGATAAACGGTCTCACTGATGATGTGCCAGTAGGTTTTCGCACGCTTAGTAGATTGTGTTCGAGATATAAACCTAAATTTCAAACTTACTTATCTCGTGGGGAACATCTCTCGGATATATGGGTAAACCCTTAAATCTTGTTTGAAAGGTCCCTCTTTCTGAGATACTAGGTCTTTATGCTTAGTGATATCTGGGGTATAATCCCGGGACTTCTGATTTTGCGGAAGCAATGGCCTAGTCCCCGTATAATATTTTTCACTTGCTTGAAATATTGCACCTCCCTCAGCATAAAAAATGATGAAACATTTCAAAATGCTAATCATGTACTATTCAAGAAAAGATTCTCTAAAGGGAACACACCTAAAGTCGAAGCCATCATCTCTCTGATTTTGCGGAAGCAATAGCCTGAGCTCTCATGGCCCTCGCATTTAACCCTTTACAGATATCATCTAGGTATACTCACCTGTAAGACTGAATATTGGGATCTGGATACGGGAGTATATTCTGAGGTGGGACACGCGAATAAATTCAAGTGCTTAAAATATTAATCTCGTATCTCGAAACAGTTGAACTTTGTGTGAAAATTTAAGTGGATCAGTATACTGACAATCTAGGTGAATCGTTTAGAACTTAAAATGCTTAAAGCTTAACGGTGCTAGTGATTGGTCTCAAAAACTGATATGATCCTCTTACAAAAACTCACAAAAATATTGTCTGTAAATATTTCTTTACTGTTTTTTTATTATCAAAAATCCAAAAAGATTTTAAGTGTGTTTTAGCATAAATTTTGAAAATTCAAAAGATTTTCGACAACTGATGTTGGAGAGCTTATTTTCAAAATTCCAAGTGCTAAACATGATGAACAGGTTTGGGAAAATGTGTTTGAAAAGATTTTCTTATAAGTGATAATTCGAGTTTATAAATGTTACATCGTTTTATATAATATGATCAAGTGATGGTTTGAAATAGATTCTACATGTGGTAAGCAGAGATTAAATTTGTCAAATTTTAAATTTGTGAAATTTATTTTGAGGTAGAGAATGTGCAGGTTAATCAAGTTCCGATACTTGAAAGGATATGCAAACTGCAATCCCGGAACAATTTAAAGGGGAGTTTGTTAGAAAAAGGGAGTTTGAAGATTGTTAGATCAACATCCAAGGGGAATGGTAGGTTGATGCTGATAAAGAGAAGAGAGAATATTGAGGATGCTTTACACTGTTAGATATTTTGGAGAGCACGTAAAGACTGATAAAGATTGAAGACATTAAAGACGTGTACTGAAGACTCGTCGACATCCAAGGGGGAGTCTGTTAGTGCATATGACTGTCGACTTCGTCTTGTATCGAGTCTTGTATTAGATTAGATAGATCAGGGCACGAAATAAGAGATATTTGTGTTTATAGCTATTTCGCACGAAATAGCATATGAGACATTTCGCACGAAATGACTTTGTCATTTCGTACGAAATGACCTGGCTATTTCGCTTGGGCTATTTCGCACGAAATAGGCTTGCCAATAAATACTAGTGTCTTGGATCTCATTTGTAACTTTCCGGTTTCAGAGTCGAACTGCTGCCGAAGTGTCTACTCGATGTAAAACGTTGTTATATCAATCAAAAGACAGTTTAAAGTGAATTGCAAGCTGAATCAACTCGATACGTTTGTTTCCGCCTCTCGTATTGAGTAAAAACTCTTCTGAACGACTCGTTTGGTCGTGAAAACGATCCTACAAAGGCCCGTATGGAAATGGGAACTAATAACAATGGATTTTGTTACTAAGTTACCCAAGACCAGGAAAGGAAACGATACAATCTGGGTGATTGTAGATCGATTAACCAAATCCGCTCATTTCCTTCCAATGAAGGAAACCATTAGCATTTAAAGGTTAGCTAAGTTGTACGTAGATGAGGTAGTATCCTTACATGGAGTCCCACTCTCCATTGTGTCAGATAGGGATAGTCGATTCACCTCACATTTCTGGACAAGTTTCCAAGAAGCAATGGGGACGCGATTAAACTTAAGTACTGCCTATCATCCTCAAACTGATGGGCAAAGTGAAAGGACGATTCAAACCTTAGAAGACATGCTGTGTGATAGACTTCGGTGGAAACTGGGACGACCACTTACCTTTAATAGATTCTCCTATAACAATAGTTATCATGCAAGCATCAAAACTGCCCCATTTGAAGCACTATATGGACGAAAGTGCCGAACTCCAGTTTGCTAGGCAGAAATAGGAGAAAGTCAATTATCGGGTCCCGAAATTGTACAAGAAACCACCGACAAGATAACTCAGATCAAGGAAAGACTGAAAACGGCTTAAGATCGCCAAAAGAGTTATGCAGACAATCGACGTAAGCCGTTAGAATTCCAGGTTGGGGACAAGGTACTCTTGAAAGTTTCTCCTTGGAAAGGAACGGTTCGATTCGGTAAAAAGGGAAAGCTAAGTCTGAGGTACATAGGACCATTTCCAGTGATCCAGCGGATAGGACCAGTTGCATATCGCTTACAACTACCAGAAGAACTAGCTGGGGTACATGACGTGTTTCACGTATCCAATCTTAAGAAATGTTTATCTGACGAATCCCTGGTAATACCTCTTCAAGATGTAGAGGTAAATGAAAAATTGAAATTTGTTGAAAAACCTCTTCAAATAGAAGATAGAAAGGTCAAATTCCTCAAGCAAAAAAGACTGGTACTGGTCAAAGTTAAGTGGGATTCAAAAAGGGGACCTGAGTACACATGGGAACTGGAATCGGAAATGAAGCGAAAGTATCCTCACTTGTTCCAGTAAATCTCAAGGACGAGATTTTAAATAAGGTGGGGAGGATGTAAGGACCTAAATGTCCCACAAAACTCCGTAAGTGAAAACCCGGACCCCTAAAACCCTAATCCTTATGAAAAACCAAGAAATTCAAAATTTATGGATCGCTTGCGGGCCGCGTAAGAGTTAAGCTGGGCCTACGCGGGCCGATACAGCACACGAAGTCTTCGGATAAGCTTTATGCCACGTGTCTGACACGTGGCAGACCTACGGCGTGACACGGCAGCCCTAGCCGTAGCTAGGGTGGCCCTCGCAGGCCGCGTAAGGTTCTCCTAAGGGCTACACCGGCCGCGAGAAACTCAAAAATTTGCTATAAATTGGACGTGCATGGGGCTTTCAGCTGTGTTCAAAAATTCCTTTCAAAAACGAAACATTCTGCTCATTTTCATAGATTTCCGTAGAGAAACGCTGCTACGATTACAGGGTAATAACTCGATCACTGCTACGATACAATGTCCGATCGATTGAAACCGATCCGATGGATGTTTAAGTGCTGCCCGAATTCGGGCTATACTTTGTCATTCGTCGTGAGGGTTTTGATTTCGTGAGTTTATCGTAAATGTTGTATTAAGTTACTAACCTAGTTTCGTTGGCATTGTTATTTAACTAGGTTGCGAGGCTAAATCAGTAGGCAAAGTTCTGTCCGACTAAACTTGCAAAGTGAGTCATTCTCTTTTTATCAAATTGCTTTACAAAACCCTAAATTTTTTCCAGTTATACTTTGCAGTGATTAAGTCTTTGCTAATCTTTAATTACTGGCAGTATGTGGGGGTTTTGTGCACATTACTACTAATGATTTATCACGTTAGGTGGGCGAGCCTAATTTAGTGATATGTCCACGGTCATAGATATGGTCGAGTGACAACTGAACCAGTTAATTAATTGATAAGGGCAAATGTGAAAACTCTTAATGTTGTAAATTATAACATTGTGTCGTTTTGTACAAATTGAATGACTCGCCAGTATTTCCCCACTGATAAAATCTTTTTAAACATGTTTCAGGTGATCTACTGTGAACCAGGAAAAGTGCCGCTTAGTACTACCAGCTTGGATAGAATGGCTCAGTAAAATAAATAAACATGTTCTTGCGTAAACAGGGAATTTCCCCATGAAATTCCTTTATTGTAAATTACGGGGTTTGCCCCAAAATGTGAAATAAAATAATTGGGCATTTTCAGTTTTAAAAAGACCCTGTTAATATTTCCGCTGCCAAATTAAATACTAATACCACAGGTTTCTGTCCCGCAGCTGCTGGAACGGGTAAAACCGGGCCAGGGGCCGTGACACCATCCGATCGGTGTCCAATCTGACACTTTGACACTTTCCTCTTTTGGAAACCCTATAAATACCCTCCTGTCACATGACAGCCCTCTCACTCGACCAGCTCACTCAAGCTCTCTTTTCTCATGATTTCTCGCGATTCTTGTAGGTTTTCAACTCAAATCTTGTACTTCTATGATCTACACGCAGTCCTTCATCTTTTTCACATCTGGATCTTAACTTTTAACCGTGAAATCACCGGATTTGAGGTGTTCTAGGGTGCTGTCATCATGGAGTTCTTATGAACTTCAAGGTTTGGCTTCATTCCACCAAGAACAACTTAGATCTGAAGGATTTCCACAAGATTAAACAATGTTTTCGCATAAATCTTCACATATTCATGGTTAAAAGGATTGAAAGATGGTTTTCCAACTTTCTTTCAACTCTTTTACACTCAATGCACTCAAAACCGATGGAATCGGAGCTCGTTCCACCGTCGACTCTCTCTTAGTGATGTGTTGGTCTAAGATCTAAATTCTATCCAAGGGACAACTGATTTCGGGTTAAGCATGAACCACCATCTCGAACAGTTAACTGATCGGACTAGGGTCATTCATGTTCGATCGGATCACTTGGGTCAAGATGGGGTTTCTGTTGTTTAGCACGATGTCAAACCATCTCGAACAAACCGCAAACTTTCAAAATAATCAAGTTCAAAACGATTGGAATCGTTGGGACGAATTGCCGTCCGATCGGATTGCCATCCGATCAAACTGCAATCCGATCGGATTGCATTTGAGCTTCCAAACACTTAATCATTTCCAAGGACTGAACGTCGAACGGATTGCCGTCCGATCGGATAGCCATCCGATTGAACGACCATCCGATCATGTGACATTTGGATCTTTGGTACTTGATCATTTTCAAAGGTGCAACAGTTTCCAATGGAATGTTATCCGATCGGATTGCCATCCGATCGAGTGACCATCCTGCTGTGAACTTGTTCTCACTAAGTGTCCTGCCAATCGGATCGCGATCCGATCGAACGACCGTTCGATCGATCGAATTGAAGGGTAGAGATACTTCTCTTTTTTCAAAATGCTACAATGAAAACTTCAAAGCCATCATACACAAGCACATCCTTACCAAACGAATGTCAATCCAATCGAAAGGCCATCCGATCGGATGACCATCCGAACGGATTCACATCCGATCGAATGACCATCCGATCGGATTGCCATCCGATTGGATTACCATTCGACACTTGGTCATTTTTCACCGTTTTACGCACCGCTCTTCGCTTATGCTATCGTTGACTATTCAGGCTAATCACTCTAGTGCTCCCTTCAATCCATAACCATCGCTGTGAGTATACTCGATCCCTTTTTTCTTTATGCACTTTTGGGTGTTACATACGTTACTTATTCTAAATCACCTCAATCACATAACGCAAACACTATTTATACGCTGTCCATCACTACATGATACGTGTTACTCGATGAATGCTTGTATGTTATGTTAACACAGTGATTGTTGCCTGGCGCCTTAGCAACGATAGTACTATTTGTTTGGACTCAGCACCTGTCGTGGACAGGGGTTGTTAAGGATACCTCTTCACGTGTCACAGTGGTGATATGTGTTGCGCATTCTACAACTCGCAGTCTAGTCTGTGCATATTTCATTGTTGATAACCTACTGGCTTCGCATTATACATGTTACATGCTGGTTATGCGTAAACGATTTCGAACTCTACTATTACTATTAAACTTGTATGCTCACCTTTACACTACGTGTATTGACTTTATTTTAACGTATGTGATAGGTGCTTAAGATGTTAGGGATTGCTGTGCCTTAGTGAATCAAGCTAGGGGTCTAGTTATGCACGCTTAAATCTGAGTCATCGGAACAGTATTTGTTTTTGAGACAATTATTTGTAATAACTGTTTTTATTTGGATATGTTGTGGTATGGGACATGATTTTTAATTATCTGGTAATGAATAGTTGTTATGGATACTTATGGACAATCTGTTTCGCTCATTGCCATGCCCCGATGTTTCTGCCATCGGTTGGGGTGTGACAGATGGGTATCAGAGCCATAACTATAGGGAATTAGGCGAGACTCGACCTAGTCTGGGTCAATGTCTTAGAAACGACCTAGTCTATAGTCTAAGTACCAACAGACCGACTTGTGCATACCCGTGTAGATTTTGTACGAGCTTATTCGCTATTTCTCACTTACACTCGCTGTACACTACACACTTGTGCGAACATCGCATACTACAGTTCTGCGCAAAATCAGCCTTTCCTAAGGCTGGATATACACACAAACGGATGATCTGGTTAAGATTAGGTGTGAAAACCGCAAACTCTCGACCAGGTCACTCGTTCGAATTGCTATTTTTACTACAAACAAGGGAAAATTGCGTTGAAATAGGAGTGAAATCCACACTTCGACGCATATCTCCTTATCTATCTCGTGATTTCATCACACAAACAGGGATGTAGTCGCTAAGTTAGGGGTGAAACCCGAATCTTGATGACTTATTCCGCTCTTTATTATGGTTTTGCAAAACTCTCACCAAAGTCTCGACGGACTCCAACGACTTGAGGTCACACTGTGACTAGAAGGATGCGTGCCGATCGCTCAAATTGAAGCGAGAGCACAGTCCAGAAAGCCAAAGTGTGTACTTTAGTTCCTTGTTAATAGTCGAATCATTTTGGGTAGTCGATGTCTACACACACCCAGGACAATCTACTTTTGGCGGCTGCGGGCAAAACCCGCTAACTCTGTGATTTATCGATTTTATGTGAATTTGATGTGATTTTATGTGTTTATGCGCTTGATTTTGGTGATTTACTCGCTTTTCGCTAATCTCTTTGATCAACACGCACGACTCGCACTACGTATCTACCTCAAAACGATAACAAATCGCGTGCTATACTACTCGCTATGCTATTCGTTGTGTACTTGCTGATCGCAATCACTATACTTAATAGCTATACGTGCTTTGAAGGATAGGTGAATACGTGCAACATATGTGCTTAGGTTAGTTTATGTGCTTATGTGCTTATGTGTCTATGTGCTTATGTGATTCTGTGATTTTGTGCTTATGTGAATTTTGTGAACGACTGTGTTCCTGAGCTTTATGGTGAATCGCTAGACTATACTAGGGTTAATCAAAATTGTGTTTGTGTCCTATGGCGATGTCTATTGCAGACAATGTCGTCATTTGGATCATTTCACTCCCGTTCCACTCGCCGCAATCATGATGACAAACGCATCGCCGCCCTCGTCGCTAAGCAAATGGCGAAAGTTATCCCCCAGATTGTTAGTGAGCTGAATGAAAACACTAGCAAGTCTTCTGAAGAGTCCTGGACTGATGCTCCTAAAGCTGCTTTTAGCTTCAAGCAGTTTAAAGCCGGCGGCCCGTAAGAGTTTACCGGTGAAGATGGGCCTATGGCCATGTTCCAATGGTTTGATTCTATCGAAGTCACCCTGCGCCAGAGTGGCTGTCCTGATAATCTCCGTACTCTTAACACCACTGGCGTCTTCCAATCCCGAGCTCAAGATTGGTGGACGGCCAAGAGAAACAAGCGCGGAAATGATGCAGCTTACGGGCTGACGTGGGATGAGTTGAAGGACGTTATGATACAAGAGTTCTGCCCTCCCCACGGGTGCCAGAAGCTGGAGGACGAGTTCTGGCATATCAAGCAGAAAGATGGTGACAACGCTGGTTTAACTGCTCGCTTCAAGCAGTTGAGTATTATCTGTCCAGGCCAAGTGACTACGCCCGAAATCACCATCAAGAAGTATATCCGTGCTCTTCCGGATTGCGTGGCTGATTTCGTTCAAGCTGCAAAGACGACAACAATTGAGGAAACCTTTTTTACTTGCCGCTGAGATCAACGACAAACGAGTCAAGTCTGGTTACTGGGATAAAGCTTCCAAGAATCTGCATCAAGCTACCGCTGTTCCAACCGCTGAAACCACTGCCGCACCTCAGTCATCCAAGCCCTCTCGCCGCAAAAAGAAGAACAACAGCAGTTCCAGCAACAAGAACTGTGCGATCACTGCAGCTCCGCTCCAAACAGTACCAACTCCACCGCAACCTCAACACCGCCAAGTAGCAGCACCCATGGTCAATGCACCGCCTGCAAAGCGTGCATACACTGGACCACACCCGCTTTGCCCTACTTGTACTTATCACCACCCGGTGGGTATCGCATGCCGGTTCTGCGTTCATTGCAATATGTACGGCCACTTCACCGCAAACTGCCGTACAGGTCCACGTCAAGCCCCCGCTCCAACACAAGGTCAAGCTCCTGCTCAACAAGGTCAAGCTCCTGCTCAACAAGCTCTATTTGCTGCTCCTCAAGGCCATCAAGCGGCTCCTGCACCCGCGATCCATGCTAGAGCTTGCTATGCGTGTGGTGATCCCAACCACTTCGCAAACATGTGCCCCAATCGAGTGGTGAAGCATGAGCCACAACAGCAGCAGCCCCAGCAGCAACAACTAGCAGCCCGCATACGTGCATTCAACATTAACGCCCGTCAGGCTTAAGCAGACAATGTGACAACTCGAAATTTAGAACCTTTCGTTGTATCTTGATGTAACATGCTTGAACGTTGTGTGACTAGTTAACTTGTTGGTTTAATGATATAAGTGAACATCCTATGTGACTATGTGTTATGTTTATATGTATGCTTGTATGCATGCGACCCGAGACACAAGAACCCGACTCGAGACCATGCGGTCTCGAGTGAATAGTGTAACTATTGGGCCGGTTGGGCCATGTTCCTCCTCACCCCACTCGAAAACCCACTAGGGTGAACCAACTTAGAGCTAGTATATATATCATGCTCCTAGCCAACTTTGCCATTCTTTGGGCAACCCACACTCACTCTCACACATACTCTCCTACATTCTCTCTCTCTAAAACCCTAGAGGCACAAGTCTCCTCTCCTCTCCTTTCGGATTCAACCGGTGACAATACAAGAGCTCTCGGTTCAAGCTTAAGATCTCCCTTGACTTAACCGGTTAGTAATTTATGTTATGTGTTGTATCTCGGTTGATGATGATGTATTGTATTTCGGTTGATAGTGATGTGTTTCGGTTGATGATGATGATGTGTGATGAAGTTACTTGATAATGTGTTTGCTTGTTAAAGTTTTATGCATGATTAAGGTGTCGATTATGTAATAAAAACACATCATCACTATTGTTTGAACATGACAAAAAGTGCTTGTTTGATTTAATGAGTTCTTGTTTGATCAATGATACATGCTTAGGAGAACATGACTTTTGTAGAATAACATATGAACAAGATGCTTTGAATAACAAAAGAATGATAAGCTTAGGGTTATTCATGATCATCCGATTTTATGTTAAATGTCATAGAACAAGTATTTTGTTTGATAAATGATCCACAGGAAAATGATTGTTGATATCTAGAGTATGTGTCATGATTCGGGTCCATGGAATGCATGACTATGTGGGATGAATATGTTGAATTGATATAAAAACTTGAAAGATGAACTACTTGAAGATCATGAAAAATATTTGAAATTGATATGTTTGATCCATTTCGGTTAGTGTTAGACAAGGAAACATGTTAGTGCATTGTTATTGGCTAGTACACCATATCATGACCATGAAATCTCATTGGCTAGTACAATGTCGGAAATCAGCAAATGTCCCAGCCGAGACCTTCAGTCTCGACTCGAGATCACCACATGACAACTCGAGACCATAGATTGCGACACAGATTTGCGAGTCGAGAACCTCTAGTCTCGACTCGAGACCACAGCTCCCTCACACAAAACAGCATGACTCAAAACCACGGTTACGAGTCCGGTTGCGACTCGAGACCAGAACGTGCATGACTCGAGACCTCCACAGTTTGCGACTCGAGAACTCGTAGGTATAACTCGAGACCGCACAGTCTCGACTCGAGATCTATAGTCTCAACTCAAGACCACCTAATTATGTATGTTCTGTTGGACCTGCATAGTTACGGGCCTAAGTTAGTGGGCCGAATGTATGGACTTTCTGTGTATTGTTAATTGTGTATGCCGTGCACTGTTTTGGACCTGCATGCTATTACGAGCCCAACTGTTTGGGCCGCACAGTTGGACTTTGGTTGTTACGTGAATGCTACTGTGGAACTTGTTACGAACTGTTGTTGAACTGCCATGCTAGACATGTATGCCATGATTGTTACTTGTGTACAATACGTGTAGAACATACGTGCACTACTTGGATATGAACCTGACATGAATGGTATCTATGTTAGGAAGTAGTTGACCACTTACAACTTGATTGACCTTTCTGTGTATCTGCCGAGCAAACCAAGGTGAGTTCACACCCTCTACAAAGCATGGGATTCCCTGGGGTTGGGAATGGGGTTAAGGAACGTGGATTCCTCGTCCTCCTTGGGTAGGACAGCATTGGTTCAGGAATGTAATTCCTCGTCCTCATGGACAGATAACTCGTACTAGACCAAAACTCTATCACGAAGTCCCTCCTTTTTATATCGACGTAATCGCCGGGCCAATGGCGAGCGGGTCATTAGTTAGATAGTGCTATTTAGGTCTGACAAACCTCACACCGTGCCGCAGAGGACGGGCGTGAACTAATGGATCTGGGGCACGTCAATGATGATAGACATTGACAGTTTCAGGGCACATAAACATGACTACAGTCAGCAGTCGATATGGTAACGAGTCTAGTGTATACATGGGGTAGCCCCCACGGCCGAAATGCCAGATAACTAACACGGGGTAGCCCCCACGGCTGGATTGCCAGAGTAACCGGGAATAAATAAGTTACGTTTTTAACTATGGGGTAACCCCCACGGCAGGATGCCAGATAAAGGAAACTGTTTTCGAAACAACTTAAAACGAACACCCAACCGTGAACTCACTCAACTTGTTGTTGACCTGTTGCTACATGCTTTGCAGGTCAATAGGTACTTAGCTGGAGCTTGCATGGAAGAGAGTCATTGTGGGACATGGACAGTTGTGTGCCATGTTAAACTTTGAAACAATCAAACTTATGTCTTGGTTTTAAACGTTATGCTTCCGCTTTGCAACTTAAACTATGTTTTGTTTGGACACCAATTGTAATGGTTGGATTTTATAACTGCTTATATGTTTGTTCAATATGATTGGTGGCTGGATCCTGGTCAGTCACGCCTCCAAGCGGTGGTATTCCGCAGGTGGATTTTGGGGGTGTGACAGATTGGTATCAGAGCCATTGGTTATAGTGAACTTGGTTTTAATAAGGGAAAAGGTTTTATTAAAATCACACTATAACCTATACAGTGCTCAATGGTCCACAACGACGCTTCACTCCACATGCAAGGCTCGACATTCTAGGAGATATGATCTGTGTATATATTGCCTACTTGTTAGTTACATAGTACATTGCTCATGGTATGCTTGATTAGTATAACTACTGTTGCTTGAACACGTGTGTGCTTACCCCCTTTTGCCATCGCACTTTCGCGAACCTCTCTCACTCATGTTTCCCTCTTATATGAAGATCATGAGTGGACGCGTTAACATGACTCAAGCCCAGTTGACGGCTCTGATTAACGAACGAGTTGCTGCGGCACTTGCAGCTGCACACGCAGGAGGTATATCCTGCAGTCCAAACTCATTCTAGGATCTTTAGATCCTACTCTCATGAACCAACCTGTGTGTTAAACTCTGTCTTTTCTTTCACCCACAATAGGTCAACATGCTTAGCCACCTGTGTGCACCTTCAAAACCTTTATGGACTGCCGACCCACTACTTTTAGCGGCACTGAAGGAGCCGTAGGCCTCCTCCACTGGTTTGAGAAACTAGAATCTGTGTTCGAAATGTGTGAATGCCCTGAGGCGCGCAGGGTGAAGTATGCTACCGGCACTCTCGAGGGTTTAGCCCTCACATGGTGGAACGCTCAGGTTCAAATGCTGGGGTTGGTTGCTGCCAACGCCACCCCATGGGAAACTTTTAAGGAGATGATCAAGGAAGAATACTGCAGTCGGGATGACATTCATAAGCTGGAAGTCGAGTTCTTCAACCTCAAGATGACGGGGTCAGAAATTGAGGCGTACACTAAGAGATCGAACGAGCTTGCCTTACTGTGTCCTACTATGGTGGACCCCCCAATTAAGCGAATTGAACTCTTTCTCAAGGGCTTGGTGCCAAAGATCCAAAGCCATGTGACTTCAGTAAACCTAGCCACTATCCAGCAGGTGGTTCAGTTGGCTCACCGTCTTACTGACCAAGCGGTGGAGCAGAACAGGTTACCAAAGCGCATAGGTGCTGCAACTACTTCTGGTGTCCCTAGTGACAACAAACGAAAATGGGATGGAGCTTCAAGTAAGGGTTCGACTTCTGTTCAGTCCCAGTCTCAGCAGAGAAAGACTGATGACTACAAGAGCCCTAGTCAACAATCATCTGGTGGTCAAAGTCACGGTGGGTACAAGGGGAATCACCCAAAGTGCAATCGCTGCAACCAGCACCATAGCGGGCCGTGCATCAGGGGCAACTGTCATCGGTGCAACAAGCCATGTTATGCTGCAAAGGATTGCAGGAGCTTATACCCCGCCAATCAGAATCGTCAACAAGCTCAACAGAACCAGCGCCAGCAGCAGCAGCAAGGTGATAACAAAGGGTGCTTTCAGTGTGGAGCTGAAGGCCACTTCAAGAGAGATTGTCCTCAACTAAACAGGAACCAGAACAACAACAACAATCAGGGGAATGGTAACAATGGGAACAACAACAACAATGGAGCCAGGGGGCGGGCGTTCGTGATTGGCCAAGGTGAAGCAAGGAATGACCCCAATGTTGTGGCGGGTAAGTTCCTTCTCGACGACTTTTATGTTACAGTTTTATTTGATTCGGGTGCCGATACTAGCTACATGTCACTAGAAGTTAGTCGAATGCTTAAGCGTATTCCAACACCTTTGAACAACAAACACACTGTAGAGCTAGCAAATGGTAAGAGTTTAGAAGCCACACACGTAGTCAAGGGTTGTAAACTTGTTCTTGCTAACCAGACCTTCTCTATCGACCTCATTCCTATCGTCTTGGGTAGTTTCGACGTTGTCATTGGGATGGATTGGTTATCCCAACACCGAGCAGAGATTCTTTGCAACGAGAAGATTGTTCGTATTCCTGGTTCCAGTGGTGAACCTCTCATGATTCGTGGCGACAAGAGGGGTGCTGTTGAGAACATCATCTCTCTCCTTAAGGCCCAGAAGTGCTTGCGAAAGGGCCACACTGCCATTTTGGCTCTCGTTACTGACACCTCGGAGAAAGAGAAAAAGATAGAAGATTTTCCAGTTGTACGCGACGGTCCGGAGGTATTTCCTGAGGAATTACCTGGTCTTCCGCCTCATCGCCAAGTCGAGTTTCAGATTGAACTAGCTCCTGGAGCTGCGCCTATAGCTCGTGCACCTTATCGTTTAGCCCCATCAGAGTTGGAAGAACTCTCTACACAACTACAAGAACTCTTGGATAAGGGTTTTATTCGTCCTAGCTCATCGACTTGGGGAGCTCCAGTGCTATTTGTGAAGAAGAAAGACGGTACCTTCAGAATGTGCATCGACTACCGGGAACTCAACAAGGTGACGGTGAAGAATCGTTATCCTCTACCACGTATCGACGACTTGTTCGACCAGCTGCAAGGGTCGAGCTACTATTCAAAGATTGATCTGAGATCAGGATATCACCAATTGAGAGTCCGAGAAGAGGACGTCTCTAAAACAGCTTTTAGAACTCGTTATGGACACTATGAGTTTTTGGTCATGCCTTTTGGGTTGACAAACGCACCTGCGATTTTCATGGACTTGATGAATCAGGTGTGCAAGCCTTACCTGGACAAGTTCGTTATAGTCTTCATTGACGACATTCTGATCTATTCTAAGAGCCAGGAGGAACACGAGCAGCATCTACGACTTATGTTGGAACTCCTTCGAACAGAACAGCTTTATGCAAAGTTCTCGAAATACGACTTCTGGCTTCGTGAAGTCCATTTCCTAGGCCACGTAGTGAACAAGGATGGGATTCACGTTGATTCATCAAAAGTAGACTCGATTAAGAACTGGCCTGCACCTCGTACACCAAAGGAAATTCGCCAATTCTTGGGTTTGGCAGGTTACTACAGGAGGTTCATAAAGGATTTTTCTAAGATTGCACAGCCTCTCACCTCACTCACGCAGAAAGGCGTTGTTTACCGATGGGGAAATGCACAGGAGTTAGCCTTTCAGCATCTAAAGGATAGACTTTGTAGTGCACCTATCCTTTCCTTGCCAGAGGGCATAGACGACTTCGTGGTCTACTGCGACGCATCAATTCAGGGTCTTGGTTGTGTACTGATGCAACAGGATAAGGTTATAGCCTACGCCTCACGCCAACTCAAAGTTCACGAGAAGAACTACACTACACATGATTTAGAGCTGGGAGCTGTTGTTTTTGCACTTAAGATATGGCGACATTACCTGTACGGTACCAAGTGTGCCATCTACACCGACCACAGGAGCCTCGAGCACATCTTCATCAAACAGAAAGAACTGAATATACGACAGCGACGATGGGTCGAACTACTGAATGACTACGAGTGCTCGATCAGGTATCACCCGGGCAAGGCCAATGTTGTGGCCGACGCCCTTAGTCGAAAGGACACCGTGCCTAAGCGCGTGCGAGCTTTACAACTCACTATACATTCTAGTCTTCCTTCCCAAATACGAGACGCTCAGGTAGGATCACTGAAACCAGAAAACGTCAGGGCTGAAGCCCTACGCGGCTCAAGGCAGCGCTTAGAACAGAAGGAAGACGGTGCCTACTATGTCACGGGACGCATTTGGGTCCCACTCTATGGCAACTTACGAGAGATTGTGATGGATGAAACACACAAGTCTCGCTACTCGGTACATCCGGGTTCGGATAAGATGTACCACGACATCAAAACTACGTATTGGTGGCCTAGCATGAAGGCCCACATAGCAACTTACGTCAGCAAGTGTTTGACTTGTGCGAGAGTCAAGTCTGAATACCAGAAACCCTCAGGCCTACTCCAACAACCAGAGATACCGTAATGGAAATGGGAGCAAATTTCCATGGATTTTGTTACCGGCCTACCTAGATCTCAACGAGGTAACGATACTATTTGGGTGATCGTGGATCGACTCACAAAATCTGCACACTTCTTGGCTATCAAGGAAACGGATAAGTTCTCAACTCTAGCAGACGTATACCTCAAGGAAGTTGTTTCGAGGCACGGGGTGCCCACCTCTATTATCTCGGATCGAGATGCACGGTTTACCTCAGAACTGTGGCAAGCAATGCACAAATCCTTTGGCTCACGATTAGACATGAGCACAGCGTATCACCCTCAGACGGACGGGCAGTCCGAGCGCACTATTCAGACCTTAGAAGACATGCTTCGTGCATGTGTGATCGACTTTGGCAACAGCTGGGAAAAGCATCTGCCACTTGTGGAATTCTTGTACAATAACAGCTACCACACCAGCATTAAAGCTGCTCCGTTTGAGGCATTGTACGGGCGTAAATGCCGGTCACCTCTTTGCTAGGCAGAGGTGGGGGATAGTCAGATCACTGGTCCAAAACATGTGGTAGACACAACCGAACGAATTGCTCAAATACGACAACGCATGGCGGCAGCTCGTGACCGTCAGAAAGTCTACGCCGATAAGGGCAGGAAACCACTTGAGCTCCAGGTTGGGGAGCGGGTACTACTCAAAGTTTCACCCTGGAAGGGTGTGGTTCGTTTTGTTAAACGAGGCAAACTTAACCCACGATACGTCGGACCCTTCGAAATCATCGAGAAAATAGGCAGGGTGGCCTACAGACTGAACTTACCAGCAGAACTCGGTGCAGTTCACAACGTTTTCCACGTGTCGAATCTGAAGAAGTGTCTGTCAGATGAGACCCACATAGTTCCTCTGAAGGAACTCACTATCGACGAGCAGTTACGATTCGTCGAGGAACCAGTTGAAATCACGGACCGGGATGTTAAGGTCCTCAAGAGCACTAGAATAACTCTCGTTCGAGTTCGTTGGAACTCACGTCGCGGCCCAGAGTTCACCTGGGAACGCGAAGATCGGATGAAACAAAAGTATCCCCAACTGTTCGCAAACAGTACAACCACTACTGAGGCTGAAGCTACGGAATTTCGGGACGAAATTCCAGATCAACGGGGGGAGGATGTGACACCCCAGGAAAACCGGGAACACCATACAACTTAACTAGCTTCCTCAGTGAGTGCTTACCAAATTTCGGGACGAAATTTCTTTCAACTTGGGGATGATGTGACAACTCGAAATTTAGAACCTTTCGTTGTATCTTGATGTAACATGCTTGAACGTTGTGTGACTAGTTAACTTGTTGGTTTAATGATATAAGTGAACATCCTATGTGACTATGTGTTATGTTTATATGTATGCTTGTATGTATGCGACCCGAGACACAAGAACCTGACTCGAGACCATGCGGTCTCGAGTGAATAGTGTAACTATTGGGCCAGTTGGGCCATGTTCCTCCTCACCCCACTCGAAAACCCACTAGGGTGAACCAACTTAGAGCTAGTATATATATCATGCTCCTATCCAACTTTGCCATTCTTTGGGCAACCCACACTCACTCTCACACATACTCTCCTACATTCTCTCTCTCTAAAACCTTAGAGGCACAAGTCTCCTCTCATCTCCTTTCGGATTCAACCGGTGACAACACAAGAGCTCTCGGTTCAAGCTTAAGATCTCCCTTGACTTAACCGGTTAGTAATTTATGTTATGTGTTATATCTCGGTTGATGATGATGTATTGTATTTCGGTTGATAGTGATGTGTTTCGGTTGATGATGATGATGTGTGATGAAGTTACTTGATAATGTGTTTGCTTGTTAAAGTTTTATGCATGATTAAGGTGTCGATTATGTAATAAAAACACATCATGACTATCGTTTGAACATGACCAAAAGTGCTTGTTTGATTTAATGAGTTCTTGTTTGATCAATGATACATGATTAGGAGAACATGACTTTTGTAGAATAACATATGAACAAGATGCTTTGAATAACAAAAGAATGATAAGCTTAGGGTTATTCATGATCATCCGATTTTATGTTAAATGTCATAGAACAAGTATTTTGTTTGATAAATGATCCACAGGAAAATGATTGTTGATATCTAGAGTATGTGTCATGATTCGGGTCCATGGAATGCATGACTATGTGGGATGAATATGTTGAATTGATATAAAAACTTGAAAGATGAACTACTTGAAGATCATGAAAAATATTTGAAATTGATATGTTTGATCCATTTCGGTTAGTGTTAGACAAGGAAACATGTTAGTGCATTGTTATTGGCTAGTACATCATATCATGACCATGAAATCTCATTGGCTAGTACAATGTCGGAAATCAGCAAATGTCCCAGCCGAGACCTTCAGTCTCGACTCGAGATCACCACATGACAACTCGAGACCGTAGATTGCGACACAGATTTGCGAGTCGAGAACCTCTAGTCTCGACTCGAGACCACAGCTCCCTCACACAAAACAACATGACTCGAAACCACGGTTACGAGTCCGGTTGCGACTCGAGACCAGAACGTGCATGACTCGAGACCTCCACAGTTTGCGACTCGAGAACTCGTAGGTATAACTCGAGACCGCATAGTCTCGACTCGAGATCTATAGTCTCGACTCAAGACCACCTAATTATGTATGTTCTGTTGGACCTGCATAGTTGCGGGCCTAAGTTAGTGGGCCGAATGTATGGACTTTCTGTGTATTGTTAATTGTGTATGTCGTGCACTGTTTTGGACCTGCATGCTATTACGAGCCCAACTGTTTGGGCCGCACACTTGGACTTTGGTTGTTACGTGAATGCTACTGTGGAACTTGTTACGAACTGTTGTTGAACTGCCATGCTAGACATGTATGCCATGATTGTTACTTGTGTACAATACGTGTAGAACATACGTGCACTACTTGGATATGAACCTGACATGAATGGTATCTATGTTAGGAAGTAGTTGACCACTTACAACTTGATTGACCTTTCTGTGTACTTGCCGAGCAAACCAAGGTGAGTTCACACCCTCTACAAAGCATGGCATTCCCTGGGTTGGGAATGGGGTTAAGGAACGTGGATTCCTCGTCCTCCTTGGGTAGGACAGCATTGGTTCAGGAATGTAATTCCTCGTCCTCATGGACAGATAACTCGTACTAGACCAAAACTCTATCACGAAGTCCCTCCTTTTTATATCGACGTAATCGCCGGGCCAATGGCGAGCGGGTCATTAGTTAGATAGTGCTATTTAGGTCTGACAAACCTCACACCGTGCCGCAGAGGACGGGCGTGAACTAATGGATCTGGGGCACGTCAATGATGATAGACATTGACAGTTTCAGGGCACATAAACATGACTACAGTCAGCAGTCGATATGGTAACGAGTCTAGTGTATACATGGGGTAGCCCCCACGGCCGAAATGCCAGATAACTAACACGGGGTAGCCCCCACGGCTGGATTGCCAGAGTAACCGGGAATAAATAAGTCACGTTTTTAACTATGGGGTAACCCCCACGGCAGGATGCCAGATAAAGGAAACTGTTTTCGAAACAACTTAAAATGAACACCCAACCGTGAACTCACTCAACTTGTTGTTGACCCGTTGCTACATGCTTTGCAGGTCAATAGGTACTTAGCTGGAGCTTGCATGGAAGAAAGTCGTTGTGGGACATGGACAGTTGTGTGCCATGTTAAACTTTGAAACAATCAAACTTATGTCTTGGTTTTAAACGTTATGCTTCCGCTTTGCAACTTAAACTATGTTTTGTTTGGACACCAATTGTAATGGTTGGATTTTATAACTGCTTATATGTTTGTTCAATATGATTGGTGGCTGGATCCTGGTCAGTCACGCCTCCAAGCGGTGGTATTCCGCAGGTGGATTTTGGGGGTGTGACAGACAACAATGTGGTCAATGGTACATTCCTTGTGAATGGTATATATGCTTCGTGTTTGTTTAATACTGGAGCAAATAATTGTTTTGTATCGTTTGAATTCGAAAAGCTCCTCAATCATAAGCGCGCTCATCTCCCCTCGACGTTCGATGTTGAAGTTGCCACCGGAAGAACCGTCGCTGTCAATTCTGTCCTACGTGATTGTATGCTTGAACTCAACAATCACGTCTTCCCCATCGATCTTATTTCGATGCGGTTCGGTGGTTTTGACATTATAGTAGGCATGGATTTTCTTCACGAGAATCGTGCTGAAGTTGTTTGCTTCGATAAGATGATTCGTTTCTCGCTCGCTAATGGTGATCAACTTTGTGTGTATGGCGAAACTCCTTTGAAAGGTCTTAAACTCATGTCGTGTGTCAAGGCTAACAAGTATCTCCGCAAGGAATACCATGCTTTCTTGGCACACATAGTAGTAGCGGAGAAAAAGGAAGTTAAGGAGGTAGACCAGGTGCCTGTTGTTCGTGAATTTCCCACCGTATTTCCTGAAGATCTTCCCGGATTACCTCCCACTCGTGATATCGATTTCTGAATCGACCTCATTCCTGGAGCAAATCCTATTGCTAAAGCGCCTTATCGTCTCGCTCCTTCTGAAATGTGCGAACTCTCAAGTCAGCTCCAGGAACTTCTTGATAAAGGCTTTATTCGCCCTAGCACCTCTCCATGGAGCGCGCCTGTCCTTTTCGTCAAAAAGAAGGATGGTTCGTTTTGGATGTGCATCGACTATAGGGAGTTGAATAAGTTGACAATCAAGAATCGCTATCCCTTGCCTCGAATCGATTATTTGTTTGATCAGTTGCAAGGTGCTACGTGTTTCTCGAAGATCGGTCTACGCTCAGGCTATCACCAATTACACATTCAAGAGGAGGATATTACCAAAACCGCTTTTCGAACCCGCTATGGTCATTACGAGTTTGTGGTCATGCCTTTTGGTTTGACCAACGCCCCGGCAGTTTTCATGGATCTAATGAATCGAGTGTGCAAACCCTTCCTTGACCGTTTTGTAATCGTGTTCATTGATGATATCCTGATCTATTCCAAGTCAAAAGCCGAACACTCGCAACATCTACGTTTGGTTCTTGAGTTACTCCAAGGAAACCGTCTCTACGCCAAATTCTCCAAGTGCGAATTCTGGCTGAAGGAGGTCCAATTCTTGGGTCACATTGTCAATAGTCAAGGTATCCACGTTGACCCTACGGAGTTCGAAGATGTTAAGAGTTGGGTTACACCCAAGAATCCGTCTGAAGTCCGTTCTTTTCTCGGACTGGCATGCTATTATCGCCGATTTATCGAAGGTTTCTCTAAGATCGCTGTGCCGCTTACCTCTCTTACGCATAAGGACAAACCTTTTGTTTGGGGAACTAAACAAGAGGAAGCCTTTCAAACTCTCAAAGCTATGCTTTGCAATGCTCCCGTGCTCTCACTGCCTGATGGAAACGACGATTTCGTAGTCTACTGCGATGCCTCGAACCTTGGTCTTGGTTGTGTTCTCATGCAACGAGATAAGGTTATCGCGTACGCTTCTCGACATCTCAAGATATACAAGAAGAACTACACCACACACGACCTCGAGCTTGGCGCAGTTGTTTTTGTGTTAAAGATTTGACGACACTACCTTTACGGTACCAAGTGTATGATCTTCACCGATCATAGGAGCCTACAGCATATCTTTGACCAGAAAGAACTGAATATGCGTCAACGCTGGTGGGTAGAATTGCTCAACGATTACAACTGTGAGATTCGTTACCATCCAGGCAAAGTAAACGTCGTTGCCGATGCCCTTAGTCGACAAAGCTATTTGCATAGCGTTCGTAATGTTCAAGCCCAGCATCATCTCGAAACTCTTATCCGTGATGCTCAGCATGCTTGTTTTACCGAACAAACTTTGAAGAAGATGGCGCCCTACTAGAGAATAAATCGAATGGTATCTTTCATTATTTGGACCGAATTTGGAGTCCCAAGCACACCAATTTACGACAACTTCTGATGGACGAAGCCCACAAATTTCGGTATTCTATTCATCCCGGTGCTGACAAGATGTACCAGGACATGCGCTACAAGTACTGGTGGCCGGGCATGGAGAAGGATATCGCTATCTATGTTTCAAAGTGCCTGACCTGTTCCAAGGTCAAGGCTGAGCATCAAAGACCCTCTGGCTTACTCGTGCAACCCGAGATCCCGATGTGGAAATGGGAGAGTATAGCTATAGACTTCATAACGAAACTTCCGCGTACTTAATCAGGTCATGATAACATTTGGGTTGTAGTTGACTGTTTGACCAAGTCAGCTCACTTCCTGTCGATACGAGAAGACTTTAAGGTAGAAAAATTAGCCCGAATCTACACCGACGAAATCATTTGTCGACACGGGACGCCTCGTGACATCATCTCTGACCGCGATGGTCGGTTTACCTCGCGTCTTTGGGAAACATTTCAATTTGCTCTCGGTACTACTCTTAATCTAAGTACCGCTTTCAATCCCTAAACCGACGGTCAGACTGAAAGAACGATTCGCACCCTTGAAGACATGATTCGCTCGTGTGTCATAGATTTCGGTGGTAATTGGGACGCGCACTTACCTTTAGTCGAACTCTCGTACAATAACAGTTATCATTCTAGCATACAAATGGCACCATTTGAGGCTTTATACGGAAGAAAATATCGATCGCCTATTGTATGGCACGAGATCGGAGACGCGCAAATTACCGATCCCGAGCTGTTGTAAGAAACGACTGACAAAATCCTCAAAATTCGAGACAATCTGTTGAAAGCTCTGAGCCGACAGAAAAGTTACGCTGATAGACGCTGCAAGCCCCTTGAATTTGACGTTGGCGATCACGTACTCCTAAAGGTTGCACCTTGGAAGGGAGTGATCAGATTCGGCAAGAAAGGAAAGCTTGCGCCTCGATATGTTGGACCGTTTAAAATTCTGGAAAGAATTGGAAAAGTGGCATACAGACTCGAACTACCAGAGGAACTGAGTAACGTCCACCCGACTTTCCACGTTTCGAACCTCAGAAAGTGCTTGGCCGACCAGGAATTTCATGTCCCTCTTGAGGATTTACAAGTGGACAAAACATTACACTTCGTGGAAAAGCCTGTCGAGATCGTGGGACGAGAAACCAAGGTGCTTAGACGCTCACGCATTCCCATTGTGAAGGTTCGCTGGGAAGGCAAACGAGGCGCTGAGTTCACCTGGGAACTCGAAAGTGACATGAAGGCGAAGTACCCGCAACTGTTTGTTGCGCCTACTTCTTAAATTTCAGGACGAAATTTCCTAAAGTTGGGGAGGCTGTAACAACCCGCTTTTTGGAAAGTCAAAGTACAAGTCAAAGTCAAAGTCAAAGGAAGAAAAGATTGCTAATTGCGATCTGTCACTCCTTGCTTGACTAGAAAATCATACTTTTGCCTTGTAATCGAGTTATATTATTTAATCTCTTTAGTTGTATTATGTGGAGTATCTGTTAATAATTGAAGTTTAATCGCATATTAATCGCTAAACGACTTATCGCTAATCGCTATCGCAATCGTAACTCGAATTATGTTTTCTGGATATTGTTTTATGTGTTTGTGCTATTTATGTGTTACTTGTGCATGTTATGTTTATGTTGAGGTGTTTAATCGCAATCGCAAACGCTAAACGCAAGTTATTTATAGTGATTGTATGTTAGATATAGTAGTTAAGTTATTTGTGTGACTAATGGGTAATACTATCGCATCGCTTACTCGAATCGCATCACAACGCTCAACACGCGAATCGAAATGACAAAACTCAACACGTCGGACACCTGGATCGAGTGGCCATCCGATTGGATTGCCATCCGATCGGATTGCCATCTGATCGCTGACCAATCCGACACTTTGACACTTCCTCTTTTGGAAACCCTATAAATACCCTCCTGTCACATCACCTGTTATGTGACAGCCCTCTCACTCGACCAGCTCACTCAAGCTCTCTTTTCTCTCGATTTCTCACGATTCTTGTAAGTTTTTAACTCAAATCTTGTACTTCTATGATCTACACGCACTCCTTCATCTTTTTCACCTCTGGATCTTAACTTTTAACCGTGAAATCACCGGATTTGAGGTGTTCTAGGGTGATGTCATCATGGAGTTCTAATGAACTTGAAGGTTTGGCTTCATTCCACCAAGAACAACTTAGATCTGAAGGATTTCCACAAGATTAAACAATGTTTTCGCATAAATCTACACATATTCATGGTTAAAAGGATTGAAAGATGATTTTCCAACTTTCTTTCAACTCTCTTACACTCAATGCACTCAAAACCGATGGAATCGAAGCGCGTTCCGACCGTCTACTTTCTCTTAGTGATGTGTTGGTCCAAGATCTGAATTGTATCCAAGGGACAACTAATTTCGGGTTAAGCATGAACCACCATCTCGAACAGTTAACTGATCAGACTAGGGTGATTCCTGTTCGATCGGATCAGTTGGGTCAAGATGGGGTTTATGTTGTTTAGCACGATGTCAAACAGTCTTGAACAAACCGCAAACTTTCAAAATAATCAAGTTCAAAACGATTGGAATCGTTGGGACGGATTGCCATCCAATCGAACTGTAATACGATCGGATTGCACTTGTGCTTCCAAACACTTAATCATTTCCAAGGACTGAACGTCGAACGGATTGTTGTCCAATCGGATAGCCATCCGATCGAACGACCATCCAATCATGTGACATTCGGAACTTTGGTACTTGATCAATTTCAATGGGGCAACAGTTTCCAGCAGAATGTTATCCGATCGGATTGCCATCCGATTGAATGACCATCCTGCTATGAACTTGTTCTCACTAAGTGTCCTGCCAATCGGATCGCGATCCGATCGAACGACCGTTCGATCGATCAACCTTTCGATCGATCGACCTGAAGGGTAGAGATACTTCTCTATTTTCAAAATGCTACAACGAAAACTTCAAAGCCATCATACACAAACACATCCATACCAAACGAATGTCAATCTAATCGAATGGCCATCCGATCGGATTGCCATCCGATTGGATTACCATTCGACACTTGGTCACTTTTCACCGTTTTACGCACCGCTCTTCGCTTATGCTATCGTTAACTGTTCAGGCTAATCACTCTAGTGCTCCCTTCAATCCATTACCATCATTGTGAGTATACTCGATCCCTTTTTGCTTTATGCACTTTTGGGTGTTACATACGTTACTTATTCTAAATCACTTCAATCACACAACGCAAACACCATTTATACGCTGACCGTTACTGCATGATACGTGTGACTCGATGAATGCTTGTATGTTATGTTAACACGGTGATTGTTACCTGACGCCTTAGCAATGATAGTACTATTTGTTTGGACTCAGCACCTGTCATGGATAGGGCTTGTTAAGGTTACCTCTTCACGTGTCACAGTGGTGATATGTATTGCGCATTCTACAACTCGCAGTCTAGTCTGTGCATATTTCATTGTTGATAACCTACTGGCTTCGCATTATACATGTTACATGCTAGTTATGCGTAAACAATTTCGAACTCTACTGTTACTATTAAACTTGTATGCTCACCTTTACACTACGTGTATTGACTTTATTTTAACGTATGTGACAGGTGCTTAAGATGCTAGGGGTCTAGTTATGTCACGCTTAAATCTGAGTCGTCGGAACAGTATTTGTTTTTGAGACAATTATTTGTAATAACTGTTTTTATTTGGATATGTTGTGGTATGGGACATGACGTTTAATTATCTGGTAATGAATAGTTGTTATGGATACTCATGGACAATCTGTTTCACTCAGTGCCATGCCCCGATGTTTCTGCCATCGGTTGGGGTGTGACAATAGGCTTGGGTTGGACCACCTTCGAGTCAACAGAGGAGTTGGGAGTGTTTGAAGCTTGAATTTCAGTGACGATCTTGGGGACGATACAAGCAATCTGATTGGCCATGAATGTCATCATCTTCTTCTGAGAGCTGGTCTTAGACTTCTTGGATGCGTTGGAAAGTTGACGAGATGACGACATCTAAAGATTCAAAACAAAGAAGGGATGAGACTTTGATCATAATGTTTTGTTTAAGGAAATTGTTTTCACATAACATATAGTTTTCAAATAATTCCACATAGCATAACATGAATTTTCACATAGTGTAGCATGTAAAATGAAAGCATCATAAATTTAGTTTGTTCATGAGAGAATATTATTAATTGTTTTAGATTGCGAAGATAGTGTGATTCGTGTCTCGAAGCTTGAAATGAAAGTAACGCTCAAATATAAAACACATTAAAATTGAGATAGCATAAAAGAGATTTAACGTAAAACATGGATTGTCACGGAACGTAACATAAGACTATTCCAAAGTAAATCGAAGTCCTTTTCGAATTAAGGAAACGTGCTTTGGCCTAATAGACAAATACTCTCATCGAGAAGCGACTAACGATATTTGTCCTTCCAGTTACTACACGTCCTTAATTGATTGGGAAAATCGAAACTTTGGCGAGATTGAAAATCGAAGAGTGGGACTAGTTAACAAGATGCGAGTTTCACCTCTAACCTGATAACATCGAACCCTATTGTGGTTGGTACTTATCCAAAGATAAGGGTCCACTAGAATATCAAATGGAAATTCCCTTCAAGATTTGGATATCACTCCTAACTTGAGGGTAGATTTCGTGCAAAATACAAAGTATAGCTGAGTGAAAGTCATCACCAAATGTGGGAATCACCCCTATTTTGGTGAATCGTTTCGATTGTGTTATAAGAGTGTCTTCAAGCCTCCAAGTGTGTATTGTGTTAGCCTTAGGAAATGCATGTATGTTAAAAGACCAAAGAGAATAGAGGGAAGCAATAAGATAGAAGGAAAGTAGTTTTAAACAACACATAAGGATAAGCTCCTTAACTATAGACTAGGTAAAAGCATTCCTACTTTTCCTAATTCCCTATAGTTATGGCTCTGATACCAATCTGTCACACCCCAACCAATGGCGGAAACATCGGGATGAGATGAACAAATCGCTCAAAAGCATCATAACACTATTGTGGCAATATAGTTTAAATCATATTTCATAAATAATTAAATGCAAAAACATTTTTCCGAATAAGACAAATTGTAACAACATAAACCAAGATTCAAATATTGTTTATTATTAAGGTGGGTTTCTACATCCATCCTAACTTGATTCTTCGTCACTTCGTCTATCAACTTGCAACATGTATTAAAATAAAATCAACAAAAATGTTGGCGAGTATACTAGTCTGATACATAACATAAAGTAGAATAAAAAAAGTTTAAGTACTCATATCCAACATAAGGAACATGATCCAAGTTACTACTTTGCCTTTCCCAATAGACTAGCGGGAGGTTAACTCGTTCAACATCGTTCAACATCGTTCGATATCGTTCAATATCGTTCAACTTAACAATACCCCAAGACTCAAGGGAATTGAGATTAACACGTTCAACTTGCATAGCATATGAGATTAACAAGCATCAAATTGTTTCATGTTTAAATGTGGATAGAGTGTGATAAAAACAAGATTCAAGCGTTGCGTGTTTTTTTATAGAATACATGTTGCACTCAAAAGTGTTAAAAGTAAAAATGGGATCGAGTATACTCAAATTGGTTGCGTTTGGAGATTTCTTGAAATAACGCACGAGTAAGGATTGGGAAACCCAAGAGAATGATCAGGGAACATTTACCCGAATAATAGTGAGTAAACTCCGGCGGCTTTCGGCTCTCCGGAGACGTCTTTAACTCCGACGAACTCCTCGTATTTCCGGTGATTCTTGGTTCTCCGACGGAGTGCAACGGTGATCGAAAGGTGTTGGTGAGGGTCTGAGGGTGTAGAATGTGAGGGTGTCGAGAGGATGAGAGCTATATATATACACATTTCGAAATCTCGTTTCGGTAAGTTTTGAAGAATTTTGAAAGTAAGAGTTTTGATTGATGTATTCGTTCTTCATGGGGACTAGGTTCATGATTGACCTTACAATAGGAAACGAGTAATCCAGCATCAATTCCGAACAATCAGGAAGTGTGAAAGAAACAAGGTGGTGGCTGTGTCTTCTCCGCGTTCACAGTAGGCGGCAAAAGTCAAGTTTTAAAAGGTTTTAACAAAAATTTACAAATAACACCCTTAACTATAAAAGACTTGGTTAACTAGGAAGGTTAGCTTGGTTGAGTTATATTATCTCAAACTAACTTGAACTTAACATGACTAACTATATTATTTTTATAAAAGTAAAAGAATAAAGCTTTTTAATGATAATATTAATTAATTTAATTATCTAAATGAAGAAATAAATAACAAATTATATTAAGGATAAGAACCTTTCAACGATTATTTATTTCGCGACGCTTTCGAGTTTCAAGGATTAGGATCTAGATTTCCAAGAGTTTTAATTAGTTTAACGAGTATCAAGTGACGGTAAATAACGAATCAAGAATCCTTGGATAATATACCGTTCAAAAATGCGTATTTTGATTACAGTTGCACACAAGTCTAACATGAATACACGTACATGATTAAAATAACTTCGTTTTCATTATCATTATGATCAATAGTGTCGGATTACAAATTGAAACGAAATAGACTACAACGAGAATACAAGTGTCTAAAAACGGGAAGTACAACTTTACTTGCTAAAATAAGAAGGTACGAAAATGCGGAGCGTTACATTGCATATACACTTCATCTTCCCCAATTTCTTAACCCTAAAACCCTAACCACCACATCTTGCCACCACCACCACATCCTGCCGCCACCACCACCACCACAAACTGACCTCCTGTAAAACCACCACGGCCACACGACCTCATCTAAAATACAGGAATCGGGTCTAGATGTCACTTTTTGTGACCTATCTACAAACTAAAGATTGGAAAACTTATCGCCATTGTTTACATATGATGGTAGTGGAAAATCAGTCAATTCATCACATTAGGGTCAATAGGGGTCTCAAACTTCAAATCACTGTTGGTCTCTGTTGAGAGATGTTGTTTTGAGTTTAAATTGTGAAAGCAATCTGAAGTACGGTGGCGTCAGGATGTGGTGGTGGTGGTGGTGGCGGCAGGATGAGATGGTGGTGGCAAGATGCGGTGGTTAGGGTTTTAAGGTTAGGAAATTGGGGAAGATGAAGTGTATGTGCAAGTTTTTTGGTTTTATTTATTAAACATTTAAATAAAAACATGAATTGACCAAAATACCCTTAAGTGAATAAACTTAATTGAAATTTTTAACCTGGTTAGTACTAAAGGATGTAGAGTGTAACGGGTTTTGCAAATAAAGGACTGTGACTGTAATTATTGAAGTTAAAGGCTATCCGTTGCAATTCGGTACAAACATAAAGGACTAAAAGTGTAATTTACCCTTCATGAAATCATAGTTTCTCCGTTGTAAGTATAACTTTGGATTATTTATGAATATAATAATACGGGTTGAGTTATAATACAAAGAATTTAAAAATAAGAAGTGTAAGAAGCCACTAGAGAGTGACAAGTCTCCTATGAGTAATCAAGTGGGAAGGGTAATTTTGTCTACAAGGGTAATTTAAATCTATCTTTAGTTAGGGTGTTTGAGATTACTTATGAAAACTCCTTATGACTTTTTAAAAAGCTAATAAGTCACAATTGAGTGACTTTTCGGAACTCCTTATGACTTTTACAGTTTTACCTATATAAAGCCCAACTGTATCCCATTTTTATACACCTTTCTCTTAATCTTATAAATCCCTTTCTCATTCTTTATAAAAAAAATCATGCATCCATTCCACCCCCCTTTTGGTGTTCCGTCTCGGCCTATGAATCCGAATTCTTATCGTCCTAATAACAGCCAACCGCTACCAACCTTTAATTATCAAGATATTGACTCGAATACGATGGGTTACACGCAACTATTAAACATGCCCCGCCAATACTTTCAAGGACCACTCGATTTTGCGTCTAATGTGATCATAAGCATGGGCGGTACGCATGGTATTCAAGAAGCCGAGCCGAAGATCGAGACGGTACCAGAGACAAAACCGGTCCCCGAAGCGGAGGGTGGTTCTCAACGTGGAAAAAGCTCCCATAAAAAAGAGGCTAACGCTCCACATACGAAAAGAACCTATCTAGCTTGGACCAAAGATAGCACGAACGTGGCTCGACCTAGAAGGATTCGGATGATAGCAAGCGTTATTTTTTAGTAGTATTTATTTTTATAAATTGTATTAATTTTTTTAAAGTAGTTTTTATTTTTATTTTTGGTACTACTTTTTTTTAATATATGTGCTATTTTTTTGTAGCCAACTATCAAACGCTACCTCTATTTTGTATAAGAATTTGAGAAACTTTCTTTTAGGAGGAGATGGGTAAAGGTGAGTATCGGGACAAAGATTTATTATCAAGCAAATAGAGCGATATAAATTCTAAGGGGGAGGTTCATTTGAGAAGAAAATTAAATCGAGAAGAAAAAGAACAAAAGGTACAATTGTAAAACTTTAAATATTTTTTCTGGTCTTATTTATTATTATCTTTGACTAAAATTAGTCATAAAGACTATCAACTTCTACACTAATTTTTTTGCCTACACACATAAAAAGTTATCCTACAAATTTCGAAATTTATCCTACACATATTTAAATGTATCCTACACACTTAGTAATTTGTCCTACACTCTAATTTTTTTTTTAATTTTGAAAAATATATATTTTGAAAATAAATTATAAATTTAATTTAATATAGCTAGCTATTAAAGAGGAAAACTGGAAATTAATGATCTATGTAAGTTTACAAATATACCATTACATTAAAATTAAATGCAAATATTAAATAAAGTAAAATGAAGCATTCTTATTGGTTGAAACTTTTTTTTTCTTCTTACAAAAAATTTCTTCTCATTTGAACCTTCCACTAAATTCTAAATGCCATTCTTTTCAAAAAGTTGTCCAATGCACGAAGGATAATTGGGGTAGCGGTCGAAGCGATGTCGATATATTAACTAAAGCGTTGGAGTAGTTTAATGCAACGAGAGGGGTATTCACATACATGAAGTGTTGGGAGCTTCTACGTGGAAGTCCTAAATGGTCTAACGTACCGACCATGACGTCTAGTAGTAGGTGTAAAGCGAAATGGTCTAAAATTTCATATTCGGTCGATCCAGAAACACCCACTTCTGACGCTCGAAAACATCGATTTAAACAATCCTATTAATATTAATGAGGATGACGACGATGAGGAAGTTGAGTTGCCCCGACCGTCCGGTAGAAGAAGTGGGAAAAAAGGGGGAATGGCGCAGTCGTCTTCGGCGGGGTGTCGAAATGAAACAAGATTTTAAAGAGATGAACTGACGACCACAAGACATATGAGACCTTGGCCATAGGTGTTTGGAAACAATGCAAGAAAGAAACGCCGAAAACAAAAAGTTCGTCGCGCTACAAGAAGCGAGGCAAATGGAGAAAGATATCGAGTTTCTGTCTAAACCGATCGATTACCTTCAAGGAGATGCGTTGATCCTAGCTCGAATGCGTAGGCAACAAATCCGTGATAAATACGGATTTTAGATGTAGATTTTACATTTTCGTCTTTAATTTTTAGTATTTTAATTTAGTGGTAATGTAATTTTTATTTATTTAATGAAATATTATTTGTTTTAATTTTCAAAAAAAAAAAATTGCATAATAATTGCATGGGGCATTATGGGTCATTATACCACTACACCCATTTTACCTTCCAGCCCCATAAAGCCTCTGTGCTAACTCGACTGCCACATGTCAGATCATGCCCAAAGGAGGGGCTTGAAACTCCTACACCACTACACATGGTCTTACAACTTTCCCCTCAAACACACTCACAATACCAAACATCATTTAACTTTTTAAAAAGTTAATAACTTATAAAGAAAGTTGTTAATTCTACATCTTATCGAGAATTCGAGATGATATATAAAAGAGTAAATTACAAGTTTTGTCCTTTACGTTTAGCCCAAATTGCAGGCGTTGTCCTTTAGCGCAAAAGTTGACAAGTTTTGTCCTTAATGTTTCAAAAGCTTGCACGTTATGTCCTTTAGGCCAAACCCAGTTAAATTTTTTGGTTAAATATGGTCATGTGCCTTGCACATGAGGGTATTCTTGTAATTTCATCTCTTCAAGGGCTATTGTGTAAAACAACTTATGTTGAGGGGCTAGTTTGTAAAAAAATAAAAAGATTTATAAATACAAAAGAATTTGCCCTTTCTCTCTCTCATGTTCTCTCTCTCTTCTCTCTGTATATCTCTGACTGGTGAATCCAACGGTGATGGTGGAGGTGTTTGAGAACGACGGCGGAGGTGGGTTAGCGGTAGCGGAGGTGGTGTTAGGGGCGGTTGTAGGTGGTTGTGGAGGTGGTGTTAGGGGCGGTTGCAGGTGGTGGTGGCCGGAGTGGTAGTCTTTATCTGCAGGATTAAAGCCAGATGGGGTAGTCTCTTTGTCTGCTGGATTAAAGCCAGATGGGGTAGTCTATCTTGCGATTATAAACACCTGTTTGCATGCTGGAAATGTTGACCAGGGTCTTCATTTTTTTGACAAAATGAAGCATGATTATTCAATTGAACCCACAATGAAACATTATGCAGTAATCGTTGATCTTTATGGTAGGGCTGGTCGTCTAAACCAAGCTTTAAGATTCATCAAAAACATGCCAATAGATCCCGATTTTGTTGGGGGTTTTTGATATTTTTGGTTTTGGGGATTTTTGGGGGTTTTTGATTTGGTATTTAGGTTTTTGATTTTTTTTTTGGGGGGGGGGGGGGGTTTGCTGTTTGGGGGTTTTTGATGCAAGTAGCAGTGGAGGTGTTGGTGCATATGTCTGTCTAGACTTCGTCTTGTATCGAGTCATGTAATAGGTTTGTTAAATCAGGACATGTAGTTCGAAAGAAACGGGAAACGGAGCTGAAACAACAAGTTTATGCGAAGTGACCAGTTCGTACGAACTGGCCAGTTCGTACGAACTGGCAAGTGTTATTTCATGCTAAGTGGCAACACTATATATATGTGTCTTGTGTCTTTCATTTGTAACTTTGTCATTCCGGTAGCAAAGCTCTGCCGAAGTATCTCCAGCTTGTAAAACGTTCTGAAATCAATACAAGAGATAGTTAAAGTGATTCTAAGTGCATATCAAGCTGATTCAACATCAATACGTCTGTTTCCGCCTCTCGTATTGATCAAGAACTCTTCTGAAAGACTCGTTTAGGTCGAATCTCGATCCTACAAGTGGTATCAGAGCTCAGGAGGAAGAGTTCTTACCATTTCAGCTTGATTTCGTCATCAACATCTGATTTCTACTCGTTTCTACTCATTTCTACTTACTTTCTTCACGTTTTCTCAAAATTAACCATGATTTTACGGATAAAATGGACTGATTTTGTGATATAACACGCGGAATACTGTTTTAAACAATCCTTGAAAGAATCAGAACCTAATTCAACCTAAAACGTGATTAATTTTGACAAAATTCAACCGAAATCACATCAATTCGTTCGGAGATGTCTCAGTTCGTGTGAATTAGGGTTCCAGTTCGCATGGATTGATTCAATTTGAACCCCAGGTCATGTGAAAGGTCCAATTCGCTTGAAAAGTATGACCCAGATCGTACGGATTGGTTAACAAGTCACCAGGTTGTATGAAATGTATCTCCAGTTCGCATGAAATTCAACCAGTTCGCGTGAAAGTAGGTTTAGTTCGCATGAGGAGGTTCAGTTCGTGTGAAATCACTCCCAGGTCACACGGTATACTTCAGATCATGTGAAACTTTGTTGTCAGGTCGTGTGAAGTGGTGAATATATCATCAGGTCGTGTGAGATTGTGTTTCAGTTCATTTGAAGATTAATCAGTTCACACGGATTGGTAGAATTAGTTCTAGTTTGTTTGAAACATACTCAGGTCGTGTGGAATTTTATTCAGTTCGCACGGTTTGAAGGTTTGATCCAGATTGTCTGAAAGTTACTCAGGTCGCTTCAAAGGTACATCAGCTCACACGAAGTGAGCCAGTTCGTTTGGAAATCACTCAGCGCACGGGTTAAGTGTAGTTTCACCAGGTCGTTTTGAAAAAAACCACTCAGTTCGCACGTAGTGAATTGTCAGTTCGTTTATAGCTCAGTTCGTTTGGGATTGTTTCAGATCGCATCAAATTCAGATTGTACCAATCTCAGTTCGTTTGAAAAGTCTGATTAGTATATACTCTTAATACCTAAACATGGAAAACGAATTTTACAACGCATTTGCAACTCCGATCACTATTGCTCAGAATGCAACCTTAGAAAATGAAATGGGAACCATGCAAAAACCGCCTAAGCTCATGAATATTGAGGAGTATAGTGGATGGGAGGAGCATTTTGAAAATTGGGTTCAAGCAAATTACTTAGATGCATGGGAATGTGTTGAACAACGATATATTAGACCGACTGATGATGACGGAGAGAATGTTGCTATTAAAGATCTAAGTGATGATCAGAAAAAGAAATACAAAAGTGAAAAGATGATGATCAGTATATTGCAACAAGCGATTAAGGAAGAAATCTTGATTTTATTACAACACAACGGAAGTGCACACTCAATATGGAAAGCACTAAAAACGAAGTTTGTTGGAAGTAAAGACATGATCAAGAACAAAAAATCGCTTTTGAAGAAAGAATTTGATCTATTTTGTGGATTAAAAACTGAAAACACCAAGCAGATTATTGAAAGATATTGCAATTTGGTGGTTAACATGAAGAGATTAGACATCAAGAAAGATAAAGAAGAATGGATTGAAAAGTTGGCCGATGCGTTGCCACAAGATGTTTGGGGCACGTATCTTATGATGTTGAAAAATGATGATGAATTTGGAAATCTAACGTTGAGCCAGTTTATTGAAAAATTCGAAGTTCAAGAGATGAAACAACGGAAGATGGCGAGAATGAAGGACTTTAATGGTGAACAAGACATTGGTTTATATTACAAAGGAGGTACTAGTGATAGGACCAACATTGCACCAAAGATCGAAACTGCATTTAATGCAAAAAGTTCTCCTGGAAGATCATCTCGAGGATCGAAAAACAATAATGAATTTTCTTCATATCCATCATTTGATCCAGAGTTTTCAGCAACCAGTTCTAAATCGCAAAGCTCATACGACGGTAAAGGTAAAGTGCTAAACTGTAACATTGCATTACATCTTTAGAACGGTCAGAATTTCTCTGAAGAAGTAGCCAAAGGTCATATGTCTTTGTTGGTGACCGTGTTAGAGTCTTATGAGAGTTTAGTTGCAGGAAGGATCGGAAATCCAATGTTGACAAAAGAGGATTACGATCAGATTGATGCTAAGGAGATGGAACTTATGGATATTAAGTGGTGTTTAGCAAGCGTGTTGAGAAGAGCTGAGAAGTTTAAACAGATCACTGGAAGAGATGATTTCCGTGATGTTGTAACTTCACCTTTAGGTTTTGATAAATCTAAAGTTACTTGTTTTCGTTGCAGGGAAAAAGGGCATTTCAAGCGAGAATGTACAAATCGCGAAGCAAGTGGAGCTCAAAATCCATTCGGCAACAATGATTATTATCGAAAAGCGATCTATCATCAAGTTGCTCAACAGCCACAGCAACAACAATCGCCACAAACTGCACATGCTAAGAAGGTGATTGAGGAGCCATCAAAGAGATCTTGTTATGGCTTGATAGATCAAGATGATGAAAGGCTTCCAGAAGGCTTCACTTGGGAGAAGTTTAATTGGGATAATTATGATCCTAACAGAACTTCAGAAAAGGTAGCATTTGTTGCTCAAATATTTGAAGATTCAACTGCTGAAGAAGAAATGGCCTATGCTTATTACGAATCTCAGCAATTCAGCCCGAAAAGGAAAGAAGAAGATTCAGTTTCAACAAAAAAGGCTTCAAGAAAAGCACCAATCTTTGATCACTCATCAAATAAAGAGAGTGATGATGATAGTGAAGAAATTCGAAAACTTGAAAATTATGCAAGAAATTTTTTACCTGATAGTGATGATGATGATTTGTTTTTTGCAGGTAAAACGGAAAAGATCAAAGAAAAACAAGATGCGAAAAAGAAGAATCATAAAGCAGCAACTGTTAAAGAAAAAGATGATAGTGATGATGATAATTCGTATTATGCAGGTAAAATGAAAGATAACAAAAAATACAAGCTGCGAAAGATGACAGTGATGATGAAAATGTTCGAGTAATAAATAAGCAGGTTAAAGAAATTCCAGCTTTCAAGGTTGAAAAGGAAGCTGATGCGGAAAAGATATCTGAGAAATGTGAAAATTGTGATACTGTGAAAAGGCACAACAACAAATTGATTCATAACATGAACAAACTGAAAGAATCTTATGATGTTTAAAACAAAGCTATGAATCAATACAACAAGTCAAGCAGTGAATAAGCGTTAGCTATGAAGACACTCAATGGAGCATTCATGACAAAGCAGAAAATCATCAATAATTACATTGAGAAATGTGCTGTACTTGAACAAAAATTGGAAACTCAAAGGATAGAAACTGAGAGAGTAAATAGGTTATTGAGAAGTTACTCATGTGCTTCTTATGTGATTGACAGGTTTTAACCTATAGTAGAAGGAATGAAAGCGTTTGAAGAAGAGGATACTGAAGTAAAGGATACTGGTAAGAAACATAATACCGATTATACCAAGTGTCCGCCTCCGCTTGAAAATGGATATTCTCCAAGAAATCCTAATTCAGAAAGAGTAAAAAAGGCAACCAATTTAAAATGGGAGTCTGAACCTTCAGATGGATTGCCAAACAACATTGACGTCACATTCACATCGTCTGACACTGATCATGAGTCCATGTTAATAAAGAAAGTGGTCGATCAGGTGTTGGATAAGGATGAGGAGTCAGAGTCAAAGTCTGAATCTGAGATGTCAAGTTCATTAGTCAACAGTTCAAAATCTTCAGTCAAACGGGTCTACAATAAAGATTTTCTGATGTCAAAAAATAATTTGAATGACGAAACATTCAAAGTAGCATATACTTTGAATGATTCTGACAAATTATATTTTGATGAAGAATTTCCAATAAGAGGTGTCAAAACTGAAATGATTAAAAAGGTTTTCAAATTAACAGAAATTACTATTTCTGAAATAAAAGATGTAAATCTTACTGAAAAACCTAAAAAGTACACCTCAAGAGTTCAACAAAGGTTAAACAAGAAAAAATGTTACAGTTCTGGTTCGAGTTTTCAAAAGAAACCAAACCATAACGGTAATTTCAAAAAGAAAGGTTTAGGTTTTATTTCACCAGAAAATCATAAAAATGAGAAAATTTATAAACCAAAAACTGTATTTGTTTCAGGGTCAAGTTCGGAAGAAGAGGAAAAGAGCTCATTCTGGAAGCAGACAAACAAAAAATTCCTTGCTAAGAAGCAAGAAGGAATGAAGAATAAAGCTGCTCAGAAAAAGGAGACAAGAACCTGTTATCAATGTCAAAAAGTTGGTCACATTGCCTTGAACTGTCCAAAGGCAACCAACATACAACAGGAAATGTCTCTTAAACTCAAAGAAAAGATGGTTGATAATGAACCACCAACCAAACAATTTAAAGTGTTTAAAAACTCAAAATTTGAGGTTGGTGAGTGTTCAAAAAGTTTTTACAAAAGAAAGGTGAATCTTAACAACCAAAGGTGGGTTCTGGCGATGAATTTGATTCGTCAAAGTCAGAGGAGCCACAAGTTGAGCTAAAAAGAGAAAATTTAGTTCCGCCACTGGATGACGAAAATTTTCCACCATTGCCAGCTGAAAATTTAAAATCAAAAGTTGGAAAAATTGAGATTTCAAATCAAATTTTTTTTTCTGAAAAGAAAGAATTTGATGTTGAAAAAGCCTTTAACCCTACAGTTCAAAATATTTTCGGAAAAATGGTTGACAAAAAGGTTAAAGGTTTTTATGAAATGAAAAAGAAAGGAAAGAAACCGAGTGTTGATGACTCGGAAACTCCCAAGGACCGTCAGGCTTGGGAGAATCTCTATATCTGAAAAACCTGACTTGCTGGAGTTCCCAAGTTGGTAATCGTGGAGCATGAATCGGCATTTTTCTCAAGTGTTATTTCAAAAATGTTATATTTCGATTTACAAGTGGTATTGTTGATGAGAACCTACCAATGGTTAATCAAGGTCATTAAATTGAACTTGAATTAACTTTCATAAAAAGTGGTTTAAAGAAAAGGAAAAGTGTTTTTACAAGTGGTCTGTAGAAAGAACAAAATGATGAATTATATCCCCATGGTTGTGAAATGACAAATAAACTAATTTTCCGGAAAAACCGTTTTGATTAAAACAAGTGTTTTGAAATCATAATGGGAAAATAGTTTGTTGTCAGGGGGAGTTCTGATTGTTTATGCAAAGTGGATGGCGAATTGAAGCAATTCACATCGGTTTGTCAAATTTTTCTTTAAATGGTTTTGGATTTTAGGGGGAGTAAGAACTTTTTAGAAAATCCAAAAACATTAGAAAATTTGAAAAAGACAAAAACATTGAAAAATCAAAATGAGTTTTGTTGTGAAAAAGAGGAAATGATAGTACATCAGTAGACAATCACAGTACGCTAAAGAATTGGAAAGTTAAAATGTGATAAACGGTCTCACTGATGATATGTCAGTAGGTTTTCGCACGCTTAGTAGATTGTTTTCGAGATATAAACCTAAATATCATGTACTTACTTATTTCGTGGGGAACATCTCTCGGATATATGGGTAACCCCCGAAATCTTGTTTGAAGGGTTTTCTATTTCTGACATATTAGGTCTTTGTGCGTGATGATATCTGGGGTATTATACCTGGACTTCTGATTTTGCGGGAGCAATAGCCTAGTCCTCGTATAATGCTCTGCACTGATTTAATCTTAAAGCCCACCCTCAGCATAAAAAATGATAAAACATTGAGAAATGCTAGTCATGTGCTGTTGAAAAGAAGATCCCCAAGGGGGACACACCTAAAGTCGAACCATCATCTCTCTGATTTTGCGGAAGCAATAGCCTGAGCTCTCATGGTCTCGCAATTACCCATTTATAGATATCATTAGTGTACATTCACCTGTAACACTGAATATAGGAGTCTGGATACGGGAGTATATTTTGAGGTGGGACACGCGAATAAGTTTAAGTCCCTTAAAACACTAATCTCGTATCTCGAAACAATTGAACTTTGTGTGAAAATTTAAGTGGATCAGTATACTGACAATCTAAGTGAATCGTTTAGAACTTAAAGTGTTTAAAGCTCAACGGTGCTAGTGATTTGTCAAAAACTGATATGATCCTCTTACACAAACTCACAAAAGTATTGTCTGTAAATATTTCTTTACTGCTTTTCATTTAAAAAAAAAATCCAAAAAGAGTGTGTTTTAACATAAAATTTTGAAAAATCAAAAAGATTTTAGTTCATCCTATTTTCTACAACTGATGTTGGAAAGCTGATGTTCAAAATTCCAAGTGCTAAACATGATGGACAACAGGGTTGGGAGAGTTTGTTTGAGAAGAAAAGTGAAGATAAAGTTTGAGATAATTTGAGAAATGTCATAATCTAACAAGTGATGTTTTGAGATTGATATCTACAAGTGGTGAAGCAAAGATTAAAATTGCTAAAAATAAAAAATCTTACTTTTAGGTAGAGTTTGTGCAGATAGTGAATTCCAGACTGCGATCCCAGCTTATCGAAAGGGGGAGTCTGAGGACGTAAGAGCCAGATTCAGATTCTGGAACAAAGCTCGAGATAGAAGCTGCTGATGCTGATAAGCGAGAGAAAGAAAGAGATTGAAGGATGCTTACATTGTTAGAAACTTTGGAAAGAGCAAGAAGACTAATCAAGATTGAAGACTCGACGTACTGAAGACTCGTACCGAAGACTTCGTCAACATCCAAGGGGGAGTCTGTTGGTGCATATGTCTGTCGACTTCGTCTTGTATCGAGTCTTGTAATAGGTTTGTTAAATCAGGACACGTAGTTCGAAAGAAACGGGAAACGGAGCTGAAACAACAAGTTCATGCGAAGTGACCAGTTCGTACGAACTGGCAAGTGCTGTTTCATGCGAAGTGGCAACACTATATATATGTGTCTTGTGTCTTTCATTTGTAACTTTGTCATTCCGGTAACGAAGCTCTGCCGAAGTTTCTCCAACTTGTAAAACGTTCCGAAATCAATACAAGAGATAGTTAAAGTGATTCTAAGTGCATATCAAGGTGATTCAACATCAATACGTCTGTTTCCGCCTCTCGTATTGATCAAGAATTCTTCTGAAAGACTCGTTTAGGTCGAATCTCGATCCTACAGGAGGTGGAGGTGGAGGTGGAGGTGGAGGTGGAGGTGGTGGTGGCGGTGGAGGTGGTGGTGGCGGTGGAGGGTGGTGGTGGCGGTGGAGGGTGCTGGTGGTGGTGATGGTGATGGAGGTTATATATATTGTTAAAATAATAATAATATTTTAAATTATTTTGTTTTATTTTTTAAATACTATTAAATAAATTGGGTAAAAACACTAAAATGCCCTTAAGTGACCAGATTTAACCAAAAAAATTAACTGGGTTTGGCCTAAAGGACATAACGTGCAAGCTTTTGAAACGTTAAGGACAAAACTTGTCAACTTTTGCGCTAAAGGACAGTGCCTGCAATTTGGTGTAAACGTAAAGGACAAAACTTGTAATTTAGTCTATATAAAATTTTAAATGGTATATAAGTATATCCCGTCTAGTAACATGCGTATTTTAATCTACATTGCAGCGTGACGAACTAAGATGATATCGTCCTAACAATATCGACACCACGTCAATTTAGATTGAACAACATCGGTAATAGTATTATGAAAACCGTTACTAATATTTATCTCACACATGTTGGTATCCTTATTTACTGGTTTTAATCTTTGAGTTGTTATAACAACTATCGAAATTATGCCAATATTGTAATGATTCAAATCAATAACTATCGTATTCCCGAGTAACGCACGAATTAAAAACTAGTTCTATATAATTGTGGTACAACCAAGCATTACGCAACCCTTAGAAAAAGAAATTTGAATTTATCTGTAATCCATTTATAATTTATTCTTTAAGAAACAACCAATATACAAAAACCATAAACGTTAAAATTATTTTGCTTTCAAACAAGTTTGAAAACGTACGCCTTACATTAAATCTTTCACCTATGATATGTTTTGGGTTACTATTGTATCTCTGTATTTGTTGGAGATTTCTTTTTATCGAAATTGCTTTAAGGTTTTTGCGGATGGTGTCTTTATAATGGTTATAAGTTAAATGAAAACAACAATCAAAACTTTTGGCGAGCATGCAGTCCCAGGGGCCGTGGAATTCTTAATATGGTTCAGCACGTCGTGAATAGTAATCTCTTGACCCTTAAGAGTCGCTTCTTCTTTAGTATGATCGGTTTTAAAATTCAAAAGGGAGTTGCGACGCAGATTTTTTCCTGTTTACCGGCCATTGGTTTGTAATTTGTTATTTTGGCATTAAAAAAAGTTTGTAATTTTTTTTTTCCAGTTACGGAACAAACTACGACTTTTTGCTTCAATGCAAGTAATCTCTATCAATAAAGCAATTATGAACTTACGGTGCAATAGAACAATGTGCTTTGGTCTATGGCAAATACTTCCCAGATATAGCGAAGCAACGTGCCACATACCTTCTTAACATTGCACTGATAGTGATAAGACTCAAGTCTCAATCGAATAATCACACACAAGAACAAGAACGCATGAAATAACTTTCCAAGAATTTTTATTATAACCAAGAAAATATAACTCAAAAAATTTGATTACCATAACTCATAAACCATAACTAGGTTTATCTCTTCTCTTGTCTCTTAACAATGTCTAACCCTAACATGGTTTATTTAGGCTAACCCTAACTTGGTGGCGAAGACATTACCAAATATAATTATAACATAATTAGGAAACTTAACCAACTATGACCAACTTATTAACATTGATCCCTCAAGTTCACCGACTTGTGACTTGAAGTCCGTAAATTACTAACAATCACCCCCGTAATTTCGGACTCAAAATAGGTAGGTTTTTAACTCCAAGCACGTCTTCATCGCCTTGATTCTCTTGGAAGTTCTCTCGATCTCTAATTGTGTTTTTCGGCTCCTTCCTAGCTCGATCATTCTTGCGACCTTGTACTCAACTAGTCCTTTCATGACTCGTCCTTTGGTCACAAGAACTCGCACCACCGTTGACTCGGTTGCGATTTAGAGCAAACGCTAGTTTTCTTGGATCATTACACATACTTCCTTGGGTTTGAATCCTTTGCTTTGCAAACTCGGTTTATAGTAAGCATCGGTCAACAGGCGCTTCTCCCCTGTTTTTCCTTCAAGTAATACCAATCCCTTTCCCCGTATGTCAATACAAGATCCATATCCGAATTTCACCTTTCTCGTGACACGTTCATTCAGTTCAAACAAATAAGCTCGATTACCCGTCATGTGATTCGATGCTCTGTTGTCGAGATACCCAAGTGTCTTTCTCTATTGGCTCAGTCTCGAAACGCTTTAGAATCACCCATTCTTCATTTAGAAAAACTGTTTGTTGACCACATCTCATCATAAACAATGGTGGATCAAAATCATCGGTTTTAGCTAAGTTAGCTTCATCTTTTTTCTTCATACGATGTAGACATCCTGACGCAAAGTGACCAAATTTATCATAACGATAACGCTGAACCTGTGATCTATCCTTTCTTCCCTTTTGACGATCATTGGTTCTTCTTTAACCCAATTGCTTTGACTCATGATCTTGATCATCTCGGCTTTGATTTCCAACTTGGTCCTCATCATCCCGGTCTTGACGTCTGCCTCGGTAACTTGAACCGCCTCCCCCACGCCCCTGCGTATTATTATAGGATTTGTGATTCGAGGATGATTCACCATTTGCGAGCATAAGGTTATTTTGATTTTGTGCTAAAGAGTCAATACCCTTTATCCTGTCTTCAAACGTCTTCAGTCTACCGATTGCTTCCTGAAACGTCATTGCTTTCAAATCTGAGAATTGTTCAATTTAAGCTACAATTGGAACATAGTTCCCTGGAACTGAGCCTAACAATTTTCTGGTAAACTTTCTGTCTTCGTAGGTGATTCTCAAACTGGCTGCTTTGGTCACCAACTTACTTATTCTGCCCGCGAAAGAATCAATCGACTATGTTTCTTTCATCCTTAAAGATTCAAACTCCATCTCCAGTTGTTCAATCTTTGCCTCGCGAACCCGTTCAACCCCAACATACCGTGTCTTCAACGTTTCCCAGATTTACTTTGCAGTCTGAAACGGAGCTACTTGAAACACGAGCTCTTCGGGTATTGCCTGAAGTAGAAGTGCAACTGCTATGTCATCCTTTTCGGCTTCGACCTCCTTTTCGCCTGGTTCTAAAGCTTGTTGTATTCCATAAACCTTGAAGATCAATTTGATACGAATCGCCCAAATATTGTAATTAGTTTATGTTAACATTGGACATTGTAAAGTTGTGGTACTTTGATCCTTAACCACAACCGGTGGTGGTCTGTGCCCGTCCGCTATCTTACCTTATCTCTTGTAAGTTAACGGTGTAGAACCCCCTTGCTCCAGTCTGTTGGAACAAATACAAACAAATCAGTCCCGAACAACTCTTCAGAACCGAACACGTTTGCTCGCAAATACCCGGTCACGGATACCTCTCGAAAACCCGGAGAAAACGGATCTCGTTAAACCCTCTTGTCTAACTCACAAAGTTTAATGGTTAAACCCAAACTTAATTTATTATTTTCATTTTTTGTGAAACAACGTTCAAAACAAAAAAATAATCTATATATATATATCTATATATATATATAATATATGAATAAGATGTGGGACACGTGTCAAGTTATGGTGCAACCACAATGGATTTTTGGTGGGAAAATTGTGAGAATCCTTATGTTTTCACACGGGATTCGAATTGGGTTAACCATACCCGTTTTTTTGACCCGGGTATATAAGGTACGTAATAAACGTAAATCATTCATTCATTCACCAAACCCTAATACGCCGTTCAATCTCTCTTACCGATTCTCCCCTGCCTTCGATGCACAACCTCTAGAAGGCAAACCCTAGAGTTTATCCACAACTGTGATCACCATAATTGTCCAGTTCACCACATAGTCGTTGCCATCTAGGTAAAAGACCCTAAAATCTCCCACGTTCTTCTTCAATCGCCTGACAAAGGATTCCAAAATCAAACCGATTCACTTCCAGGTATGTCGATTCTGTAGATATTGATTCTATACTTTACATTCGTTTATCAGCTCATTTTTTTTTTCTAAAATTTGTCTGTTTCATCGCCCAAGAGGAAGATGGTGACGGTGGTGGTCACCTGAAGAGGGAAGATGACAACGACATGGGTTGATTTAGGGTTTATCCATTGGTGGTCTTGTGATGGTTGTGGTTCTAGGAAATGGCGAAAGGGCGGTCGCTAGGGTTCCACCAACACATAAATCTGACCGATTTTGGTTTCGGCAGGTACTGGTAAGTTGTTGATCCGTTTTGTCCAATTGAAATTAGGGTTCTTAAGAATGTATATCCTTCATATTTCATTTTCAGTAATTGTCAAAAAAAAGCCGTGTTTTTCAAGCAAACTACAACCTACACACCCCTGTAGTATACTCGAATGATATTGAACTTGGTAAAAGATGTTAATTAAGCGTGAACTTTGTTTTCAAAAAGATGAAGTGCAATTAAATCGTTTATAAAACTGATCTTTGTGGCTTATCGAGGCCGTTTTACTTTCTTACAGGTGAAAATCAACAGGAAATGAATGTGGGTCATGTTACCTTGGAACAAGCTAGCAAGTTTGCTGGATATAGAATATTAACAGATTTGAATGAAGTTCTCATTCAACTACTAAATTTGTTGTTTTTTTAAAGTTCTCATTGTACCTTTTGATATTTTAATTTTCTGTACAGGGAACATACTCTTTGCCCTTTGCTATGTTCAAGAATAATGGTTCCATTCTTTTTAGGATCGCTTTGGATCCTTGAAGTTGTTTGCTGGTAATGACTGAAAGTAGGTCAGATTACACCGCTTCATATTTGTTTCATTTTGGCTACAATGTAGATGGCAACTTAAAATTTTATTGCAGGGATTTTTTTTTTTTTTGGATTAAAGGACAGGAAGGCTAGCTGTCACCCAAATCGATGATCAGAGATACTTGATTTTATCTCCACTCATGTATCAAGGTAACATATTTTAAACGGGCAATTGATTTGGTGATTTGCTTAAAACTGATTTAATAATAATGATTTAGTTGAATGTTGCCTCGCCATTCTATTGAATAATATGCCTTCGCCATTCTATTCTTCAGTCATGTAATAAATAATTTTTTGGCTAATTGTTAATGGTTTTGTTAATCTGTTATATGTTTTTTCACAAATTGCAGGTCGGCATCTACTTGGTTTTGCGATGAAGGTAATCATCAAATCCTAATTCCATTTGGAATTGACGATTCTGATTTTGGTACTAAATTGTTGCGTAGTTTGATTGTATATTGGTTATTTTAATCGTTCGTAAGTCTTATTTCAATTAGGGCTCTGATTTGAAAGCGCTTTTCATATCAGTATTCATAAAATATTACTAGGCTTTTAAGTTGTACAGAAGAAGAAGAAGATCTGAAAGACTATAAAGGAAATGTTTTGACCCCCACGCATTGTGTCCCATCTATCAGCCATCATCCATTAACAGGAGATTTGTAAATACCGTTGTGACACACCCTATTTGTCACCTCTTTTTAAGTAGACTGTGATATGTTGTTTGTGTGCATGGCAATTTCAGGTATCCAGCTATAAATCAACCTGTTGTAGTGTTTCATTGGTTTAATCACATACAAACTGATGCATAATATATTGTAATTCTTGATGCTGATATGACCATGAGAGGACCGATTACATCACTGTAATTTCAAATCAGCATGTGGCAAACCGGTTTCAACCCTCAATGAGTAAGACACCTTATATTACAGTTGGCAAAATGGTATATTGGTGCGATTGGACGTGTTGGGTAATGGGTCAAAACAGATTTGGGTTAACATGAGTCAATAAGGCCTGCACGAAAACACCTTTTTGTTTATTTTAAGTTTTTTTAATAACTTATGCATCGACTATGGTTACATAAATGATATTTTCACAAAAAGTATATAAAAAGATTTAGGAGTTGCGTTTTAATAATAAAATACTTTCTTAGACTTTTAACCTATTTTCTTGGACCTTTCGTTCATTTTTTTTCTTTCTTAAATAACATAAATGCCTAATTGTCTAATGATCAAGCCTGCATGAACTAGGTGAGCAGAACATGATCAGCAACATGAGAAATGTGGAACTGAATAGCGAGTACCGCATATACCAACCCGATTGATAATTAAGGTTCGGCATTGGGTTCTGTGCTTTGCATTCAAACAGTCAACGGGTTGGTTTTGGGTAGAGAGATTCTGATACTGAAATAGCTTAATCATCCCAACGTTATAAAGCTCGAAGGATTGGTAACTTCTAGAATGTCTTCCAGTCTTTACCTCATGTTTGAATACATGGAACATGATCTTGCTGGTCTTGCTGCTACAAAAGGTGTCAAGCTCACAGAGCCTCAGGTAATTGATCATGAAAACCTCTTATTGGTGTTGATCTTATACTTTTGATGTAAAGTGTGATGAGCTGAATCTGTTTGTAGGTTAAGTGCTTTATCAAACAGTTACTTTCTGGGCTTGATCATTGCCATAAGAACGGTGTGTTACATAGAGATATCAAGGGGTCTAATTTGCTGATTGACAATGATGGGATTCTTAAAATAGCAGATTTTGGATTAGCATGTTTTTATGATCCACAAAATAAGCAACCGATGACTAGCCGTGTTGTTACTCTCCGGTACCGACCTCCCGAGCTTCTTCTTGGGGCTACTTATTATGGTGTCGGTGTTGACATGGGGAGTGCCGGTTGCATTTTGGCTGAGCTTCTTGCTGGGAAACTGATAATGCCGGGTCGAACAGAGGTATAAAGTAGACACATTTTAGATGCTAATATATCAAGTATGATATGTGATATATTAATATTTGGAAAATTTTTGAACTTTAGGTTGAACAACTACACAAGATATTTAAATTATGTGGTTCGCCATCAGAGGAATATTGGAAGAAGTACCATTTGCCAAACACCACTTTGTTTAAGCCACGTCAGCCGTACAAGAGATGTACAAAAGAAACTTTTAAGGATTTTCCAACTTCTTCTCTTCCTTTATTAGAAAGTCTTCTCGCAATCGATCCTGATGAACGCGTGTCTGCTGCTGCATCTCTCAGCAGCGATGTGAGTTTTGCACACTTTTTAATACAAAAACGTGTTCATTGTGTGATTATGAATCTATATATTGGTTAGTTATATTCTTTTATTCTTTTATTGGTTTGTAATTCATCATGTGTTATACTTATATAACTAACATGCTTCTATAGATTGGTTAGTTATATTCTTTTATTGTTTATGGACAGCAAAAGGACAAGAAAAGGATGTCACCAGAAGAAAAAAAATCATAGTAAAAAAACATCCCAGCATAAAAATGGAGAGAAAAAGAAGGGATGAAGACGAGGACGTCCTCCACCTTCCAAACCCGATGATAGGGTATGGTGTTCCTTGATAATCATTGTTGTTCACATAACCCTTCGAAAAGAAGTTACTGGCCCACTATATTTTTTCTATGAAAATGTAGCTCTTACATCAAAAGGTGTTTGGAATACGATCAAAAGTTGTCTTAATGAATTCGAGCCTGAATTTGTGGATTCAAAATTCTTTTGTGTTGCGGCAAGAAAAAGAGGTTATACTCATAACCTTCCATTAGAGGATTGGTTCATTATTCATCCATTTCCTAAGAATTATCTTTGAAGCTTTGCAGGAAACCAAAAAATGGTGGCTGTCTTGGGACAAAAAATAACAGTTGATTTGCATACTGACATGTGTAATAAGTGCTCAACCAATAGATAGGATTAGAGCAGCCCTTGAGAAATGTGATGGTGAGCCAAATTTGCATCTTAAGAAAAATATCATTGGTCAATGCAAGAAATAGATAGGATTAGAGCAGCCCTTTAGCCTGATATGTATTGAGCTGATAATGGGCTACCCACTCTATCATACAAGAAGTTATTCAAGCTCTTAAATATATAAGGGACTCGGGAATACATTTCAGGTTCGAATCTTGAAACTTTTCATGAATATTTATAATGGGCTACCCACTTTATATATTTTATAGTAGGTATAATTAATTATTATTAGTATATTAAGGCTTAATTTGACTAAAATTTTACACTAGGTAGTGCAACTGGAGTAGTGGACCTCACTTGCAGTAGTGAACATCCCTATCATCTATATATGTTCTTAATTTGTATATTATTAACAATACTAATCATGAACACACTAAATAACCTTTTATGCAAATTAGTTATAACTTTTTTTGCCTAGATTGATTTAATTGTTATCAAATGAGATGGCGTAGTTATAACTTTTTTTTGTCATCAAATGAGATGGCACTCTATATGTGTAGTAAACTGCGAAGAAACGAGGTATGTTGTTTTTTTATTCATCCCTTCCTCTCATTTTGCGGATGCTATACCCTCACATTTTAATTTGTACAATCTGATAAAGAAATATTATATGTCAATTATATAGAATTAAGAGATTTCCTATACACGACGGAAATTCGATCGATATTGGTTTCTATGTAGTTAATATCTGATATATCAACCGATATATCAGTGATATATCGGTAATCGGTCCCCTGCCGAGATATCGGTAAAAAATATCGGTTAGAATATCGGTACCGATGATATCAGCGAGGTTGACCAATATTTGACCGATATTGGACCGAGTTTGACCAATATATCACCGATTTTCCCGATATCGGTACCTTTTTCCTTAGTTCTACTATCTGCCTTTTTTCTTATTGTTGCTTTTAGTGTTTTAAGTCTTAATTGTTAGTTGTTATTGTTAAATGTTAGTGTTTTAAGTCTTAGTAAGTTCCGACTTACTACAATTGTTAATGTTTTGCAAGTTGCAAAGGTTAATTTGTTAATGGTAGGAGAGTATACTGAATTGTTAGTGTTAAATTGCTGTATATATAAATCTAGCATGTTATTAAAATTACCGATATCCTACCGCGATAACCGATATCTCAAATATCAGTCCTTGACCGATATCCGATATTTTACCGCATTAACTACTTAGATTGGTTTGGTCGTTAGCAAACCGAAAGAAGAAACCAAAAAATAAAGTTTTGAGATGCCCCAAAAGATATCGATACGTGTTTTACTTTGATCACAAAGTATAACAAAGGCCAACACCTGTTATGATACTTGTACCGATGTCGTTTGGTCGACACTCGCTACAACTTAGTTCATTGTAATTTAATTTTTATATAAGTAATAGAACATTTCTTATATTTCAAAGTTTATGCCAACACTGTTGAATGAAACATTTCTAATATATATGGTGTGTGTGTATCATGTAAAATAAAGGTTATGTATATACTTTATTATTTATGTTCTGCTACTTCGATTTCGTTAGTGAAATGGGTTTTTTATTAAGTTTTGAAGTTTTTTTTGCAGGTGAAATCAAGAGTAATGGGAGATTCAAGCTACACAAGCACGATTGATTGTTTTATTAAGACTTAAAAAATGACTTAAGTTGTTATCTCCGGTTTGTATAAAGAAGTAAACGGAAATTTTGGTGTAAATCAAATTAGACGTACCAACTCAACTGAAAATAAATGTTTATTGTGGCACTAGGGACCTTTGTCATTCTGCAAGGGCTTCATTTGTGATCATGTCTCTAACACTTGAATAGTATGCGTCTTTTTATTGTATTAAACATCGAGTCAAATAAGTTTCACCTTTACACTTTTATCCATAAATGATGGAGTGCTAATGCAGTATATATACGTGTGTATGTGGGAAGTGGATGTTGAAGTTGGCACGTAAAAAGGTTCAATTCATGGGTGGTTATTATTTATAACATAAATAATTAAGCTAATAAAACAATATGACGTTTGAAAACATGTCTTTTTATTTTATTCAAGGACACAATTAAAAGATTATTAGCTTTACACGAAAACTATGAACACACATGGAGACAAATTTAGGATATTGATGAAACGGAACAAATAAATTATTGTGGGGAGGGAAAGAAAATACTAATGAGTTTGAAAATGTTGTTTATGTACTTTTTATTATTGAAAACTGGGACCGTTATATTTTCGGTACTGGTACAGGTTTTTTGGTACCGATACTGGTACCCATTTTTGGAGATATTCGATACCGGTATTTTCGGTTGGTGCCGAGCTCACCCCTATGTCAATTAAAGGAACCTTCAATACTTCGAAGGTTTATTTGAGGTCTTTTACTTTTTTTATTTATTAGAAAAGGAAAATACATTAGACGCTATCGGAAATATGTAATGTTTTATTTACCCAATTAAATAATAGTTATACAAATAAAAATCCATTTAATTACATGGTTTCTTTTTCATATACACTCTTTTTTCTGTTTTTTTTTCAGTCGTCATGAGTTCTTGGACTTTATGAAGTAGTATTGTATCATTAAGATTTAAAATCAAACAGAGGCGAGTGTCGTTACAATACCTGCTGGCAGCGGTGTTCTTCGGTTTCGGGTTTTACGGGTTGGGTTATTCGGGTTTGTGGATGGGAAAACATGACCTGATAACCGGCCCATTTAAAGTTTGGGTTCATCAGCTTCTGCCATTATTTTATGTTTGGAAACATGGTAATGTATATGTTATGGTTTAGTATAATTATATTTATTGTAGTTAGGAGATATGATTTGAATAGTTTTTATTTGTATTTATCTAATACATAAGATCTTACGTGGATTAGTTACTTATTATATGTATAGGTACTTTCAAATACTTATTTTGATTGTGGGTCTGTTCGAAAATCTTGAAATAGCGTTAAAAAAAACTCACTTGCAACCCGACCATATTAAGTTTCAGATAAGTCGGGTTTCTCAGGTTAAGAGGAAGAGGATAGGTTTGATTGGGTTAGTCAGGTTAATTTAAGTTATATGATTATTTAAATTATCGTCACATTTTAACATTTAAGTAACCTTTAAAGATGTAATTTGTTAGGAAGATAATTATATCTATAATATTTTTTGATTTTTGCAGCAAAATATCAAAATTCATACTGCTACTAACAAAATTTCATTAAAATTCAAGCATCGTTTGACAATATGACAATTAAAAGTCTCAAAACTTAATGTTCCAAATACCATAGACTCTAAACTAAAACATATCTATAAAAAAGACAACAAATGTTCGGGTTTTTTTTTTCAGGTTTCGTGTTTTGAGGTTTTCGGGTCGGGTTTTCGCATGGAAAAAGTGACCCGATGACCAACCCATATAAGGTTCGGGTTGGTTGGGTTTGGGTTTTTTGGGTTTCTCGGGTACTGTCTAATTCGGGTTTTGGTGGCTTCGGATTCGGGTCGGGTTTCGGATAAAAATGAACAACCCTACTCATGTATTTGGAATCTTTATATGCAAAACCGATATGATCAATGATTGATTAGCTGTTGATATATTGTCGTTTTGTGATAGTTATAGAATAGTTGTTGATATATCACCTGCTAAAGGAGAGTCATGTGTGAAGGCATGCAATGAAATAAGATCAGAAAGAATTAAAGTTGACTTTAGAAGTCTAATTTTTTTGTGCAGAAAGAGTATGTGACTTCCAAGGTCCCTTTGGCTTTTCATCCACCATAGCATGTCTTTTTAGGCGTATGGGTTTCAAAAACATTCTTATAGAGAGATCTCATTGTGATTAAAAGGGAATTAGCTTTACATGGAAACTTTCAATACATATGGAGAAGGGAAAGAGGATACTTTAGAGGTTCAAAGTGTTATTTATGTATTTTTGTTTATTGTAAATTAAATTTTCCTAGCCCGGGATTTTCCCGGGTGATAGCCTAGTAATAATAATAAAAGAAAAACTGAATTGAAACAGCCAAATTGTTCAACAAAAACTTTTGTATTTTTTTTCTTGTTTTACGTCACCATCAACACGGAAGAATCAAAAGAAAATAAATTGCTTTTTTTCTTGAAATTTTACCAGAACCAAAAGTCAATCTATCTAAACAAAAAAAATAATAAAAGAAAAAACTGAATTGAACCAACCAAATTGTTCAACACAAACTTTTTATTTTTTTTGTTTTTCTTGTTCTACGTCACCAACAACAAGGAAAAATCAAAAGAAAACAAATTGCTTTTTTTCTTGAAATTTTACTAGAACCAAAAGTCAATCTACCTAAACAAAAAAATAATAATAAAAGAAAAAACTGAATTGAACCAACCAAATTGTTCAACAAAAACTTTGTATTTTTTTTTATTTTTCTTGTTCTACGTCACCAACAAGGAAAAATCAAAAGAAAACAAATTGTTTTTTTCTTGAAATTTTACCAAAACCCAAAAGTCAATATACCTAAACAAAAAATAATAATAAAAGAAAAAATTGAATTGAACCAACCAAATTGTTCAACAAAAACTTGAGGTTTTTTTTCCCAAAGTGGTGTTTAGAGAAAAACTATTTACCATTTTGGTGTTCTCTAAAAACTATTTACCAAAATAGTGTTTTCATTGCTTTTTATTACCTTTTTCATAGTTTCATTTATTTATTGGATTAAAGAAAAAAGCCCAATTCCCTTCTGGTTTCCGTTGGTTCATATTTTTTTACTTTTTATTCAATTAATCCAATATATATATATACTATTTTCCATCAACATTGTTTTTTATCTTTATTTTTTTTCTTTGCAATTCATAATATTTCATTTTCTTTTTCGATTATTATATTCCATTTTCCGGATCAACGTACTGTGACATTTTTTTTAATTTCATCAAGGGACACATTTTTTTAATACATGTATTATATTTTTTTAATAAGGAGTCAATAAAAAAATCAAACTCTCTTGTGAAGTTGTAAAAAATTAAAGGCCTTCTTTTTCGATTATTATAATGCATTGTTTGTACAAGTTTGAAGGCTTTAAAACAGGAATTGTGTTGGTATTTATTATATGTGTCCATTAAATAGAAAAAAAATATTTTTTACAACTAATTTAGTTGTTTATTTTCGTTGATTAATTAAAAATAAAGATTACATCATGTGCCCAAAAAAATGCTACCGTATTTTAAAGATTATTCTTATAATACGTGTATTTAAAAAAAGATAATACATGTATTAAAAAAATGTGTCCGTTGATGAAATAAAAAAAAATTGTCACAGTACGTTGATCCGGAAAATGAAATATAATAATCGAAAAAGAAAATGAAATATTATGAATTGCAAAGAAAAAAAATAAAGATAAAAAACGGTGTTGATGGAAAATAGTATATATATATTGGATTAATTGAATAAAAAGTAAAGGGCCAAACTATCCACACACCAATTTTGCCTATCTACACACCTAAAAGGTGATTTTTGTCTTTACATGCACACCCTGCAGTGTCGAACTGTGGCCAAAACGGGGCGTTTTGGTCCGATTAACCAGACAAAGACTGACGGGTGTCTGACGGGTCTGTTGTCCGGACCGAAACGCCGAGCTTTGGCCGCGTTTTGGTCATGTCAACCAGACCGGGTATCAGTCTTTTTGTCTGGTTGACAGGACCAAATCGCGGCCAAAGCTCAGCGTTTTGGTACGGTCAACAGACCCGTCAGTCTTTGTCTGGTTAATCGGACCAAAACGCCTCGTTTTGGCCACAGTTCGACACTGCAGGGTGTGCATGTAAAGACAAAAATCACCTTTTTGAGTGTGTAGATAGTGAGATGAGTGTGTGGATAGGTACACTCAAAGTAAAACATATGAACCAACGGAAACCAGGAGAGAATTGGGCCTTTTTCTTTAATCCAATAAATAAAGGCAAATTCTATACACACCCCCCTATTACTGATTACACCCCCCCTCCTCTCACATTCACTGTCGGTACCACGCAGGCCCCACCTATAAGAATGTGAGAGGAGGGGGGGTGTAATCAGTAATAGGGGGGGTGTGTATAGTATCACCCTAAATAAATGAAACTATAAAAAAGTTGATAAAAAGCAATGAAAACACTATTTTGGTAAATAGTTTTTAGAGAACACCAAAATGGTAAATAGTTTTTCCCAAAACACCACTTTGAGAAAAAAACTCACAAAAACTTTGTATTTTTTTTTTCTTGTTCTATGTCACCAACATCAAGGAAAAATCAAAAGAAAACAAATTGCTTTTTTTCTTGAAATTTTACGAGAACCCAAAAGTCAATCTACCTTTTCACTTTTTTCTTTTCTTGTTCAGTAAGAAAATAGCAACACACATATGAAAACAAAATCAATGCAAACCTTCCTCATTCTCTGATCTCTCGTCACCACTGCTGATTCTGTTTACTTTACTTTGCATCAAAAACGAAAAACACACTGTAATATAGAACTCGTCTTCTCCTTGTTTAATCAAGAACACACAAAATAATAAAACACGGAGACTTTAGGGACCGCCAAACCACTAGAACGTCGGCCTAAAACTTCCCTTGCAAGCTTCACGAGAAATCAATTTGAGAAAAACCCGTCTAGTTCTGGTTTTCGACTGCGGTCGTAGGAACACCCTACTTGATGTCCGCCGCCGATTAAGAACCTGAGTACCCGTTTATCGAAGATTGAACTTGGCTCTGATACCAATTCAAGTCCCAATCGAATAATCAAACACAAGAACAAGAACGGATGGAATAACTCTCCAAGAACTTCTATTATAACCAAGAAAATATAACTCAAAAAACTTGATTACAATAACTCATAAACCATAACTCGGTTAATCTCTTCTCTTGGGTCTAACCCTAACATGGTTTATATAGGCTAACCCTAACTTGGTGGCAAAGACATTACCAAATATAATTATAACATAATTAGGAAATTTAACCAACCATGACCAACTTTTCAATATTGATCCCTCAAGTTTACTGACTCGTGACTTGAAGTCCGTAAATAACCAACAAAGAGGAGTGGATATATTGAGAGGGGTTAATACAGATCAGGGGCGGACCTACCTCTTTGGTAGGGGTAACCCCCGCTACCCCTTGGTCGGAAAAAATTTGGAAAAATTAGTGTAAATTTTGAAAAAATTTAACGTTTTTTCGATTTCGTTACGGCTTATTTATAACACGTTACCCCTTGGTCGGAATCCTAGATCCGCCACTGATACAGATGTATTGTACAGCTACCGTAACTAGCTAATAAATGGTAGTTGATTAGCTCGATCGGGTACTTGTGCAATTAAACAAATAATGGGAGGTGTGTACCGATTGTGGGCTCATTGACAATGACATGTAATTAATTGTTATATTTTTTGAATTCGCCTTGCTTTTTTATCTACACTAGAAAATAAAACGGACCGGATCTAGATGGGGGGAGATGGCAAGGACCACCAACAGTTTCCAGTTTGGCATGAAGAAAGTTTTTTCCTTCACTTAGACCGCATGTAGTGGGGCGATTTTTTTTTAAATTAAAAAAAAACGCCAAATAACGCCCAAGCCCCATTACACCCGGCGTTTTTGAGCGTTTTTTTTTTTTTAAAATTCGTTTCGCGTTGTTTAAACAACGCTTTGAACATTTTGACCGGCCAATCAATAACCCCCAACGGCTAGTTCTTAACGGCTATTTTTTTTAAACCTTTTACCTATATATATATATATATAAACTCATTCAACCGACATCAACGACGAGTATCTAAAAATGGGAACTTGGATTTACCGGTATCCAAAAGTGTACGTCGGCGTTACGAATCCTTGCTTATGAAAACACAACCGACATCAACGACGAGTATCTAAAAATAGGCGAGAAAACAACGCGAGACACCTTGGAGCATTTTTGTCGCGGTACAATTCCTATACTTTACTATAATGTTTACAATTTTTTTTGAAGCTTATGTTAATTTGTGTATGTTTTTTTATAAAGGTATTATTGATGTGTATGGTGCGCGTTATCTTAGAACGCCCACATGGGACGACCTTCAAAAGATCTACGAGGTACATTCGGCGGAGCATGGTTTGCCTGGTATGATCGGGAGCATAGATTGCATGCATTGGCGTTGGGATAACTGTCCAACCGCATGGCGATGCCAACACACACGGGGTGACCAAAAAGGACCCACTGTTATTCTTCAGGCGGTTGCTTCACAGGACCTTTGGGTTTGGTCGGCTTACTTTGGCGTGGTCGGGTCATGCAATGATATAAATGTTTTTGAACAATCTCCGTTGTTAGAGGAGTGGATTTCTGGAAAAGCTCCAAAAGCGTCGTTTTACGCAAATGGAAACTACTACCCTCATGGATATTATTTGAGCGACGGAATTTATCCTAGGTATTCGATTTTCGTAGAGACGTTTAGTGATCCTATTGATGAAAAAAGAGCATACTTTAAAAATGTTCAAGAGTCTTCACGAAAAGACATTGAGAGATGCTTTGGGGTTCTTAAACAACGCTGACAATATTTGAAAAATCCTTGTCGAGCATGGAGCAAGCAAAAAATTAGAGATGCTATGTACGCTTGTATAATCATGCACAACATGATTTTGGAAGACGAAGGAAAGGCGATATGCCAGAATTATGTGTCAAAAGCCGTTCAAGAGGAGCATCCACAGGCGTCAATGGAAGAAAGAGTGAAGAATGCGTGAGAGTTGCGTTACGAACCGTACCATTCCGAGTTAATGGTTGATTTGGTACAACACGCATGGTCGGTTCGGTATGTACCACCTGAGGGTGAGGAAGAAACGGAGGAGGAGGAAGACGAAGTTGGCGAGGGTGAAGAAAGCGAAGACGAAAACTAGTGTTTTTTTTATTTTTTTTTATTTCTAGTATTGTGTTTTTTTTTATTTCAAGTAGTGTAATTTTTATTTTAAATTAATGAAGATTTTTATGTTTTAAATTAAAAAAAAATTGTGAAATGATTGCATGGGCGTTATTGGGCATTATTCCCACTACGGCACTTTTGCAACAACCCCCAATAATGCCCCATGCTGACTGGACTGCCACGTGTCGCAAAACGCCCCATGGTGGGGGCATTATTGAGGTAAACCACTACACATGGTCTTATGCTCGTTTAATGTATATATTTTGATTAACAGTTTAATGTATGTATTGAGATTAACGAAGATCTTAATCTTTTTTTTTCTTTTGAACGATTACAAAAAACATGACCACCCAGGTAAACCCTATGGCAAAAGGGCACTCAGGCGAACGCAGAACGACACTGGTGACCCGGCCTGCCACCATTTCAAAGGGAACTCACCGCCAATGACCCACTTTGGTAAAAGCCCTGGCTCAATCCTGAGTAATTTTGCTCCAGGCGAGACTCAAACCCATAACTTACACATTAGAAGGTCACGGGCCTGCCAATACACCAGAAGATCATTTAAAAAAGTAATATACAAGATGCGTCTCTGTACCGTAGAGCTACATATAGCCTTTAATGGTAGTCACTCTTTATGATCATCCATCACTTTTGAGGGTTAAGATTACTCCCTCATTTCCTATTTTCTTTTTGTTCCTTAATAAACCTCCATATCGATATATCCATATATAGTATCTATGTCAAGAGCCTTTAATTAAAGAAGGTGGCAATCATGGGGAATTTATTCCGGGTCCCAATTTTGAATTTGAAAATAATTTGGGTGGAGAAGGTGATTGTATTACCGACTCACACAACGTCACTAAACGAAAGAAAATTAAAAAGTGGGTGGACATGGGCCGGCCAAGCAATTACTCTTCTAGTGGCTCACACAAACTTCAAGGAAAGAAGGCTAGGACAAATGACCCATTTGGGTTGAACGATCTTTTGGGATTGGAAGATGACGATGATGACAACAGTGAAACAGAAGAATCTTTGGACCTAAATGCCCCTCCTGGGGGTGATAATGGGACATCGACAGATGAACATCTTAATGGTGTTGAGGAGGAGGTAAATGCTACGATAGCCTTGGGTGAATTGCTTGGCGTCCGGTTGACCAATTTCAAGGGTATGGTGAGAGATACAATTGTTAAGGAATGTTTACAGCGGGATAAAGCTTGATTGTGATTTCGGTTGTTTTTAGTAGTTTTTATGGTAGTTTGTTAGTCAGTTTGGGTGTAGAGGTTCGTGCTCGTTCGTGTGGTTTCGTTTTAGGTCTAGCTTTTTGGTTGTTCGGTTGTCTGCTGTATCCCGTTCGGTTTGCTGGTTTGGTGGTTTTCCTTTGCGGTCCTTGATTTGAGGTCTCGCGTTTTAATGAAGTTTACTTTTAAAAAAAAAAGTATCTTTGTGCACACTATTGTGGCAAGTGAGATAATTTTATAAATCTAGAAACTAAATAAGCAAATTGTTGTGCCAAATGAGGATCTAAAAAAACTTTAATTATCTCCGTTTACCAACTATCTTGATGTAAACTAAAGACGGTTATTTTAATGATTATGCATCTCTGTCTACAAACCAACTGACTTATTCAGGAGTGGCTAAAGATGAAAGAATGACGAGCAGTATCCCAAACATTTCCAAGGAAGTCTTCCCTATAAGTTTTGAACCAATATGTCATTCAGTTGCTTCAGATCTAACCTAAAGTAGCTTCTCAGCTCATATGGTAGCGTAATGCATGAAGACATTTAATGATTCAGTCAACGTGTACTTTCCCTTGAGCATCTTGTTTGAGCATAACTAAACCGCATCTTATAATGTATATCGATTTAAGAAAATGATAAGGAATCAAATTGAATAATTTATTGAAGCTTACATAATATCAAGTAAACAAAGCGATTTAAACTGTTGTTCTGTTCAATGAACCAATATGTTATATGAAATTATAAAAAAAAATGATTTAAATATGAAACATGTAAGATTAAATATTTATTTATTTATATTTAATCTTGTAGCCATCATTATCATTTATATAATATAGATCAAAATATATTAATAACCTATTAATAATTAGTTGGTAATTGTTGATGGACCATATTACCCTTATTAACTAATTGGGTTTCCTCTTGGGTGTATAAATAAGGGGCTTATTAGAGAGTTAAAGGGTTAGACACTTTACACAATCAATCAACCCTCATTAACATCAATTCGTTCTCTCTCCCTCTAACCGAACCTTACCCTACTTTCGGTTATCATCACCATCATTACTTTACACCCTAAGGAGGAACCGGATCAACCTGACAAAGATGTCGAACACTATGGCTGGATCTCTGACTGGATTCTCTACTGCTTTGAACACAATAACAGGTATGTGTTTTATGTTTTCCATTTAGTTTAAACAGAACTGATCAACAAAACAATCCATCTCTCATGCCAGCAAATACATCACCAGACTTAAGTCTCATTTCCACCTCCCTCTATTCTCAAGTCAACCACAAGGATCCAGATTGGACAACGAGATCTGCTCTTTTCCTGCAACAACAAGGTCCTCACTGTTTGTTCTTTGAAGATCTGACTCCAGAGCCTGATTTTGTTATTCTAGAAAGGTTGAGACAAGATGGCATATGCTGGTATCCATATGTTCATGGAGAAACTGAACCAAGTCATTAACTGCAGTGACATCCCATTCTTCAACAACCCAGAAATTATGTATGCAAGGCCTCAATTACAACTTCTCTATGATGAGTTGGGCTCCATGATCCAAACCCTTTTCATCGACCAAGATCAAGACCTACAACATGAGCTCGAAAAAGTCAATGATCTAAAGAAAAAATTCCAACACGCAGCAGAAGAGGCAGAATATATGGTCGATCTCTTTCTATCCGGTGTTCACATTAGGAATATTACTGAAGATTACCCTACACCTGAAGACTTAAATATCTCCTTAAATCTTGATGATGTTAGGAGATCGTTAAAGTCTGTTGAGATAGATTTCTTGAATATAAGAACCGATAGCATGAAGATGGATTCATCTCTAAGACCTAAAACAACGCTGGATCAATCTGCTGCTGCTCCAAGTTCCTTCACCGGAAGCCAACAGGGATCGAAGAAATTATTAAATGAAATCATAGTGGGCTTTGATCATGATGCTGAGCTGATAAGAGACAAACTTGTGGAAGATCAAAGGAGGCTAGATATTGTCTCTATTGTTGGTATGGGCGGAATAGGAAAGACTACCCTTGCCACCAAAGTATTTAATGATGGTTATGTTAAGCATCATTTCCATGTCCGTGTATGGGTCACTGTTTCTCAAACATATGATAAGCAGGGTGTGTTGATTCAGATTCTAGAATCCATCCGTGGTCAACTACACCTTGAAGAGACGAGTGTGTCTCGACTTCGTGAAATGGTGCACAAACACCTAATGGGTAAGAGATATATGATTGTCATTGATGATATCTGGCATGTAGAAACATGGGATGACCTGAAAGTATTTTTCCCCCATGATAACTCTGGAAGTCGAATTCTGCTCACCAGTCGCCTCTATGAAGTTGCTAAGCATGCAAATTCAGATGGATTGATTCATCACGTGGGATATTTGAACAAAGAAAAAAGTTGGGAGTTGTTGTGTGAGAAGGTGTTCCATGGCAAAGATTGCCCTGAATGGTCGATTAAACCTGGAATGCAAATAGTAGAAAATTGTCAAGGATTACCACTTGCAGTGGTTGTCATTGCAGGAGTTCTAGCAAAAGAAGCACGGAGTGAAAAATTTTGGGTGGAAATTGCAAAGCGAACTGGTTCGTACATTGTTGGCGACCAGAACGGATGCCTGGAAACATTAGCTTTAAGTTACAATCATCTTCCTTTGCACTTGAGAGAGTGCTTTCTTTATCTTGGTGGCTTTCCAGAAGACTACATGTTTCAAGTACAAAAGTTGATTTGGCTATGGGTGGCTGAGGGGTTTGTTCAACAAGCTGGAGATAGAAGCTTGGAGGATATTGCAGAGAGCTATCTGATGGATCTAATCGATAGAAATCTTGTAATGGTAGCAGATAGGAAGAAGTCAGATGAACCTGCCAAAACTTTTAAAGTGCATGATCTTGTCAGGGAGCTATGCTTGAAAAAAGCCAAGGAAGAACAATTCATACATCAAATAGAGAGGTATAAATTGTCCTCTAATGTTATTACACCACCATATACGCCATACCGTATGTTCATAGAAAAAGATACAAACGATCTGAGCATTACTCATTCGCCCTCCAAAACCCTTCGATCTTTCTTGTGCTTCACATTCTCGAGTTTTGACATTGCAAAGTGTTTCTATTCCTTTGTGCTACTTAGGGTGTTAGATCTACATAAGTGTAAATTGAATGATTTTCCCAAAGGAATGGAACTGTTAGTTCACTTGAGGTATCTTGCAATTTGGAAAGAATCAGAAGGTTTCCCAACTTCAATATGCAACTTATGGAACCTTCAAACCCTCATTTATATTTCAATACATAGATGTATAGATTTACCCGGTAACATTTCAGATTTGGTAAATCTAAGGCATTTGAGGGCTTATTATCCTTATAATAAGAGATCGAAGATGTCCTTTTTACTTCGTTCCATTGAAAAACCAATGAATTTGCAAAGTATTTCAGGTATTGTGTTGGGAGATGGGGTAGATAATTTTCAAAAGTGTTTTCCCTGCATTAAGGAACTTACATATACCACTTACAGAAGAAAGCGTAATGAATTTAAATCTCTCACCTACCTTGAAAAGCTCAAAGTAACTTGCTATGGAGGTATTCATATTACATTCCCAACAGCATTGAAAACACTTACACTAGAAAAGTGTTTTCTACCGTGGAGTGAAATGTCAATCATTCAGTCGTTACCTAATCTCCAGGTTCTCAAACTAAAAGAAGATGCTTTTAAGGGAAGTTGCTGGAACACAAATGAACAAGACTTCTCACAACTAAAATTCCTGAGACTTGAGAAGTTAGATATCGAAGTGTGGGAAGCCTATAGTGGAAGCTTCCCGTGTCTCCGACAATTAGAAGTTAACTGCAGAAATCTTAAAGAGATCCCCCTTGAAATTGGGGACATACCAACGCTTCAGCTTATTAAAATCTGGAATGGTAACCACTCTATTGGTCAATCTGTTAGAAGAATTCAAGAAGAGCAACGTGATTTTGGAAACTATGACCTAAAGATTGATGTCAAAAGGTTTTCTTGGTAGAAAGATTTAAATATCAATGAATACAGCTGTCGATTTTGGTCTTGGTTTATCTGAAAGCATGTAAGGGTTTTGTTTTGGGAGAAATATGTTATGTTGGAAGAGACAGTGGAACTCTGGTAACGAAGGTAAATTATCAAGAATAAGACCTTTGTCTAAAAATTGTGTAATTTCTTTAATTATTATCTTGTGAGGAGAGACAATTGAACTCTGGCTATGAAGGTAAATTATTAAGAACAAGCACCTTTGTCTAAAAATTGTGTGATTAACATGTAATTCACACACACTAAATATTATTTGTTTTAATTTTCAAAAAAGAAAATTGGGTAATAATTGCACGGGTCATTATACCACTACACCCATTTTACCTTCCAGCCCCATAAAGCCTCTATGCTTACTCGACTGCCACGTGTCAGATCATGCCCAAAGGAGGGGCTTGAAACTCCTACACTACTACACATGGTCTTAGGGGTTGTTTGGTAGCCTCTTAATGACCATTCAGATGCTACCTCTTAATGGTTTAAAACATCTGAATGAATAAGAGGTAACCTCAAGTCTGAATGGTTAAGATGTAACCTTTGAATGGTAAATCATCACATGTCACATTCTTCTACCTTCTCATTGGTAAAATTCTTAATGATTCCATTAAGAGGTAGCCTTTTAATGACCATTCAGATGCTACCAAACAGCCCTTTAGACCACCCGTAGTCGTCTTGGATGTGGACGTTTTAAAAACAACGTTTGTGCCCCAGCTCGAAATTCAAAAGTTTACCGCTGGTAACAACATTTAAAATTTAATTTTTTTAATTCAACATTTAACCCTATATAAATCCCACTTTTCATTCAATTTTTATAAACCTTTCACCTATACTCTCCATTTTTTTAAAAACTTCTCCACTTTTCACCCACAATCATGAATCCCTTCCAACCTCCATTCGGTGTGCTTTCGAGACCCAGTACCCCCAATGCATATCGGCCGAACACCACGCAACCCCAACCAAGCTTCATCCTACAAGAGATGGATCCTAACGTATTTGCGTACGCTCAAATATTAGCATCGGCCGGTTCCCAACCATTCTTTCAAGTTCCTCCAACCTTTCAAAATATGGGCGGTTCGCAACCGTCTCCGGAGATAGAAACGGTACCGGAGACACAACCCGAACCCGAACCCGAGCCCGTTTTCGAGGGATCCAAACGTGGGAAAAGGTCGCACAAAAAAAAGATACAACCGTTACTCGTCGAAAAGGAGACTACCTAGCATAGACGAAAGACGAGGAGTACGCGTTGGCACGTGCGTGGCTAGATATATCGGAGGCCCCCGATGTTGGTAAGTGTTTTAAAAAGTGGAGTCCTCTTCTTCTAATCACAAAATATTGAAGCAAGATTTCGAAGAGATGAATCGACGCCTTCAAGACATTCGAGATCTCAGTCATAGGCGTTTATAAACTATCGAAGAAAGAAACGCCGAAAACAAAAAGTTTGTCGTGATACAAGAATCGAGAAATGAAGAAAGATATCAAACTTTTGTCTGAACCCATCGACCATTTCACAGGCGACGCGTTGATCCTAGCCCAAATGTTTGAGCCCATGGAGTGATTTCCGAAGACGACACAGATGATCTGGTAGGTCAGAATTAACATAGCCCGGAGGTTGGGACATGTACACGTCTTCATGCAGGGTGTCGTGTAGGAAGGCATTATTGACATCTAGTTGCCGAAGGGACCAGTGACGGGATAAGGCAATGACAAGTACTGTACAAATGGTGACAGGTTTTGTGACCGGGCTAAATGTTTCAAAATAGTCTTTACCATATTCTTGTGAGAACCCTTTGGCGACTAGACGGGCTTTGTATTTGTCAATGGAGCCATCAGGGCAACGCTTAACCCGAAATACCCACTTGCATCCAATTGGTTTGTGGTTGGAAGAAGGAACAAGATCCCACATGGCATTTTTAAGGAGAGCATTGAACTCGTTGTCCATTGCTTTATGCCATTCAGGATTTTTCATTGCTTGGGTGTAAGTGGTGGGTTCGAGTGATGGAGGAATGGGATAAAGGCTAGTATGGCTAACAAACTTTGAGTTGAAATATTTTGTGTTTGGTTTTCATGTTCGGGTAGGATGGGTTGTGGTTTGGGTTGTAGAGTCAGATGTAATGTTAGGAGAGGTAGAAGGTTCAGATGGGGTTGAGGATGAAGGGGAGATGCAGTTAGGCTGTGTAGGCATTGGGCTGGTGGGTGGGTTCGTATTGGTCTGAGGTTGTGAGCCGAGGTGTCCAGTGGTCTCGGAACTCGATAGGTGGTTGGAAGGAAGGTTAGGTGGAGGTGAGGATGAAGAGGAGGTGAGGGGTGTGGGCGTTGGGATGGTGGTAGGTGGTGTCAGATTGTGCGGAGGTTGCGGTCTGAGAGGCCCAGTGGGCTCGAAGCTTCCGGGTTGGGTGGGATGGTTTAGTATTGGTGTTTGTGGTGTGGAAGAAGGGGTTGAAGTAGGAGATGGAGTGTGTGGAGGTTGAGTGGAAATGTGGGTGTTCGAGTGAATGCCCAAGAAGGTATCCACGGATGGAATGAGAGGGTAAGATTGAGATAGGAGTGAAAGGGGAATTTTAACTCCACAAACTCCACATGTCTTGAGTGAAATAAACTACGACTTGCAGGTTCATACCATTTGAAGGCCGATTTAGAGGAGGAGTAGCCCAAAAGGATACATTTTTCCGAGCGTGGGTGAAGTTTGGATGTTGCATACGGACGAAGCCATGGGTAGTACAAGCAACCAAACGGTTTGAGTTTTGTGTGAGTTGGATCTTTGTGATAGAGAAGAGTGTAAGGAGTTTTTAAATCCAGAGTCGGAGTGGGTAAACGATTGATGAGGTATACGACAGTTTGGAAGGCATGTGTCCAGAAAGAGAGTGGAAGTTGGGCATAGTGAAGTAGTTATAAACCAGTCTCCGCAATGTGACGGTGACGCCTTTCGGCAAAGCCATTTTGTTCCGGGGTATGCGGGGGAGTTGTAAAGTGAGAGATACCTTGAGATTGGAGATATTTGGTTAAACCAATGTATTCACCACCATTGTCACTGAAAAAGGAGATTAGGGGAGTTTGAAAAAAAATTTCAACTAGCAATTTGAACTGTGGGAACAAAATAGAAACATCGGATTTATGTTTCATCGGGTATAGCCAAATGTATTTGGTGTGAAAGTCAACAAAAATCACATAATAAGTGAATCCATCAACTGATTGTTCTACGGGTCCCCAAACATCCGAATAAATTAATTGTAGGGGTTTTGTGGTGGTAAAGGAGTTCATACCAAAAGGATGTTTATGACTTTTATTGATTGAACACGAATTACAGTGAAAATTGTGAAGATTAAAATTTAAACCTAGACATTTGGCTATTTCTTTGAAAATCCGAGTAGAAGGGTGTCCAAGTTTGTGATGCCAATGAAGAGGCGAAGTTGTAGACACCGCATTTATTTGAGGTGAAGAAGGAAGACTTGCATAATAGACATCAAGGTAGTTCTCTCCCCGCATTAGCCGTGCCCCCGTTCGAAGGTCCTTGACAAAAAAATGAGTAGGAAATAGTTATTACAAACTAAATATCTCAAAGACAAATATCTTGTTCCGACAACTCAGATTTAAATTTAGGCAAAAAACCTCCCATTTTCTTGTGTCTTGGTATAGAGTCAACTTGGCAATGGAGGGGACGGTTTCACCGATCTTCCCGTGAGGAATACATACCCTACTTTTTTACCTAGCTAATCATTTCATGCCAAGCATTTTTTTAATTTTTATAATTCCCCGGTTGTGGTATGGTTGGGATGAAAAAGACGGATACTCCCTTCTAGGATGGAAAAGAAGGGATGAAAAAAATCATATGCGAAGAAAAGAGAGTTTAGGGATGTTAGGATGGGAAATATGCACATCATCCGTCTCTCCACCTTCCCTAGCAATCAAAGCTTCCAACTTCACAAATCCACCATTTCTTCCATGGAGTTTCCAAAAAGGGTGGGTGGAGTTTTTAGAGTTGCAATAAACTTTTTTTCTTTTTTTTTTCTGAACAATTAATTTAAAAAAGAAGAAAGAGTAATTCATATAAATTATATAAATTGAAAATATATTTTTTCCTAAACAACCAAGCTAAGTAAAAAAACTTGTTCAGGTACAATAAAAAAAAATAGAATAATGTTTGATTAATAAAAAAACACGCTAATAAAAAACATCAAAACATTACAATTTAAGTCGTACCACTTATAAATGTTAACCGACAATACTGATCACAGTATTTCGGTTTGTATATTTTTATATATCTATAATTATTTTAGAGATATAGTTTCCTTTTGCTTGTTTCTAATTTTACTCATTAGCTTTGTATATATAGGATTTATGTTTATCAATAAAGTCAAGGAATTCACTTCTTTACATGGTATCATACACCAGAGGATTGATTTCGATCTTCCTCCATCACCATCCTTCCTTCTTTTTTGTTTAACAAAATTATTTACCCATGGTGATAAAGCCAGTGATAAAATAGATCCGGAAAACTCCACCACAACCGACTCCAAACAACAGCCTCTACATCCTGTTTACACCGTCACGAACATTCTGAATAAGGTACGTGTTCTCGATGGTGTTAAGGTTTCTTACTCATCTTGGGTAAAGCTCTGTTTGCTTCATGCGAAAGGGTACGAAGTGCTTAATCACCTCGACGGTTCGTCGGCCCCAACGAAAGACTCCCCAAAATTCTTTATTTGGGAAAAGATAGATGCAGTTGTTCTTCAATGGATCTACAGCTCTCTCTCGGATGATCTCCTCGTCCGAGTTCTTAATGACGAGTCCACTGTCACGCCCCAACCGATGACGGAAACATCAGGGCGCGGCACTGAGCGAAACAGATTGTCCAGGAGAAATCCATAACAACTAAATTACCAGATATTTAAATATTATGTCCCATACCATAACATACCATAGCAAATAGTTATTACAAACTAAATATCTCAAAGACAAATATCTTGTTCCGACAACTCAGATTTAAATTGTTCGTTTCTAGACTCTCACTCTTACTTGATTCCACCAAAAGCAGGTAAAGCACAGCATCCTAAACACCTGTCACGTACGTTAAAATAGAGGTCAATACACATAGTGTAAAGGTGAGCATACAAGTTTAGTAGTAATAATAGAGTTCGAAAGCGTTTACGCATAACCAGCATGTAACATGTATAATGTGAAGCTAGTAGGTTATCGACAATGAAATACGCACATACATGACTGCGAGTTGTAGCATGTGACTTTGAAGTTTTCGTTGTAGCATTTCAAAATCAGAGAAGTATCTCTACCTTTCAGGTCGTTCGATAGAACGGTCGTTCGATCGGATGACGATCCGATTGGCAGGACACTTTGTGAGAACAAGTTCACAGCAGGATTGTTATTCGATCGGATGGTCTTCCGATCGGATGTCAATCCGTTAGAAACTAATGATCTTTGAAAATTGCAAAAAAAGTTTAAGTGTTGAAGTCCAAGTACAATCCGATCGAATTGTTGTTCGATCGGATGGCAATCCGATCAGACGGCAATCCGTCCCAATGATCTGATCGTTTGAACCTGAAAATTTTGTCAAGTTTGGAAAGTTTTTGCGGTTTGCTCGGGACGGTAAGACAGCGCGTTAAACAAAGGGAACCCCATCAACCCAGGTTATCCGATCGAACGGGAATCACCCCAATCCGATTTAGTAACTGTTCGTGACAGTGTACATGTTCAACCCGAAGCCGGTTGTCTCGTTGATAGGAATCAGATCTTGGACCGACACTTCACTAGCAAATGAGTAGAAGGCCTGAACTAGCTCCGATTCTATCGTTTTGAGTGCATTGAGTGTAAAAGAGTTGAAAGAAAGTTAGAAACCATCTTTTAATCCTTTTAATCATGAGAAAGTTTAGATCTAGATGAAAATAGTGTTGAATCATGTGGAAATCATGTAGATCTGAGTTGTTCTTGGTGGAATAATGCCAAAACTTGAAGTTCATAAGAACCCCATAATGACATCATCCTAGAACACCTCAAATCCGTTGATTTCACGGTTAAAAGTGAAGATTCAAAGGTGAAAATGATAAAGAAGTGTGCATAGATCGTAGAAGTACAAGATTTGAGTGGAAAACTTACAAGAATCACGAGGAATCGAGAGAAAAGTGGGCTGGAACGCTGGTCGAACGAGAGAGAGCTGTCACATCACTTTGGTGATGTGACAGGGGGTATTTATAGGTTGCCAAAAGAGGAAAGTGGCATATGGAACGGATCGGATGGCACTTCGATCGGATGGTCTTCCGATCGGATGGTCATCCTTTCGGATGGCCATTCGATCGACGGGCTCCGGCGAGTTGCGTTTCGATGTTTCGTTTTGCGTGTTGAGCGTTGCGATGCGTTTCGAGTGAGCGATGCGATACTATTACCCATTAGTTACCCAAATAACCTAACTACTATATCTAACATACAATCACTATAAATAACTTGCGTTTAGCGTTTGCGATTAGATTGCATTGCGATAGTTGCGATTGCGTTTGCGATTAAACACCTCAACATAATCATAACACGCACAAGTAACACATAATAGCATACATACGTAAAACAATATTCAGAACACATAATTCGAGTTGCGATGCGATTAGCGATTAAATGGAGATTATTAACAAGTACTCCACATAATACAACTAAAGCAAACAATTAAAAAGATTCGATTACAAGTCAAGAAGCACAACCAGTAGTTAAGCAAGGAGTAACAGATCGCAATTAGCAATCTTTTCTTCCTTTGACTTTGACTTTCCAAAATGCGGGTTGTTACAGCCTCCCCTACTTTAGGAAATTTCGTCCCGAAATTTAAGAAGTAGGCGCAACAAACAGTTATTATACGAGAATTTGACTAAAGGTAAGTGCGCGTCCCAATTACCACCGAAATCTATGACACACGAGCGAAGCATATCCTCAAGGGTACGAATCGTTCTTTCAGTCTGACCATCGGTTTGGGGATGGAAAGCGGTACTTAGATTAAGAGTAGTACCGAGAGCAGATTGAAACGTTTCCCAAAGACGCGAGGTAAACCGACCATCGCGGTCAGAGACGATGTCACGAGGCGTCCCGTGTCGAAAAATGACCTCATCGGTGTAGATTCGGGCTAATTTTTTCACCTTAAAGTCTTCTCGTATTGGTAGAAAATGAGCAGATTTGGTCAAATGGTCAACGACAACCCATATGCTGTCGTGACCTGATGGCGTGCGCGGGAGTTTCGTTATAAAGTCCATAGTTATACTCTCCCATTTCCACATAGGGATCTCGGGTTATACGAGTAAGCCAGAGGGTCTTTGGTACTCAACCCTTACTTTGGAACAAGTCAGGCATTTCGAAACATAGATAGCGATATCCTTCTTCATGCCCGGCCACCATCAGAATTTGTCGCAGATATGTACGCTTGGGAATCCAAATTCGGTCTAGATAATGGAATATACCATTCGATTTATTCACCAGTTGAGCGCCGTCGTTAAGAATTCTTTCCTTCTTCAAAGTTCGTTCGTTAAAACAAGCATGTTGGGCGTCGCGGATGAGAGCTTCGAGATTATGCTGGGCTTGAGAATTTCGAACGCTATGCAAATAGCTTCGTCGATTGAGAGCATCGGCAACGACGTTTGCTTTACCTGGATGGTAATGAATCTCACAGTCGTAATCGTTGAGAAGTTCAACCCATCGGCGTTGGCGCATATTCAGTTCTTTATGGTCAAAGATGTGTTGTAGGCTCCTATGATCGGTGAATATCGTACACTTGGTACCGTAAAGGTAGTGTCGCCAAATCTTTAACGTAAAAATAACTGCACCTAGCTCGAGGTCGTGGGTTGTATAATTATTCTCGTGGGTATTGAGCTGTCGAGACGCGTACGCGATAACCTTGTCTCGTTGCATGAGAACACAACCTAGACCAAGGTTTGAGGCATCGCAGTAGACTACGAAATCGTCGTTTCCATCGGGCAGTGAGAGCACAGGAGCATTGCAAAGCATAGCTTTGAGGGTTTGAAAGGCTTCCTCTTTTTCAGTTCCCCAACTCTTAACAGCTTCGATCTTCGCGGGATCAACATGAATTCCTTGACTATTGACGATGTGACCGAGGAATTGAACCTCCTCAAGCCAAAATTCACACTTGGAGAACTTGGAATAAAGATGGTTTCCTTGGATAACTCAAGAACCAAACGTAAATGCTGCAAGTGTTCGGTTTTTGACTTGGAATAGATTAGGATATCATCGATGAACACGATGACGAAGCAGTCGAGAAAGGGTTTACACACACGATTCATTATATCCATGAAAACTGCGGGAGTGTTAGTCAAACCAAAAGGCATAACAAAAAACTCGTAGTGACCATAACGGGTTCGAAAAGCGGTTTTGGGTATATCCTCCTATTGGATTCGTATCTGGTGATAGCCTGAGCGTAGATCGATTTTCGAGAAACACGTAGCACTTGTAGCTGGTCAAACAAATCATCGATTCGAGGCAAGGGATAGCGATTCTTGATAGTCAGCTTATTCAATTCCCTGTTGTTGATGCACATCCGGAACGATCCATCCTTCTTTTTTTATGAAAAGGACAGGTGCTCCCAAGGAGAGGTGCTAGGGTGAATGAAGCCTTTATCAAGCAGTTCCTGGAGCTAACTCGAGAGTTCGCGCATTTCAGAAGGAGCGAGACGATAAGGCGCTCTAGCAACAGGATTTGCTCCCTGAATGAGGTCAATTCGGAAATCGATATCACGAGTGGGAGGTAAACTGGGTAAATCGTCAGGAAACACATTGGGAAATTCACAAACAACGGGGACATATTTCACTCGAGTCTTTCCTTCCTTTTCCTCCACTACTACGATATGTGCCAAGAAGACTTGGTATTCTTTGCGGAGATACTTGCCGGCTTGGACACATGACATGAGTTGCAACTTCTTCGAAAAAGTTTCGCCATACACATAAAGTTGATCACCATTAGCGAGCGAGAAACGAATCATCTTATCGAATTAAACAACTTCAGCACGGTTCTCGCGAAGAAAATCCATGCCTACTATGATGTCAAAACTACCGAGCTGCATCGGAATAAGGTCGATAGGGAAGACGTGATTTTTGAGTTCAAGCGTACAATCACGTAGAATAGAATTGATAGCGACGGTTCTTCCAGTGGCAACTTCAACATCGAACGTCGAGGGGAGATGGGCGTGCTTACGATTGAGGAGCTTTTCGAATTCAAACGATACAAAACAGTTATCTACTCCAGTATCAAACAAACACGATGCATATATACCATTCACAAGGAACGTACCATTAACCGCGTTGTTGTCTGCTTGAGCCTGGCGGGCGTTAATGTTGAAAGCACGTCCGCGGGCTGCTGGCTGTTGCTACTGCTGAGGCTGCTGCTGTTGATGTTGTTGAGGCTGCTGTTGGGGCTCTTGCTTCACCACTCTGTTAGGGCACTTGTTTGCAAGGTGGTTGGGATCACCACATGCAAAGCAAGCTCTAGCGTGAGCCGCGGGTGCAGGAGCTGCCTGTTGGCCCTGGGGAGCAGGAAGGAGAGCTTGTGGTGCAGGAGCTTGACCTTGAGCTGGAGCTGGAGCTTGGCGTGGACCTGTACGGCAGTTAGTGGTGAAGTGGCCATACATGTTGCAATGAACACAGAACCGGCATGCGATACCAATCGGGTGATGATAGGTGCAAGTAGGGCAGAGCGGGTGTGGTCCAGTGTATGCACGCTTGGCAGGCGGTGCATTGACCACAGGAGCCGCTACTTGGCGGTGTTGAGGTTGCGGTTGGGCAGGCACGGTTTGGAGTGGAGCAACAGTAACTGCACAGTTCTTGTTGCTGGAGCTGTTGTTCTTCCTCTTGCGACGTGAGAGCTTTGAAGATTGCGGTGCGGAGGTAGTTTCAATGGTGGTAGCAGCGGTGACTTGGTGCAGATTCTTGGAGGATTTGTCGAAATAACCATCCCTGACTCGCTTATCATTAATCTCAGCGGCGAGCAGGTAGGTTTCCTTAATAGTTTTCGTCTTTGCAGCCTGAACAAAATCGGCAACACAATCCGGCAAAGCACGGATATACTTCTTGATCGTAATCTCGGGGGTAGTAACCTGACTAGGGCAGATGATACTTAGCTGCTTGAAGCGAGCAGTTAAACCAGCGTTATCTCCACCATCCTGCTTGATATGCCAGAATTCGTCCTCCAGCTTTTGGAGTTCATGGGGAGGGCAGAACTCTTGCATCATGATGTCCTTCAACTCATCCCATGTTAGCCCAAAAGCTGCATTGTTCCTTCATTTGTTTCTCTCGGCCGTCCACCAATCAAGAGTGCGGGATTGGAAGACGTTGGTGGCGTTAACAGTGCGTAGGTTTTCCGGACAGCCACTCAGGTGCAAGGTGACTTCGATTGAATCAAACCTTTGGAACATGGCTGTAGGCCCATCTTCGTCGGTAAATTCTTTCAGACCGCAGGCTTTGAACTGCTTGAAGCTAAAAGTAGTCTTGGGTGTATCAGTCCTGGAATCCTCCGAGGACTTGCTAGCATTCTCATTCAGCTCGCTGACGATTTGAGGGATAACTTTCGCCATTTGCTTAGAGACGAGAGCAACGATTCGTTTATTGTCATTGTTGCGACGTACGGAGCGAGCGATGTGTGATCCAAATGACGACATTGTCTGCAACAGACATCGTCACAGGACTCGGACACAATATGTCGAATCTTACTCACAACATACTTAATACTTCTAAAGCTCAGTAACCCGTCTAATCACATAGGCACATAATTCACAGAAGCACATAAGCACAGAATCACGAAAACACGTATTCAACTATATTTTGCACGTATTCATCTTCCTATGTTGCACGTATTCACCTATCTTTTCACAGCAGCGTAAAGCGATCGAGTATAGCGAGTGTGAACAGCGAGTAGCAATTGCGAATGGTACAAGCGATTTGTTTGCGTTTTGAGGTAAATGTGCAGTGCGAGCGGTGCGTGTTGATCAAAGCGAACAGTGAAAAGCGAGTAAATCACCAAAATCGAAACACATAACAAATAAAACCACATCAAATTTTCATAAAACACATAAAATCGATAAATCACAGAGTTAGCGGCGGCGAAATCCAGAATCGAAACACATAAAATCGAGAAGAGATTGTCTCGAGTGTTTTAGACATCGGCTACCCAAAGTGATTCGACTTAGGCACACATTTTGGCTTTGTAGACTGTGCTCTCGCTTCAATTCGAGCGATCGGCACGCATCCATTGGGCCATTATGTGACCCTAGTTGTTGGAACTCATCGAGACTTTGGTGAGAGTTTTGCAAAACCAAAATAAGGAGCGGAATAAGTCATCGAGGGTCAGGTTTCACCCCTAACTTAACGACTTCATTCCCGTTTGTGTGATGGAATCACAAGATAGATAAGGAGATCTGTGTCGAAGTATGGATTTCACTCCTACTTCAACGCGAATTCTCTTATTTATAGTAAAAATAGCGTATCGAACGAGTGATCAGGTAGAAAGTTTGCGGTTTTCACACCTAATCTTAACCAGATCATTCTTTTCTGTGTGTGTCCAGCCTTAGGAAAGGCTAAACTCGTGCGGAACTGTAGTATGCGATGTTCGCGCAAGAGTGTAGTGTACAGCGAGTTCGAGCGAGAAATAGGAAGTAGGCTCGTACAAAACCCATACTGGGTATGCACAAGTCAGTCTGTTGGTACTTAGACTATAGACTAGGTCGTTTCTAAGACATCGACCCGGACTAAGTCGAGTCTTGCCTAATTCCCTATAGTTATGGCTCTGATACCAATCTGTCACACCCCAACCGATGACGGAAACATCGGGGAGTGGCATTGAGCGAAACAGATTGTCCAGGAGAAATCCATAACAACTAAATTACCAGATATTTATATATTATGTCCCATACCATAACATACCATAGCAAATAGTTATTACAGACTAAATATCTCAAAGACAAATATCATGTTCCGAAAACTCAGATTTAAATTTTTCGTTTCTAGACTCTCACTCCTACTTGATTCCACCAAAAGCAGGTAAAGCACAGCATCCTAAACACCTGTCACATATGTTAAAATAGAGGTCAATATACATAGTGTAAAGGTGAGCATACAAGTTTAGTTGTAATAATAGAGTTCGAAAGCGTTTATGCATAACCAGCGTGTAACATGTATAATGTGAAGCTAGTAGGTTATCGACAATGAAATATGCACAGACATGACTGCGAGTTGTAGAATGCGCAACACATATCACCACTGTGACACGTGAAGAAATAACCTTAACAACCCCTATCCACGACAGGTGCTGAGTCCAAATGATAGAACTATTGTTGCTAAGGCGTCAGCCAACAATCACTGTGTTAACATAACATACAAGCAATTATCGTATAACACGTATAATATGCAATAACGATCAACGTATAAAGTGTTTGCGTTGCGTGATCGATGTGATTTAGAAAAAGTAACGTATGTAACACCAAAAGTGCGTAAAGCAAAAAGGGATCGAGTATACTCACAGATAGTGCTTAATAACTTAAACACTCTCTTGGATTGAAGGGGGCGCTGAGAGATTGGCCTGAACAGTTAACGATAGCATAAGCGAAGAACGGCGCGTAAAACGGTGCAAATGAACAAAGTGACGAATGGTCATCCGATCGGATGGCAATCTGAACGGATGGTCATTCGATCGGATGTCAATCCATTCGGATGGCCATTCGATTGGATTGACACTCGTTTGGGATGGATGTGTTTGTGTATGATTTGACTTTGAAGTTTTTGTTGTAGCATTTCAAAATCAGAGAAGTATCTCTACCTTTCAGGTCGTTCGATCGAACGGTCGCTCGATCAAACGGTCGCTCGATCGGATGGCGATCCGATTGGCAGGACACTTTGTGAGAACAAGTTCACAGCAGGATTGTCATTCGATCGGATGGCAATCCGTTAGAAACTAATGATCTTTCAAAATTGCAAAAAAAGTTTCAGTGTCGTTCGATCGGACAACAATCCGTCCCAACGATCTGATCATTTGAACCTGAAAATTTTGTCAAGTTTGGAAAGTTTTTGCAGTTTGCTCAAGATGGTAAGACAATGCGTTAAACAACGGGAACCCCATCAACCCAGGTTATCCGATCGAACGGGAATCACCCCAATCTGATTCGGTAACTGTTTGTGATGGTGTCCATGTTCAACCCGAAGCCGGTTGTCTCGTTGTAAGAATCAGATCTTGGACCGACACTTCACTAGCAAACGAGTAGAAGGCCTGAACTAGCTCCGATTCTATCGTTTTGAGTGCATTGAGTGTAAAAGAGTTGAAAGAAAGTTAGAAACCATCTTTTAATCCTTTTAATCATGAGAAAGTTTAGATCTAGATGAAAATAGTGTTGAATCATGTGGAAATCATGTAGATCTGAGTTGTTCTTGGTGGAATAATGCCAAAACTTGAAGTTCATAAGAACCCCATGATGACATCATCCTAGAACACCTCAAATCCGTTGGTTTCACGGTTAAAAGTGAAGATTCAAAGGTGAAAATGATAAAGAAGTGCGCATAGATCGTAGAAGTACAAGATTTGAGTGGAAAACTTACAAGAATCGCGAGGAATCGACAGAAAAGTGGGCTAGAACGCTGGTCGAACGAGAGAGAGCTGTCACATCACTTTGGTGATGTGACGGGGGTTAGGGGTGTTCATGAGCCGATCTGATCCGATCGAGGGTCTGCTCATGCGCAGATTGAATTACAACCTATCCGATCCAAGCAGATCGGATTTGTAAAACCGAGCACAAAAGTGATGCTCATGCTCAGATTGAATTTGAATCGATCGGCTCGGTTTCACTCGGTTTTTATCAAATCCTAAAAAAATCGAGCAGATCGATTTCGCTCGATTGAAATATAATGCTTCGTTCAACAAAAACAAATTCTAACTTAATTAAAATATGTCCAACACTTTACTAACAAAAGCAATACATAACTCAAATCATGATTCTAAAAATGTTCTTAACAATATCAAGAAGCAGAAAACAAAGTGCGAATACAAATTGTCATTTAGTTCAAAAGCCATAAACTTCTTCTTTAAGCTTAATCATCTTCATCCACCAAATTCAACTTCAAATCAACATATAACCTATAAACACAAGCATTAAACAAAACCATTAAGTTCTACACATTACATAACAACTTTTATGTTTTGTTTATTATAAAAATACCATTCATTTATTATCAGACTCATCTGGAGTCAACACTTCAATTTCAAATTTATCTTCATCTCTTGCAGCTTGCTACCCATCTGGGATCTAAAATTGATGTAATAGACATAAGGATCCCAATTCCCCCCCCCCCCCACCCCCCCCCCCCAATATTTCTCAAATTTCACACACATTGGTTTACTCATGTTCTTCAAGAAAGTCTTCATTATGTAATTAAACCATTGGTACTCTACAAACGAAAAGGGTAACTCATGTGCTACAAGCGGCGATATGAATTATGATATGACTGAATCTTGTTTTAGGAATAGGATTTAGGGTTAGATTTTCATATTAAATATTAAGTTGGGCTGAATATTTTTTGGGCTTTTAATTTTTTTTGGGCTATTATATTTTTTTTAGTTTTTAATCTATAAAATCTATAATATATATATATATATATATATATATATATATATATATATATATATATATATATATATAGGGCCATGATCATTTAATATTTACAGAACTCGCAGAACTCCTAATAAGCAATCTTTTTATTTATATATTTTCATGTTTAGGATAATTTTATCATTTATTATGTGTATTTCTATGATTACATACATGTTAAGAGTAATTTTATCTTTTTTTATATGTAATTTTATAATTACACATATGTAAACTAGTTTTTTTACATATATGTAACTAGTTATTACACATATATATAATTTGGCTATTAAACATATGTAAACAACTTTTAACATGTATGTAATAATTAAAATATATATAATAGATGATAAAAAGATCCTAAATACAAAAAATATATATAAAATGATTGTTCATTAGAAGTTCTGAAAGTTCTGCAATTATTTAGAGTTCTGAAATGAACCCAACACTATATATATATATATGTATATATATATATTATTAATAAAAATAATTCAAGCGAAACCGAGCGATCGACAAGCGAGCGGAACTTTGCTCATGCTTGGATTGAATTTGAATTGAACCGATCGAGCGGCTTATTTACAAACTAAGCAGGAATCGAACGAGCATTTTTCGAGCGATCGTCGAGCAGTTTGGACAGCCCCATAGGGGGTATTTATAGGTTGCCAAAAGAGGAAAGTGGCATATGGAACGGATCGGATGGCACTTCGATCGGATGGTCTTCCGATCGAATGGTGATTCGATCGACTGGCTCCGGTGAGTTGCGTTTCGATGTTTCGTTTTGCGTGCAAAGCGTTGTGATGCGTTTCGAGTGAGTGATGCGATAGTATTACCCATTAGTTACTCAAATAACCTGACTACTATATCTAACATACAATCACTATAAATAACTTGCGTTTAGCGTTTGCGATTAGATTGCGTTGCGATAGTTGCGATTGCGTTTGCGATTAAACACCTCAACATAATCATAACATGCACAAGTAACGCATAATAGCACACACATGTAAAACAATATTCAGAACACATAATTCGAGTTGCGATGCGATTAGCGATTAACAGCGATTAAATAGCGATTATTAACAAGTACTCCACATAATACAACTAAAGCAAACAATTAAAAGGATTCGATTACAAGTCAAGAAGCACAGTCAGTAGTTAAGCAAGGAGTGACAGATCACAATTAACAATCTTTTATTCCTTTGACTTTGACTTGTACTTTAACTTTCCAAAATGCGGGTTGTTACATCCACGGCCCATGAATCATGGTTACGGGTCAAACGGTTGTTTGTCAATAACAAAGGTTCTCGGGCTCAAGCTCTTCAACATGAACTCACAAACCTCACTCTTGCTTCAATGCCCAATCTTGAAGCTTACTGCCAACGAATTCGTGAGTTATCGGACCAACTAGCAGCGGTCGATTATCCTATGAATAATAATCAAAGGGTTCTTCATCTTGTTCGAGGACTCCCAAAAGAATATGACACTATTGCCTCCATCCTCAACCAATCTCTCCCGTCTTGGGAAGATGCCATCGATCAACTTCAATCCGAGGCTAGAAGCATAGCCGCCAGAGAAGCTGTTACGCCCACCCCATTAGTCACTGCTGCCCTAGCACCATCATAGAGTCATACCAGTGACTATAACCGCCCAAATAATAATAATAATCAGCGGTGCAACAAAAATCGAACCGCGCGGCCCAACAACAACCGCATACCCCATCCTCGCAGCCCAGGCAGCCTGCTCCACAGGCCCAATATAATCAGCCGACCCATTTTTACACACTGCAAATGCAGCAGCCCTATTATCAGCCTCTTTATTGGGCTCCACAGCAATATTGGGCCCCGCCACCTTGTCCCTATCCTACTCAAGGTTGGGCTCAACGTTGGCAACCCAAGTCCAACACGCAGTCCAATAGCTACTCTGGCCCACGCACCGCTCAAGCCCATGTCGCAGAAATCGACCCATTACAACCCACACAACTGGCAGATGCAGTCCAGGCCCTCTCGATCGACCAGAATCAGACTGATGATCAATGGAACTTTGATACAGGTGCTACTTCCCATGTCTCTTTTGATAAAAACAAACTTGATAATTTTTCTACGTTTGCACCAATAGCGTCAATAATTGTTGGTAATGGCAATAAAACTCCAGTCTTGGGTTCAGGAATTTCAACTCTAACCATTTCCTCTAAACATTTACACCTTAAATCTGTGCTTTTTAACCCACACATAGTTAAAAATTTAATCTCTGTGCGTCAATTCAATATTGATAACAATACTTCTATCGAATTTAACCCATTTGGTTTTTCTGTGAAGGATTTCAAGGATGGCATGATCCTGAGTCGTCACAACAGTTCGAGTGATCTCTACCCGCTCACACCAACTGCTTCCGCCACAACCTGTTTTGTTTCAACCAAAGACTCTCCGTTTTGGCACAACCGACTTGGACATCCGAGTCAACCAGTCATGGAGTTTCTTCGTTCAAAACAATTTATTTCTTGTAATAAAGTTAAATTACCTTTTTTTATCATTCATGTCAGTTATCAAAACACAAACGATTGCCTTTTTTAGATTCAATGTCAGGTACTTATTACTATTTGCTATGTTACATTGTGATTTATGGACATCGCCTGTTTTGAGCCATGCGGTGTACAAATATTATATGGTTATAACTGATAATTTTACACAATATACATGGGTTTATCCTCTACGATTTAAATCCAAAACCTTCTCAAACTTTACCCACTTTCATCAATTTGTGAAAACCCAATTTCGTTTACCCATTCAAACGTTCCAATGTGATATGGGCGGTGAATTTGACAATACCAATTTTAAAAATTTTGCAACAAATAATGATATCCAAGTTCGCTTTTCGTGCCATCACACATCGCAACAAAATGGTAAAGCCGAAAGGATGATTCGCCATTTAAACGAAATCATGTTTACCTTACTCACTCATGCCTCTCTCTCCCATCCACATTTTGGGTCGAGGCGCTACATACCGTTTCTTATCTTCATAACCTTCTTCCAACACAACTTCACAACAATCTCACACTTATCTCCCTCCTTTACCTTCATCAACCCTCGTATGATCATCTACGCATGTTTGGTTGCTTATGCTACCCAACACCTTAGCCACGCGCCCGCACAAGCTTACACATCTCTGGGTTGCGTGCGTTTTTCTTGGTTACCCAACTAACTACGGCGGATACCGTTGCCTTGACACCACCAGCGGGAAAAAATTCTTCTCACGACATGTCACTTTTTTTGAGGATGTATTTCCCTTCGCCAAACTACCTCAACCCACACCTTCACATTCCTTCCTCGATCCCTCCCCGTTACTCTTTTAGCCTCACGTTTTTTCCCACCCAAAACCCAGCCCAACCAACAACCACGCTACACCATCGTCTTCGGCCCATCCATTCCAGCCTGCGGCTTCAGCCCAAAACCAATCCACACCACCGCCTCACTCACCACACTCTGCACACCCCAGTCCAACTCGGCTTGGCCCCCCTTGTCACACCCAAAAAAAAAAACCCCAAGCGAAAATCCCCGCGAGGCGTGTGACGTACTAGGATCTAGCCACCAATCACATTGAACCCATACAAGATTTTAAATACAAATTTCGTTCATTAAGATAAAGCGTAACATTACATAAAGTATAACTGTACGTTTTCAGCAAAAGCATAAATCATTAGTTATACATTTCGTAACCCAAGCATATAATGGTTATTAGACTCGTCTCGTGTTTCCATGTGTCTCGACCCATGACCACTCCAGCTTCCCAGACAGCAAGTTCCACGTTCTCACATATCTATAACCTGCGAGCATGCAAACAAGTGTATCAGACAACGCTGGTGAGTTCACAGTTTTACGAAAACGTTTGGTTACTAAGTGTTTAATCCACTTTAATAACAATTCCGAAAGTAATGTTGATAATAACTCGAGTACCGTACAAGATGGCTCCAGATTGTTTTGCCCGTCCCCAACGCCCCCTATCTAAGCATTGGTCATGATTATGGTCATTAGTTCACGCCCGTCTTCTCAGGTACGGTGTGAGGTTGCCAAGCCTAATAGTGCTATCAACTAATACCCCGTTACCTCTCAGGTAACTATTCGGTAGAAGATGGGACTTAAGGTGATAGGAAATGAGTGTATTATCAAACATTCCAGTTTTTACCCAAAACACTTATTCCTCTCAGGAATACCCCTTTGATTGTCCGACCCACCGGGACGCATGCTCAAGAGAAGTGAACTCACCTTAGATTGCTCGGTATGTTATGTTATATTACCCATTCCAAGTTGGTCAACAATACCCTACTGTTGTTACCAAAGATAGTCAGTTTCATGTACACATAAATCACGTATTCGTCATACACGTTTCACAAGTTACATACAAGTAAAACATACATCGTTATACAAGACGTAACAGGGAATCATTCTACAATCCACATCGTTATATAACAAGTATTTATGTCATATGCAAGTTCATGTTTCACAAATCACACAACAGTTAGGTTTGGTACAATCATTCATGTATTCAACGACTACCACGTAATGTAGGTCATCCATTTGTACTGATCAAGAAGTTCGGTTCACACCCTAGTAGACATGCAGATCCATAAACTTCTAACCACATAATAATTCAAAACATTAGACGTCCAAGTGTGTGTGAGTTCATAACGGCTCTAATATGTGATTCGGCCCAATCATAAGGTGTATGCATATGTGTGTGTGTGGCCCGAAGCTTGTGCGATCCAATTTAATCACTTGTGCGATCCAATATGACCGGCCCAATTGCAAATGTGCGATTGGGTTTTGGGTTGTGCGATTAACGAGTGCGGCCCAACAGATTTCACAGACCCAACTAACTTGTGTGATCCTATAATCGTTGTGTGTCTACCTCCCTTTTGTGCTACCAGTTAGTGCAGCCCAACCGAAATAACCCAAAGATACAATTTGTGCGACTGACCCAAGTTGTGCAATTGGTTCCGAATGTGCGACTCTGGGCTTGTGTGGTTCACACAACACCCATCCCAACAAGTGTCTTGTGCGATTCAGCCATGTTGTGCGACTGGCTTATGTTGTGCGATCCGTGTGTGTGTGGTTTGACCAATTCATCCCTCACCATAATTCCCATAATTATCCTCCCACTAATTTCGGTCAGTTATGAAATCAATCAGTTGGGCATTTTTCAAATAGTCAAGGTAGTTCCCAAACATATTATAATCAAACCCATCATTTATCATCTCAATTACGATGAACACAATGTTCCTTCTAGTTCGTATATAGTGCCCAGAAAATAAGAATTGTTGATTTGTTCATGATAAACATTATATCCCACATTATATTATAACACAGATTTGAACACTTATCCCTACCCCTAAATTAGACAACACCAAATCAGTTCCATATCCTAACACACAAGATCAAATTACCAATCATAACCTCTCATGGACCCTAATCACTGCCCAATGGTTAGTAGCATCTTTATCAGAACTATTTTACATATTCAATTCAGTTATAGCATATCATAACATCTTTCAATTAATTCTAATCATCACATAATTCCTGATCATGCGTCGAGCACCCTAACAACTTCCATTTTGATACAACGATTCATCATCATCACATTCGGATCTGATCAAGATCAACAATTTCAAACATCATACATGATTCTTATGTATTCTAATAAACCATAAACCATAGGAATTTCTACAAACAACCATCATGCATTCACACATAAGCATAATCATAAACAGAAAGGATGCACCATAATTCAACACATTAAATACTAACCTTGTGTAAAAGATGGAGTGGAATGATAGAGGAGCGGATTACAACCGAAGGGGTAAGGGTGGATGTCTCTTGTTGCCGTCGATGCGTAGAAGGGAAAAGAAGTAGGGTTTGCTAACATTGTGTTTTATGAGATTATGAGAGTCACGCCCACCTTATGTGCGCTGATTTCGAGTAAGTGGGCCAGGCCCTCTTGTGTTTCACTTCAGCTCAAGGAAGCTGGGCCGAGGGCCCAAGTGCACGGATGTTTGATTGTGAAAAGGAAGTGTGCGGCCCAGAGTTCATGTGCGGTTATCATCATAAGTTACGAGCACTTGATGTTAATTTCGATATACAATAACAAGTATACAATAGCCTGCTCAATGGTTCCCATAACAATCACTTGTTCACAACGCACAACAGAACATGAATAGAAATGATACGTGCATAAAGAGCCTTGGAATTCCGAGTTGTCACATCATCCCCAACTTGAAAGAAATTTCGTCCCGAAATTTGGTAAACAGTATAAGCAGTCACGGAGAGAAGAAGTGGTAGCTCAGGATGACTGTGGATTTTCCTCGGTTGCCACATCATCCCCAACTTGAAAGGGAATTTCGTCCCGAAATTCACTAGTTCCAGCTAAATTCGATTTGGCAGTCCATGTCTTGAGTTCCAACGAACTCTCGCGTTTGGAATTTGACTGTGCTTACGAACCTTAACTTTCTGATCCGTGATTTCAATGGAATTCGAAAAACTGCAACTTGTCATTAATCTTAGACTCTAGCAAGGGTGTCATAATTGTTTGCGGCGGTCACGCGTTGTCGCCATACGATTTCCGATCTAAGCTATCTACTCAGGGGTTTTGAGTACAAGTCCTGGACCTGTGATTAGGTTGATACCCAACTCAGCCCAACAAAGAGATCGGCATCATCGCCCATGCAATGCCTCAAACAGAGCCGCCTGAATACTAGAATGGTAACTGCTACAGTAGAACACAACCCAAGGTAGGTGTCGTCCCAACTTTTACCAAAGTCAGTCACACGTATGCTCGCAGCATGTCTTCGAATGTCAGATGTGAGCCAAGGGTTTGTCCTATGGTGACAAGCAGTGCTCATGTCTAGATGTGAGCCAAGGGTTTGTGTATTGCCTGCCATAACTTAAGTATAGATCAAAATCAGAGGTAACAGATTGGCACCTCATGCCTAGAAACCTCCTTTCACAGGTAGTGATGGAGTGTGTAAAACCCGAATATTAAAGTGTGTTATATTACATGTTTATGGCCGTTTAGTTGATTATACGCTTTGAATATGTTGACTACGCAAGTTTGTGATTTTACAGGTTAACCGCGTAATTCGGTCAAGTTAGAGTGGTTAGAGATAAAGCGGAATGGCCGAAGTTGATAAACATAGTAAATGGTGTTGTTCAGGATTGGTTTCAGACCAAATGCTAGCTTGGAGTTGCAAGGAATATAAAAGTTTGATGTCTTTAGGGGAATATACAAAAGCATCAAAAGTCTGCCATCATGATTATTATTCTTATCATTCACAAGTTTTGAAGGGATTAATATAGAGCTAACATCATCAACATTAAATTGTGAGGACACAAAAGTTAACCTACATCACAATTAATATATGCAGACAAGACAAAAAGAAATCATCATCATCTTGACGGCAGAAGGGATCGGCGCAGTTGGAGGTGAAGATCATTCAATTCATATGAGCGGCTAGTCTCCTAGTGGTTTCCTCCGGATGGAGGGTTTTTGTAAGTTGGATAATTTTATGTGTTTGTGACAATCGTTTTAAACTGGTGATCTAAGCATTCGATGTTTTTCACCATGGATTTGATTTATTGGTTGTAAACAATTGCATTTATTTAAACCTTAATTTCTAAGCATTCAGTTCCCGAGAGTTCTAGTAATTGGGATATATTTGACATGGGGTTAGGGTTTGTAATTGTAATTGATAATCATTCGATAACCTCCCGTTATGTATTGACCGGAGTACTTAGTCGTTGGTTATCACAATTGATGAATTAAGTTAAACACTTATGTCTATGTGAGTGTTTTGATTAAACACATAATTGAATCTAGCTGTAAAACCTGAAATCTGGAGGAACCATCGTTCTTTCTATTGATTTAAACTTCACTTTTAGTTCGTAATATTTAGATAATCAATCAAGCCCACAACAAAGTTTTACGTTAATTTTATTTAGTTAATCAATACTTAACATTATAACACTTTCCACAATCCTCCTCTGGTTCGATATCCGACTTATCCTATCTACATAGTTTAGTTGGTTTTTGCATGTCACTAACGACAGACATCAGGTAGCTATTCACAGGATGCGAGGACTTGTCAATTACCTTGATTGCAAGAAAGTGTACTGGTTACATGAGACCGACGATCACCCAAGTGATATTGTTTCCGTTTTGAGTTTTAGGTAGACCAGTGACAAAATCCGTGGCAGTCTATTCCCATTTCCAGATGGGTGTTTCTGGTTGCTGACACCACCCAAGAGATTTCTGATACTCCACCTTGACTTTCACATAAGTCAAATATCGTTCACATACATTGCTATGTGGACCTTCATGTCTGGTCACTAGTACAAGATCCTTAGATCCTAAGACATTCTATCAAAACCCGGACGAGTAGAATATTGAGGCTTGTGTGCTTCGCCCAACACAAGTCCCTAGGATTGCTGTATAGTGAGGCCCATATTCGCTCCGTGAAGTAGTGGGTACCGCCCGATTTTAGATACAAGTTGTTTTTCCATGCCCCGCATGGATTCAACTGGGAGGTTCCCATCCTTCAACGCCTTGGCTCGAGCGGAACGGATCTGATCAGGTAGGTTAGAGTTGACGGTGAGCTGTAAAACTTGCACACATTTAGGTTCCACAGTCATAATCATTCAAAAGTTCTATCCAGTGACGCCATCACATGTTTAGCTCTTTCCAAGCAAGGGTACGTGGGAGGCCCTTCTGACCGGTCTAATTAGTGCATTTGGTACCATCCAAGTAATGCCTCCAACATAAATCTAAAGACCATGGTTTCCGCTCCAGGTTGTGAGTCGTGCAATTCTTCTTGTAGATCCACCACGTAAGCCATCACTTTTTCGCGTTTCATCGTCGCGTAACTGAGACTCTGATTCGGACCATCATGGCTGATGTGTGTAAAATGCAACATATAAATTACATCAAATAAGGCATAAAACTAACCCTTTTTTAGTACTAATATTGGAAAAAGAGTGTTTTTGTCTTCCTTTTGTATTTTCAGGATTAAATGAGCTCAAAAACGCAAAAGAAGCAAAAAGACAGCTAAATCCAACATAAATACAAGAAAAGGAACATTAGTGGACTGCCCGAACCCTCAACGGCACCTTTCAAAGCAAAATCGAGAAAACAGAAGGCTGAACACGCCCCGTGCTCAGCCAGCACGGGGCCGTGCCCAAGAAGCAGCAGAAAAGACAAATCTATAGAAGCTTCTATTGCCCATCACGGGGCCGTGCTCAGCGGACACGGGGGCGTGTCGAAAGTACAGCAGGCGCATTTATTGTTATTGCGAATTACAATTAATGAGGAGAGAGAGTGTCAGACGGACACGGGGCCGTGTCCAGCGGACACGGGGCCGTGTCCAGCTCTCTGTTCAGCCTATAAATAGGAGTGCTTGGATTCATTTCATCTCATCCCTTGGCACACCACCTCTCTCACACTTCATCCACCACCCACCACCATCACAACACCATCATCCACCACCATCATCCATTGTCCATCATAGAGTGTGTGAGTCGTCTCGGGATCCAAGATTGATCGTAAGAGTTCTTGAAAATCAAGGCCATGTTTGCCTAAGTCTCTTACATCACTTGGTGAAGACAAAGTGTCTAGTATAATACTTTTTATTTCTAATCTTTTGCACTTTTTATTTGGTTTTGTATTAATGACTTTAATAACTAGTTACTTATGTTGAAGGTGATCTTTCCTTATCGTTTGTCCGTGGTGTCTTGGCATTATTTTACTGTCTATATAAAATAAAGTATTTTCACCATTCATATCTCCACGGTCTATATGGAGGTATGTTGGCTACCTGGTAGGGGGTTAAGGGAACGGTTTGGTAAAGGTCTTGCCATTGTTCAGCGTTTAGAGGTCCTGCAATGGACCTGGGTCAAATTTAGTAGGACCTCCTTCAATACTTCACGGTATTGGATGGCGGGGGTCCAAACTCTTTGATCCCCTCATAAGCTAACTACTATTAATACTATAACCCGGCTATTTAGGACTGTATCCCTGCTGACTCAGACTACTTAGCCGAGGGTAACGTCACCGCCAAAAGCGGGGCCTACCACAATACTGCATTAATAACTTAATTCATTATCTTCCAATAATCCACCCCTTTAGGATTGTATCCCTGCTGACTCAAACTACTGGGGTGAGGGTAACGTCACCTTCAAAAGAGGGGCCTACTACAATAACTAAGATAATCTCTTAATTATGTGCAAAAGTGCGGAAATAATCAAAGGTTATACTAGATACGAGTCGGAACCAAGTGATTCATCTTGTCTATCTGTTTTTATTTTATTTTTATTTTCAGCATTTTAGTTAGTTTTATTTTTCTTAGTTTAAAACATTTTTCTAAACTTTTGTTTTGGTTAGACGTTGAGGATAAACCGGTACTAAAAGCTCTTGTGTCCTTGGACGACCTCGGTATCTTACCAACGCTATACTACACTCAACGATGGGTGCACTTGCCCATATGTGTGTTTAGTGTTAGTGAAATATCGTGTTTTATAAATTTAAAACTTGGCTAAAATAAGTGTTAAAAAGGGCTTAAAATATACACCTAATATATACGACACTTATCGCACATCAAGTTTTTGGCGCCATTGCCGGGGACACAAGGATTTTAAGAAAGTTAGGAATCAACGGCCTAATCGTCTTTTATTTTTCTTTTTATTTTTTTTAGGATTTTCTTAGTTTTTCAGCTTCTGCAGAGCTCAGCACGGGCCGTGCCCGCTGAACACGCCCCCGTGCTCAATCATTGGAACTGGCAATCCTGTTTTACATCAGACAGTAAGCTGAACACGGGGCCGTGTCCACTCAACACGCCCCCGTGCCCAAGTTTCAGTTACTGAAAACAGAACCGTTAGATCCCGACGGTTGGTAATTTCTGACATAAACATGAGTGATAGTAATTATTTTTACTTTCGGCACTCTTATGGTAAGTGGTGTCAATTATGTGGTGGCGAACATGAAGAAGTAAAATGCTACTTCCTAAATTATAGGCCCCACTACATGGACCTACCATCTTCTCACAACCTTAAGAGGGGCGAAAGTAAAAATAAGCACTATTTCTCCCTCGAATGCGCCCAGCCAGATATTCTAGGGGAAATGCTCCTTAGCGAGTTATTTCAACTAGAAGAGCTAATTCTGAAATGGATAGAAGAGCTTGGGAAGGATTTTATTGATCCACCCCAAGACGATACCCATGAAGAAATGTTGGAACCGCATTCCGACAACCTCGTTGCTCCCGAAAATACCTTCGTACCTAGCAAAGACTTGGACGATAGTCGTCCCTGTGTCGATTGTGCCGTGAAGGACTCACCATCAACTTCGTTCGGTGCATACATAGACCTGAGCGATTCGGCATATACCTTCTTTAACAAGAGCCCGGAAAAGGGTTGGACTTGTCCACCTAGAATGAAAATAGGAATTACCCTCACCGACAACCTCTTGCGTTCTCGCCTTAGTCTAGGACAATTAAGGTATATTAGGCACTTTGGGGTTGTTCCAACCAGTCAGGAGCCACCCGATACTAACAAGTTTCTTAAAAAACTAGACAACTTCATAAAACAGTCCCTAGACACGGGGCCGTGCCCAGCCAACACGCCCCCGTGTCCATCGAAAGATTCCATTCTGATCAGTACGTCAGAATACGGACAAACTGTGTCAGAACTCCACCTGCACACGGGGCCGTGTCCACTGAACACGGGGCCGTGTCCAGGTTGCTGTCGTTTTCTATAAATGCAGCCAAGAATTCTGCACATTTGGACCAACTTAGGGGCAGAGATTTGCAGGAATCTTCTCTCAAACTATCCTAGGTAAGTCTAAAAGAAGGTTCCAACAACCCATCTTGTCCTTTCCTCTTTTAGCTATTTCCTTCTTCTTCATCTTTCTCCAAGAGCTACCATTGAAAGTTTGGAATTCCTCCAACTCTATGGTAGGGATAAATGAGTTTTGTTCAAAGAATCTTGGTAAAAACATGTTATGAAACATTGTTTTAAGTTATTAGTAGCCAAAAAAGGTCCCACAACATTCAGAAAATAACTTAAAAATCCAAGTTTCCTTGTTCCAAAACTCTGCAGAAAGATGAACACGGGGCCGTGCTCAGTGAGCACGGGGCCGTGTCCGGTTACTGTTTCATTAAATAAGCTATTTTTAGTTTATTTTTCGTAGGATGACGAGTGAAAACAGCGAAACATCTCCTATGCATTCACCAAACAGCCGTAGAGGAAGAAGACCCTCCATTGAAGCTACACTTGTACACTATGTGATAGCATTAAGGGAGGCTCTCGACGAAATGACTTCAGTAGAGGAGGTCCTAATCGACCGTATTAACGATCTAACGATGGGACTTGAAAGCAGCTGCCAAGAAATTAACCTCTTGCACCAGAGGTTAAATATTCTTGTAGCACCTCCAATGGAACCAGTCATTCCTCAACAGGATTGGAACCTGGCACTCGGAATCAACAACCCTACCGGGTGGGAAGACTTTCAGGCGGAACCTCCCATGGAACACCAACAAGAGATCCCGGTGGAAGTTGAAACTCCTCAAACTAATGCCAATGAGCCTTCTTTTCTCCTTCCAAGGGAGATAGAAGAATGGCTCGCCGACATTTGAGGAGAACCGCACTCGGAAGAAGGAGTTCATAAAGGCCTTGTTTAACCAAGATTGATTATTTCTTGGAAATTTTGCTAAATTAAAATAAAGTAAAGGCTAGGACTCCATGGTTTGTTATTTCTTTGTTTTATCTAGTTTAATTTAGGATTATGTAAGTTCTCTCTATGATGAAATGAAATGATGGTTTTAAGGTTTGGATGGTTTAAAATGAATAAAACACACTCATGGTGGTAAAGGATGAAAAGGGGAACGAGAAAAATGATCCCATGCACAAGAACGAGGCAACCCGACAATTTTCTCCATTTCAGAAGGTTCAACACGGGCCGTGCCCAACCAACACGGCCCCGTGTCGAACCACCTGCAGAAAACGCCCAGTACAGGTAACTGGACACGGGCCGTGTTCACCCAACACGCCCCCGTGTCCAGACTTCTGTTTCTCGTATTTCAATTTTGTTACTGGCACTTGAACACGGGGCCGTGCCCGGATAACACGGGGCCGTGTTCAGTGCCCAGTAACACAAATTCTTGCTTTTTAAACACTATTTTACACATCTAATCAACCTAAAAATTTATTTTTGGGACACATTGAGGACAATGTGTAATTTAAGTGTGGGGGGGATGCTAAAACCTTGAATTTTGCAAGTCCTAAATACAAGCCTTACACAAAACTCTATTGGAACCGCTAATCACCCCAATTTTTTTCAAAAATTTCATTTTTTTTTACTTGCCTAGGTTTAACTCGGGAAATTCAAGTTCTCAAAAAGGTTATATTTTTACAAATTTACAACCGATAGCGTAGTGATAAAAAGAACCAACATAAGAAAATTATGAAAAGGCATGACAAACTTATTTAAAATTTGATTATATATACTTGATCACATAAAAACCCATTCCCACAAAAGTGAGTTTTGAGCCTTTATTGAGCACACAATTTCATATCATTTGACTAAATGCTCATTTTTCGTTTCTTGTGTGAATAGCCGCTTGGTTCTTACGACTCTAGAACTTGCCATGACAATACATTCCCGGTCCTTATCAACTTAAACCCAAGTAAGTAAATGATGGAGGCATTAGGAGTAACTTTTTTCATTTCTACACCATTATTTTTCTTTTTCTTTTACCACCTACCCAAAAACCCCCCTAGTTAGCCCCTTTGAGCCTAAACCTTTTCATTTCATCACCCAAACAAAAAACCCTTTCATCCACCAAAAACCTTTTTCATTTTTAACCCTTTATTTTAGTAACAAGTTCGGTTCTTCGTAAAAAAAAAATATATATTTTTGATAATGATGAAGCAAAAAGAAAATAAACAAACAAAGTAATCAAAAATAACTTTGTTTGAATAAAAGCTTCATCAAAAAAATAAAAAGTTGTAAAAATACGAAAACCGACACTTGTTACGCTTTTTAGCCCTTTTTCTACTAACCACTAACCCAACCACCTACCTTTAACCCTAGTCAACCCTTAACCCACAAAGTCCTCTTGATATCTACAAAGGTATAAAAGTTAAAAAGGAGGAGGACTGATTTCTTGGCAAGCCTATGGTAGGAGTAAGTTCCGTGCCGCTCTCGAGTGATTCACTAAAAATACACTTTCGGCCGAGTGTGAGTGATTTCCCCGCGAGGTATGTGAACTTGTATATAAATAGAATTTTAAAAAGGCATGTTATGCCCAAATAAGTAATTTCTTTTATAAACAGTTCTAAATAGATCATTACGAATAGGAGTGTAAATAAATAAAAATAAAACTCAAAAAGATCTTGGAAATCCCGACACTCTACGACAAGCCCAAAACCTTCTCTTCTACCTATTCCATTTGGGAGTGTAAGCCACATATTAAAGAGTTTTGCTTGAGGACAAGCAAAAGTTCAAGTGTGGGGGTATTTGATGTGTGTAAAATGCAACATATAAATTACATCAAATAAGGCATAAAACTAACCCTTTTTTAGTACTAATATTGGAAAAAGAGTGTTTTTGTCTTCCTTTTGTATTTTCAGGATTAAATGAGCTCAAAAACGCAAAAGAAGCAAAAAGACAGCTAAATCCAACATAAATACAAGAAAAGGAACATTAGTGGACTGCCCGAACCCTCAACGTCACCTTTCAAAGCAAAATAGAGAAAACAGAAGGCTGAACACGCCCCGTGCTCAGCCAGCACGGGGCCGTGCCCAAGAAGCAGCAGAAAAGACAAATCTATAGAAGCTTCTATTGCCCATCACGGGGCCGTGCTCAGCGGACACGGGGGCGTGTCGAAAGTACAACAGGCGCATTTATTGTAATTGCGAATTACAATTAATGAGGAGAGAGAGTGTCAGACGGACACGGGGCCGTGTCCAGCGGACACGGGGCCGTGTCCAGCTCTCTGTTCAGCCTATAAATAGGAGTGCTTGGATTCATTTCATCTCATCCCTTGGCACACCACCTCTCTCACACTTCATCCACCACCCACCACCATCACAACACCATCATCCACCACCATCATCCATTGTCCATCATAGAGTGTGTGAGTCGTCTCGGGATCCAAGATTGATCGTAAGAGTTCTTGACAATCAAGGCCATGTTTGCCTAAGTCTCTTACATCACTTGGTGAAGACAAAGTGTCTAGTATAATACTTTTTATTTCTAATCTTTTGCACTTTTTATTTGGTTTTGTATTAATGACTTTAATAACTAGTTACTTATGTTGAAGGTGATCTTTCCTTATCGTTTGTCCGTGGTGTCTTGGCATTATTTTACTGTCTATATAAAATAAAGGATTTTCACCATTCATATCTCCACGGTCTATATGGAGGTATGTTGGCTACCTGGTAGGGGGTTAAGGGAACGGTTTGGTAAAGGTCTTGCCATTGTTCAGCGTTTAGAGGTCCTGCAATGGACCTGGGTCAAATTTAGTAGGACCTCCTTCAATACTTCACGGTATTGGATGGCGGGGGTCCAAACTCTTTGATCCCCTCATAAGCTAACTACTATTAATACTATAACCCGGCTATTTAGGACTGTATCCCTGCTGACTCAGACTACTTAGCCGAGGGTAACGTCACCGCCAAAAGCGGGGCCTACCACAATACTGCATTAATAACTTAATTCATTATCTTCCAATAATCCACCCCTTTAGGATTGTATCCCTGCTGACTCAAACTACTGGGGTGAGGGTAACGTCACCTTCAAAAGAGGGGCCTACTACAATAACTAAGATAATCTCTTAATTATGTGCAAAAGTGCGGAAATAATCAAAGGTTATACTAGATACGAGTCGGAACCAAGTGATTCATCTTGTCTATCTGTTTTTATTTTATTTTTATTTTCAGCATTTTAGTTAGTTTTATTTTTCTTAGTTTAAAACATTTTTCTAAACTTTTGTTTTGGTTAGACGTTGAGGATAAACCGGTACTAAAAGCTCTTGTGTCCTTGGACGACCTCGGTATCTTACCAACGCTATACTACACTCAACGATGGGTGCACTTGCCCATATGTGTGTTTAGTGTTAGTGAAATATCGTGTTTTATAAATTTAAAACTTGGCTAAAATAAGTGTTAAAAAGGGCTTAAAATATACACCTAATATATACGACACTTATCGCACATCAATGGCACACCACTAGATCACCTGTACCCTCGGGTAAAGACAATGCTCAGTGCATTGTAGTGTTTGGTTTCGAAAGCTGAAAAGTCGTCCACCTGTCTTGCTCCACGAATACACAACACCCTGCTGTGTTAAAGAGATTAAAGTTGCGCGATCTTCGAAAATCCCTTGATTAATCTGTGATAGTATCAGCGAGACCAAGAAATTGCCGCCCCATTCATGAGTTACAAAGCATGAGTTACCAAGAGGAGTATGACCATTGTTATGATGAATACTCCCGACTTTCTTATGAAGACCATCCGGTACACTATCAGGATGCCTATCATACCCAGTATACAGTTGATCAGGATGAGTCTGAATGTGCACCCCATTCATCTAGTTACTATCAATCACCCCAATTTAGAAGTCTTATGGAATATATGAGACACCGAGAACTGGCATACATTGAAAAGGAATTGGCGACACCTGACCTGTCAATAGAGGACCAGTTGGAGATGTGGATTACTAAGTATAACCTTTTGATGGCTGAAGTGAAGGATGATGGGCCAAGAATGACTCCAATGGAAAAACGCCAAGCCAAGGATAGATGGGTGTCTCTACAGATGTCTCCTTCTCAAGTAAGGGATGAGGTTGTGGAGGTTAATACCACACCGGTGATTCTCTCAATTGTTGAACAGTCAGATGTGGAGAAAATTGTTGAAGGTGATGAGGTGAAAGAAGACATTCCACAAAATAAGTGTGGGGATGCACGTATAGAGAGGAGGAAGGTGACGGTGAAGGACATCGGGCGGATCATCATAAAGTGGTTGTGCAATAATCCAACTTATCTGCTGATATGGAGTAAAAAGAAACGCTTGTGGAGAGTTAACTATCGAGTGTATGTTGGGAACTCGATAGGAAAGTGCGGACTGAGGCCGGATTGCAGTGCGTCAGTGGACATCTTGATAAAAATTAGACCCCGCTGGATCAGTGATGTCAGGTACCGTGCATTCATGGGAAATACAAGGGGTAAATATGCACTGAGACCACCATAGCGTATATCAGGTACGGTCTGGCTGAAGACCTTTAAACTTAGCGCTCTCGGGAGGCAGCCCGAGGATGTAGAGTTTGTATTTTGTTTTGGTTTCGTTTGGTGTGTTGTGTTTTGACAGGTTTATACAATTCCATCTTCACGGATACAATGAATTAAGTGTAGGGATGTTTTGCAACATCCCCGGTGAGATATCAGAGAATCCTTGGATGCGTATTCTCCGGTTTTGAGCGCAGCAGCTACACCAATACAAACACTCACTTTTTTTCTGATCAGGTGCATGTGTTTATCTATCCTGTGTTTTATTTGTTTTCGTGCATTTGGTGGTGTGAATCTTTGTGTCGGGAGTGGTTTCTTTGTGTTGAGTCATCTAGGTTGTTAGCCGTTCATGGTTTGCGGTTGGTATCTCTTGAGTTTAGATTATAAATTGCACCAAACATTGGGGACAATGTATCCCAAGTGTGGGGATGCGGTAACTCGAGAGAGGGTTGGTAAGATTGTTGATCTCAAATGCTTGAATTGGTTGAAATTGGTGAAAAATTGAAAAATTTTGAAAATTTTTTGTCTCAAGTATGCTTGAACTACATGAAAACCAACTTTTTCAATTGCTAAAGGATTCCTACTGAAATTAAACTAACTTAGATCCCTAGTCATGGTTGTCCCTTTAAGTTTCATGAGAGTATTTCTGACATGTTTTTAGAAAATAGTTGAGAAGAGATGGCTAACTAGGGGTAACATGCTTTAGGAATTACACATGCTACGTGTCGGTAACCTATATTCCTTTTATTCGGTGAGATATTTGAGCCTACTAGAATGTTACTTGAATCGATATAAATGTTCATTTGTTGAGTGTAGGCCATATGTTGCTTTGTGTTAGAACTTGTGTGGTTTGATACGTGCCGAGACTGCGCTTTAGTGTTTACACATAAATGATAAAGGCATTAGGATCCTTTCCATTGTGTTATTTGTTGATTGTTTATCCACCCACCTTAGTTAACCATGTTGAGCCTTTCACCTTTCGTTTGTTACACCTCGTTTGACCCGTTTGATCACCAACCATGAATGCCAATTGTGTGTTAGATATGTTGAAAAGAAAAGAAAAAAAAGAAAGAAAGAAAAAGAAAAAAAAATCATTGTTACGTTTGTGTTAAAATAATGGGTCGAAAAATAACCCAAATTGTTAGTATTATTGTGAATAAGTTGTCATGGTTTGGTATCTTCATTTGTGTTCGCCAAATAAATATAAAAACCAAAAATATTTCCTTACCTATACCATTAACCCAAAACCCAAAAGTCCTTTTGATATGTGTTACGTTATTTGATACAGTGGAGGTGTGATTGCTATACAAGCTTATGATTGCAAAGTAGCATGTTTGGTTTTGAGCGAAATACATACTAGCACATTACACGCTAGTCTTGATTAAGCCGAGAGGAGTGATTATTGTGAGGGGCGTGTGGCATGTGTGTATTATCATAAGCATGTTAGTTTTAGTTAGGCAAGTCTTAAGTTGTTTTAAATGCGTATCACTTCCTTGTCAGATTGTCAATCTCGATTGTGTTAGTCTATGGGACGGGTATGACTTGGGACCTTAAATTGTTAATTCGGTATGGGATTTAATGGTGATTTGTTAATAAGGTGAGTAATGTTTGTAATGGTTGCTTGAGGACAATCAATGTTAAGTGTGGGGATGTGATGGAATGTGTGAAACCCGAATGTTAAAGTGTGTTATATTACATGTTTATGGCCGTTTAGTTGATTATACGCTTTGAATATGTTGACTACGCAAGTTTGTGATTTTACAGGTTAACCACGTAATTCGGTCAAGTTAGAGTGGTTAGAGATAAAGCGGAATGGCCGAAGTTGATAAACATAGTAAATGGTGTTGTTCAGGATTGGTTTCAGACCAAATGCTAGCTTGGAGTTGCAAGGAATATAAAAGTTTGATGTCTTTAGGGGAATATACAAAAGCATCAAAAGTCTGCCATCATGATTATTATTCTTATCATTCACAAGTTTTGAAGGGATTAATATACAGCTAACATCATCAACATTAAATTGTGAGGACACAAAAGTTAACCTACATCACAATTAATATTTGCAGACAAGACAAAAAGAAATCATCATCATCTTGACGGCAGAAGGGATCGGCGCAGTTGGAGGTGAAGATCATTCAATTCATATGAGTGGCTAGTCTCCTAGTGGTTTCCTCCGGATGGAGGGTTTTTGTAAGTTGGATAATTTTATGTGTTTGTGACAATCATTTTAAACTGGTGATCTAAGCATTCGATGCTTTTCACCATGGATTTGATTTATTGGTTGTAAACAATTGCATTTATTTAAACCTTAATTTCTAAGCATTCAGTTCCCGAGAGTTCTAGTAATTGGGATATATTTGACATGGGGTTAGGGTTTGTAATTGTAATTGATAATCATTCGATAACCTCCCGTTATGTATTGACCGGAGTACTTAGTCGTTGGTTATCACAATTGATGAATTAAGTTAAACACTTATGTCTATGTGAGTGTTTTGATTAAACACATAATTGAATCTAGCTGTAAAACCTGAAATCTGGAGGAACCATCGTTCTTTCTATTGATTTAAACTTCACTTTTAGTTCGTAATTTTTAGATAATCAATCAAGCCTACAACAAAGTTTTACGTTATTTTTATTTAGTTAATCAATACTTAACATTATAACACTTTCCACAATCCTCCTCTGGTTCGATATCCGACTTATCCTATCTACATAGTTTAGTTGGTTTTTGCATATCACTAACGACAGACATCAGGTAGCTATTCACAGGATGCGAGGACTTGTCAATTACCTTGATTGCAAGAAAGTGTACTGGTTACATGAGACAACCGACGATCACCCAAGTGATATTGTTTCCGTTTTGAGTTTTAGGTAGACCAGTGACAAAATCCGTGGTAGTCTATTCCCATTTCCATATGGGTGTTTCTGGTTGCTGACACCACCCAAGAGATTTCTGATACTCCACCTTGACTTTCACATAAGTCAAATATCGTTCACATACATTGCTATGTGGACCTTCATGTCTGGTCACTAGTACAAGATCCTTAGATCCTAAGACATTCTATCAAAACCCGGACGAGTAGAATATCGAGGCTTGTGTGCTTCTCCCAACACAAGTCCCTAGGATTGCTGTATAGTGAGGCCCATATTCGCTCCGTGAAGTAGTGGGTACCGCCCGATTTTAGATACAAGTTGTTTTTCCATGCCCCGCATGGATTCAACTGGGAGGTTCCCATCCTTCAACGCCTCGGCTCGAGCGGAACGGATCTGATCAGGTAGGTTAGAGTTGACGGTGAGCTGTAAAACTTGCACACATTTAGGTTCCACAGTCATAATCATTCAAAAGTTCTATCCAGTGACGCCATCACATGTTTAGCTCTTTCCAAGCAAGGGTACGTGGGAGGCCCTTCTGACCGGTCTAATTAGTGTATTTGGTACCATCCAAGTAATGCCTCCAACATAAATCTAAAGACCATGGTTTCCGCTCCAGGTTGTGAGTCGTGCAATTCTTCTTGTAGATCCACCATGTAAGCCATCACTTTTTCGCGTTGCATCGTCGCATAACTGAGACTCTGATTCGGACCATCATGGCACACCATTAGATCACCTATACCCTCGGGTAAAGACAATGCTCAGTGCATTGTAGTGTTTGGTTTCGAAAGCTGAAAAGTCGTCCACCTGTCTTGTCTCCCACGAATACACAGCACCCTGTTGTGTTAAAGAGATTAAATCTGCGCGATCTTCGAAAATCCCTTGATTAATCTGTGATAGTATCAACGAGACCAAGAAATTGCCGCCCCTCTGACGGACTCTTTGGTGCTGATCAGCTTCTAATAGGATGGATCTTAGCGAGATCCACGTGTATTCCCAAGTCGTTGACCGCATGACCAAGAAAGGGTACCTCCCGAATCCAGAAGTCCACTTAGACAGACTTCGCGTGGAATTTGCTCCTCCCTTAAAAGCTCTTAGGATAAGATACAAGTGCCGCTCATGGTGTTCCCTTCTCCTGGAAACGATTCAAAACGTCATCAATAAACATGGTTGACAAATTTGTTTAGATGAGGCTTACACAAACGATTCATGCGATCCATATGGCTGCTGGTGTGCTGGTAATTTGAAAGATATGGCCATACTGGGTCTGTAATGTTGTGTTAGGAACAAACTCCCCTGGGTCTTCCATCAGATGGCTGTCCGATCTTAAGTCGATTTCCGAATAGAAGCTTGACCCTTGCAGCTGGTCGAGAAGGTTGTCGATGCAAGGTAAAGGGTGACGGTTCCCAACTGTCACCTTGTTGAGTCTATGGTAATCGATATACGTATGAAAGGATTCGTTCTTCTATTCCACAAACAGAGCTCGAGCTCCCCAAGGCAAGGGGCTAGATCAGTTAACACCCTGGTCCAGTAGTTCCTAAAGTTGATTGAACGGTTCTTGCACCCTTCCTGATGCGAGACGATATGGGGTACTAGAAATCAGAGTTGCTTCTGTCGTGATACAAATCGATTGATCTTCACTCTTCCTCTCCTCAGGCTGAGCACCTATAACCAGTGATAGGATAGCAGGATAGCTAGAACGCTTCTCGATTTCCTTTGTCGAAGGGGTACTGACAATCAGTGAATCTCCACCAGGGAGAGGTATTCTAGTGGTTCTGTCTTTACGAGAGTTTCTACTCGATGCTTGGACAACCAGTCCCTACCAACGTCCATATCAAAGCCTCCAAAAGTAACAGGAAAGATTCGATGTCGATCCCTGAATCTGAAAGATCAAGTTGCACCCTAGGTGAACGAGTGAGGCTTGAATTTGGCCTGCCAGCAGCAAATCTTGCAACGTGCTTGATCTCATGAAGTATCAGAGTCGAACGTAACAGAAGTGAAGGGGTTAATCATAAGACGTATAGATCACTATGTTGTTGTCATACTTGAAGACCCTTCTACGAGCACTACTTCCACCGCCGTTGTCATTGTTATGGGAATTCCCAATGCTGTTGTGGTTCTCGTGGTTGTTAACGTTATGTCTTAACAGTGGCCAATCCTTATTGAAGTCACCTTCATTTCCAAACTGTAGGCTACGATTACGAGTACCCTGATGTCGCCGTGACTATTGCCTCTAATGTCGTTGCTTGTATCAAAGCCCTGCGATCTTTCACCAAAAAGGGTCCATCTTTTCACATTCCGTGTCACATCCTAAGGCACTACCCATTGTGCTAGCAGTTACATATTCCACACTATTGTCTATTGTCGTCGTTTTTGTCCCGATTGATTCGTAAGAGTTGGCTCCCCGAAGTCGCTGACTAGGGTTAAGGACTCGATTGAAGTAAATTTGCTGGTGTTCGTTACCGGTAAATAGGGTTGTCCTAATACTGGGGTCGGTAAGGTACTACGCTTATCCTCTTGCCCATCGATCTTGCAAGTTGATTGAGTAATACACGATATAATGCTAGAGAGTACAAAGGTGATCATGCTTCGGGATCGAAGGCGTCAATTTGTGGAATTCCAGCAGACGAAGAAAGTGAGGAAGACACAGACCAAGCATTCAATGGTTCGATAACTAACTCAAAGACGTTCACATAACACTTAACCTTCTTATACAGTTCGCTAGACGTTCAGATGAGTGTTCAGGTAATGCTCATTAGCTTTGGGATTCGCAAGGATTCAGAGGGAAGTGAAAATATCACGCTCGAGTAGGAGACAACCATTGCTATGACTCCTACAGAATTGTTACGTTTCTCATTGATCGAATAACGGAACAGAACCCCTTCTTCACTTGTTAAACCTCATTGGGACTCACATGCACCCCACATTATTATTATGTGTGCACCCATAATAATATTGTGATTTGCATGCTCATCTCAGTTCCTCCTAGCTCATGTCAAATGGTTCCTCAAACTCAAATGTTAACCGGAGGTTGTCAAAATGACAAGATCACAGAAATCCAAGGACTACAACACACTAACAACGCATCATAATGTAAGCAAGCAATTCATGTAATTATGCTATAATGACGAGTGTGTGTCTGTATGCTACATCATAAACAAGTGTGTACTGGTCATATAATGTATGCAGCAGGTGAAAAAGACGAACCTTGCAATCTGGAGCTGAGTGTCAAGGTCGTATTCTCGTATTCAGAACTGTTCGGTTATAGTCTGGTTTTATAAAAATGCTTTTAAAACCAAGTTCACTATAACCAGTGGCTCTGATACAAATCTGTCACACCCCCAAAAAAATACCCCAAGCGGAAACCCCCGCGAGGCGTGTGACGTACCAGGATCTAGCCACCAATCACATTGAACCCATACAAGATTTTAAATACAACTTTCGTTCATTAAGATAAAGCGTTACATTACATAAAGTATAACTCTACGTTTTCAGTGGAAGCATAAATCATTAGTTATATATTTCGTAACCCAAGCATATAATGGTTATTAGACTCGTCTCGTGTTTCCATGTGTCTCGACCCATGACCACTCCAGCTTCCCAGACAGCAAGTTCCACGTTCTCACATATCTATAACCTGCGAGCATGCAAACAAGTGTATCAGACAACGCTGGTGAGTTCACAGTTTTACGAAACCGTTTGGTTACCAAGTGTTTAATCTAGTTTAATAACAATTCCGAAAGTAATGTTGATAATAGCTTGAGTACCGTACAAGATGGCTCCAGATTGTTTTGCCCGTCCCCAATGCCCCCTATCTAAGCTTTGGTCATGATTAAGGTCATTAGTTCACGCCCGTCCTCTCAGGTACGGTGTGAGGTTGCCAAGCCTAATAGCGCTATAAACTAATACCCCGTTAGCTCTCAGGTAACTATTCGGTAGAAGATGGAACTTAAGGTGATAGGAAATGAGTGTATTATCTAACATTCCAGTTTTTATCCAAAAGACTTATTCCTCTCAGGAATTCCCATTTGATTGTCCCACCCACCAGGACGCATGCTCAAGAGAAGTGAACTCACCTTAGATTGCTCGGTATGTTATGTTATATTACCCATTCCAAGTTGGTCAACCATACCCTACCGTGGTTACCAAAGACAGTCAGTTTCATGTACACATAAATCACGTATTCGTCATACACATTTCACAAGTTACATACAAGTAAAACAAACATCGTTATACAAGCCGTAACAGGGAATCATTCTACAATCTACATCGTTATATAACAATTATTTACGTCATATGCAAGTTCATGTTTCACAAATCACACAACAGTTATGTTTGGTACAATCATTCATGTATTCAACGGCTACCACGTAATGTAGGTCATCCATTTGTACTGATCAAGAAGTTCGGTTCACACCCTAGTAGACATGCAGATCCATAAACATCTAACCACATAATAATTCAGAACATTAGACGTCCAAGTGTGTGTGTGTTCATAACGGTTCTAATATGCGATTCGGCCCAATCATAAGGTGTATGCATATGTGTGTGTGTGGCCCGAAGCTTGTGCGATCCAATTTACTCACTTGTGCGATCCAATATGACCGACCCACTTGCAAATGTGTGATTGGGTTTTGGGTTGTGCGATTAATGAGTGCGGCCCAACAGATTTCACAGACCCAACTAACTTGTGCGATCCTATAATCGTTGTGCGACCACCTCCCCTTTGTGCGACCAGATAGTGCAGCCCAACCCAAATAACCCAAAGATACAATTTGTGCGACTGACCCAAGTTGTGCGATTGGTTCCGTATGTGCGACTTTGGGCTTGTGCGGTTCATACAACACCCGGCCCAAAGACCAAGTGTCTTGTGCGATTCAGCCATGTTGTGCGACTAGCTTGTGTTGTGCGATCCGTGTGTGTGTGGTTTGACCAACTCATCCCTCACCACAATTCCCATAATTATCCCCCCACTAATTTCGGTCAGTTATGAGATCAATCAGTTGGGCATTTTTCAAAAAGTCAAGGTAGTTGCCAAACATATTATAATCAAACCCATCATTTATCATCTCAATTACGATGAACACAATGTTCCTTCTAGTTCGTATGTAGTGCCCAGAAAATAAGAATTGTTGATTTGTTCATGATAAACAATATATCCTATATTATATTATAACACAGATTTGAACACTTATCCCTACCCCTAAATTAGATAACACCAAATCAGTTCTATATCCTAACACACAAGATCAAATTACCAATCATAACCTCTCATGGACCCTAATCACTACCCAATGGTTAGCAGCATCTTTATCAGAACTATTTTACATATTCAATTCAGTTATAGCATATCATAACATATTTCAATTAATTCTAATCATCACATAATTCCTAATCATGAGTCGAGCACCCTAACAACTTCCATTTTGCAACAACGATTCATCATCAACACATTCGGATCTGATCAAGATCGGCAATTTCAAACATCATACATGATTCTTATGTATTCTAATAAACCATAAACTATAGGAATTTCTACAAACAACCATCATGCATTCACACATAAGCATAATCATAAACAGAAAGGATGCACCATAATTCAACACATTAAATACTAACCTTGTGTAAAAGATGGAGTGGAATGATAGAGGAGCGGATTACAACCGAAGGGGTAAGGGTGGATGTCTCTTGTTGTCGTCGATATGTAGAAGGGAAAAGAAGTAGGGTTTGCTAACATTGTGTTTTATGAGATTATGAGAGTCATGCCCACCTTATGTGCACTGATTTCGAGTAAGTGGGCCAAGCCCTCTTGTGTTTCACTTCAGCTCAAGGAAGCTGGGCCGAGGGCCCAAGTGCACGGATGTTTGATTGTGAAAAGGAAGTCTGCGGCCCAGAGTTCATGTGCGGTTATCATCATAAGTTACGAGCACTTGACGTTAATTCCGATATACAATAACAAGTATACGATAGCCTGCTCAATGGTTCCCATAACAATCACTAGTTCACAACGTATGACAGAACATGAATAGAAATGATACGTGCATAAAGAGCCTTGGAATTCTGAGTTGTCACACCCCTTCTCCTCATTACCACCCTCCTACAAGCCCTCTACACTCCCCTCAGCCCTTTTCACCCATTCACCTCCCACCCACCACTAACACCTCACGCCCAATACCTCCGCACCCGATACCTCCTGCTCCTGCTCAAACACTTCATCCGATGAAAACCCGATCCCAATCGGGAATTTTCAAACTGCGTACCTCTTTCTCTCTTCATACTAAAACTTCTCCTTCTATTTATCCATTACCTAAGTCTCACTTGACTGCCCTCGATGACCCAAACTGGAAACTTGCCATGACAAACGAATATGAAGCTCTATTGGCTAACAATACGTGGGAACTTGTCCCGAGACCGGCCGGTAAACCTGTAATACGTTGTATGTGGTTGTTCAAACATAAATTTCATGCAGATGGTACCCTCGAATGCCATAAAGCTAGACTAGTTGTGAATGGTAAAAGTCAAACAGTTGGGATTGATTGTGACGTGACATTCAGTCCGGTGGTTAAACCCACTACTATTCGGACGGTTCTTAGTCTCGTTGTTTCTAAGGGATGATCCATTAATCAACTAGATGTTCAAAATGCATTTTTACATGGACATCTTAAAGAAACAGTTTACATGTTTCAACCACCGGGGTTTACTTCTCATACGAACCCGAAGCATGTGTGCAAATTAAATAAATCTTTATATGGTTTGAATCAAGCCCCAATGGCGTGGTATCAAAGTTTTGCAGGGTATCTATCCAAGTGTGGTTTCAAAAGCAGTGTGTCCGACACGTCTCTTTTCATTTATCAACAAGGTGCTCATCTAGCTTACTTGCTGTTATATGTGGATGATATTATCCTCACTGTTTCTAGTAATACTCTTCTGCAACGTATCATCAAATCTCTCACTGCTGAATTTAAAATGACTGATCTTGGCAATTTGCATCACTTTCTTAGTATTGCGGTTCAACAACGGTCCTCCAGTTTATTCTTATCCCAATCTACTTATAATGCCAACATTTTGAACCGGGCAAATATGTCAAATTGCAAGCCTGTTAGCACCCCGGTTGAAGTAGGTTCCAAGCTGAGCGCTGATTCTGGGGCGTTATTCTCTGATGGATCATTGTATCGAAGCTTGGCAGGTGCGTTGCAATACCTAACTATCACCAGACCCGATATCTCTTACGCTATTCAGCATGTCTGCCTCTTTATGCACGCCCCACGGGAACCTCATTTTCAGTTTCTGAAACGAATTCTTCGCTACATTAAGGGTACCCTATCTCAAGGCTTGCTAATCTCTCCCTCTCCTTCTACTAAGTTGATTGCTTATTCTGATGCGGATTGGGGTGGGTGTCCGGACTCTCGTCGGTCTACTTCCGGGTACTGCGTTTATCTAGGCTCGAACTTAATCTCTTGGTCTTCAAAGAGACAATCTACTATTTCCCGATCCAGTGCCGAAGCTGAATACAGAGGGGTTGCCAATGTTGTCGCAGAGCTCAGTTGGGTTCGCAATCTCCTACTAGAACTTCGTGTCCCGGTACCACTACAAGAAACATAGGTCAATACCAGCGACATCTTTAGGGGCGACTTCGAAATTGTCGCCACTAAAAGCCTATCCGTGTCCAACTTTTGAGAATTACTCCCTGACCATTGATCTGAAAGCAATCCGACGGTCCAGCTTTTATCATCCCCTAAAGGTGAATAAAACCTTTAGCGGGCAACCATTCTCCCATTTCCCCCCAAATCGTTCACCTGCGGCCTGCCTCCCCCAAACCCCACGACGCCACCACCACTAGAACAATCTGCAGTTAACCGGCCACCACCACCCTCCAGATACAGCTCGCCAACACCAGAACCTGCAGTCACCTCCTCGCTACTCCACAGCCGCCGCTGCACCTGCAGGTTAGTTTCGTTTTCCTTTTTTTTACGGTGCTTGTTTTCATCTTTATTTGTTGATTCTTTATATCCTTTTGTTGTGCTTGTTTTCATCACTGAACTGACGATTGATTTTGTTGTAGGTGTGGATTGTGTGCAATTGTAGGTACACGGTGGTTGGCTTGAGGTAGCACCGTCATATATTTGGTTAGTGCTTTTTCATTGTTGTAATTAGTTTTTTTAGTTTAGTTTTTATTTGATTTTGGTTTATTGAATTAGGTTTTCAGGTTTTTAGGTATTTTGTTTTGTTCCCGAATTTTATTTTTAGATGGTTCATGTATTTTTAAGGTGAATTATGAATTATTTTGGGTTTTTGGGTATTTTGTTTTGTTCCTGAATTTTATTTTCAGGTTTAGGTTGTTTTTAAGGTGAAGGTTTTTGTTTGCTCATGATGAATTATGCGTTTTGTTGTGTATTGAATCTGATTCGGGTTTCATTGTTTTGTATGGAGAATTGGTGCCCTAGTTTACGACTTGCTTATTTTTTTTACGACTTGCTTGGTTTCGTTTCGTCTTCGAATTCTTTTTTATTGTTTGATTTATGAATAATTTGATTTGTAATTTTTGGTATGCTTACACGCTAATTTAATTGGTGTAGGGACGAAATAAAGGGTGCCTTGTGTGCAAGAAGAAGATGGCAACTTCTCCCAAAACACTTTCTGGATGCTGTCCTGCCCCATTTAGAAATCTTTTGGAATATGTTGTTCATTTGAAGTTTGACGAGGAGCCTAATTATGCAAAATTTTCATTTGGTCATCTGAAAGTAGCTGTTTTGCCTAAATTCAAGTCAAATTTGTGTGTTGATTTGTTGGCCTAGTATATGGTATTTGCAGGTTTGTGAAGAGAACTAACATCATAGTACTTTGGTTGTTTGTTTGAAGTTGTGAAAATGAAGCTCTCTGACGGAAGGTCTGTTCTTTTTCCCTTTAATAATATGCAATCAACAATTGAACATTATCATTATAAATTAATGATTGTTAGTTGCGTTAAAAGTTGTTCCCTACACACCTATTTTTGGGTATCAACCATTTCTTGTTATTATTATTATACAGGACAGTGTTTTGGAGCTTGAGTGTCAAGGTGTCATGAGGAAATTTACCATACTTCAGGTTTGTATATCTCTTTTTTCTAATATAATGGTCAAGTTTGTAAAGTCTTTTTTGTTACTGCACATGTGATTTCTTACTTCTATGCACTTCTTATTCACATATTTGGCATATACCTGTCCCTCGGCCTGCGTATGACCTCGTCGTAGAACATGCATCTTCTGAAATGGTTGGTTCACCTTTTCTTCTCGTCTCCTATGACCATATATATAAATATAAAAGTACACACAATTGTCATCTAACTGGTTATTTTACATTCATATGCTTTGAATCCTCTTTTCAGTTGCTAGAAATGTCAAAATGAGGGGTTCGAGTAGGTGTCAAACATGTAACTTTTTGAGTATGGGTTACAAGTCATGCCCGGTCTGGCTAACTAAACACTTTTTTTGTCCATTTCTTTTCACTTTTCAAAAGTTCATGTGTTAATTATGAATACGAAAACTATTGTTCATCTATAGATTTGAATATGATTGATGAATTTGTACATGATACTTGTGACTTTCGCTTTGGTGAAAGGTTGATGGAGAAGCCCGGAATAGAATTCTTCCTCATGGAAATTGGTTGTATATATACTATAAACTTGAAGGATGATGGTGGGAACATATGGTGTTACTCCTGCACTAATTTTTTTTTTCTCATTGTGTTATGGTGAGTTATTACAAAATAGATTGAACGCTGACTTCCATTGTTCTCAATAGGGTGTGAATATGTGATAACGGATGGATTCAGTTGTAAAAATGAAGAAAGTTGGCCACTTCAATAAATTAAAATATGATATGGCTTAATTTTAGTCATGCAGTTCCGCATTCGTACAGCTCCACACGACAGGTTTAGGAGAGAAGGTAATAACCTTCACACAACTGCCACAATAACCTTAACTAGTAGTTTACCCATCCGTTGTCCGGGTATATATGATTAACATCATCCAAACTCACTGTATATTTTAATATCACGATGACTACTTATCTAACTATTAAGAACATCAATAACTATGTCTAAATTTAAAATAATGTTGACTTTTAATTTGATTTCGATTAATAACTACAACTCTTCTTGAATTGTCATACATACTAATTTAAAATCTTACATCTAATTCGCACAATTTAAATATTTAATTAATTATTTGTAATTGATTAACGTAGGAATTGCTAACACCATTAAATGAAGATAAATGAGATCTATCAATGTTACATGTTTACAAAAGTATTAAAAAAACTATCAACACAACCAAACGTAGATTATATTTATGTCATGAGAATATTATTTAAGAACATCAATAACAGTGTCTACATTTAAGATAATAATGACTTGTAATAAATGATAAACATGCAGGATACATATACAAAAAAAGCAGATAATGTTATCAAGATCTCACAAGTATATTACAAAAAAGACAAAAAAACACAATGTATACTATAACATACAATAAATCATAAACATGCATAATACATATACAAAAAAAGTAATTGATTTTATCAGGATCTCCCAAGGATATTACACAAAAGCCAAAAAAACACAATATATACTATAATATACAATTTCGTTGGCAAAACACAAATCATTGTAAAAAACACAATGACTTATTATCCAACTATTAAGAACATCAATAACCATGTCTATATTTAAGATAATAATGACTTTTTATTCGATTGTGATTAGTAACTACAACTGTTCTTATATTCTTATACATCAAATTGTCATACGTACTAACTTAAAATCTTACATCTAATTCACACAATTTAAAATTTTTAAGTAACTATTTTTAAATTGATTAACATAGAAATTGCAAACACCATTAAATAAAGATAGATGAGATCTATCAAAGTTAGATCAACATAAACTAAATCAATTACAATTCACTCTATGGTCGCTCGAAGAAAAGGGAGCATATGAAGAACTAAACAGAAAAGTCGGCATCATCAGTGATAACAATTACAAGCGAACCTGGAGCAGCATCGGGTAGCTTGATGAAGTCCTCCACTCTCCCCCATTAGATTTCAAGAACAATGCAGAAGAGTTTATCACACAACTGTTGAAACAGGATCAGAAAATCTGCGACATCCTAGCCGATCTGCAAAACAAAAGAAAGAATGAAATCGCGTGGAAGAAGGCGTGAGTCGTTGAAATCTTAGGAAGTGTTAATTGTAGCGTATAATATTTTATACATATTTCACTCTTTAATCTTTCTTTATATTTAATTTAATAAAATTAATATCCATTGGATACAAAGTAAACACAATGACAAGAACACATAACATAATGTATAGAAAACCCACCTAGTTGCAAAACACAATAATCAGACGCAATAACACAATATATAGAATCAGTTGCAATACCATGGCTAATATTAACACTATCCATACCACCAATATTCAAGTATTTCTTTATTTAATTAAACAAACAATAAAATATAAAAGATAATAAAAGATACGCAATCAACATCATATCTATCACAATCAAAACAACTTCATCATCACCGGTGTTTGATATCTCCTTGAAGATCATCGACGCCGAAGATTTGATCGACAAAAAGGTAACTTCCAATTGTAAATCTTAACAGTTTAATTTCTATTAGATTTCTAAACCTCTGTTAGATACTTAATCAGCGATATATGATGGTTACTGCGGCGAATAACTTGTTTGTAGACGTTGAATCTAATTTTAGGTTTCAATCATCTTCAACCTCTCATATGTTATGAATAGTTGATATATATCTTATGTATTGCATGTTATGGACATTGTCGAACTAATGTTTACAGTATAATGATAATAATATATGAAAAAGTTGCAATCAAACAATGGGGGTGTTTGGGTTAGCTTATTTTGGAGCAACTTATGACTTATTGACTTATAAAAGTTAATAAGTTGTTTTTTGAGTGGTTAGGTTAGCTTATTTTAAAGGGTTTTGTGTGTTGACAAGCCATTTTTGAGAAGTCAGAATTTCTAACTTCTCACTTGTCACTTATATAAGTTAATAAGTCATTTTTAAGAAGGAATCCCAAACACACACGGATTAAAACATATGATTCTGTTATAAATTTTTTTATTTTTTGGGGTTCCTTCTCTAAAAGTACTTATTAACTTATATAAGTCATAAGTGAGGAGTTAGAAATACTAACTTATCAAAAACAACTTCTCAACACACAAAAATAACTTGAATAAGCTAACCCAAACACTATAAACACAACTTATTAAATTTTATAAGTCAATAAGATATAAGTTGCTCCAAAATAACCTAACCCATGTACGATTACGCGAAAAGAGATATTTTACGAATATATATATATATATATATATATATATATATATATATTTACTGATATATTGAAACGGTATACAGAAGAGATCTATTGCACATTATGAATTAGGAATAATATTCTCATGACATAAGATTACTTTTTAACACATTGTGTATTAATACTAACAGTTAATATTAAATGTTATATATCACAGGTATACAAAAATGATTACGTCCTGCCTGTCTCTATTACAAGACCCTAAATCATTGAAACTGGTATGCTGTAATGCCTTCAATAAGTAAGTGTAAACTTCATTACGTAAACTGAAATTAGTAAATGTAACTACAGGCATTACCAATTGAGTTTGTAAAGCTTGTGGGAGGAGATTACTGGAACCGGACAAAGGTAACGATAAATCATGAAAGCGGAATAAGCTGTACAGCATGGCTGAGAAGTGTAAGAGGTGAAAGTGTTGTCACTGACGGATGGATAAGTATTGTAAAAGATCTTAAATTGACAAAGAACACCTTATTGGTTTTGAGGATAATCAAAGAAAAATGTCTACAAATACATTGTTTCATAGAAAACGTTTGTGATGAATCGTTCTTGACAGTCAACCGTTACGGAGATTTAAAGATCATAGTAAGTATAGTTATATGTTAGTAGGAATTTGTTTTTTGATATACTTGTCAGCAAATGGAATAAATGAATATATGTTTATAAAATATTACACAACTTTTCAGGTCATTCTAGAAGCTTATGTGAACAAATTTTACTGTTACTGGCCAGTAAAAGATTATTATAACATATACGCAGCAGGTCAGTGTTGGAAAGTTGAGACCGAAAAAATAAATGCATGCTACATTTTTGCTAAAGGGTGTCCGGAGATGTTTGAATATATTGACATAGAAGACGGTGATATACTGATGTTGATGAAAACAAACAGCGAATCGTTTGACTTGACACTTTAGCGTAGCGGAGTTGAGGTTGTTTTTAGAAAGAAGGAGACAACTAAAGACAACTCAGTTGTTAAAATACCTAAACACACATACTATGAACACTTCAACTCTGTAAGTAATTTAAAGTAAGTTAAAATGGTTTGCTAGTCAATACGACTTATTTACGGATGTTATCGTATAACAGATCTTCACTGATCAAGAAGACTCAATCAACCAATTGATTACTGGGGTAACGAGTTTACATATTTTTACAATATAATATATTGATCCTCAGATGTTAATGAATTTTTAAAATCTTGGATGCAGATGAATGATGAGAAACATGAAGTGAATAAGAAAAGTGTTGAAAAAGAAAAGTTGAAGTCTGAAAGAAAGAGTTTTGTAAGTGAAGGAAATAACAACCAGACAAAAGAAGATGTAAGTCTTTGAAACATAATAACGGATAAGTTATTTGTTCATATTATTATACATACTTAGTTGACGATTGTAGTTTAATTTGCTTTAATGTTACGGGCTGTAATAACAGGTTAAAAAGAAAGGTAAACAGATTGCATCCGATTCTACATCTGAAGAACCTAAACAACTGATATGATGTACAACTTATGATCATTCTACCGTGTCAGCAACCGGACGACAAACACGAGATCGTTTGGTAAGTTAAGCATAAGTTAAGAAAATATTCCAATAAATATTTCTTATGCATTAACATATATACTATATATATATATATATATATATATATATTGAAAGGAAATGCATGTTTGAAATGATAAGGTTAACAAAAACGGGAAAAGAAGTCGGATGACGTTGAAGGTAAGCAATGAAGACGAAAAACATGTTGCACATCAAAATTATGATCAAGAAAGTGGTGCGTATCAATTCAACAGGAAAGCAAATTATCGAATGGTATGTCATTTCTGTTATTTAATGAGAACAATTTACAACACCATTCATGAGGCTATTTATACGTACAGAATTACCAGTTAAACACATAACAATTGAACTTGGTTTGCAATAAAAAACCTTAAAACAGTTGTTTTTTTTTTCTAAACAATAAAGTATAACTTTACTTATAACCTTCATAGAATAACTATAATAGATAATAGATACTAAATTATGTTTATTCGAAAATTAACAATTGATATTTGTTGCTGCTGGCAATTATATCCAACACAGCTAATATACTTGTTAACTCTAACATCAATGCAGCGATTACCTGTAGAAGTTGTAAACAGGGCAAGGCTAACAAAGAAGGTGCATCAGATGAATGTCAGAAACATGGATGGGAAAACAGTTGTGAAGATAGTTAAGCGACAGAAGGACGGAAATGGATTTAGGTATGCGATTGAAGGGTGGCCAAGTTTCATAAAGGAAAATGATATTAGCGCGGGTGACAATATGCATTTAACCTATGTAGAATCAGGAAACCTCCTCATGTTGATGCATGTGGATGCAGTCAGCCAAGCTTAACAGTTAACCTTATCTACTAATGATGCAAATGTCTGCGTATATAAACTAATGCCTTTTGTCGTCATCATTTGATGGTTTTTGGTTGGACATGTTGGTACAGTTTATTGTGTTTTTTTGGTTGGTTGGTAGTCTAACGTTGATGACAATTATTAGTATATTAGGGCATGGATGACATATTTTGTTTAGAATTATAATTTGTAAACGGTAGTCGAAGTTCATATTTAGTTATAAATTTAGTTGTGTTTTCCTGTATACAACATTAGAAGTCTTATTGGTAATATTTCCATCATCTAAATACACTGCATATTTTAATATCATAATGACTTCTTATCCAACTATTAAGAACATCCATAAGTGTCTCCATAAATAAGTGTCTCCATATTTAAGATAATAATGACTTTTTTATGCGATTGCGATTAGAAACTACAACTATTCTTGTATTGTCATACATAAAATTGTGATAGATACTAAATTAAAATCCTACATCTAATTCGCACAATTTAAAATGAATTAGTTATTTGTAAATTGATAAACGTAGAAATTAATAACACCATTAGATGAACTTAGATAAGATATATGAAAGTTAGATGTTTACAAAGTGTTAAAAGAACTACTGATGACAAACAAACGTTGATTTTATTTATTGGCATAAAATATTACACACCAAACATATTATAAACATAATAGAACAATTAAAATAACACGTTAATTTCAAATATTGATTCTCCATATACAAAAAATACCAACAAAAAAAAAACAACCACAAACATAATACTATGTATATAACACAATGATAACAACAAACAACTAAATACAAAACTATAACTAAACATGTGGTGAAACTACAGTTTCAATATAGCTTGCACCTACAATGCCTTGTGTAAAGATGATAGGAAAAAAACCATGCATCTTCTTTGCCCTTACATTTATCTGAGCAACATCACCCCATTCATGTACTATAATTAATTTGTTATTTCCATCAATGTAGTGCACAGATGACACTATCATCAACGACATAAACACACGGGGTACAAAAGACACCACTTTCGACCAAGTATTATTTTGTAGATGCCACAATTGAACATCTACACTACATATTCCAATACTAACCACCATATGAAGTTCATCTCGTATAGTCACCAACTGACCTATAGATTCCACACTCAATGTATCTGGATAACCTACATTTTCTATTACCTTCGACTCAACATCCAAACGAAGAACCGTTGTGTTACCCATACACCAGAATTTGGTCAGTACAAAATACAAACTTTTCCTACAAAACGTCCCAACGGACCAACTATAAACAACAATATCATATGGACTATCAATTAAGAACCTTGGAGTTGACCATGAACCTTCACTAAACGAATAAATGTTAACAGTCAACCTGAAATGAGTGCGTTTAATGTGCACAATTTTGTAATCACCAGCAGAGTCAACACAAAACCCAAGACTATCATCATCCATATTGTAAAATCCCTGGTAATTAGAATTTCTCAGCATCTTGAACACACGAGTTAGTGGATTCCAAACAACCAAATCACCAGTATTACATAAGCAAACACATACCATGCCATCCAAACTTGCTAAAAAGATCACATTACATGGATGACAATCGAAGGGAATGTAAATATTATTGCCTAAAACACATCTAGGAGATGCAACATCAACATAACGAATCGCACACGATGATTTGTCAAGAGCAATTATTTTCTGGTCACCTAATACTCGCAAGAAACGACAATTATTCTTAGCAAACTCAGGAGTTGAAAGATAGGCTAACCACTCTTTAGACACAACCTTGCACCGTATAACCTCCTTTGCTGGAAGTCTTGGAATAATCTTCATCAATATTAACAGAGATGGAAGATCCTTCATATTCACTTACGATTATACTTTAATTAAAAATACTGACGTTGATAGAGAAAGGAAGAAAACGCATACGAAAAGAGATTTCTTTGAAAAATACATACCTACATAGAAACTACCCCAATTAACAGTTAACACAGGTGAGTAAAAACTCCTAAAACTACGAGTAGTGGTGGTAAACGGTTTTCACATACTATGGGCGATAGGGGGTAAATAAAATTAAATAACAATATATATTAGAAACCGTTTCTAATTTACAGGTAAACATATACACATACATGGAGATACTTTTTAATCAATCACATACACGAGTATACTTTTTATTAATTAATCTTATTTTATAAATTACTTTGTTAGTTGTCAAACATTGTGTTATTACAATTGTGAAAATAATTACATCGTAGATTTTTTTTGGCATTGGGTTTTACATATTATTTTGTCCTTTTTATAAAAATATTGTTTTTTATGATAATTGGATTATTGAAAAATAATGAGAACCACAACTAAAAAATAGGAAGTTAGTTACACAATACAATATATAAAAATAGACACCTACAAAAAAATTAAATATATAGAAAACAGAAAACCAATAACACAATGATACTCAAAAAACACAATGACTATACCAAAAAAAAAAAAATCATTCAACTAAAAACTAATCATTAACTGCACCTATTACAACGTGGGAAGTTTCTAATTCTATGTAACTGCACAATGGTAAGGGCTTCCAAGCTGCTCTAAGGGCTTGGTCTCCAAGGGCCCATTGTGGTTTTTTTGTAGACCTTTTTGTTTTTAAACCACAATCACATGTAATCATAATTAAATACGCACAAAGCAAATATTAAAATCACACACTCTCAATGAATATTTAACATGATAATATAAGCACATTAATTCATAAAGATTCAATCTCATTTTGACAAACTATACCACACATAAAAACAACCACAAACATCAATTACTAACTGATCAAAACAACGAAAAACAAAAAAAGAACTACATAAAATAGCATAACTAAACATTTGGTGAAATTGTAGTTTCAAAATAAACAGATCCATTCACACCTTGAGTAAAGATGATAGGCCAAAAAACATGCATTTCCTCTGCCTCTACAGTTACATCAGTAATATTACCCCCATTCTTGAACTATAATGAACTTCTTATTTCTGGTGATATTGTGCACAGACGACCCAATCATCAATGGCATAGAAATAGCAGGTGGACAAAAAAAATACTTTTGACCACTTTTCATTTTCAAGTTTCCACAATTCCATATTCACACTATAGAATCCGATACTAACCAACATATGGAGTTGATCTCGAATATAATGAACTTCTTATTTCTGTTGATATAGTGCACAACGTGCCTACAGACCAACTATCAACATTAAACGGACTGTAGTTTGAGAACATTGGAGTTGACCATGACCCTTCACTGAGAGAATAAATGTTTATAGCCAACATCATATCTGTCCGTTTAATATACACAATATTGTAATCACTAGAAGAGCTGACGCAAAACCCAAGACTATCCTCATCCGGATTAAAAAAACCCTGTGAATTAGAATTTGATAGCATCTTGAACACACGAGTTAATGGATTCCAAACTACCAATTCACCAGTATTGATTAGGCAAACACATACCATCCCATCCAAACTTCCTAGAAATAAAATATTGCACGGATGAGCGGTGAAGGGAATGTGCCTTTATTACCTAAGAAACATTTAGGGGATTCATTATCCACATAACGAATATCACACAATAATCGGTTAACGGCAATTATCTTATGATCACCTAATCTGCGCATGAAACGACAATGATTCATAGCAAACTCAGGTGTTGAAAGATAGACTAACCAATCTTTACACACAACCTTGCACTGTGTAACAACTTTTGACGGAAGTCTTGGGATTATATTCATCAGTATCAGCAGAGACGGAAGAAACTTCACAATCATTGTCAATGTAGGTTAAATAACAAACACTTTGACGATCAATACAACAAATATGAAAAGTGATTCCTAAGAAGATGAAAGTCCAACATATATTATCACAAGCAGTAGTTAACACACGTATATTAGAGCTCCTACAATTACGAGTAGTAGGTAGCTATTAAATAGATAACTATCAAGATTTTTTAAATCGGTTAAATTTTTAGTACACATTTACATTAATTTTTTTTTTTTGCCAATATTCAGTTGAATAATAATTTACATAAATAGTAATAACAACTTTTGATTCAATCGTATTTTTAAGTATAATATGGAAACTTTCTCTTATAAATACATACTCGAAATATTTTGTTTCATTGTATGTGTTGCAAGTACTATTTGATTGTTAGTCTTCTTTCTGATTTTTCGTGTTTGGGTTAACATGTATCGTCATGGTCCGAATTTTATCATAACTATACTTGATCCGCTATCCCTTCAACAGGTACATACCTTTCCGTATTATTTGTTTAAAGTAACGATTCCTATTGTTTTATCCTTTATTCGAAAGAAATTTGCCTTTTGTTTTTTGGTTTTCAGGCTATACCTATATGTATGAGTAGATTTATATGGATGAATAAGTTAGAATCTTCAACTGTTAGTCTTAAATTTGATGAAACGCATTCATGGTCTGTTGTTATCAAATTAATAAAAGATGTATTCTACTTTACGGATGGATGGTGTGAGGTTTTAAACTACTTTGGCCATGAATCTTTCTTCATGATTTTCAACTATCTTGGTGATCATACTTTCAAGTTCAACCTCTTCTCTCATGATCCAAATAAAGAGTTTGGAAAATCGTTTTGTAAAATTATTCAAAATCCTATACAAAGTCCAACGGTACGTAATTTTCTTATAGATTTTATTTTTTATTTTTTGTTATTACGATTTATTAAAAAAACATAATACGCGTAAATTTGTAATAATTATTTTTTTACAGGTTCTACCAGATACTTTTATTTCAAAAGATTATGATTATCGTTTACCGGATAACATGGTTATACTTAATGTATCCGAGTATCATCAATGGGAAGTCCGTATTAGAAAGATTGGGCCAAATTATTGTATTGCTGATGGTTGGTTTAAATTTATTGAAGATCTAAGGTTAAATCTTGGGGATATTCTGTGTTTTCAAAAAAAGGACGTGAATCATATTAATATTATCATATTCAATAAAGATGGTCGTCAAGTTTTGTTAAACAACACTCCTTTGATTGAGCCAGAATATGAACATATTAGCAATGTGGAAGGTTATCGACAAGTTAGTGACGATCCTAACCATCCTTTTTTTGCAATGACAGTAACTCATCAATTGGTATTATACTATCCTGTTTTATGTTAAAAAAAATTTGTTTTTTAGTGTTTTTCATTTAATAACATTTACATATTTTTAACGTTTTTTACAAAATGTAGATCCTTCCCAAGTTAATTACTAACTTAACTGGTTTAAATGAGTTTTCTGAAGTAAAGATCAAAGTTGTTAATGGAAATATTTGGGTTACGAATCTTCGTACACACAACATTGATGGTCAAAGAAGGTTTGTCAATCAATTTATTATCTTAGTTATTATTTCTCTTTTACCCAATGTGTATATATTACTAACAAAATTTTTCATATTTTTTCTACCATAGGTACGGTGTTGTTGGATGGAAACATATACTTCAAGCTGAACATATTTCCTTAGGTGACGATTGTTTTTTCAACTGGTCTAAAACGAATTCGAGGTTATTGGTTACGAAACTCCAGCAAGCAGAAGTGTTACAGCAATAGAGTTTCAGTTTATATTGAAAACCCGAAAAACATATATCTTACATTTACTTTTCGATCCCCCTTTTTTTATGATTGTAGTACAATGCGTTGGTTTTTTTTAATATTTAAATTCAGATTGCCATGATAATTTCATCCGTACAGTCCGTTTATGATAAGACAAATCTACTTAAAAAAATGGTATACATAACATACAAACTACTTAAAAAGTACCAAAATAAAAAACACAATGACAAAAAACACAATTGTATAACATATATGATTACACACAACACAGAGACTTCACGTTTACTTTTATTTTTGTTAAGATCTGAGTTTCTTATGATTGTGTTTGTTTGTCATAATTGAACAAATGAACGAAAGTAAAATGAGATTAAATGCAGCGGAAGTGGAATCAAACTTTGTAAACACAATCTAAGGGAAAATAGTTTTCGTAAACACATGTTTCTCATTAAAAACCCTGTTTGGGGGGTTTTAATCAGGGTTTTATAAAGGGAAAAAGTGAATGCTGACGTGGCAGCGATTACAAAAGTCCACGTGCCAACCCCTGGTGAAGGAATGAGTAATGGAAGACAGTTGATTTATGAAACCACTGATGAAGCAAGATCAGTGGTTGCAAATGGTTATACTGGAAACAGTGGGTGATTCTAAGCTATCAGTGGATAGCCATCAGTGGGTTAAAACACTGATTTTGAACAACAGTGATTACCAAGGAAATGAGAGAAGAAGGGTTGACTTTCAGCAGTGGACAGTTTTAACAGAACAGATGTTTGAACAAAAACAGTGATGTCTGATGGTGAATCAATGAGATATTGAATCTTTGATGATATATTTCAGCTACTTGTCTATCAGTTGGACTTTACAACAACAGCAACAACATCATAATATTCTTCAATCAGTTGTTGAGAAAACATCTGCTGCATGTGTACGGTCAAAACACTAAGCTTATTGCCTAGGAATTGATATCCCCCTGATGTAAGCTTTTCACACTCTTGGTATCTGTACTTGTTTGTGTATGATAAATCTTGACAACCATGCTCCTAGCATATGCTATGTTCTTTGAGTGTGGCACAAGTTTTTCAAACTTGTTGTCACTGAACTGCAGAAGCCCTTCTTACAAGACATCTACCCAACTTTTAGTCTTTTTAGTACCCCAAGGTACATGACTTGTTGATGAGATGGTAGAAAGCCAGCAAGAAGGCAAATGTTTCAGGATTGACCTTTTGAAAGAATCATTTTTCATTGAAGATGTCAGGTGTTTGGTGAAATGAATGACTTGTAAAGGATTGATGTTTTTAAAAGGTGAAGCTGCACATGTAATATATGACACACACACATACACAAAAATAATGACATAAAAACACAATGACAAAAACACAATTGTATAACATATTTGTACACAAGCAACACACGTTTGGTTTTTTTTTTATAAATTATGAAATAATTTAAAAGTTAGTAAACTTAGATAAACCTGGATCTGGGTACACTAAACGGTTACATAATGTAGAAACTGCTTGGGAAACGATGCGAATAACTGAAGAGACACACGTTTACACACAGTTATTACTACACACACAAACCCATTCAGTTAACACGGGAAACTTAAACTGATACACGCTTTATTACGTATGAATCAATGAAAAATATTAATAACCTTTGTAATTATAACATAATAATCCAATCACTTTTTTTAACGGAATAATCCAATCGCTTTACCGCCTATTCAATTCCCTACCCCTAACCACCTATAAAATAAACTAACCCATAACACATCACCTATATTCTAACACTAACTCGAAACATCTCTACGTTCAACACAACTACAATCATGCCTAGATCACACTACCATTTCGGAGACACAACAGAGGCCAAGAAAATTATAACCACTGCACACTTTGTAGAGGATCAAAAGGATTCAGAAATCTTACGAACACTACAGAGAATGCATAACACCGCCACTGGAGATGTAGAGAGAAACAAAACTGACATGAACTACAACGTTCTGCAGTATATTTCGAATGAGCTACAGAACGAAGATCAAATAAAGATTATACAATATCTGGATAAACAGTTACAGATAAAGAAAAACATAGCAGTTTCGTTAGAAGAACTCAAGGATACCTTGTCGGAGTACATGAAGACGAAGAACGAAAGGGTTACTATAATGAAGAACTATTAGAAACGTTTCATTATTACTTTTATTTTTTTTTTGATCGCTCATGTATTTGACCTTCTACAAGTGTATCCTATCTACTTAATGTTATAAACTTATTTAAATATTGACACTGTCTTATAACAAATTGACCTAATGACTCTATTTTACCATTTTACCAAAAAATTTATTTGTATTGCTTAGAATTTAGATGTATTACATAAAGTAACATATTACAAAATACATGATCAAGTAACATATAGAAGTATGTATACTAACTGATTGTAAAGTATTAACACAGCTATAGTTAATAAACGTTTATTTTCTTACATAACTTGTGTTAGATTGCTCTACAATATTTAGGTTGATTATTTTACGTGTAGCATATCAATAAATATTAGACAATAGATACAACGTATTTGTTAATTTACAAATGCCTGTTGATATTACAAAAGAATTGTATTTAACGTATACCATTGTGTTATTGCCATTGTGTTAATAAGAACAATGTGGTTTTGGGAAACATTACCATAAATACTGCATTTTTGTTATATATTATATTTGTTAAATATTAATCTAATGTAAATTTCTCTATTACAAAAGTAATTAACTATTATCTACACACAAATTGACATCTATGAACATTAATAACAGCCTAATACAAATAATAGTCACACAAAATACACCAGTCAAAAGCTTTAAAAGTAAATACCCAAAAAAAACCAAAGAAAACAAAAGATTTCGCAATCCACAAAAACGGCATTACAAGGTACAAGCATAAAGTTAACAAATTACTTGAACACACAAACATACTAACTGCATTAAAATAAAAAAAACATAAGCATAAACCGTTTATGGAATGTGAACAGACAACGACGAAAACGAACTACTTCTTAACGCGTTTCACCTTCTCCGAATTATTCCTAAGTCTCTTCTTGTAGTTCCCTCCAATTTGTTTAACAACCATACAACCACCAACCGTTGAATTAGACATATTGTTGACAGCATCTTGCACTCCTATATGACTTTTGTTAGAATCAGTCATTTGATCATATTGAACAGCACCCTACATGAAACATAGACAACATGAAACACTTCTATAATTTCTAAATTATTAAAATGATATACAAAAAACCAGTTACCTCTTTATTGATTTGTCTGGCAGAGCCCTCATATTGATCAGTACCAAAAATACCCTAAATGCAACAAACCAACATGTTACACTAAAAAAAATAACCAACGTAATAACATAAAAATAAAACAATTTATTCACCTCCATCACAGATTGACCAACACTATCATCATGCTTCTTATCATTACCAATATCCTGCCATAACAAAATAACCAATATTACATTCAAAGTACATAAAAAAAATAAACAACATAATAACATAAAAATAAACCGATTTATTCACCTCCATCGCAGATTGACCAAAACTGTCATCATGCTTCTTATCATTACCAATACCATGCCATAACAAAACAACCAATATTACATTCAAAGTACATAATAATACACATCCAAATAAAAGAATCATTTACCTGAACTCTCGCTTTAGTAAGGCAATCATTTACATCCGTATCAATAATAACCTATATATAACATCAAAATCAATTTCCAGCTAACTAATACTATAAAATTTAAAGAAAAATACACTTTACCTCTACTTCAGATTGCAAATGGTTGCCAACTGCCTTCTTATCTCCAATAATCTAAACGTAACATACGAACCATTAATCAAATAACAGTAACAGTAACCTATATTACAAAGTTAATATAGTCATGAATATAATTAAAATTTTGAAACTCACAAAAAACCAAACCACAAAAACACATTGAAAATAAAAAACAAAATACATAAAGAGTTACCGATGACTGCGTTGACGGTGTAACAGAATTGTCAACTACTGAGCTAAACACTTCATCAGCCATCTCCCATTCAACATCTTTGATCTTTGCACATATTTCAGTTTCTTCATCAATTTGAAGAACACCAGCTGATGGAGGAGTGGCAGCGTCAACAGATGTAGATATAGACCTAGGCTGTATAAGCACATTGATATCATCTCCGAAGTAATGTTACTATTATCAAACAAACCAACTTACTAAGGTAAAGTCACTTAAATCCAAATAAAACAAATCATTTACCTGTTCAACACTTTGGGTAAGGCTAGCATCTCGCCCATTACCAACAATAACCTAAGAAAACAAACCAATAATTAAACTAACTCTTATTAAGCATATTAAGTAATATTAAAATAATAGTAACAGTAACCTATATTACAAAGTTAATATAGACATGAAAACAATTAAAAGTTTAAAACTCACAAAAAACCAAACCACAAATACATATTGAAAATAAAAAACAAAATACATAAAGAATTACCGATGATTGCTTAGACGGTGTAACAGAATTATCAACTAATGAGCTAAACACTTCATCAGCCATCTCCCATTCAACATCTTTGATCTTTGCACACATTTCGGTTTCTTCATCAATTTGAAGAACACCAGCTAATGGAGGATTGGCAGTGTCAACAAATGTAGATATAGACCTAGGCTGTATAAGCACATTGATGTCATCTCCGAGGTATTTAGAAACAGTAAAACGGCTGGAAAATTTAGGCGCTAAATTATAGGCATCGATTTTAATAACATAAATAACCCTTCGAGAACATAAATTTTCATTCAAATACGATTCTATCCAATTTGGATCATCAACACCCTACAAAAAACATAATAAGCTATCAACACAACTGAACAAACTAATATATACTAAACATGCAAAAACATTCAACAACTAATAATTGTAAAACAAAATGTAAAATAAACCTCTGACAAAGACTTGTTAACTAACTCATCAGCAGTTATTTTAAGTAGAGATACTGCAGCTTCATTAAAAATAACACATGTCATCTCATCATTGGTACCATTAGTAACACAAAGTTCCAATTTGTATCTGCAAAACGGAAACGATTAATAAAACGAAAAACAAACAACAAATAAAATATTAAAAAAAAGTTACACATGATGTGGATTGATAACATCTTCTTCACAGTTCCAACAAAAATAATAAGGGTCAACCATTGACGCCTTCTTACGACATTTGTTACACTTAACATATTTCCAATCACTATGCATTTCCACACCACTTATGTTTGCATCAATGTTGAAAATTGTTCCCTGTACATGATTAAAACTAAAAAACTAATGATTAAAAGTCAAAAACTAACAAAAAATAATTTATGTGTGTGTATTAGCAATACAATACCTCAACCAAATCTTCTGCTGTAAGAAGGCTGTATATGTTTGCAATACTCGTAATTTGAAAGGTGGTTGCATTGTCTTCATTGATAGTAATTTGAGGAGACTCACTGAAAACAAAAAATAATAATGCATCTAATAAATCATGCCAAATCACATAATTACATAATCCTGTAGGCATCAACTTCAGGTATAGAAAGATTCAAGTAAATTTGAGTCGCCACAGTTGTCATTAAACTTGTAGAACCTAATTCAATACAAACATTTAAACATAAGTTATAAATAATCAATTAACAATGCAACATATCCTATACATAACACCATACCCTTGTAAGATCGAACTTTGCAAAATGATAAAATAATAACAATTGTATTTTTTGCAATTCTTGAATATAACCATCGGTAAACTGATTCACCAAGTGTCCCCATAATGAAACATTCACCTTCATATCACTGAATTATATATATTTAAGAATGAGAGAGTAAAAATAAACAATATAGACAAAAGAATTAATATAGACAACACTAACATACTTGGGTGTCAGAGATAACAATGTTTCGTACACCAGGATTGCAAGATTAAACAGATTCCAATTGATACTGAACAGAGCCCCATTCCCTAAGAACGCCAATAACATCTATGTCACACCCTGGCTTTGCGGAAGCGTGGTTAATTTGGTGTGACTTCTTAATACCATAGCTTAATCACAACAAAGCTATATGAGTTAAAATCATGCAAGATCATCCATTAAGTTTTGAAAAACCAATTGCAGTACCATTGTTTTAACGGGAACATACCCTAACAACCATAACTTTGTTCAACAGACATTACAAACTTGAAACATAACATAAACATGGTTTAAGGATTGTGTCTTGTCCAAGAAAGAGACACATCCCCTAAACCCCGGATGACCTCGGAAACTAGTGCAGCGGAAAACATGCCATACCGTGCCAGATCTCGTTAATTTCCTGAAATACATTTAAGTTGAAAAATCAACAATAATGTTGAGCGAGTTCATGTGTAAGTGAGTATGTAAAACACTTGTGAGTATAGAAATAATCGTGGTATGTATCCAATAAGGGGACTTGTGATCACCAATGGTTTGCAAGGCCACTGATATATGTGAAGTGCAAATAGGGAGACTCAAACCTAGCAGATTTCGCCACGGCATTTGTATGTGGACAAAGTCACCCCAAGATCTGTTTCTAGTTTGGCCTGGGGCTGGGCTCGCTACACCCAGATAGATCTACCGCTCCTGTCCCTCGGTCCCGACATGAGGACTAATGGCCTCATATTGCTCCTACCCACTCACATGATCGGAATAAAACACCTCCTTACGCTAACCATACCGTATATAAAGTACTTGTAAAGTAACATGTATTTCACCCCCGCAGTTAAGAAAATTGAAAACAGTTAGAGAAAAGGGGGACATGAACTCACAGTGAAGCGTCTCTACCAAGTATCTCCAAATCGGAAAGCTGTGCGACGACCTACAAGTGCTAATTCTATTAGACGGACGGCCGTGCCTTAGCTTTATAGTTTAAGTTTTTGGGAAATAGTTAGACAACTATTTCGTGTTTACATTTTGTATATACTTGGTAGTTAATTTCCTTCCCAAGGATGGGGGATTCAATACATATGCGTAAGTTACGTTTTAATAATCGAGTGGTAATATAATTACCGGTGTAACTTATATATTCATGTGAAAGCGTTTGTATTATTTTGGAATCGTTAACGCTCGTAAATATTATTTTTACCCTAAAAATAATATTTATGTATTTTCACAAAATAATCATAAATAGTGTTGTGACAATATATATATTTATCACGTTAATTTTTGTGAAAATCACACCTCCGAATATTTAGTAAATAAAGTCATGGCGAAATTTATATTTTGAAAACATGTCAAAAATAATTCTAACACTTGTTGTGCAAATATTTCTAAGTGTTAGGTATTTAGAAAAATTTCGCCAGAGTTTCCTCTGTAACTGGAGGTGGCCACGCTTTCAAGCGTATCATTTTCTTTTTAACAATCAATCAATCAATGTTCTCAACATTATCAAACAACTTTCCAACATTTTAACTAGTCAAAGATAGACATAATCGCCAAAAATATACGAACTTGTGGGTTGTCTAAAAATATGTAGTAAATCTCTTTACTTTTACTGGATCTTTTGTGTAAATAATCCGATTTTGTAAAAAAACCTCGTTTTTAGAGAAAATCCATCTTTACAACTTCTAGTAACTTTTGACAAAACTAGTTCTTTGTCGGATCTTTTCATTTCACAAGTGTTTACACACTTGTGGTTTATAAAATCATGCTTATTATTGTAAGATCCATCTTTCAAAATACATGGTTCCCTTGATATGTGGTCCTTTGAAAATACCGGGTGTAGATGCGTAGATCTACTAGTTTTAAACACCTTTGTACAAGTTAAAACATGTTTACACAAGTAAAGCATTTTTACACAAGTTCATGTTTCATGTGTGGTAGAGTTTCACCTTTTAACCCTTGTATTAACCAAAATAAGCTTATGTTAAGATCCATGATCTTACCAAACCGGGTTGAATGGTGATCCGAGCTACCACAACATAGATCGGGTCTAAATAATCACATATTTCAAATACTACAACTTTTACACAACACATGAGCTATTAACCACCATTTTAAGTATTTTTAGTGAACTTTTAAGCATCATATTGTGTGTTAACGAGATTTAACCGATATAATTCCTTTTAACCACCTTAGATAAGTTCAAAAATGAGTTGTAAACAATATACCTCTAGCTCAAGGCTAGGGAAGATTCTTGGCGAAAAACGAGCGGATAAAAGCTAAAGAAGGTGGTCCTTCGCGCTCCGAGTGCACCAAGACTCCTAATGTGAGACCCTTGAAGCTTGTATCACCTTGAAATGGCAAGATCGAAACTCGAAAGTGGATGTATGTGGGGAGGGGGTCTCGGCCGTGAGCCAAAGGGAAAGAGAGAGAGAGTTTTTGGTGAGTTGTGTTTAGTGTAAGATCATAAGTGTAATAACATGAACTTATAGGTAAATTTGAAGGTGATTATCCATTGGGTGAAATGTTGTCTAGATACTAGACAATGGGGATTTAAGTAATCAAGGTTGTACTATTGTGTTCCCGCATAGTTAGGGCCGATTAGAGGGGGGGGGGTACCTTGTTCGATTATAACTAGGTGGTTAGGAAGTCAGTTATGTTAAACTAAGTTAGGTTAAGTGTTATGTGTTTAACTTAGTTACTTGTGTGTAGTATGTTACAACGGGTGTTAGGGTAATCAGGGACCCTAACTGGCTCAGAAAAATATAAATAGTGAAAATAATAATATTTTCATGTTCCGGGTAAAGTCCGGTTGTTTGGTTGGATAGTAATCCGTTAAAGCGTTACAAAAGCTTTAGAGTGTCGTTATTAACATTTTTAGTGACACATCTTGTTTCCGACACTTTGGAAAGTGTCTAGTAATATTTTCCTCATGTTTTGGCACTTTACTAGTCAGCTAGAAGCTGGATTATTTATTAAAGTGCTGTGTTTTGTACTTAAAGTACGTTTTAGGCACATCCAATCAGTGTATCTTATTCCTAGAGACGCAGTTCTACAACCCTTGTATCCTACACTCACTGCTAGTGTAGCAAATCATTTCAGGCTCTTGCAGGCCTTAGAGGCAGTGTTTGCCTGATCCTGGCTTTATCAGCATGTTTAATAGGTTATCCGTGTATTGTGCTACTGTGCTCTTTGTGCATCATGTTTGTCACTAAGGTGCCGTATGTAAATAATGTAGTGACAGCAAGCAAGTATGATGCAAGTAAGTACATGCATCAGTATTCAAGTAGCAGTTCATCAGCTAGTACAAGCAAGCACAGTAATTAAGCAGTAATTAATCATTAATTAAGTCGTACGGATACCTGGTTTAGTGCGGGTTGTCACATTCTCCCCCCGTTAAATAAATTTCGTCCCGAAATTTAAGTTCTGCTTGTAGAAGCAGGGTTCTTAGGAAAAAGGTGGGGGTATTTCTCTTTCATCCGGTCCTCACGCTCCCAGGTGAACTCAGGACCATGTCTGGCATTCCAACGCACTTTGACGA